>OZ007498.1:51984047-52611361 GCA_963931805.1 Microdon myrmicae | reverse complement strand
CAGCGTCGCCCGCGCAGCATTTCGACGACTGGAGAGCAGGTACCAGCGCCAACCCCAGCTCCGCGATCATTACAAGAAATTCATGGAGGAATACCTCGAGCTTAACCACATGACTCAGGTGGACACCACGAGCGCGGACACCCAGGAACATGGATTCATTATCCCACACCATGGGGTGTTCAAAGCATCTGACCAGACACCTAAGATCCACGTGGTGTTCAATGGTTCCGTCAAGCCAGAGACTGGAGTCTCAATAAACGAATGCCTCTACGTTGGGCCAAAGCTCCAGAGTGACATCTTTGGCGTCCCGCTGCGCTGGCGCGCGTACCAATACGTCTTCTCTGCGGGCATTGCGAAGATGTACCGACAAATAAGGATCGATGAGCGGGATCGCCACTATCAGCAAATCCTGTGACGACCGTCGACCGCCGGCGACATTAAGACCTACTCGCTGAACACCGCGACTTACGGCCTCGCGAGCTCCCCGTACCAGGCACTACGCACGCTGAAGCAGTTGGCTCTCGACGAGGGCGCACGGTTCCCCCTGGCAGCACAAGTGCTCATGAGGAACACATACGTGGACAACATCTTCGCTGGCTCCGACACTCTCACAGGGGCACAGCTACTGAAGCAGCAGCTCAGCGACCTACTGTCGGCGGGCGGTTTCCCCCTCAGCAAATGGACCTCCAACCACCCGTCGCTGCTCCCCTACCAACCAGACGACCTCGGGACATGCCCCACTTGGCCCCCGGCTGACGCCCACTCAATTTTGGGAATCCAATGGCGACCCCAGGAAGACTGCTTCACATTCCATCTCCGAGATTCAACGGGCGACGCGGCCCTCACCAACCTGGCGGCCCTCGCATTCATCGGCCGCCTCTACGACCCCCTGGGATGGATCTCCCCAGTCTTGATAAGATTCAAGATATTTGTTATGTTTTTTATATAATAACAATTAAATATATTAAGGGTAAGAAGGGGACTTACTGTGTTATATCTTTGGTATCTTGTGATGATGTGACGCGAAGTCTGTGTTATATCTTTGGTATCTTGTGATGATGTGGCGGCTCGCGTCAGGTTGCAGGGGGCGTTGAAGGCTGCTCCCCTGTTCAGCAAGCTTCGTTAATGGACCTGCATCCGCTTATTACTTGCGCCACCAGAGATTAGTTAGATAAACTTGCTAAGCTGAATGAAACGGTCAGCTGATGAATTTATGAAGTGTTTCTGATTCTTCTTAACTTGTATTTGGATGTTGGAATTACATCAAATACATAAATTTCATATTTGTTCTTTCTCATTCGGAGATTGACGGCGAATTGTCATTTTTCCGAATTTATTTTCGATGTATTATTTTTATTTTATTATTTTTTTTCTCCGCCAAGTAGAATTTGCATAAAGTAGTTTATGCAAATTAACTACTTGGCGCGTTATTTCCTTTTACAGGTAAAGAGGGGAATCAAAGGGGGGTTAGTGGATTCTGGGGGGACCTGGACTCAATGTCGGTCCGCTGGACTCAATGTCGGTCCGTAACATATTCATGCAGGAACTGTGGCCCCTGGGACTCGCATGGGACGAACCCCTGCCTCCCTCCATGGAGCCCAGGTGGCATGAACTCGTCGCGGCAACTACCCGCACTCCGCATCCCTCGATGGACCGGCTGCGCCAACACCCACCCATCGATGGAGCTCCACGGATTCGCCGACACCTCACAGGCTGCCTACGGCGCCGTCATCTACCTCGGGACATTTGGCGCCCCGTTGAAATCATCTTGTACCATCCTCGCTTCCAAGACCAAGGTGGCCCCTTTGAAGCAGGTATCCCTGCCACGTTTGGAGCTGTGTGCCGCACTGCTGCTGACGCGCCTGATGAAGCGCGCCCTCACCATCATGGCAACCCAGAACGCCCCAGTCCACCTCTGATCAGATTCCACCGTCGTCATATCATGGATCCATGGTGCGCCGAGCCGATGGAAAACTTACGTCGCCAACCGGGTCTCCGAAATCCAGACGACTCTACCGGGCGTCCACTGGCATCACGTCGCCGGCGTCCAGAATCCCGCCGACTTGGCGTCTCGCGGAGCGTCAGCGGACCAACTGCTCTCGCCGTCACTATGGATGGACGGCCCCGAGTTCCTCAAAGGAAACATACCATGACCCTGCACCCACACCGCCGTCCCGGAGGTGGACCTGGAATGCCGCCCCGCAACCAGCCACGTCACAAGCGCCCCACGAGAGGACAACGAGCTGCTGATGCGATACTCCCAGCTCCCCAGACTCCTCCGCGTGAGATGCGTCGAATTTGCCCGGGGACTGCAGAAAAAAGCCACACCGGGGAGGAGACCGCGCACGAGCCCCAGCCCAAACACTCCCACCGAATTAACCCCTTCGCAAATGGACTCATCACCCATGCTCCGGGTCTCCTACGCGCAAAGAGTCCACTTCCACCGGGAAATAGCATCGCTCACCAGAAACTCATCTGTCGCTAAGGACAGCCTGCTCATGCTCCTCAACCCGTTCCTCGGCCCGAACGGCCTTCTGCGTGTCGGGGGGAGATGCGCCACTCCCCACTAGACCCCGATGAGAAGCACCCCCTCATCCTCCCTTCCGGATCCTACCTCTCACTGCTCCTCGCCCAAGATGCCCACGGCAGGACCCTCCACGGTGGCACGCAACTGTCATTCAACCATCTACGGCAGCGATTCTGAATTCTCCGAGGACGACAACTGGTCAAGGGAGTAATCTTTCGCTGTCTCCACTGCTGGCGACACTCATCCTCCCCGACCCTCCAACTCATGGGGGACCTGCCGGTCACCCGAGTGCGGCCCACCAGGCCATTCCTACACAGCGGACCCGACTTCGCCGGACCAATGGCTATCAGGCGCTCAAAGAGTGGAACCAGGAGCACGTTCAAAGGGTACATCGCCGTGTTTGTATGCTTCGCCACCCGTGCGGTGCACCTGGAGGCCGCCCCCGGGTACTCAACAGAGGACTTCCTCCGGGTCTACCGCCGCCTCGTGGCTCGAAGAGGAATCTGTGCAACACTGACCAGTGACTGCGGCACCAACTTCGTAGGCGCGGATAAAGAATTACGGGGGCTATTCGCCCAGGCAACAAGGCAAACCACCGAGATTGTCCACCTCCTCGCTAAAGAGGGTGCCGAGTGGCGATTCAACCCGCCATCAGCACCTCACTTCGGGGGAATTTGGGAAGCCACTGTAAAGCGGACCAAGTTCCACTTGAGGCGCGTTATCGGCGACGCAGTCCTGACTTTCGAAGAGCTATCCATCCTGCTGGCCCAAGTGGAATCCTGCCTCAACCCCCCCCCAGCCACTTAAGGATGACTCGACCGACCTGACGGCGCTCACACCCGGACACTTTCTTATTGGAGGCCCGACGTCGACCATCCCGGAGCCTTACACACTGCAACCCCCATATCTCGGTTGTCGCGATCAAAGTTACTGCGGAACATGTACGAGCATTTCCGGTCGCGATGGTCCGCAGAATACCTCCAGGAACTTCAACACAGGCCAAAGTGGCAGAGCCGAAACCCCAACGTCGCAGTGGGGCAACTGTGCGTGATCAGGACTGATCTGGCACCCCCTTGCAAGTGGCACCTAGCGCGAATCCTTAAGGTGCACCCTGGCCGGGACGGCCTCGTGAGGGTGGCAACGCTGCGGACTGCTGCGGGCACCCTAACGAGTCCCGTTTCCAAACTAAGTATCCTCCCATTTGAGGGGGACAGAACATCGGACCAGCACCAATCAGCGGATGAACATCACCAACGCCAGCCGCATCGCCCCCCACCCGGGCATAATGATTCGCCAATGGTTGGCGAAGGCAGGCGGAAGGTTGCGAATTTGCAATTAAATGTGCTGAAATGTACTGGAGAAATCTAGTACATTCGCAGTGTGGCACCAGCTGGCCGACTGTCATCAACAATGCGGTCATAGCGTCCCTTTTTGAATTGGCAGTTATGCCCACCATTCAGTCTGCTACCAGCTATTATCACGCGCACTCCTCCCGAGTCATTGCTGCAGATCCAACATAAATTATGAAGTAAACTTACTCAATCTCATGTTGAGAAATTGAATTGTTGTGCGTTGTTAATAAATTGTTAACCAAGTCGCATCCGACTTAAACAATAAAGAATTAAAGATCCACCTCGAGTTCAGTTTTGGTTTTCTTGTGCTTCCGTTTTGCTGCCAGCTTCATCGGGTTCCTCTCTACACGGGAACAGCGGAGAACTCCAAACATTCCCGTAACATTTTCTAGTCCTTCGAGCCGGATCAAATCATCATCAAATAGGATCTCGACGGACGGCATTCCTCGCCCGGCATCACTTCAATCAACAGGGTTTAATGATTATATTTATATAATTTATATTTAAATAATATATTTATGTCTATACATTTATTGGCTATATAGCATGTATGGGTAATTTGCGTGCAGCAAAGTGTGTAGACATTTGCTATTTTATTTCTGTGTGTAACAATGGCATGCTAGAAAAACTGCTTGTCTTTCGCGGCAAACCATTCGTCGAGCCATTTTCCAACTTCCTCGAAATCGGTGAAGTGCTGCTCTGCGAGCACTTGCCCCATTGATGCGAAGAGGTGGTAGTCAGATGGCGCCAAGTCTGGGGGGTACGGCGGGTGCAGAAGGATGTCCCATCCAACCAATTTCAAGATGTCTTTCACTAGTTTTGCTGTGTGAGACAGCGCGTTGTCATGTAACAAAATCACTTTGCCATATCTTCTGGCCCATTCCGGCCGTCTTTCGATTAATGCGTGGTTTAAATTAAGCATTTGTTGACGATAGCCTTGTGTATTAACGGTTTCGCTGGGCTCAAAAGTTGATAATACACAATACCGCTCTGGTCCGGTGAGTGTAGAAGGATGTCCCATCCAAACGATTTCAAGGCCTCTTTCACTAGTTTTGCTGTGTGCTACGTAATTTTCGCTGTCGCCAACTTTTAGATAAAACGGGAAAAACGTATGTATACGAGGGTTGCCTTTTATATTTCAGGATTAGAGAACAAAAACAAACATTGATCATCGAAAATCACTTTATTGTTTTTCAAAATATTCCCCATGAAGATCTATACACTTTTGCATGCGTTTGAACCAATTGCACTTTTGCCACTCTAATTGAGGTATCTCCAACACATGCATTCTGAATGCAGCAACCGCTTCTTCAGGTGTCGAAAAACGTTGACCTCTCAGTTTGTTTTTTACTTACGGGAATAAAAAAAGTCATTCGGTGCCAAGTCAGGACTATACGGCGGATGACCCATCAAATCGATGTTTTGGGTGCTCAAAAATGCAGTTGTCGCAGCCGATGTGTGAGAGCTCGCATTGTCGTGGTGAAGAGTGATCCGTCTTCGGCGGTTGATTTTCCTGATTTCTTGGAAGACAACTGGCAAACAAATGGTTGTGTACCACTCAGAATTGACTGTTCTGCGTTGTTCTAGTGGTACGGTTGCGACATGTCCAGTTTTTCCGAAAAAACAGGCGACCATTTGCTTGGAAGTGCTTCGTGCGCGAACAACTTTTGTTGGATTTGGCTCATCTTGAAACACCCAGACAGTCGACTGCCGTTTAGTTTCGGGCTCATACGCGTAAATCCACGATTCATCATCTGTCACGATGTCATAGACGTGTTTCGAAGCACCGCGACCGTATTTTTTGAGCATTTCTTTCGACCAATTGACACGAGCCTTTTTTTTGGGCGATTGACAAATTGTGTGGGATCCAACGCGAACAAATTTTTTTGACAGTCAAATGTTTATGCAATATTGAATGTATGCTGGTCCCACTAACGCCTAAGGTTGTCTCAATCTCACGATAGGTCACATGACGATCTTCCAATATCAGTTCGCGCACAGCATCAATGGTTTTCGGAACAACAACTGATTTTGGACGACCTTCACGAAATTCATCTTGGAGTGAACTACGACCACGATTGAATTCACCATACCATCGACAAACACTGGTCCTTGATGGAGCTTCATCGCCAAAAATTGAATTAAGTTCATCCATGCACTGTTGCTGAGTTAATCCACGCCGAAAGTTGTAAAAAATAATCGCACGAAAATGTTGACGATTTAATTCCATTTTTGGGCCGAGATGAATCTTTTAAGTTACTGTAAACAACACAAATAGCGCTCGTATGTCAAAACGTTCTGAGTGCGTATAACCTCAAAAATGTCCAACTTTACGACAGAGCTGTCAATTGCCGGATTGCAACACTAGGGTTGTCAAATCCCGAAACATAAGAGGCAACCCTCGTACACCTGGTATTGATCTTTTCCATTGCTCGTAAACGTCTGCTGATTGTTTCTCATGACACATATAAATCTTCTGCTAATTACTGTTGAGTTTGAGTTGGTTAATCATCCAATAAATACTGCATTTGCTCGTCTTTACATTTTTGTGGACTGCCAGAGTGTTCAGTCTTTCACATTGAAATCACCAATTTTAAATTCTCGAAACCATGTCTCACATGTTCTAGTTGATGGAGCGTGTTCAACATATGTTTTAGCAGCAAACGATGACTTTCAACAGCTTTTTTCTTTTGATAAAATAAGAAAAGCAATGCTCCTGTAGCTGGTGTCATGAAAGTCGGACTTTCGCAAGCCGCCACCCACACGGTTATAATTAAATCCCGATGAACGGTAAGAAGTACCACGTCCACCGCTCGACTGTTGTACCCACAGCCACGAACCACTTTTCCCTGCTCTATGCTTTTATCTTCTTCCGACTCCTTTAAAAAGCAAAGCAATTAAATGTTCTCTTTCAGGCACAAAACTCGACATAATCACTCAACGACAAAACAAAGACGGTAGTTTTTGGTGGATTCAACTTGTGTGTGTTCAATCTCAGATGAACAGAATTGTGTATGTGTCAAATTAATATGCTATGTATGTACTTTTCGCTGGCGCTGTCTCTCAGTTAAACTGAAAAAAAAAACGTACGCATGCACCTTGTATTACGTAGTAGCTCCCCTACCACCTTCGTCCCACCAAGAAAACATTAAATGAAACACTTTTTCAAATTAAACTTAAATACAAAAGACAATTTACGTTTTTGAATTACACATACAACATATAAAACATTTATACAAACATAAAATTAAAACAGAAAAGATTCATTACATTTTTAAACTACACATAAAAACTACTAAACAATTTAAACACCAAACACATACTTCATCATCATCATCGGCACTACAACCGGGATCAGGTCTTGGCCCTATTTAGCAAGCCTCTCCACCGGTCCCGATTTCGAGCTGACGTAATCCAGTTGGCACGCCCAGGCTTTGGACGTCCTGGTCTACGCGGTCCCTGCATCCCAGACAAGGTTTGCCGCGCTGTCTCCATCCATACATCCTGCCACAAAGGACCTTGCGGACAGGCTCCTCTTCGCTCATTCAAGCTAGGCGTCCCGCCCACCGGAGTCTACCGAGCTTGATTTTTATTACAAAATTAGCTCCAAGGTAGATCGCATACAATTCATGGTTGTAGCGTCTCCGGAATCGTCTGTGGGGGTTCTTTAATACCTACCTGAGGAACCCCCATATTCTCAACCCAACCCCAATCTCCAAACCTGCAAACATTTCCACCCCAAGGCCATCATTATTCCATGCATCCACGCATCGGCAAATTTCCCTGAAAACATTTCGGTTCACATATAATGTAACCATCATTATCAGTGAATCTTATCGTTTCTTCTCGTCGGCTACTTCAGCCTCACATGTGCACAACAATTCCTGACATGCACATTGAGGAGACGACCTTTTTGTCCAACGACAAAACCAACGGCGCGCAGCCTGTTTATTCAGCTGCAATGTTCTCGACCCACGATCTCTTGTCCAACCGACAAACCATCGCCAGCATCTCACGACTAGCCGCCAAAAACCAAATGCTTCAGCATACACAACATGCAAACAAAGAATTCGGTTCTTCCCGCCGGCATGGATACTATACACAATTACCATTGTGTAAGTATCTAAAATCCCTTTTAGCACCTAATGCTTCCCTAATGAGTTGCAGTGTATTTACCCAGCTGCACTCTCATCGCCTGGGATACCCGTGGTCGATTTTCCCTTTGTCTTCAGTCCCCGGTGCGATTTCGTTTATCTTTAGCCACAGTGCTCGAGTAAACAACCTGATCTTCACGGTCACCACACACACCCCACCAGGATCTATCCAGTGAGATTCGCTCCCTGGTTTCTCACCATAGAGAGACATTTTCTCTCCCCACCACGAAACTCACCCCGGTAGTGAATTGGCTCTGCATGAGTCAAGGGCGGAATAGCGGTCGAACGAAGAGTCGAAATCCAATTACCGCAGTGTGTGCAAGTTCGGTCGGACTGTTTTCTATAGTACAATGTGTATGTGCCGATACCAAATTTTCAAAATTCAATTGTAGTCCACACCAATAAATAAAGTGAAATTCGTTGCAATATATTAGATGATTCTGAAAGAACTTGAAGGAGTACATCAGCAAAGAATCAAGTGTATTTAACAAGAATTTTACAAAATATCACCGTCAAATGTGAACGTGTGTGTGAGCTTGTTTTATAAACAATATTCAAAATTCAATTGTTGTCCATACCAAGTTAAATAAAATGAACCTTTAAACAAGAAAAACAACACCAGTGCGTTTTTATTTTCTTTCTTCTCTGGATTTTCATATAAATTGACGTTTTGGGGATACTAGTGAACCCGTTCCCGTGCTGGCACATACTTAAACCCCGACACGTCCCTGCTCTCATACGGGGTCAACAAGTCTCCTAAAGACCTGTGGGGCTTTTCAGGGCCCGAAGAGCCATGCATCGCTCGATCCCCACCATTTCCAGCAATGCGACTTACCGAATCTTCAGCAAGATTATACAACCTTGCTACGGCATTAACCGCCAACCAATTCGCTGGAATTAATTCGGTTATCCCCAAGGATAACCGACATAAATATATATTAGGCAGCTTACCTTTGTTGGGGGCTTTTCCAAACCTCTTCCCCACGGTCATTCCTGAAAGCATAATTCATGGCAAGATTATCATCTTGCCACGACATCAATTCATCAACCGAGCTTCCGCGACTGAACAATGGATGGCACATACCCACCAACACACGCTGATCTTTCCGTATGTTATCTTCGTACCCATTCATTGACCTAGCATTATTTCGGGTTGCTTGCACATCTGCAAGCCAGATTTCCAACGGCATGTCTACGATCTATCTTTCCTAAAGTAGAGAAGATCAAATTAAACATTGGCCTTTCAGGCGCGCATATTTGCTTGGATCTCAGCATGACCGATTGTATGATCCGTTGCCGTTTCTTGGAACGATCACCAGCATCGGTCATGGCCACCAATTTTAGTTTACACAAAGTAAACACTCAAGCGGATACTTTCGCCTGACAGTACCTTCAACGGGATTAACATATCCCTAAGATAACATGCATCGAATCATACGACCGAAATTTGTTTATTTTAGATGATCTAACAACGGCCATACCCAATGTTTGATTCATTTTTCCGAAATAGATTCCTGCCTTCGGCAAGGGTTTTATTGACTCACGCCAATCAAAGAATCTATCCCTTGCGTATGGCGGCAGTTTATCTTGCCCCAACATGTAGCAGCGGATTCGATCTGCTACATGAGTTTTTCCCTGTTTCCTTTTGTTTTGGACCTTCGCCACTGGCGGCGAATCCTTTAGGTTCGTTTTCGTTGGATGTCTGTAAAGAGACATCCAATAACCAGTCAAATTTCATCGCGAGAGGAGTACGTACACCGCTACCGGCCACCTTATCAATTACAATCGTTTTCCGTCGAGTCGCTTGTCGTGGATGGAGTTTTCGTAGTTAGTTGCCATTTAGAGGCTTTATACGTGTCGGAGGTTTTTTTTGTCGATGTGATAGTCGCTTATCCATAATAACTCTTAATGAAAGTCGGCCTTACTAACTTAAATGGCAATAGTAAAGATCGTTATAGTGATTATAAGTGTTCGAACAAAGTAAAAAATTCATTGGTAGTCCCAAACGAACTATCTCCCATAAATAAAGAAGTGTAATAGTCTAACTAAAAACTACCGTGTGTTTATTTTCCGCTGGGGATTTCAGTGTATCGCATCGATCTTCGTTTCTAAGTTTTGCCACTGCTCGATCGGTGGACAATAAACAGTGAGCCATCCGTGGGTGTTTCTACGAACCCACGTCCGTGCAGGCGTTAGGTAAAAACTACCCCACAGACCTTCCTCTCGAACGCGGCTAAGAGTTCAGAGTGCCTTTGCCAGAGTGCACCCAGGTCTCGGCTCCATACATGAGTACCGGTAAGACCATGGTCTCGTACACTAGTAGCTGGGATGTTCTGGATAAATATCGGGATTTAAAGAGCTTTGATAGACCATAGTAAGCTTTGTTGGATTTGATCACCCGTTGGAGTATTTCTTCTTCCATATTGTTATCGGCTGATACTATTGACCAAAGGCAGTTAAAGGATTGCACTACTTCAAATTCGTGCTCCACTACCCTGATAGTTTGACCAACGTTAGGTCTTCTCTTTGCAGATGTTGCCACCATGTACTTAGTTTTCCCCTCGTTAATGTGCAATCCCAGTTTTTGTTCCGCCTACTCGATCTGGATGAAGGAGTCCTGTACAGCTGATTCGGTTCTACCGATGATGTCGATGTCATCTGGGTAGGCAAGTATCTGGCTGGACTTGGTGATAATAGTCCCTCTAGTTGTGACGCCAGAGTCGCGGATTGCTTTCTCCAACGCCAGGTTGAAGAGGTGGTAGGCCAGACCGCCCCCTTGTCGGAGTCCATTAAAGATGTTTATTGGTATGGACAGCAATCCCGCTATTATTACTCGACTAGTTACGTTGTTCATGGTCAACCTACAAAGTCGTATCAATTTGCTTGGAATTTCGAACTCTCTCATTTCATTATATAGTTTTACCCTGGCTATGCTGTCGTAGGCGGCCTTAAAGTCTATAAATAGATGATATAATGGAATCTTAAATTCCAGACATTTTTCCATCGCCTGCCTAAGGGTGAATATATGATCAATCGCCGATTTGCCTGGGATGAAGCCAATGATGGCTTTAGCGTATGGGGCTATCCGATCTTGTAGGATAGAGGAGAGTATCTTATAGGCGGTACTCAGCAATGTTATACCCCTATAGTTGCTGCACAATGTGATATCTCCCTTCTTATGTATGGGGCAAATTCTATTCCGATGCCAATCTTCCGGCATCTCCTCTTGCTCCCATACGTGCACCACAATTTCATGAATTGGGTGATGTAACACTGTCCCTTCTTGTTTGATCAGCTCAGCTGGTATGCCATCAGCTCCGGGGAGTTTATTTGATTTGCGCTGTCTTATGGTTTTTAATGTTTCCTCAATGCTTGGTGGCGGCAGCATTTAGTCTTCATCTTGCATTGGTGGAGCCTCCAATTCTTCTGTGAGCTGACCATTTAGCAATTCATTGAAGTGTACTTCCCATCGTTCCAGTATGCCTCCAGGATCGGTGATCAGATTACCCCCTTTATCCTTGCAGTAAGTGCAGCGTGGTGTGTACCGCATCATACTCCGTCAAATACATACAACATATTATATTTTAACATTACAACCAACTCACATTTTAAACTAAATATATTATACACAAAACATTAAATTACATAGAAAACATTTATCTACATTTCACATTTTATATACTCGTACACATAAAACACACATTACATATATAGATAAAACATAAAATATAAATTGAAACATAACACATTAAACATTCAACTGACGCATACAAACGCCCTGTTATTTCATTGGCGACGAACGCAACACCCATAACAACAACAAAAATAGACAGTATTAAAACCAACACCACCTGTAGCAGCATTCTTATCGAGTACTTCAGAGCGAACAGACGTTCGCTCATAGCATAGCTGAAACTCGTGTTTGTGAAACACGTGTTTGTGAAAGTCTGTAACACACGCGGGTGAAGTGCACGTGTAAAAATACTTTTAGTAATACTTGTAGTAATAAAACAGTGAAAACTAACAGTAACGCATGCCGGGCGACTGCCCCAGTGATGACCAACAATTCATGATAGAGCGTAAAAGAAGAGCCACCGACGATTTACTGAGCGCAACAAAAAAACCAACAACCATGGAGACACAAGCTATGGACTATCAAAAAAAGTATCTGGAAGCCGTGGATTATATCAATACATTTCGACTCCAGATGAAACAACTCCACGAGGAAATTCGGTCCCTAAAAACAACCAATAAAATCAGAGATGACGTCTGCATGGAAGAAACGCCTGTTCAACACCCCGGACTAGCTCCATCATCTCCAAACCAACAATTGTTGTTGTCGATCCAGCATGGACTAATGAGGAACTTGCAGCAGAAATAGTCAGGATCTGTCTGGAGATGAAAATAAACAGGTTGGACTACTACCAAACACCATACATGCGGACTAACAAGAATCTGCATTTACGTATCATACAAATTCCTCCAACCGATGTCACCCGGCTCAAACAAATAAAATATCTGTTCACGCATAAAATTGCGATTGAGGAACCACATAAACAAAACGTCCTTCATTGCAAAAGATGCCAAGGTTCAGGACACTTGGCGACCGCATGTCATCTAAGCGTACGATGCGTAAAGTGTGCAGATCAACATCAACTTGGAGAATGTAAGGTCAGCCCGCCTGGGATGGAACCAGAAACAATCCAAACAACAAACCCCGATGGATCCATTACAGCGAAGAAAATCACAGTGACATGCTGTAACTCTGGAGGACCCCACCCTGCCAACTTCTCGCAATGTCCTCATGAGCTGAGGATTCTAGAAAGGCGAACAACACCCATGGCAACGAGCAAACCTACACCAACCATAACAACATCACATCAATCAATAAATCCTACAAGTCCAGGAATGTCATACGCTAAGGTTGTCAAGGATTCCCTTAACATGACAAGAAATCACCAATCCAACAGTAACGATCTGAATCTGGACATCACAGGATACATAAGTAGCTTACAGAAGATGCTGCCCACGTTGAAGCACAGCTCAGAAATAGAAAAAAAAGGTCAGATTTTATCTCTTATAACTTCACATATCCTCTCCCTTAATGGCTAATTTAACCATAATTTCCCTCAACGCAGAGTCCATATATTCCAATATTCGCAGACAACACCTCCGATTGTTCATTGAAAAGTTTTCTCCAGATATCTTCCTCCTCTCAGAAACTTGGCTTTAACCAAACTCCCGAGTATCTATCCCGAATTATACACTTGTTTCTAATCCACGAACCACTGGACCTCGTGGAGGTACTGGAATTCTAATACACTAGAAATTCCAATTTTCCGAAATTAGGTTCACCGATATAAATAATATTGAGTACACGGCAATTAAAATCTTTTGCAAAAGCAACAAAGTGCTTGTACTGTCGTCCGTATACATTCACCCTTCTCGGGATCCAATCTTCCCTAGCTCCGACATCACTGAGATAATCCAACTGTCTCTACCTGCACCTTTCATAATAGGAGGAGACTGGAATGCTCGGCATACTTCATTTAACGACACAAAGTGCAATAAATACGGTTGTCAACTTCTAGCACTCCTTCAACTCCATCCATATATCTATGCGGACTGTCCATTACAGCCAACACGTATCTCCAATACTACTAAATCAACAATAGATTTTTTCCTAAAATCCGTAGACGTCTACTCACCTAACCTCCCTACAGTATCATTCGAATTTCCTTCCGATCATGGGTCCTTCCACACCACTGTCCAAATCCCAGCCCTCGAACCATGTTACTCATTCAATCCGAACCCGAATTTCTCCAGGACAAACTGGAAAAGAGTCAATAGGAACATTGCTGCCAGTTTTACAGACTATACTTTGCCAGAGACTTCAAATCTACTCCCTGCTGAAATTGATCAAGCAGCCTTAAGAATAGAGCAAATACTAAAAAATGCCCTCTTCAGCCACACACCTACATCCATCCCTCATAATCACCTAGGAAAACCTTTACCCAACATCCTTACAAAACTGTTACGCGTAAAAAAACAGCTTAGACGAAAACTACATAGCAGTTACTCCCCTTTTATAAAAATCAAATCCAACTCTTGACTACCCTGATAAATGGACAACTAAAACAATTTGCCGACCAGGCTTACACGTCTATACTTAAAAATATTAAACCCAATCGTGATTTATTCAAAAATATCAACAGACTAACGGGTCGAAAAAACAAACCTCGAATCGATTATATTATCAACCCTACTAACAATCACCCAGTCCAATCAGATATTGACATAGCAAACTGTCTAGCTAATCACTTTTATAAAGTCCATCAACAAAGCAAGATATTGGAATGCAAGATATATCGAAATCTCCTTTCATTTGCTAATGACAACGCTATTATCCCAAATTCGCAGTTTGGCTTTCGCTCACAACACTCCACCTGTCATGCTCTGTTAAAACTAACGCACGATGTCACAACTAATCTTCAAAATCAAAGCCCGACGGTCTGTATCTCTCTCGACATATCTAAAGCATTCGACTGTGTTTGGATCTCAGGACTGCTTTACAAGCTGCACTTCATATTTGGATTAAACACCCATACTACCAAACTTCTTACTTCCTACCTCTCTGGTAGAAAATTCATGGTCAAAATAAATTCTTCTATCTCCCAATCGTATAATATAACCGCAGGGGTTCCGCAGGGTTCAATTCTTGGACCACTATTATACCTCCTTTATACTTCAGACATACCGCAGCCTCAATTACCCAATACCGTAATGTTGAATTATGCTGATGACACCATAGTCTACTCCAGCAGCAAGTTTGTAAAAGTGGCAAGAAACCGCATTAATAACTTCCTCCCAAATCTATCAACATACTTCAATAAATGGAAAATTCGCCTAAATCCTGATAAAACCCAGCTTATAGTGTTTAAGGGTAAAAATGAGCACTGCACAAACAACACAAGGCGCACCCACAACAAAATTAGACTCAAACTAAATAACACCCAGATAAAACCTTCTAAAACTTTAAAATATCTGGGAATAACCTTTTCCAATGACCTTTCATTCTCCACCCACATTAAAAATACTTTACGTAAAGCCACAATACAACTGAATCTCTGTAGAAGAGTGATGTGGAAACCCAACGGTCTCTCTCACAAAGTCAAACTGCTCATCTATAAACAAATAATCAGACCTACACTGACATATGCGTGTCCACTGTGGTATCATATAACACCAGCCCAAATGGAGAAGCTACGCACTTTCGAAAGGAAATGCTTCAGGCTGGTCACTGGCCTCAACCGACAACCCAACTCTTACAAGTATTGCAATAGCAGCTTGCTATACAATGCCGCTAATATTGACCGTCTCGACAGACGCTTCCTAGAGCTATCTATCAAATTTATTGAAAACCTCCCAAATAATCCCAACCCCATAATAACTTCACTACTACCAACTCCTCTAGATAACAGGGCTCACTATCTGAATTGTCTCCATACTAGAAGTCTCTTCACCTCTGGAAGATTGGTTAATGACTCCAACGAGGTAATGTACCATAACACCGAGCTGGCACCCAATCAGTTCAAATACTGTAACATACAACCATTCTCCAACATTCTGCGTTTTAACGAACAACCGGAAAGTGTTACCGCACCTGAGGCCACTAACTGACCATATCCCACACCAACCTACTTCCTTAAACATCAATCCCTATATTCCCCAATTCACATTACATATTTAACTTATTATAAAATAAATTAGGTTAAGCTAGAATAAGTTAGAGTTAAGTTAAGTATTAGATTAGATTAAATTAAAAAAATAAAAATCCTGGTTTTCTGACCTTTTCCAGGAAAACTGTTAATATTAAAACCTATTATACTCGAATAGTTATTCACACATCCAGTTATGTTTGAAAAATGTTTAATGTATGCATGTAAACTGTTGTATCACTAGAATTATAAGTTAGCTGTAGTGCTTAATGTAAACATTGATTATTGGTCAAATATATACAGTATGTTAAAAAAAAAAAAAACCTGTAGCAGCAAAAACAATTCGACGAAGTCGTCATCGCATAATCGGGCTCGCTCTCGAGGCTCTGCCCGTGCTCGACTAGTGACGGCATTTTGTAACACCAGGGGCATCGGTTTCACCAATAGGAATGTAAACGCCGTCCACCAATATTTGCAAACAACGAAACCTGATATCCTTGCCCTAACTGAGAACCAGGTCTATTCGTCAACTGATTCGACATATCTTCGTTGCTCAGGATACGACTTACATTCGAGATTCCGTTTTAAGGGCGGAGTCTGCGTCCTCGCGCGGTCCGATCTGGCTTGCCAGAGGATGGAGGCGTTGGAACCCAATAATATGGACATCATATGGTTGAGGGTCGTGCTGAGGAATTCCGTTAAATTTCTTTGATGTCTTTACCGCTCCCCGAATGACGATCGGACGGCGACATTTTTCGAAATTCTTTCACATACCGTCGACTGGATAACAAATCAACCACCCAGCTTCTGAAATTGTTGTCCTTGGCGATTTTAATGTGCACAATTCCGGCTGGTTGGTACATTCTAACAGAACTGACGAGGCTGGGAGGCTGGCGGAGATGTTTGCTGTAAGCCACAACTTGACTCAACTCGTGCGACGCGGGTGCTGGATGCCCGAGGCGATTGTGCGAACACCCTGGATCTGTTTTTGACATCCGAACCCAGTATTTATACTGTAGAGGTTTCTGCCCCACTGGGAAACTCAGATCACTGCTTGGTATCTGTCGCGCAACCACTTGCATATCAAGCAAATAACGGGCCTAGCCAGCTTCGCCATGTATGGAAGTATTGGGATGCTAACTGGGACGATTTGCGAGGTTTCTTCGCATCCTTTCCATGGTCGGAGGTGTTCTTCGGAGACTCCGATATTAACGCTTGCGCGGAGTCGGTATCAGAGATTATTCTTCTGGGGATGGAGATGGATATGCCACATTCCATCAAACGAAGTTCGTCTGAAAAACCTTGGTTTGATAAACAATGCGAGCAGATTACAGCGGCAAAAAATAGAGCTTTTAAGCAATGGCGCTCCAATCCCACCGATGTTAACAGAACGAATTTTGTTAGAATCAGAAACGCGGGCAACCAGGCGATTGGTACCGTGAAGAAAGCTCACAACGACAGGGTGATCAATAAGCTCCTTCGGTGCCCAACTGATTCGCGGTCCTTCTGGTCAATGGCAAAAGCTGTCAGCAGTAACTTCGCATCCTCCTCCTTCCCTCCGTTAGTGACAGACAGCGGGACGTTAGCCACGAATTCAAAGGATAAAGCTAATGTATTCGCGAATTTATTTTCGGCGAATTCAAACCTCGATCCCGGCCTTTTGGAGCCACCTGTGATCGCGCCGGTACGGTCTTCCATGCGAGATGTGAGATTTCGTCTGCGCACTATTCAACGCATTCTACGTCAACTGGAATGTAGGAAGGCAACCGGCCCGGACGGAATACCAGCAATAGTTCTTAAGAACTGTGCTCCAGAACTATCGCCGGTTCTTGGCAGACTCTTCCGCTTATCTTATGCACGGGGGACCTTTCCTGCCTGCTGGAAAATCGCTCGAGTTCAACCAATCCCAAAGATGGGAAAAAAGTGTCTCCCACAAAACTACCGTCCGATAGCATTACTGTCTATTTTATCTAAGATGATGGAAAAAGTCATCAATACAGAGTTAGTTAAGTATTTGGAGTACAACGGACTTCTGAATGAACGTTAATACAGAATACGTGGCAGGTGGTCCACGGGAGACCTTTTGACACTTATAACCGATATATGGACATCTGCGATTGAACGGCATGGTGAGTCAAGGGCAGTCGCATTGAATATCTCCAAGGCTTTTGACCGCGTCTGGCACGGGACATTACTTAGCAAACTTCGTTCATATGGACTTTCCCAACAGCTTTGTGACTGGACGAAGAGCTTCCTTGGGAATCGACCGATCCGGGTTGTTGTGAACGGCGAGTGTTCGGATCTGTATCCTGTTAATTCGAGGGTTCCCCAAGGCTCTATTTCGGCTCCAACCATGTTTTTGCTTCACATAAATGATTTGTTAGAGACAACGGATAACAAGGTGTTCAGTTTTGCGGATGATGGTACGCTTGTTTCCTCCTTTTCGAGTGTTCGACCGATTGGTGCTTACTCGTCGCATCGGCTGAGATCTAGACAGATTGACTCTCTGAATCAGGATCTAGATAGGGTCCTGCAGTGGGGAAGGGCCAATCTCGTCGACTTCAATGCAGCGAAGACACAATATACAACATTCACAAAGAAAAGTGGATCATCGGTTCCACAGCTGATGATAAATGACCAGGCCCTCGAATCTGGTGAAAGATTGGAATTGCTCGGCGTCGCGGTCTGTGGGAATGTATCATGGCATAAACACGTGTCGAGCATCGCCAGGTCAGCCTCAGAAAAACTGAGCTATCTTTTTAGAGCCAAGAAATATTTTACTCAGGCCCAACTTCTTCTCCTACATAAATCCCAAATTAGACCCGCGCTCGAATATTGCTTTCATGTTTGGAACTTGGCTCCTAAACATACCCTCGATCTACTTGAGAGCATACAGAGTCGAGCGATCCGCCTGATCAGATATTATCACGGGTACTGTTCTTCGGAGATTCGCCTCTCCTGCGAGAGGTATTACAAAAAAAAAAAAAAAAAAAAAATATATATATATATATATATATATATATATATATATATATATATATATATATATATAAACGAAGTTCTTTTATTTGATTTGCCCCTTTTTGTTAAAAAAAGGGTTTAAAGTTACAATCAAAGTGTCGACGCGTTTGCGTCCTAACTCGCTACATAATCTGAGTGGCTGGTACGTTAATGCTTTGGTATGCAGCGCTGATGATTTTCCCAATTATATTTTTTTTTGTGCTGTCTTCTTTACGGCTGCGTTTGCACAATCTGGTGGAATTGTCACAGGTTTTATTGACCTCTCTTCCGAAGTAGAAAGCGTATATAAAATGTTTCGGGGATTGGAACACACTATGGTATACACTGTCTACTTTGAAGACGTCCCAATACATGTTGATGAATAAAAGAAATATCTGTGTTTTATTTAACAACTCTCGGGAATTTCCTGACAGAATATATGTAACTAGAGATCAGCAATTCTTGCATTAGGGTACAATCTGACACAAATATTTGGGATTTTAACCTTCTTGGTTAAAACAAAGAGTGCCCCTAGTCTTTCTACATCATAGTTTAGCCTTTTAAGTAGGCAGTTTTATTGCTTACATTATGACCTTTGAAATTAACTTCTCTTGGTTAAAATGTCAAGTTTGTTAACATATTATTCATTATTGTTTTTTGTATGGAAGCTCGAATTTACACAAAAAGGCTTCTTTTAATTAATCCAAAGCTCTTTTAGACTCTATTGCTAGTGTAGCGATCCTAAATCGCTACTCCCATCCAAATTCCCAATATTACCAATAATCCCATCCAAATCCCCAATACTTCCTATAATCCAAATCCAAATTCCATATTGAATCATATGATCGATAAATTAAATTATTATTATTTATTGGCCTGTAGGAACCCGGAAGTTCATGACCTCACCGACTCGGCTTCGCCATCGTTCCCTGTCCTGGGCACTCTCCTTCCACGCTTCACCATTCGATCCGATCTCCTCAAGGTCAAACCTAACATTGTCCTCCCATCTCCGTCGCGGCCGTCCTACCGGTCTCTTTCCCGTTGGTCTACCGTCAAGAATTCTATGCACGGTCCTATCGTTCCCCATTCGCGCCACGTGTCCGGCCCATCTTAATCTTCGCGACTTGATTACTCTCACTATTGTAGGTTTGCGATATAGTTCTTCCAATTCGTGGTTATGGAGTCTCCTCCATTGTCCTGCCTCCTCGTCATATTTACCTCCAAAGATGCCTCTCAAAACTTTATTCTCGAATAGACGGAATTTGTTTTCTTCCCGTTTTGTGAGAGCCCATGTTTCGCATCCATATAGAACAATCGGCATGATTATGGTTCTATAGACACGGAGCTTTATGTTACGTGATAGCAGTCTGGATTTCAGCAGTTTACTGACTGCGTGCCAACTCGCGTTGCCGGAATGCAGTCTCTTGTTAATTTCCTTCGACATTTCGTTACTGGCCGTCAGTATCGTTCCCAGATATTTAAATTCTTTAACTTTTTCAAAGATCTTACCTCTGACGTTTATATGTGTTCTCTGAGACCCACCTGCTCTCGCCGTAATCATGTATTTTGTTTTGTCTTCATTTATTTCTAGGCCCACCTCTTCTGCCGCTTGCATGATGATTTCACAGTTTTTACTAACAGTCTCTAGATTATCGCCCAGAACGGCGATGTCATCCGCATATGCGAGCACTTGTGTGACCCCGTTCAGGGATGATCCGGCCATGTTGTCGTCTTGTACCTTTCTGATGACATACTCGAGCACAAGGTTAAAGAGACATGGTGATAGACCATCTCCCTGCTTTAGTCCGTCCCGGATTTCAAATGGTTCTGAGAGGTGGTTTTCTATTCTAACTCGCCCTTTGTTTTCGTTCATGCAAATTTGAATGAGCGCGGCATATTTTTTTGGGACTCCCAGCTCAACTAGAATATGGTAGAGTCTCTGCCTTGCGACTGAGTCGTAGGCTTTTTTGAAGTCAACGAACAGTTGGTGAACCGTCTGTCCGTATTCCCACTTCTTTTCCAGCAGTTGTCTTATTGTGAACATTTGGTCGCTTGTTGACCGGTTCCTACGGAATCCACATTGGTAGTCTCCCAGTATCTCTTCTGCGTAAGGTGTGATTCTCGCCAGAATGACATTTGTTAATATTTTGTATGCGGTTGGGAGCAATGATATTCCTCTGTAGTTTTCACAGTCAGATCTATCGCCTTTTTTGAAAATGGGGATGACTATTGAGGTTTTCCATTCTTCCGGAGTGACTTCCTTATCCCATATTGTTTGGATGAGCTGGTGGATCTTTCGAGCGGTTGCCTCTCCTCCATGCTTCACAAGCTCTGCCGGTATGCAGTCGACTCCGGGAGCCTTGTTGATTGATGATTGATGATGATAAATTAAACCGAAAGTTAATTTGTCGCACATTGATTCAATTCCCAATAATCCTGACATCATGAAATGGTTAACTCAAAATGCATTTCATGATTCCCCTTCTACGAACTTAATCAACTAAACCCATAGTCAATTTCTAGAACCCAATTCCAATTGAAGCACACAAAACTTTGTGTACGCTTCTTGGAATTTTGACAATAAAAACGTTGACAAATCTCAACCACAAAGAAGTATAAAAGATCGCGCATTTTAATTTGGTGATCAGTCACTTCATGAGTCGACACTGAGAGCTGATAGAAGATACATCCATTTTGACTTTTTTTTTTGATAAAAGATAAAAGATTTTAACGTGTTAATTATTTTGAATTTAAAATAAATAAATAAAAATTTAAAATTTATATTTAAAAAAAAAAAAAAAAAGTTAAAAAAAAAACTTTGTGAGTGTGAACGCGAAACAACACTTGGGGTTTGAACATTTTTAATTTAATTCATATTTTCTTAATTTATATTTAATTATTTGTTTTAATTTTATTCACTTAGAAGTATCATTAATAAATTCCTTTAATTCCCCAATATAGGTTGATTAGGTTTGTTTGTTTCCCTTCTTGGTTTTTGTTTGTTCCTCTTCTTTTCCTTGCGCCCCACGCGTTTCTTGTTTCTTTTTCGTGCTCGATGTTTACCTACTCGCAATAGATGGGCACCTGCCCTTCTCGTGGTGTGGGCCATCAGCCCGATCAGGGCATGATGGCTCTCATAAAGAGATTAAGGGAGGACCTCGAGGCTCTCAAGGCTGAGAACGCTGTCTCGAAAGAAAAATTTTCGCGACTGGAAGCCGCCCCACCCACACCCCCGCCCAGTACCAGTTCGGAGGCTTCAGATTTGGAATCGGAGCTCGAGCCCGAGTTGGAGAGTGTCACTGAGAGTTCCGCCCACCTGTTTCTAATAAGAAGCAGCAACCCGGGGTCTTTGCACAGCTAAGCAAACAGCCAAATCAGACTTCGGAAAACAGGCCACACAAAACCTCATCCAAAATGGATTTACATTTGCGGACATGCTTAGGGGACAGCAAGCAAAGAATCCGAGGGGGCAATCTTCAATGCTCGAGAAACTACTTAGTTTCTCCCGCTTGATTGAAGATATTCGACCCCGATATGAGAAACTATCAACCGAGGCTGAGAGGGAGGCACTCCTTTTCACTGCATATGCAAGACATACCCTCCACAATGGATTCTAAAATTAAAGTTATCCTCATACATGCCAACTCCCTTGTTTCGCATTCCAAGCGTGTGATAGTCTCTGACTTCATAAAGGAAAACCGGGCGGACGTGGTACTTGTAACCGAAACCAGGTTGCATTCATGTCACCGTCCCGTATTCCCAAACTTCTCCATGATTCGAAGAGATCGAAACCTCACTGGCGGTCCCACCATGAACGGGGGTGGCACTTGTATACTGGTTAATAGCGGACCTCGCCATGAAGCTATTGACCTCCCACACTTTTAGTCAATAGAGGTGTCTGGGGTTGAACTGCATCTGGCTAATAATGGTAGAGTGAATATATACTCCGTATACCACTCGCATAAAACCAATAATGGCCCCATCAATCCCGAAGATATCGACAGACTAATAAGGACCTCGGGGCATACACCCTTCATCATAGGCGGTGATTTTAACTCCAGACATCCCCACTGGGAACAACTCTGTCTTTTGCCCAAATGGCATAAAACTATACCGATGGTACACCGAAACCACCTATGACCTCAACTTCGAAATAGTCGCACCTACGGTTGGTACTCGAGGTGACTCAATCCTGGACATATTTTTTGTGTCCAAAGACTTAGTTCCACAAATCACTCCTCCTCAAGTTTCAGCGGGTGTATCTGACCACAACGCTGTGACCTCATTCATTCGCGGCTATCGAGCATCCCGGGCTCATAACAGATACATACCCGATTATGGGCGGACAAATTGGGACAACTTCAATATTACATTGAACGATAAACTCCACAAATTCTCTCTTCCCGCTGACAGGAACCTAACGACGGTTGAGATAAACAACGCTGCAAAACGACCTCACGAGATTCTAGTTGAAACTTCGGAGACTCATGTCCCGAAGTACAAACTTGAAAAGACCTATCAGATTCCTCATGACGACATCACTCTTCGTCTCATCCGGGAGCGTAAAAAGCTCTGCAGAATGAGATATCGTCACCGCTTTACGCAACGGGAGCCATTATTGCGATCCATTATTCACAATATTGGTACACTGATAAAACATAGAATCCAAAACAATCGTACCCGACAATTGGAAGACAAACTGAATGGTATTCAGATGGACCAGAACGTTTATAAAAATGTTAAAAAGATATATGGGTCTTCCCGTATCACTGGGTCAACCATACACAATGGTGTTGTTGTTAATAACGCCACCAATAAAGCAAATATCATCGGAGAGACCTTCGAAAACAATCACAAACTTACTCTTCAAGATGGCGACCCGGATACTAATTCCATCATTAGTTCAGAGGTCCACAGTAAGTTGGACGACTTCAATGAGCCAATTGTTGTCTTTAACCCAACTAACAGTGCATACTTCGATGACACACGTGATAATGGTCACGGTTTCATCGCACCAAATACCCTACAGAGCCTGGTTAAATCTCGAAACCCTAAGATGTCACCCGGTATCGACAACATGTCATACCACTCGTTGCAAAGGCTTTCTGCCTTATTCTTTATAAAGCTCTCCATTTTGTTCAACCATGCTTACAACATGGGGTACTTTCCCCAAGCTTGGAGGCACGCTATTATTTGTCCAATAGCAAAAGTTGGGAAGCCAACGTATCACCCCTCAAGCTTTCGGCCTATCTCGTTTCTCACTTGCATCAGCAAAATATATGAAAAATTCATATACGAGAAACTAAATAACTTTGTCAGTGCCAGGCACCTAATACCTGATTTCCAAATTGGATTTCGAAGAGCGCACAGCACCACTATGGCTCTCAATATATTTCAAAACTACGTCTGCGTGCGGCTCTTTAATAAGGAACCCACCGTTGCGGTGAGCCTGGACATTGAAAAAGCTTTTGACACGACTTGGATCGAAGGTCTCGCATTTAAATTATTGAATACTGGGCTCAGTAGAACGCTATGTAGTATCATCTTTTTTTTTTTTTTTTTTTTTTTTTTTTTTTTTTTTTTTTTTTTTTTTTTTTTTTTTTATTAGACTTCTCTCGGGAGAGGCGAACCTATAGCGTCGAGTGGGCGCCCCGAGATGCCATCAAATAACTGTTGCAGTTCTTTTTGAACAGTTGCAGGTTGTAACGCTCCGGGAACACTCGCGTGGGAAGGGAGTTCCACAGCTTCCCCGCTCTGTAACGGAACGAGTTCTGATACAGGGATGTTCGCGCTGTCGGGAGATGAACCACAACGGGTGCGATCCGTCGTTCGTTCGAAACAGAACCTTTCAAGTTAGAGTGAATGGAAAGCTTTCCCGAACTTTTCACGCCGCTGCAGGCGTACCACAGGGCTCCATTCTAGGCCCTGTGGATTTAAGGTTGGTGCGCCGGCGTACGGCACTGGGTTCACTCCTAACCACCATCCTAATTGTACACGAGAAATCGTCACCAAGGCACGAAACACAAAAAATACACACAGGTAGTAGTCGACAGAAATAGGAACGCACAGGGTATGAATAGCTGTCAATAATTTTTATTGGTATTAACACAAAAGGAAAGTTCTTAATTAATTTTTATTTTTTTTACACTTTCGATCGAACACCGGACTGGAAATGATAAATTAAATACAAGTTCATCGTTTGGCTCAAATACAAACTACAACACCAATTACTTTGGGTATCTGCGTCTCTCCGCCACGGGCGGAAAGCGGAAGTCAGCATCGACCACAGCGGCCGGCGGATGGAAATCGACTCCTCGATAATTATCTCGTTTTGAGGTGAGTTTGCCCAAGAAGAAAATGTTTCTCTGTGGTGGAAACAAGGAAGGCAGACTTGGCAATGACTGTGTATGTGTGAGTGAAGATCACATTGGTTTATTTTTCATACACAAGGCCATAGGAATAATCTTGAAACTCAAGGACGGGGCATAATGGGCATCCAAGAGATGTTTGTTTGTTGAAACAAACGAATCGCATCTCGTCGGATGCTAATGGCTTTGTATTTGTTTATGCATCTAGTTCGTAAGGGACAAGATTCAGCGAATCAAAGGACAAGGGAAGTATGACCTAATGCATAGTTCGGTAATGAGGGTCGGCTAGATAAATAGCAGCCGCTCATTAAATAGAAAATGTGATTCGGATACCTAAACGATATGAATTGTCTATGGTATGCATTGCAGCTGTTACGATAGTCGCAATGCCGATGCACATGGTGCTAATAGGTTTAAGACGCGAGATGCGTATTTGCTTTGGTTTGTACATTGTGCGAGTCAGGGAATGTTATTGCTGGGAGAAAAGGACGCCAGCCTATGTATACATAAAGAAATTTATTGTACACATGAATAAAACTGGGAATAGGCGACGCAATGATACGAGGGTTGCCTCTTATGTTTCGGGATTTGGCAACCCTAGCGTTGCAATCCGGCAATTGACAGCTCTGTCGTAAAGTTGGACATTTTTGAGGTTATACGCACTCAGAACGTTTTGACATACGAGCGCTATTTGTGTTGTTTACAGCAACTTAAAAGATTCATCTCGGCCCAAAAATGGAATTAAATCGTCAACATTTTCGTGCGATTATTTTTTACAACTTTCGGCGTGGATTAACTCAGCAACAGTGCATGGATGAACTTAATTCAATTTTTGGCGATGGAGCTCCATCAAGGACCAGTGTTTATCGATGGTATGGTGAATTCAATCGTGGTCGTAGTTCACTCCAAGATGAATTTCGTGAAGGTCGTCCAAAATCAGTTGTTGTTCCGAAAACCATTGATGCTGTGCGCGAACTGATATTGGAAGATCGTCATGTGACCTATCGTGAGATTGAGACAACCTTAGGCGTTAGTGGGACCAGCATACATTCAATATTGCATAAACATTTGACTGTCAAAAAATTTTTTTCGCGTTGGATCCCACACAATTTGTCAATCACCCAAAAAAAAGGCTCGTGTCAATTGGTCGAAAGAAATGCTCAAAAAATACGGTCGCGGTGCTTCGAAACACGTCTATGACATCGTGACAGGTGATGAATCGTGGATTTAAGCGTATGAGCCCGAAAGTAAACAGCAGTCGACTGTCTGGGTGTTTCAAGATGAGCCAAATCCAACAAAAGTTGTTCGCGCACGAAGCACTTCCAAGCAAATGGTCGCCTGTTTTTTCGGAAAAACTGGACATGTCGCAACCGTACCACTAGAACAACGCAGAACAGTCAATTCTGAGTGGTACACAACCATTTGTTTGCCAGTTGTCTTCCAAGAAATCAGGAAAACCAACCGCCGAAGACGGATCACTCTTCACCACGACAATGCGAGCTCTCACACATCGGCTGCGACAACTGCATTTTTGAGCACCCAAAACATCGATTTGATGGGTCATCCGCCGTATAGTCCTGACTTGGCACCGAATGAATTCTTTTTATTCCGGTACGTAAAAAACAAACTGAGAGGTCAATGTTTTTCGACACCTGAAGAAGCGGTTGCTGCATTCAGAATGCATGTGTTGGAGATACCTCAATCAGAGTGGCAAAAGTGCTTCGACAATTGGTTCAAACGTATGCAAAAGTGTATAGATCTTCATGGGGAATATTTTGAAAAACAATAAAGTGATTTTCGATGATCAATATTTGTTTTTGTTCTCTAATCTCGTAATTATTCCTGGCTGGAATGGTTACATGATATGTGAACCGGGGTTTTTCTTTTCAGGATAATTTATGATAAGGAAAGTAAGAACTCTTACAGGGGATGTGTAAGTGAAGGAATGCTTGAAAAGGTAAGAATTCTTTTGCAGGTACTTTTGGGTTATAATAATTGGATCTATTTGATGCGTGAAGCATTTAAGATGCTAATGCGAATTGCATTAGCGAAAGCTGGTGCAGACTGGGTTGTGGTCATGGGGGTTTTTTCAGGAAGTCGAGCCGTGGGATCTGGCTGAACTGCCACAGCCCCATCTTATTCAATATTCACACCTCCGATGTTCCCCGCCCTGTGGACGGGAGAGTAAACCAGATATGCTATGCGGATGACGTCCTAGTGTACACGTCAACCAAAGGCCCTAATCTCGCAACAAATCGACTCAACCGTCACTTGGACGAACTGTATCAGTATTACAGTCGATGGAAAATTCGACTTAATGCATCCAAAGCAGTAGCTTTAATTCTGAGTAGTAAACACTTCCAACCTGCTTCTCGATATTCACAGAATATTCGAATATAAATGGGAGATACTACGATTAGACCACAGGACAGGATGAAATATCTTGGGGTCACTTATACCCCAAAAATGAATTTCATCAAACATGTGACCCACATTTTCCAAAGGGGCCTCGGTCGGTCTAAGCAACTGCACAAAATCTTGAAGTGGAGCAACAAAGTTGACACAGTTTAGCTTCTCTGCTATAAGCAGATAATCCGATCTGGAATATCGTACGCCTTTCCCATATTGTCCTGCATATCTTCGGCTCAAATGGAAAGACTTCGAGTTTTCGAAAGGAAACTCTTCAGAAGATGCACTAATCACTCTAGAAGGCCTGACGGTCGTCATTACCCCAACTTTCATCTATACGAAGACGCCTCTAATACCCCTATCGACGAGTACTTGCTTCAATTAGCATACAAGTACCTCGAAAACATTCAGAACAGGGAGAACCTACTTGTACGGGACTCTTGCGTTCTTGACCCTCCCCTCTCTCGATCTCTTCGGATCAAACCCCCACAATTTCTTTTTCAGTACAAAACTGAAGAAAGCACCCTTCCCAACAACATTCCCCTCTATAATAGAGGATTCCTGAATGCATCCCATAGGGTCTACTGTTAACAAACCACACACACACACACGGACGCCCAGTACAAGACGGCACAAACACGCACACACCGACCAAAGCGCAGATCATCAGACGCCAAAGACGTGATCTGCGTTTACTACCGCACCCAAGACCTTCCGGCCTTGTATGATTTCTTTCCCACCATCTCTCTATAAAAGTAGTTAGAGAACACCTGGACTAACACTGTCCACACTATCCTTGGATACCCCCCCTTTTTTCTCTTCTTTTCAGATATCGCGAGACCGAGCCCAACATCCTCACGGATGTGGGTGATTCTGGTTATCGCAAGATGACCAGAAGTCAGAGACAAGATGTAGGACACATCTGTTCTTGTCTCGTTAAAGTCGGTCCTCTCGCCATCCATTTTTTTTTCGTGATCAGTCAAGGTTTCAGAGACCGAACCGCTGGTCGAAGGAGTCAAGTTCCGAAAGGCAAAAACTATGGTCGAATGTCGAGCCAAAATAAGTTTAATCCAGAAAAGAAAAATAGAAAGAAAATTTTAACTTAAAATAAAAGTCAAGTCTTTTAGTTGTTCGCGGGACATTCAACCGGTGGAAAGTGACAAAAGAAAAAATAAAGAGATCTTAACTAGATATTGCGGACCCTAAAACGGGATTCCCCCCAACGACAGAAAAAGCGGCGCCCGGAGACCAGGGGAGAGTAATATACTCAAACACGAGGGGAGCCGATTGGTGCCATAAGAGGAGATACCGCCATTCCCTGCCAAGGAGCTCGCGGGGACCTCAGCTCCTCAGCACCCAAACACGAGGGGAGTCCATTGGTGTCATAACAGGAGACGCCGCCATTCCCTGCCAAGGAGCTCGCGGAGAGCGAGCCCTAACTCCGGAGGCCCACACGCACAAAAAAAGGAAGTTGCGAGGGCACACCTTTTCACGCTATCCCCCTGGACATCAACCAATAAACGGCCCCGCAGAAGATCACCAATAAGGAAGATGACCCAAGGACACACACAATAAGGAGGTAAGTAAAACCTTTTAATTCCAACCATTAGCAACCTCAACACTAGGGTATTGGACATATAAACCCTTGCTATTACGGGTAATTTTAATGTTCATAACTTCTCTATAGCTTTGTTTCTCAGGACAGACCACACCCGAAAAAATTTATCTTCGGGTCGCCCTCAACTCGAGCACAAATGACACTCCACGAGCCAGATTCGCTTTCGAATGGGAACATTCAAAGAGCTTAACATTAATAAAGCCTTTGACATTCCCTCCATTCTTTTGAAGTATTTTTTTACTCGGTAAACCATTACGAATGCTTTTCTGTGTTATTTAACTGGTGTATTGCCAAATAGATGGACATTAGCGACCACAAAGAGCAACCAATCACTCCACACTTTCTATCGACCAATCGCACAGATTTCTACAAATTTATTTATTCCTTTTATAAACAAAACAAAACCGGTTTTGTAAACTGTGTTCTTTCAATTCAGTAGGCCAATTTTAATCAATGTCACCAAGTGAAAAAAAGTATTAAAAACATACAAGGTCTGGATGATAAATACTTGATCTATGCCTGGGATGATGCTGCTATTTAACATAAGAAGTAGCATTTTCCTCAACTATAACTTTCCTCAATAGTATCCTTAAACTGTCAAGGTATTGTGTAATTTACTTTGTGAATAACAACTATTTAAATAGAACATCTTCCGTGATAATAAAATCTCAAGCCCAGACCCTTATTACACAACCCCCTTATCAAACTTTTCGGCGTGCCAAACGAATACAATACCTTTGACCCATTGATAACATTATCGACAGACCAATCTGCACTATTCCCAAAAAATGCTGTAATAAATAAATTCGGAACGAATTCCCAAAATTGTCCTAAACTTTGAACCGGAATACAACCACTCATCTAGGTCATAGAACAAGACCCTTGGCTGGCCTAACATCAAACCCACCACACATATTTTCACACTTGCTAACATCTTAAGTTTATTCCCTCCTTGTGAGTAGCTTTCAGTTCCATTTACTAACGCAGCGTCAATCAAATCGATCGCAGGATATTACTGAGTGAGCATCAAATAATCCTGCAAAACAGGTTTCCTTTCACGGATAAGAAAAAAAAAATGCTAATGCCGGCGAACTGACGTTTTAATAAGGATTTCCACTCCTTGGTTGTGTACTGGCGAAACAGGAAGTGGGAATCATTGAATTTCTCTCACTATTGCCAACTGAATACGAAATGAAGTCTCAGTAGCATTCGTTCTCGTTCTCGTCCCGCAACCACGGCCACATCCTAATTCCCTATTCACATCAGACAAGGACTATTTTCTTTTCTATAGGAATTCTTTGCGTGGCCCAACTATTGTTTATGGTGTCGGAGCTGTGGAATCCGACGCAGCACGATGTTCGGTATCCTGTAAACGCTGACATGCTTCACATTCCCTGTTCTTGTTGTACTTCCTTTTTCGTTTTTATTTTTCCCTTTGCTGTTATTGTGTTGTTTTTCCCTTTATGCCGAGATTCTAACCCGCTCACCCTGTGAACGGTGCGGCCAATATTTCACAGGACTCTGTATGTGGGGTAGTTATTAGATGTGCGGTTTCTGACTGTGACATGGGTTGCAGACATCGTCAACAACATCCTTCTCGCTTGGGCCTCCTACGGGATAGCTGTGCGGCCTGTGTATTTTATTACAACAATAATGATATTAATTATTACTCGTATGCCAACACCTGGCGAAGATATGGTATCTATGCGCCCAGCGGTGGGGGTTGTAATTCTTAGAGGTTCTGGTATTACATATAACTCCTTCCATGGGGTAATTCTACCTTGAATGCCTTATTAGTCGCACATTGTTGCCATAGTATAATGGAGGCTCTTATACCTTCCTGCGCGGAGAATTTCACGTTGATTTACTGATGACTTGGGTCGTTTCTTCAGAACTTTTCCCTAATGAATGCTGAAGGCGCAATACTAAGCGTACGATTACGCACGGGGACCACGAAGGAGAGAGCAAAAAACATATTTATCCGAGAACTTAATATGTCGAGGAAAGGCGGGTAAAACATGGAGCATATCAGGACTCTTTACAGGTGCTTTTTGTCCCTGCAAAAGATTGGGAGTAATGTACGACATATGAAATAAAGGTAATTGGTTCACAATTTACTAGGGAACATTCTTCAACGTGCACGTTTAAGAGCACGTAGGTCTGAAATTTAGGGAATCATCTTTTCAGTAGTTCTGGATTTTGCAGAGTATGTCACTGAATAGTTCAGAAGCTACTATAATAGCCTACCATAAGTTCCGACGACTGATTAGCATTCATGGCTCATGGATACCTGCGGATATGAAGGAATTTCTTAGTTGGGGCAACTGTGAGTTGCGAAGGTGCAGAACCATATAATTTTTTTATGTCAACAGCTGTCCTCCTTCAGTGAAATTATGATTTCTTTTCGGACCTGTCACAATGCAAACATTTTACAGAATCCCTTTTAATGTCACGTCTTCGGAAGAATGCTCTGCAATCAGAAGTTACTAAACATCGAAGATAAATTGTCGCATTCGCTAGAGGGATATTCATTTTTTTCGATCCGTTCTGCCAGTCCTTCTTGAGAAGCAATTTAGTTCCTATAAAGGCATCAGAAAATTTGTTGACGAATAAATCGCTTTTAAAGAGTAAAATGTTTTTGTTGCAGAGAAATTGGGGAAAGTTGTCCTCACTGACTGAGAATATTCTGGCTCTTTTGTCCCGCCCTGACCTTCCGCTAACACTTTGCGCGATGTGTATTGAGTGCAATCCGATTTGGGAATCCTAAATAAAGAGAATAGGATTTTCTTTTGTGTTTCACGTATAAACACCCACTCTATTTTCATGCACGTGCGGTTCCGAAAATTATACTTTTCAAATTATGTATGAGTGTCCTAAACAAACAATATAGGAAATCCATTTCTATCTTTTGTTGACGGTTTGTGGACAAAGTAGTGTGGAATCTTAAAAAAACAACGTTATCTCCACGAGCGTGTATATATATGATAACAAGTGCTTGCGTGAGTACGCGTAACATACTATTTACAGTGCGGCTAAAATTCTATCCGTTTCCTTCTCTATACACATTTGTCGTTTCTTTTATTAGACTGTGTACACTATTAAAGGATTATTAATATGGGCGTTCGAATGATGTGCGTGTAAACGAATAGATATTCCGCCAGTCTCATTGCATCGATTTTTTTTCGCAAATCTGTTGCGCCTCTCAGCCGTTCATACTCATTTTTTCCATTAGATGGCTTTTGGTGCGAGAGTGGCGCAATATTCCTCTCGGAGAGCTTGTGCCTTGACATTTTGCATGGATTCAGTGGAGTACCTGTGTGGGTTCTTTAAGCCATTTCCCAAGAACCACCCATTCCCTTTCACCTGTCTCCCACTTCCCAAGCAAGTCTTTCTACTTACCTGCAAATGGGCAACGTAATCTCCCCTGCAGCATCTCCCACCTGAAAGCAAACCTGGCATGCATATTATTGAATTGTTCGGGTTCATAATACTTGAACCATTCAATACCCCCCTATCGGCTCAGCTTGTCAGCAATTATAATCGACAAATACACGCTGGCCAGCGTATCCGTTGACCCAGCTGTAGCCGATATTCTTTCTACAGTTCACAATTGTATATTGCGCCTATACCCTTAGGTCCCCGACAGTTGCGACAATTCCATATTATCGGCTATCAACCGATCATGATCGTTGTTTACGCAATCTTACCCATGTAATACCCTATGATGACCCTCCTGCAAACCAAAGCAAACACAAAGCAAGTACCTCATTGCGTTTGCTTTGCTTACTAACCGCTGGTCCATGGTTCCCCTGGGTGAGACGTTTGCTTGCACATCTGCAGGTGAAATCCCTCACCACCATATCCATGTACCAGCACATTAACCTAACCATATAGCCATCCAGCCTGACCCTTTGCCGCCGTCGGTGAGGTTTCTGTTGACTTAATGTCCATAAATAATTTTCCTCCTTGTGCTCCAGAGCCATACGGCTAAAACAAACATAACTCAAATCTCCGGTTGAACTATCGTCACCGAAGTATGTATCGCCTCAACGGCATTTCCTTGAACTCATAAATAAATACGATGACGATCCCATGCAACACCGACAGACCATGAACGATGTGCATCTCATTGTTTGACCCTTAAAATAGCGTTTTTGTTTACTTTGAAGCAAAAACCTATTTCGTTTTCAGGCGTGGATCATCGATGATTTATGACCACATTGCCTGCAGCCCCCGATGGTCGTACATTTGTTTGACCAGGTGCCGGCCGATCGTGGTCTGTATTGCAGGCAAAAGGGGCATCGTACGTGACCTATGCAGCATTTGGGAATCCTTCGATTTAACCCCTTTCTCGATCACCATTGGCCGCTGCCAGGTTGATCCGGTTCGCCCCTCCTACAACGATGTGAGCCACCACCGTTGAATCTGACGGATGTCGATTGTATCGAGGAGTCCGATTTTTACCACCAGCAACCACGCACACGCGCTGGGAGCCAAGTCGCAGATTAACCCACGTAGTATCGCGCATTCGAGCAGCCAATAAGAACGGTTATCAATTGAAACCCACGAGTAAATAATTCCGTGAATCGTATATCGAGTGCACTACATACAAGTTCGGTTGCGTCAAAACGTAGATTTCAAATATAAAAATCCGAAATATTGGTTTCGTCATCCTTTCACACACAGGGCTCTGCTTACACTGAGTGACCGGATAAAGTACCTGCAGGGAGTGAGGTGTTCGATTAAAAGTAATTTTGTGCAAAAGATATAAAGACAGTCTAAATTAAACGGAATGTTAAGTTTAAATGAATTTTGCGACTAATAAAACGGAAGGTTAAGTTTAAACAAATATTGTGAAAAGAAAATAAAGCCAGATAAATAAAAGAGAACAGTTTATCAACTGAACAAATCCGTGTGTTTTATTTTCATTACCTTTTTCATGAACATTTTCCTGGCGCTTTACTTTTACTCCTCCTCGTGGGAACATAACTGCGGAACATTTAGTGGAAACGTTGGGGTCATGTGAAAACTCAGTGTCAGGCACATTAACATCTATACCCCATATACCTTGTGGGGGTTCTCTATACCACATGGAGAACCAACTCACAATGCCAACCAATCTTGAATGCTAACAGCGCGTCACCTTAATCCAATTCCCCATGCAAAATCAGCATTTGCATACATCCCACACTTACGAAGAACCTATAGCGTTTAAAATAATAGTGAAGAAGATCGTGTGATTCGAACTGACGCTATGACAGCTCGAATCACGAAAAAAATTTTACCTAAGCGTTACACACCAGGCTACTAACCGTGTTTAGAATTTGATTTCCAAACTCGAGTATATTCCACTGGTGTGAATTATTTTTATTTATCGCTTGGTATACGGTTCTGATGTATTTTTCTTATTCGATTTTTTCGTTCGGTGTTCTTCACTGTTTTTGCTTGTGAATTGTGTGTGTATCTGTTAGAATCGCTACAAACCCATTTCCCAAGCTGAAATAAATGCATATTCCAATTTACAACGGAATATTAATCATCTTCCTTAATTACATCACCCCACATATAATTTTTGCCAAAATTGCTTCGGTCAATTCTCTACTTAATCCATATTCCCTCTTTGCGACCAAGCAATATTAATTTCCCCGAAATTCATATGCCGTAACTAACGCATATTCAAATCCACAACGGAACATTAACCTCAACGCCAAATATACCAAGCCGCACACATTTCCCCGAAATGACTTCGGTTAAAATTCTATCTAAACGATATCCCTTGCTTGCACCCAAGCAATTGCCACTTCCCGGTATATACAACCAAGGAATCCAACTTAGCTTATACGGCAAGGATTCGCTGGAACTAAATTCCTATGCAGGCATAGCAACTCTTCCAAAATTCTTAGTAAGTTGCAATGAGTTTACGACGCCACTGCCACAACGCAATAAATCCTTGACTTCATGAGTCAGTCATCATTCTACCATCGGCGCGCGCACTCCGGCTTAAAACACGGCCCCTCGTGACGTGCACTCGGGGGGTGCAAGCCCCCGAGCACACAATAAGCGTTTATCTGGTCCGGTCGAGTGGGGTCGGGGCCTTTGATTTTCAATTTTATTCAAAAATCGGTATCGGATACAATCGTGTCAGTTGAGTGCTTGTCGGCGGAACGGATAACTCGTGTGATGGTGCAGATCCTTGTCACCCTCAATAGCGATATTAATGATATTAAGGATTCCCTTGAGCGGCCACCGGTTATTGTAGGCCGTGCAAACAAGATGTTTTAGTGACAATAAAGCCAAACAACGTGTGAATGACTGACAACATCAGTGAGTTTTTTTATTTCTCCTATTGGTTTGATGGACAATATCCGGCTACGAAATAGTTAGTGGGGCGATAGTGAACTTGTGCCATACGTTGGCGCACCCACTTCACACCCCCACAACCTGCTATAAGGGGATCTACGGTCGTAACTTTTGCTCATCAATTGCGGATCTAGCGTGCATGTTATTTTGAGGCGATATTGGTTTTATGGTATTAGTCGCCGACGAGTCAGCACGTGGGCTTCTGTCTCGTGATTCGCACCATCGGATCAATTGTGTAATCTGTTTAGGGTATCTTAAGTAAATACAAGATACCCTAATTGCACTATCGGTTTGCGGGTCAAGTCTTCTGTGGGATACGAAGTAAACAAACGGATCACCACACACGCGTCCGAGTGTAGTGCAGTGATATACATGGGATGCGCACGGTAGTGTGAAAATTGTGTGGAAGTATACAGTGCGGGAAAATTCATACCCTTTCCTTTCCTTGTGTCTGTTTTTCCTCTTTTTCGCACCTCTGTTGCGTCCCACAGGCATCGCTACTCTCGCTTGATTTATAATCTTTTGAGAGTTTTTGGTGTTTTGAGTGGTGTAATATTCGTCACGAAAGGGATGTGTCCTGGATCTCGGCATGGAATTAGTGGGGCACCTACTACAAGGGCATAACACCAGAAGTGGTTGATTTCGCTTATCTACCGCAGGGTCCAACTTGCATCCTTTCCTGGGGCGGTACTGGTTTTCTGTGTCGGCATTTCAATGGAACGGGAATTTCACGACGATCTTTGCAACATCCGCGGCCTAAGATGGAATTTCTCCTCTGTGTCTGCCCACGTTTCTAACCAGAAACCAGCAATCCTTGCACTGTATACCCGGTGTTAACTTAGTGCTTTTGTTCTTTCTACATCGTGGTCTGGCTACATAAATATCAAGTGATTCTGCTTATAAGCTTCTGCCACAATATGTGCTCTGTTCCAATCCAGAATTTAATTTCTCGTAGCTAAAACTTCACGTTCGTAAGCATATCCCACATTACTGCTTTCTTTACAGAAGCCCAAACTTGGATAGAAACGCATCCTTTAACGAATTTGATGCTCTATCTGATCCCATCGATAAGATCTTGATCCTATATCCCCACACTGAAATCGTTATAGCGGGTGATTTCAATGTGACTAACTCTCAGTGGCTTCGCCACTCCGGACACACAGCACCTGAGGGTCGGTATGTTCAGCTCTTTGCTGAGTCAAATAATTTAACTCAACTCGTCAATGAGCCGACACGGGAACCGGATATAGATGGTCATCTCCCCAACACACTGGACCTGCTTTTCATCTTCCGTCCAAACAAATACACAATTGAAGTTTCTTCGCCCTTGGGCACTTCAGACCACTGTGTCGTGTCAGCTAAATATCCTCTAACCAACAGCAACGCCAACGAGAAAACTCCCAAAAGAACAGTATCGTTCTATGAGAAAGCCAACTGGAAAGGTCTGAACGATTTTTTTGGGAAGTTAAATTGGTCGTTATATTTCCTCAATAACGAAGTTGACTCTATAGCGGATACATTGACAGATACGATTCTGCTTGGCCTGCGAACCTTTATTCTACACAGAGTAAAGAGTATCAGACCCAAGAGGAATATGTGGTTCCATTCCGGGTGCAGAGCAGCCATTAAGGCTAATGAGTTGAGCTTCCGGTTGTATAAATCAAACAATACTGAGGAAAACCGGAAAAGATTTAAGAGAGCTAGAAACGATTGCAATGCGAATATCCAACGCGCAAAGTTCTTGCACGACCAGAGAGTGAAACAAAAATACTATACTCTCCCACTGGTAGTAGAAACTTCTGGGCATTTGTGAAGAACATCCAAAATTCACATCAGTTTCGGCTCAACTTGAGCATAAGCGGCACACCATGAGCCAGATTCGATTCCGAACGCGTACTGTTGCTCGGGCACTCAAGGGGCTAAACGCAAACAAATTCGCTGGTCCTGATGGTGTAGGGTTTTAGGTAGGGTGCGCCGGCGATCGGTGCTGGTTCACTTAATAACCCACCGTCCGTTTCAAAATACGAGCGGACACAGAAACCAAACAAATGAACTTCGGAAACCGTTTATACATCCCTTATTATGTTCATTAATATAGATATTCAGCGCTTAATTTAGTTCACTATCGCTTAGTTGAATGCGGCGGAATTCAATAGAAGATTGTTCCCAGATTTAAATTAGTTAATTGATAAAATTTCACACAGGAGTCTTTACTACTTTTACACTCGGGGACACTTATAGACACGATATTTCTTACTACCGATACTTTAAATAAACGTTAAATTATGTCGCGCCTTTTACGGATCCACTGTACTATAATACACAGTTTGGGGAACGAACTCGACTCTCGGCGCGTGTATACCCGACAGGGCATGAAATCTGACTCTCTCATGCAATCCATATCCGCCAGATTTAACGGTGTGGATTACATTGGTGTGGGAGGATTCTATATGTGTCCGTATAGAACAAGTAAGTTGCCCTTCACCTGAATAAATATGGGCTGGTGTAATGGATTGTAGATATTATAGAGATACGCGATAGCGAAGTTTGCCGAAGGGAGAAATAAGTTTCTGTGTCTTAAATAAACAGAAACGCTATTTCGAGGGCCATAAATCTTTGATGACCTGCGCCTGAGATCGAAATAGGTTTTTGCTCTAAGATACACAAAAACGCTATTTCAAGGGTCACGATGATATGCACATCGTGTTTACTTAGGCGTTCATGATAATGCCATTGTAGGTTATACATTCTGGTGACGATAGGTCCGGCGAAAATTTGGGTCTTGTGTACAAGACGGTGCCGGTATACGAGTATAATGGCGAGGAATTAGACTTCCAGATATGCAAGCGTAGATCTCGCCCAGGGTGGCCATGGATCAGCGGTCGATTAATAGGATAAACACAGTGATGCTACTGTGTGTTTGTTTGTTTAGCAGGCCGGAGCATTGTTAGGCATGATCTGGGGTATGATTGTCTAACGTCAATCATATTAATGCCCAAATCCCATGATCGGTAGATAACCGATAAAAGAAATTGGTCGCAAGTGTTGCGAACCTCGGGACTGGGGCAATAAATGGTTATGAACCGTAGCAAAACCCGTCGCCTACAACTGTGTCAACAATTACGCTGGCCAGCGAGTATTTATCTATTATAAATAAATGATTATGAACCGTAGCAAAACCCGTCGCCTACAACTGTGTCAACAATTACGCTGGCCAGCGAGTATTTATCTATTATAATTGCTGACAAGCCGAGCCGATCGAGATATGGTACAGTTCATATAATAATTCAATGTGATGCATGCCTTGATGAGGTTAAACTTTCAGGTGGAAGTTATTTGTAAGAAAGCTTACACTGCTCGAATGCAGGTAAGTTAGTGGTTTGCATGCAAAGAAGAAGGTGGTTAATTTAAGAAGATGGGCGGCTCTTTGGGAATGTATTAAAGAACTGCTACAATGGCATTCCCCCATTTCTCTTGAAGAGATGTTTCTCTTCACTCTCTAAACCACTGCGGAAACTCTACCGTTTGTCTTACTCTACTGGCCGTTTTCCAAATAGATGGAGGTCAGCGAACTTTCACACAATTCCCAAAAAGGACGACAAATCATCCCTCTCTTCTTATTGACCAATAGCATCATCATCATCATCATTATCGGCACTAAAATCGGGATCCAATCTTGGCCTTATTTAACAAATCTCTCCACCGGTCCTATGGGTAGAAAGTATATGTGCCGTCGTTGGCACCGGTTCTACTTCTATCCCATAAGCTTACCCCATTGGGTTGTCATCAATGTGGGGCACGAGTTCCGGTTTCGGCTTTGTTAACACTGCAGCTGACGAACACCTTGTGGAGTGCACTTGCCCTGGATGCCATTCTAAAGTTCGAAACATTTTACTTCTGTAAACGATCGCTGCCACGAGACACACCGATTTTATTGGGCATCTTGTCGATGGTCCTTTCTATATCACAACAATCGCGACTATCGTAATGCAATGTAACGACACCTCATTAATAAAGGCGGATCAATTAGCGAAGAAGCAGCAAAAGGATAAACGTCAAAGAATTTCAACGGCGAGCAATGCACTTTCCGATTAGGTCAATTCTAAAACCAGTCGAATGAGATTAACACACATTTTTCATTTCCTTTAATATTACACATCGATTTAATATTGTTTCATTGTTTATAATTGACAAGCATTAAAATAACTTCACAATAAAAATAAAAAAAAAAAAAAACGATGTTCATCAAAAACGTTATCAACGCACAACACCAGCGTCGCCACACCACTCTCGACTCACGTTTTATCGTGGAGGACCCGACCATCAGTTTTACGATTAAATATATCAACCGAAGCGACAGAATACCAAAATTCCATCCATCGCTTCCGTGACCATTTAAGGGATGATCCTAGATGATGATCTGGCGAGGATGTGCACACACACAGATGCGGTTACCTCGCACGCTCATGCTGTGCATGAGCAAGCGGACCGTGGATATTACATTTCCATAAAAGGAAATGTTTATCCCATGGTTACCGCGTAAGAGATCCATTCTGATCGGTTGCACGTTGCTGGCGTCCTCTGATGCAACCGTGTGTGGGAAAAAATATTTCCTTTCTGTGTGCATGGGCAAGTTTGAGGATTCATATCGGTTACGTCATCTCGTACCCGAATTGGGTTCTTAGCAAAATGCTGCGTTGTATGCAGGCATGTCCCTGGTGGTAATGCCTGTCGATCGGTTTACTGACCGATATGGTTGCGGCATTGAAGTAAAGCAAGAGTATCTCCTGCTTGTATGCTGTAAATTCGATGGGGGATATGTGCACCGCGCGGTGGTCGAGTTATGTCAGTTGCTTCATGGTGCAACTGAATTGCTTTTGAGGAAATGGTGCGTTTCATGAAACCGTAACTTTAGGGAAATATCTGTTTGGTGCTGATGGATTTTACATCAGCGAAAATTATAGGTTTAGATACTTTAGGCGAAGGTTTGAGCAAACAATGGACAGGTAAGTGAATTTATTCCCGGGTTTTAGTGCACTAGGAAATTGTTTCCTCATTATAGGCTGGAAAGTAAGCAGTGGCGTTCAATGGGACTGCCACAATATTTGTTTTATATGCTTTTTGTATGCCCTAGATGGGAGTTTTTACTTAGGTAATGGGACGATGATTGGTGGCGTTCAAGGGAACCTCCACAGTCCCGATTTCAACCCGATGTCATCCAGTTTGGCACCCCCAGGCTCTGGCCGTCCTGGTCTACGCCATCCCTCCATCGCAGACACAAGGTCTACCGCGCTGTCTCCCTCCATACATCCTGCCACAAAGGACTTTCCGGGCAGGCTCCTCTTCGCTCATTCGAGCTAGGTGTCCCTCTCACCGGAGTCTACCGAGCTCGATTTTTCTTACAACTTTAGCTTCAAGGAAGATTGCGTATAACTCATGGTTGTACCGTCTTGGGAATCGTCCTCCCACGCATGCGGGGCCAACAATTCTCCTTAAGACCCTCTTCTCGAACCTGACGAAGAGTTCAGAGTGCCTTTTATAGAGCACCCAGGACTCGAATCCATACATGAGTACTGGTAACACCATAGTCTTGTACAGTAGTAGCTTGAATGTTCTGGATAAATTTCGGGAGTTAAAGAGCCTTGATAGACCATGGTATTTCTTCTTCCATATTATTATTGGCTGATACTATTGACCCAAGGAACTTAAAGGATTGCTCTACTTCAAATTCGTGCCTACCACCATGATAGTTTGACCAACGTTGGGTCTTCTCTTCGCAGATGTTGCCACCAGGTACTTAGCATTTCCCTCATTAATGTGTAGTCCCAGTTTTTGTGCGGCCTGCTCGATCTGGGTGAGTAGAGTTCAGTGCCTTAAAAACTCAGTGCTGTCTCCTCTCGTCAAAGGCGAACTCCAAAGTAAATATACTATCGATGAACGGCACTTCCATCGACGAAGCCAAGGAACTATCAATCCTCGGCACTCGAATTAATTCGACTCTTAATTGGAGCGACCACATTTTTGAAAGACGAGCAGTGAAACTTATTGGGGACCCAGCTGTGAGTCGAACAATTCCGTCGTTAGAACATAGGCGCAACGTATCGTGCCTATCTCATTTCTATAGGTATTATCACGGTCGTTGCTCAACTGCACTTGCTGAATGTGTTCCGCCTCCTCAGACATTTTCCCGCGAGACTCATCAATCTGAGAATGCGCATCAATACACATTAAAAGTAAACTTCAAGCGCACAAATAAATATAGAGAGTAAATCTTTAGCCGAACGGTATGAATGTGGAATACTCTAACTGATCATGTGTTTCCCCGTCGTTGTAATGTCCAGGCATTTAAGACCAATGTACATCGATATCTCCTTTCCTTATCCACTTCCTCTCCTTCCGCTCGCACTGAGCTCTGACATTTAAAGGTACTCCAAAATCCCCTTTTGCGCGCGCGTTTGTGTAAAAAAAAAAATTAGCCGGACTATTGACATTGGAGTTTCGTTTTGACCAGTGCAACATTTGTAGTTTCATATGGAACTTCTCTCCGGTATATATCCTTATATGTACACATATACCAGCCACATTTGCATTAAGTGAAATACAGGTAATAACTGATAACAATATTTATGGCGCAGGTAAAACTCGATCCATTTTCTTATCTATACGCAACATCGTTTTCCCTGTCCTACCATTTCTGCTGTCGTCTCTCCAGCTTTGTCAGTTCGCCATACCAGCTCCCTCTACTACCCCCCACTTGTCACTTACACCCCCGTCTCACCACCTTCGTTTATTCCCCATTCCCCATTGAGTTGGTTTTATTCCACATGCTCGTCGTAGGCTTTTGTTCCTTGTTAAACTTGGGGTGTCGCATTCGAAATTGGGTGACTTATCTGTTTCCCTTTTCCGGTCACTAAGTTCGAGGTAATAGTCGATGTTACCTTACGGACGCGGGAATCTGATACCATTGCTTGCTTCTGGGGTCTCATTCCTGAATAAATTTCGAGACAGAGGTCGAAGAGGCACTCTGTCCATATGTGGCTTCGTCGGCCACAGAGTACACATTTATATTATAGGGTAGATTTTTGTGGATCGGCATGAATGGATGTTGATGGTTGGTGACCCTGAGGTGTTTGTGTAGCATTTCAAACGCACACGACCACTATACCACACACTACGCGAATACGTAAAACTATAATGAAGAACATAGCACAAAAAAAAAGAAGAAAAAAAAAGAGCCCTATAGCAACTAGCAAACAGTCACAATATTCAAGAAAAATTCATTTTCGTTAACACACGTCAGTGGTCTGGAGTGTTCAGTCTCTGGTTCTAACTTTTGCTGTCATTCTAATTCTCATAGTTATCCTGACGCTCCTGTAGATTGGTTTGTTGCCGAACGCTGTTCAAAAGCCTATAAGGTTTTGGTTTAGTTTAGGTTACGGGCACACGACAATCCTTACTGTCGTGCCCATTTTGCCGACAACCACCGCAGAAAGGAGTATTTTTGCAATTGAGCTACTCATTATACAAGTGCCCAATCTTTTTACATAAACTGCAAGCCATGTAACCAGCCAGTGGGGGAAGAAAGCGGAAGTGAGTGTTTCCTTGATTGGTTACTCTTGTGCACAAAATTTCCGAAGCCGCCTGTAGACCTAATGAATTCCATACAAGGGCTAAAGGTCTTTGATTTGTTTTCGCCTGCGAACGGAAAAATTGTCGCACAGGGGCAGGGGAAGTATAAATGAATGTACTGATTGATGCCACCTCTGAAAGTGAAGATAATTGCATATGGACAACATTATATTCCTCCTGCGGTCGTATGACCTGTGACACGGGGACAGAGGCACCGAGAAGTGGGTTGCTGAGTCTATCAAAATTAGAGATTGGTTACGTCGCGGTGGTGGAGTAGCGTATGCTCAATATATCCTATTACTACCTTTTGTGCTAAACCATGGAATGTATCATTCTCGACAGGCAAGCGAAATGGTCGAAGAAAACGAACTGTTGTGCTACTCTTTACTATGGAGTTTGCCTTTTCCGTTTTATAGTTGTGCTGTTTATTAGGCTGTACCAAGGATTTCCACTTATGTTTAAGTACGATTAATTGGGTGGGTGTCGATGGCTGAATTTTTAATTTATCCTTACGCTTATATTATAAACCATTTCAATCATGGCACATTACTCTGATGTGGATGTGATCTAAACCTCAATGAAGATGTTTGTTTACCCAAAAATTAGGATGAATATGCATATTGCAGCTTCCTTTAGATCATTGGCACATGTTTGTTAATTGGGATGCGTATAACACAATCCCAAGAAACCTGTGTTTACATAAGTGCCTATTCATGGTCAATGATACCAAAGATATTTTGTATCTGTAGTTGCTTATTTTATGAGTAGCGCTGTTTGTCCCCTAAACAGTTATTCACTTTTTGTGCTATAATATAGTTTTTCCAGATGTAGGTATCGGTAATATATTATCACATGCTTACCATATATATTCCAGGTTTTATGCTTTTTTATACGTACCGATAAATTATTTGGTATGTTGATTAAGCACATAAAGTATATTTGATTATCGTATGGCGTAGCAAGTAACAAACTGCGAAAAAATCTTTAAAGTTGGGTTAGTTAGGGTTTTATTTAAACTAACTAAACCAGATTCAAAATAGTTTAGTATAGCTGATAAGATGAAGGACTCAAATTTACGAGAACATTTTTTTTTTATATTATTTTATTCATAAAAAAAAAATTTAACTAAAACACTCGATTTCACATCCAGTTCTCCATCTTCGTCGTGAATAAATCTACATCTGAACTTGACCTTGATATGTGAGAATTTATACCACTTCTTCCCATCATCTCGCTGCTTGAAGATATATCATGACACAATCAGATTAACATGCCGTCTGGTAATTTTAACTCCAATAATAACATTCCCGTCGATGACTGTAATGGAGCCCTCATTCCATCTCATCTGCAAGCACCCATCCAGCTAAATGTAACTACAATTGCTGGCGGGTAGATGATTCGCCGTCTTTTCGTCAGTCTGCCTGTTTATCGAGACTGAAAGTCAAGACCATGAAATTCATTCTGCGGTATATTCCTGCCACAGGCGTTGTTTCATCTCCACGTTCATAAAAGTCGTGATTTCGCGCCAATTTGATTAAGAATCTATGTCAGCAACTGGGACATATCTGATGTTGTTGTTTAAGGGAAAAATAAAACGACTGTCGACGTGACAAGGGGCAGATATAAACCCTCTTTCCACTAAGCTTCCTTAACTACAGGGACTCAAAGTTAATTTAACGTGTGATGTCGCTCAGGCGAAATTCGTTAGCAGCTCTGTAATTCAAATAAATTTACGATAATCATTTCCAAAGGCGCACCGCACAGTAGTTGTAGTCCCAAGTAAAGGATCTTCCTTAAGACTAGAAGTGTAATGCACACCTCCCCTACTCCCTTTTACCTAACCCCAGAGTCCTTTAAGGTAAATGTTCATCTTTCTATGCTTGTGCTCATGATAAAAAGTAAATTGAATTCGTTTCCCATCAAAGTTACAAACGAGGTTGGAATTAATTTCAATTGCGCTGTAGTAGTGAGTACTGCCGCTGATGCCACCAAAGTCTTCGTTGTCATTTCTTCCGGACTTGAGAGGAACACAATCCAAAGGAGCAGGTTCTGTTCTGGTCGGGCTCAGTTGCAGCCAACCGGTGCGCATAATTGTTGTGTCGAGAGCATACAAATGCACTGTTATACAGCAGTGTGCCTTTCTCTGGATTTAGTGGTGTTTTCATATTTAATCTAAATCTAAGAATGACTAAATGCAGATGAAGATTCAAATAATCTTTTTTGCATTTGCCAGACATTGATATTGTTTTAACTCAGAAGTAATAGCGATTTTATCCTTTTAAGTATTGTTTTTCAGATGTTTTGTAGCAGTGTTATTTTAAAAGTAGAACGTTTTCATAATCCATAAATTTCACTTGGGATTTTTATATCGTTTTTTTTTTTGTGTAGGTTGTGTTTTTAGTCATATTTTATCTAATAAGACTGCGACTGTGTAGGTTCAACTGACGAGTTTGTGACATGTGGACAAGTCACGATAAGTCAAAGAAGCAGGAGATTTTGGTCATACGTGAGTAATGACACTAACTTGTATTTATGTCCTTTTCACTTTGACTGACCTTTTTTTAGGTCTTCTTGTCGGTTGTTTTTCATCATTTTTTGTTGCTATCCACCTTATTTGTGATCTTCATTTTAAAAGTGCAAACAATTAGTGTATTACCGGCCCAAATACTCGCGAGGTAGAGATCTCAGAGCCCTAAAGAAGAATGCCAAAGTTCGTTTACCATGAATATTAATATTGGATTCAATGACGTGTTGGATTTCGTGTTTTATAACTTATATGAGTTGAGCAAATTCATATTTTTCGGGAACGTTTTCTTTCTGCTGGGACAACACGACACCAAAAGATCTCTCTGTTTGCAAGTCGTAAGAACTCGACGGGATGTTAGGATTATCCGATCATAAATCATTCGATTGACGTATGTCACAGGGAAGCAGGGAACCTTCAACATTATGTAGCGATCCTAAATCGCTACTCCAAACCAATCCCCAATACCACCAATAACGCAAATCCCAATTCCATATTGAATCATATGAGCAATAAATTAACCCAAAGTTAATTTATCGCTCATTGATTCAATTCCACATTAAATTCCATATTAAGTCGCATGGACAACGAATTTAACCAAAAGTTAGTTCGTCGTACATTGACTCAATTCCCAAAATCCTGACATGATGAAATGCTTAATTCAAAACGCATTTCATGATTCCCATTCCCAGAACCCATCCAACCAAAATTCTAACAAATTCCCAGAACACAACTCAAATTGAAACACGCAAACTCTTATGTGTGCTTCTGGGAATTTTGACCATAAAATATTTGACAATTCTCAACTAGAAAATTTATAAAAGGGCGGTGAATTTGAATTTCGGGATCAGTAGATCACCAGAGGCAGAAGCGCTGGCCGTATGTAAAAGAAAATTTGAAACTAATAAAACAAAAATTTAAAATACAAAAGAATTGCCATATTCACTCAACTATATCGAAAGACAATCCTCGCTGTGTTACCCCGATTTACAGCCAAGTTGGACGTGTCCCCTATTTCAGAGATCATCGTTGTCAAACCTGAGGACACCTTTGTTAGAATAATATATGCAGGCAATGCAATCCTTACACTTAAATCGGAAGATCCCATCAAGGCGATTACTGTTCGGGGAACTAACTTTGAAGCTGCTGGAACAGGTGGCAATGCCGCTGTATAACGAGTTCCTAGCGGTAATTACAAAAGCGGTACGAGTATATCGGAATTTGTTTCTCAGGAACGTCTACAGAAACGACACAGATATTCTACAAAAGAAGGTAAGCCGCCCCCCTTTCTCAGCTTTCACAGATGATACCCCAACAATTATAGAACAGAATTTCATCAAAATCCACGAGATCTGCACTTATGGCAGCTCTTCACCTTTTGCGGCCCACTAGTAGGAGTGTAATAAACATTATGAGCCTATTAGCCTCCGCGCTACCAGCTTTATTTTAGGACATTCTAAAAAGAGCACCCGATCACCGCCATACTTCTCCTATCCAGAGGGAAGAGTGATGACCGTAGTCCGGGTTAGCTAAAAGACTTGGTTATTACAAAGAGCTCCACAATGTGTTGAAAGAAGATCGGACGACAAACGCCTGCCGGCGCATCAGTCCTAAAGAAGAACCATTCCCAAAACTTAATGTATTGTTTCTTTTTTCTTTTCTTGTAATCCATTGTTGTTTATGCAACAACCTTCTTAAAGTGCCTGATTCATTCTGTGTGTTTGTAACCCCTTTGAAAGGGAATGTATGTTCTGTTTAGTTGTTTACAATAAAAGGCTACGAACAAATGGCATCGAAAGAAAATTCATAATCTTGCGACAACCGGAATCATGTCTACACTTGCTGATCCCAGAGGGACTGTGCGAGTCCCATTGTATCGCCACGCAAACCCATTGAAGTTCGAAGAACGCAAGTCCGTGTCCACACACTCAATGTATATTGGTCCTAAACTGCGTCGCGCAAAGGGTTACTACAGGATGGAAACAACAACATCCAACGTCTAGCGATAGCTACTGGCCAGTGACACTGGGATGCCTGGCTGTGAGTTTCAGTTTTGGTTTAGTATTCAACCGGGAATGATCACATCCGAGTGCGTTGTGAATCTTTTCCAATTATCAAGTGGTGTGTTGTGTAGCCGTTCTAGGAACCACACAAGCAACTATTGGTCGAGATGTCCTTTCCGCCAAGGAATATACTTACCTGTATTCATTACACGTGCCCACAGACACGTGTCCCAATAGCCGGTGATCATACCTGTAACAAAGGTTATAAGAAATTGTAACAACGTTGAACCCGATATCAAAAAGCAAGGAACTTAACGTACCAAAAGCTTCCAATATCAAGTTCAACGTTTCATCCATCATATTCAAAAACAATTGAAAAGTCCAGAAATGCACAGTCTTCAATTCCGAATAACTGCACGATGTTTCCATGAAATACCATGTCGGTAAGAAAACCGAACAAGGGATACATTCTCGGGTAGCTAAATGCAATTAGCACCTAAATCCCTAATGCAAAGGCACGCTTATGCAAACAAGGCATATCGTTTAGCTGCCGACCCGTGGTCATACAATCACAAACTCATAACACTATCCCTGATAGATGTTTATGATGGAAAAGGCAAACAAAGCATTACCGATCCCATAGTCCTTTGTATTCATCTGAATAGCGTGAGAACCCTCGTTTCTCAGGCAAGATGGGAAAAACAAACAATGCATAGAAAAAGATCGGAGAATAAGTGGCGGCACCACCGATCATAAGACAAAGAAACAAGATTCCGATAACCAAGTCGGAAAAGATAATGATAATGATGATTACGATGAAAAACCTTCCTTTACCCACACGATGGGAAATTTCGCTTCACGGATACGATAGGAAATTCTGTTTCACAGATGCGTTGGGAAAATTTCCCTTACGATGGGGGATACGAATTCAGTAGTCGAATTAGAGATTAGTCTTTATCGAGGAGTCTGGAAGAAACAGTCGCACCGGAAGGTACAGAGGTAACGAACGATGTGAAGCGTGTACGCGATTTTTATAGTAAAGCAAATAGTTTACCATTTAATTCATCCGGAATTCAAATTCTTCTAAAGTTTTATGTGCTGCCAAATGTTTAACATAAGTGTACGAACGCGGAGAATCGCAAGTAACAAAGAACTAGAATTGTAAAACTTATTAACCTCTTTAACAATATTTGAAACAATCCGTGAATCAATAAACTTTGGATCGTGACCTATGAGTGTCCGACAGTGTTATTTAAATAGAGAGAAATAAAATTTAATCACAGGTTAAAAACAACTCAACTACTTGTTTTATTGGTGACAGCATTCGTTTCTGGTCCAGTTTTGTTCGTGTACAGTGTTCGGCGAAACACAGTATCCAAAGAAAGTTGTTTGATATACGTGATCTGAATGAGGAGTTTTTCTTGACTGGGTGTCTTATCATGTTGACTGCCATAATTGATCTTACTTTCATCTCAATTAATCCCTGTGTAAAGTGACATTGGTTATAGGATTGCCATACAAAATGAGCGTGACTCATTTCGAAAGGTTCACCCGTCACTAGGTTATGTACGAAGTTTCGTGACTATGCGTCTGTTCGTTTGCAAGCTACAGTCATTTGAGCGACGCTACTTTCGCCTTCGTAAAAAAATGGGAAAACAGAAAAATCGCATCTTGATCAAAGCAATGGCTGCAGAAATCTTATCCTACATCTACATCCTTCGAGGACAACAGTTTATTTGTGGTTTAGTGAATTTAAACTGGTTTGTATAAGCATCGAAGACGCGCCTTGCCTTTTGGAGATGAAAAAGCTATTGGCGCGGTGAGGGCCGCGTTTGCTGACCGTCGAATAAAAGCAGCTGCGCGTTGATAATTCAACGTCTGGTTTGGTTTGTTGTTGCAGCGCAAACGAGCGGACTTTTTTTTGAGTTTTTGTGACAATGGATGAAACGTGGGTTGTTACACGTATATTTTCTATCGGCGGTTCTTGGCAGATTCTTTGGTTTATCTTATGCACGGAAGACATTTCCTACCTGCTGGAAAATCGCTCGAGTTCAGCCAATCCCAAAGAAAACAGTATCTCCCACAAAATTATCGCCCGATAGCATTTGTTTATGTTGTCTAAGGTGATGGAATGGGTCATCAACGTCGAGTTAATTAAGTATTTGGAGTGCAACGGACTTCTGAATGATCGTCAATATGGATTCCGTGGCAGGTAGTCCACGGGAGACCTTTTGATCTATATAACCGATATATGGACATCTGCGATTGAGGGCCATGGTGAGTCAAGGACGGTCGCATTGGATATCTCCAAAAATTTTGACCGCGTCTGATACGGGGCATTGCTGAGCAAACTTCGTTCATATGGTCTTTCCGACCACCTTTGGGACTGGGCGAGGAGCTTCCTCGAAAATCGATTGATCCGGCTTGTTGTGGACGACGAGTGTTCGGATCTGTATCCTGTTAATTCCGGAGTGCTTCTGTTTCTATTTTGGCTTCATCCTTGTTTTTGCTTCATATAAATGATTTATTGGAATCAACGAATAACAACGTGTTCAGTTTTGCGGATGATAGTATACTTGTTTCCTCTTTTTCGAATATCGCCAAATCCGTCACAGGAATACTGAGTTATGTTTTTAGAACCGAGAAATATTTTACTCTGGCCCAACTTCTTCTCCTGTATAAATCTCAAATTAGACTGGCGCTCGAATATTTCTCTCATGTTTGGAGCTTTGTTCCTAAACATATCCCCGATATACTTAAGAGCATACAGAGACGGGCGATCCGCCTGATTGAGGACACGGCGCTCGCGTCGGGACTACAGTCGCTATCACATCGAAAGCGCGTAGCTGACCTCTGTATGTTTTACAGATATTATCACGGGTATTGGTCTTCGGAGATTCGTCGTATTGTTCCGCGCAATTCGGTTTATACGCGCTCCACAAGACGGACCGCACCAATTTGCGGTTTATCTCAGGACGGCGCAAACATTCCTGCATGAGAACTCGTTCCGTTACAGAGCGGGAATGGTGTGAAATTCCCTCCCGCTCGAGTGTTTTCGGAGCGCCACAACCTGCAACTATTCAAGAAGAACTCCAAAATTTATTTGGAAGCATCTCGAAGCGCCGTGCCGGCGCTATAGGTTCGCTTTTCCCGAGAGAAGTATATTTAAAAAAAACGGAAACTAACGAATTTTCTTTTATTTGATTTGTGTCTTTTTGTTTAAAAAAAGGGTTTAAAGTTAGAATCAAAGTGCCGACGCGTCTACGTCTTAACTCGCTACATAATCTGAGTGACTGCTACATTAATGCTTTGGTACGAGTATGCAGCGCTGATGATTTTCCCAGATTATATTTTTGTGCTGTCTTCTTTACGGTTGCGTTGGAATTGTCACGTGTGTTATTGACCCTTCTTCCGAAGTAGAAAGCGTCTATAAAATATTTCGGAGGTTGGAACACAGTACGGTATACACTGTCTACCTTGAAGGCGACCCAATACATGTTGATGAACAAATTAAATATCTGTGTTTCATTTAACAACTCTCGGGAATATCCTGACAGAATGTATGTAACTAGAGATCAGCAATTCTTGCATTAGGGTATAATCTGACACCATTAATTGGGATTTTAACTTTCCTGGTTAAAGCAAAGAGGGGCCTCTAGTCTACAACCTGCAACTGTTCAAAAAGAACTGCAACGGTTATCTGGGGAGATCTCAGGGCGCCGTGTCGGCGCTATAGATAGCCTGTCCCGGGAGAAGTATATTAAAAAAAACAAAACAAAAATTAACAAATTTTCATTTATTTGATTTGTCTCTTTTTGTTTTAAAAACTGCACTTAACTTTTATTTTGCTGAATATTAACATGTTTATTCCTTTTTACATAACGGTCTTTGTGTTGGAGAGCACTAGCGAATTTTCTTTTATATGATTTGTCTCTATGCATACTTTTCACCGGATGTTAAAACCATTCTCTGGTAAATAGCCTGTACTTTTTGTATCTGAAAAGGGGGGCATTGGCTTGGGAAAACCTTTAGATCAGAATGTGCAAAGGAATTTGAGGATGGAATAAACTATTTCGCTATGTACAAACAGCGTCGTCTGCCAATGTTTTGCTGTTGTTAAATAGCATAATGAATGATGGTGTGTACATTTAGGGAACTGGTATGTGGGATTTAGGAAATCGGTTTTTTAGACAAAAGGATGCGAATCAACTGAATGATTTGGGGGGTTTAATTATGTAATAGGGTCCTTTACCATACATCTGAGTCCGATAGACAGCCTGCAGAGTGGTTGGAAGGCCACGAAAGGCGACCAAAGCCGCCAAAAGACTAAAGCACGGGCGGAATGTTTGTGGACTCCGTTTTTTGGGATGCGCATGGTATAATCTTCATCGAGTACCTGCAGATGGGCAGAACAGTCACAGGAGAGTATTATGCAGCATTACTGGACAAACTGAACGGTAAAATAAAGAAAAAACGGCCTCTTATGGCGAAGAAAAAAGTTCTGTATGATCACGATAAAGCACCGTTCTTTAAAGCGATGGCCAAACTGGACTAATTACGATTTGAATCGGTTGCTCATCCACCGTATTCTCCAGACTTGGCCCCAAGTAACTATTATCTTTTCCCATACCTCAAGCGGTGCCACCAGAGAAAGAGATTTAGTTCGAATGAAGAAGTCATCGCGGAAACCGAGGCATTTTTCTGAAACTTGGACGTTTCATACTACAGAAAGAGCATCGAAATGTTGGAAAATCTTTATGCCAAGTGTTTCGCCCTCGAAGGCAACTATGTTACGGAATAAATATAATTTTGCCCAAAAGCGCTTGTTTTCATTAAAAATCCCGGGACTTTTCAGCCTATGTAATTACCAAGCGCTGTTGGACGGTATACTCTGTTGTGGTGAATTGTTAAAGTATGCGAATGACAAATGAGAGCTAGTGTCACAACCGAGTAGAACGGATCTCCGCACACGCGCCGGGTATTTTATTTGATTTCGTGATGACACGAGAATAATTAATATGCGAGTGTGGTGCAGTGCGCTATATAATGTTGTGGGGCAAAATGAGAAAAAAAAAGTTAACTAAAGGCCCATAAAGAATACATAATTAAAAAAAAGTGTCAAAAAAGAATTGATAAATTTCAAAGTGACAATCAGTGAAAGAAAATACTATAGTGAGAAGGGAAGGTGGATCCCATACGTGTTTTCAATTGCCCCCTTGGTGATTGTTTCAGTACGGTAAGTTTTGTCTTATCAAATTGGATTTTGGATTCTGGATTTTCAGAGGCCAGTCATATACAAGTACACAAAACCTCCTGCCCCGACAGCAACAGAGGGGCTTTTCATAGTTGTGCAAAGGAAGGTTTTTGGATAATTTATGGCGGCAACAAGCAGTGGCGATATAGAGACTTGCGCGGGTCAGAATCGTGATGGAGGTGATGATGGTGTGGGGATGGAAGCCATTGTGCCGGGGTTCCACTTCGTCCCACGAATTGTTCGCTGGTTGGTGCACTGCTGAGAGATCGAAACACTGGTCGCACAAGTGAAAAGTATAAAAGAAAACACTCAGGAACTGCCGCTTGGAAATAAAATACACTGAATACTGTCTATTTATTAAGAGGTTACTTTATTGATTAATCACGACAAAAAAACATGAACAGAAATTACACTTAAATATTATAGAGTTCACAATTCTAATTTCGACACCTAGTAGATTTTGTAGTTATGTACTATCAAATTCACTGCTCGCTACTATAAAAGTGTTAATATAGATAATTCAAACGTTATTCACTATGAGTTAAATTTTTGGCTTTCATTGATTAGGTGAAACACAATATATTAGAGACGATACTCCGGGGTTGATAAACACGAGCCCGGAACTGATGCGCCCCCGTGGCGGCACGGGGAGCAGGAGATCGACCGTGGTGGTCTGCGGCTGAAATTCGACTACTGGTTTATCGATTCCCACCATACCGGCGCCAGTACGGTGGATGGCGGATCGACCATCCGCCTTGATGGTTATATTAAGACTCACCGATATCCTCTCCAATAAGGATATCGTTTTTACCTACCACCAGAGATACGTAAAGTCTCTCTTGGTGGTATTGGAAACCAGATCTTGTGATAAACGTCATGGTGGTATGTGTGCGATCGTTCAGATCGATGCTATTCACACGTGCTCGACAGCAGTGGAACAACGAAACAGGCAGGCGGCAAAGACAAAAGGGAGAAATGACCAAATGCGCCGTTGGTAATGCGGGTCATTGTTTACGGGATGCCTCGTCGCTATTATCGACGTTGGGAAAAAAAAGGTGCTAAAAGCAAATTGGATGTTTATGGCATCTCTGGCTGCAGTAGAAACCGGGTTCATGTTTGCATTAGGAAATGCTGGAGAACTTGGTTTCAGCGTCTATTGCGCTAATTATATGCAGCTGCTTGGGTTGTTTATTGATAAGAAAAACAAAAACGGTTGCCAGGCAATGTGTATGAAAAGGCACATGACGCGGCTGGGATAATAGACGGCGGAATATTTATGGTCCCTGTCATGACGGTTACATTGAATGCAATCCGAATCATTTTGTTTACAGGAATTTGTCTGGTACCGAATTGGTTTAGAATACCAGAAAAGCAAAGAAAGAAATCTTACGAAAAATTGTATGCGAAGGGATGCATGAAAAGGTAAGTTTTCTTTATAGGGATTGTAAGATTATAGATGGTGATCTATATAATGCGTGAAGCATTTACAGGTACTAATACTGTTGCATTAGCAAACTTAAGGAAGTTGGGTAGTAGTTATGGGGGTTTTTTTCAAGTAAGTGGACCGTGGGGTTGGGCGGAACCGCTACAATGGTTCTTTGGGGCAGATCAATGATGAGTTACCCAATTATAATTAGATTACAATTGGCCAGAGGGGAAAGAAGTGGGATGCGAGGTTGGGGGGCGAAGAGGCTCCAAAAGGTGATACTGGGGGGGGCCAACATTATGAATAGAAGGGACCACGCCCGGACGCTATATTAATATCCAAAACCGGGGAAAAAATATATGCGGATATGACCTCGAAATAGCGTAAATAAAGTTCGAAAGACAGCAAAAGGGCAATTGCTGCTATAACTGAAACGCCACACAGAAGCCACCACGGAGACACTGAAAGCAAAGGTACAACAAGTACTAAAGGAAGATGCTAATGTCAAAACAGTGTCACAGGAAATCACGGTTGAGTGTCGTGATTTAGATAAGGTGGCCACTGTGGAGGAAATCCTGACAGCGGTCGCTATAGAGTTCCCTGCATTGAACGTGATCCCAAAGGAAGCGGCAAAGAGTGTAAGACGGAAACCAGATGGCACTCAGGCTACCATGATTCGCTTACCAAGAGAAAAGGCTAGCATGTTGCCGGCTACAGGTTTTCTACGGTTTGGTTGGGTGTGGTGCAGACTGGGAAATAGAAGAATTCGAGTGATTTTTGGACAGGATGACACAAGAAGCTAGAGATAAGAGCCCTCTTATAGTTATTGGAGATTTCAACGCTTGGGCAGTAGAATGGGGAAACACAAGGACCAACAGTAGAGACCAGGCGCTACTCGAAGCCTTCGCAGTCCAGATGTGCTGTTACTTAATGATGGCGTTGGTAACACCTTCATAAACTAGAGAGGCTGGTCCGAAATCGACATAACATTTGCCAGCTCCATGTTGGCAAGAAGTATGGACTGCCGAGTTTTGGACACCTACACCCACAGTGACCACCAAGCCGTGATGTACGAAATATTACCATACAGGGGATTCATCACTGGCAAATTTGCGAAGAAAGCCCCGAAGAAGAACATGGGTGGAAAGAGAAGGACTTCGATGCGGAACTGCTCGATTATATACTGGAAGACCAAATCGAACAGTTTGACGCATGAAGTGGCTAACTACCGCATGTGATGCTTCCATGCCACGACAAGGACAACCATCAAGGGCTATCAAACCAGTGTATTGGTGGAACTCAGAAATCGTTCATGCGCGATCGGAGGGCAACAGGTTGCGATGTTTGCAACAAAGAGCAAGAAACCATAACACCTACCCACAGTTGCATGTGGAATTCGTCAATAAACGGAAAGAGTTGAGGAATGTAATGCGCAAAAGTAAATATGACGCGTTCTGCTCCCTAAGGGATGAATTAAATAACAACCCATGGGCAGCGCTTACAAGATAGTTATGAAAATACTACACAACAGTAGTCAAATGGAAAAAAGTAAAACTGACATGGCCAGAATCGTTGCTGCCCTCTTCCCGCAGTAAGATGAGGTGTTGAGTGTGCAAGAGGAGTGAAGTATCAATGAAGGAGAGATACCTCCCGTGACCACCGAAGAGGTGCTCTTGGCTGCCAGGGTTGTCAAAAAAAAAAACAAGACCCCGGGACTGGATGGTATCCCTAACGATATTGTGAAGACTGCTTTAACAACAAAGCCGGAAGTCGTCAGCAGTCTGTTCACAACCTGCCTTCAAACAGGACGATTTCCTAAACGATGGAAAAAACAGCGGCTTGTGCTTATACCAAAAGGAGGCAAGAATCCAGAAGCGCTGTCGTCCTATCGGCCGTTGTGCGTGCTGGACACAACAGGGAAACTGCTTTAACGAATAATTGCCACTCGCCTGGAACAATTCACTGAGGGGACATCGGGGCTCTCTGAATCGGAGTATGGGTTCCGGAAAGGTAGATCAACCGGTAAGGCACTATCTGTGGTGTGCGACATCGCTCACATTGTGATACCTGGAGCACGATGGCTAGGAGGTATGGAAAAATATTGCGCGGTGTTGACGCTAGATGTTAAAAATTCATTTAACTCGGTGAACTGGAATCGGATTCTAGATGCGTTGGGCGATCTACAAGTCTCACCCTACTTGGTACGTATACTAGAAAACTAAATCTCGCATAGAAGACTGCCCTATGACACAGATGAGGGACCACAGGAATATAAAATAACAGCGGGTGTACCTCAGGGATCTGTATTAGGTCAGCTGTTATGAAATATCATGTATGATGGTGTGCTCAGGATCAATGTACCAGAAGGGGTTAGAATCTTTGGGTACGCAGATGATTTGGCAATAGTGGCCAAACATCTAGATGAGATATTTGCTCCTGCTGGACATAAGATGGAAGCAGTTTTAATAAGCAACCGCAAGAAAGTTGAACACCTTGATTTGGAAATAGAGAGACAAATAATCAGATCCAGTCCCTCTATTAAATATCTTGGTGTTATACTCGACAGCAGGTTGACCTTCAAGGAACACCTGAGGAAAACGTGTGAAAAAACGACAAGAGTATGCAATGTTTTAGCGAAACTGCTACCCAATGTTGGAGGACCCCGGCCCCACATAAGGAAACTCATAACCAGTGTCAACACCTCCATTATAATGTATGCAGCTCACATATGGGCAGGAGCCGCACAGTATAAGTCGTACATGAACGGAGTGAAATCCTCACATAAGCTGGCATCACTAAGAGTATGCTGTGCATTTCGAGCGGTATCCGCAGATGCCATAAATGTTTTGGCCGGGAGGAAACCACTTGACATTGCAGCTAAGAAAACCGCAGCTTTGCATAAGGTCTCCCAAGAGAATCGTCGGAGAATGCAGTCACAAGTAGAGCTCTCAAGAGAATGGCAACGAAGGTGGGATTCTTCCACCAAAGGAAGATGGACCCACACCATGATACATGATATAGAAACATGGGTGAAAAGAAAACATGGCGAGCTGAATTACCACCTGACTCAGCTAATATCAGGACATGGATGCTTTCGGCAGTACTTGCACAAGTATACGCATATGAATCACCCATACTGCTTGTATTGCGCGGGAAAAATAGAAAATACGGAACACGTACTAACAGAGTGCGGGAGATATGTTACATGATCTCACGAACGATGTTGGAGAGACATTTGCGACGGACAGTTACTCCGGGAGGAGTAATAGAACACATGCTGAGTTCAAAACAGGTATGGTCCGTAGCAAATGATGTTCTATGTGACGTGATGCAGCAGTTGCGACGAGAGGAGTAACATATGAATTCCCCCCCGCCCCGCAATGGAATATCTAAAAGAAAGTTCCGCGGGGATCAACGGGAATATGCGCCTGGCGGGAGGTGGTTTTAGTCGGTAAAAGCCCGACATGCCTCTGGATCGGTCAGAGGTATATTTTGAAGATTTCCACCTTCCCACCAAAAAAAAAAAAAAGAAGCTAGTGGCCTTTTTACCATTTTAAATATAGCCGCCATAACGTCTTAAAAATATAACCGGAAGCCCTTTAAACGGGCTTTTGTTTCATTCTGTTAAATTTTAAAATATGCATGGATTGATGGTGTCCAAAGTATCGGACGCTAACCTTTTAATCGACCTTTTATTTACATAGGAGGCGTGACTTTACAATAAGGTCTTCAAGGCGCTGGACCCGCGAGAAACATCTTTATCCCAGATCGGTCAACACTTGCTCATAGCTTGGTTCTCTCCTTCGAATCCCTGCGAATCAAAGCCTGCTACGATAGTTGGTCGTACCTGCTCAGCTGTTCGTGATGGTACTCCCACTCGCTTCTCTGGCTAGAACCAAATTGGTTACGTGCAATGATAATTTTTTTGAATCCCAAAAGCATTCAACTCATATTCCTCGCCAGTTAGACTAAGTCTATGGGCCAGAATATACGGCTAAGAAGTACAGAGACTACTCACCGTAAACAAAATTATGAAAGTCATTGTACGCCGGAAGCCATAAACAAACAATTAGATATTGTATAATTTAGAGTGCTGGCAAGGAGCTAGTAAGTGTAATGTGTAATTTGATTCTGAATAAATAAATGCGGACTTCAAATAAAAAAATAAGCTTTTTATAAGCAGTTCTGGAGTGTAATAATTTAGTCAGCAAGTTCGGTTTTTTTCCGATGTTTAGTTTAGTTTAGTTTAATTTAGTTTAATGAGGGAACCTTCATATATTCAGCTTAGTACAAGCGATAAAACTTAACAATCTTAAAACAATATATAAGAATATAAACTATGGTTAAAAAGAAAAAAAAAGAGGGGAGGGGGGCTATGTTTGGCGGGTTGGTTACTGGGTTTATCGATTATCTATCACTCATTCATTCATTTCGCTTAGTACAGGTTGTAAGAGTGTAGACGGGGAGTGGGCGTGGTCAAGAAGGGAAAGAGAGGGGATGAAGTTTGAGAGCAGTAGAGGTAAAGTTGAAATCGAAGGAGGTAGGATAGGAGTTTTCCCGCCGCAGCATTCGCGAAATGGGTTCATTAGAGCCGTAAGAAGTGTGGTGGGTGGGCTGATAGAAGAGATGAGGGTTTCGCAGGTTACGGGGGTTAGTGTGAAGTGGAATGATGGAGAGCAAGCTTGGGCAGTTGATTGTGCTCGAAAGGAGACGGTGGACGAAAAGGATATCGGCATGAGTTCTGCGCTCCTCAAGTGTGTTGAAGTTGATCAGATGGAGCCGGCTTGTGTATGGGGGGAGAATCCGAAGGTTCACCCAGTTCAGTCCGCGGGGGGCAAAACGCAGAAAACCGCGTTACACGCTTTCGATTCTGCGTACATGGGACGAGTAGTGTGGAGACCAGACCTGACTGGCGTATTCTAGAAGGGGACGGACGAACGCCATATAGAGAGAACAAGAAACGTAAGGATTAGAGAATTCTTTAGACCAGCGTTTCAAAAACCCAAGGACAGAGATGACCTTACGAATAATATCATCAATATGCGGGATGAAGCTAAGCTCCCCGTCAAATAAGATCCCGAGGTCGCGTATCGACGGTACGAATGATATCTATTGGTTTAGCAGGAAGTAGGAACGTGGGGGGCAGGTGGACGTTTGCGGGAGAAGGTGATGGAGTGACATTGAGTTCAAGGCAGTTATTACGGCACCAAGTTGAGAAGCTGTTAAGTTCCGTTTGGAAAAGTGAGGAGTCGAGAGGAGAGATGATCGTCTGCATACAGGGAGATGGATGAGTATTTCATAATGGAGTCAACATCATTGATGGTAAGGATAAATAGAAGGGGGCCTAGATGGCTGCCTTGCGGAGCCCCTGGCGTGGGAAGAAAAGGATTGGGCAGGGAGGATCTGAATTTGACACCGTAGGATCGATCTTTCAGATTAGAGGATAACCACTTGATCAATAGGGGTTCGAAACCTAGGGAGGACAGCTTAAAAAGGATGAGATTATGGGAGATTTTGTCAAAGGCCTTACTGAAATCGGTGGTGATTACATCGACTTCGTTGCCATTCTCTAAGGCACGGAGAGTATGGGATGAGAACTCGATCAGATTCGTTGTGGTCGACCTACCCGCAGTGAAACCATGCTGGTTGGACGAGATGATGGATTTACAACGGAAAGATAATGCGCTGTAAAGAATTCCTTCGAACAGTTTGGAGATATGAGACAGTTTGGCGATGGGACGGTAGTTGCTTATATCGTTTTTAGATCCCTTTTTATGTATGGGGGTGACATAGGAGGATTTCCAAATACTAGGGAAGATCCCTTGTGATAGGGATATGTTTGATATCGGGAGGGAAAGAGAAGTGAAACATTTCTTTAAAAATACAGCCGAGAGTCCATCAGGCCCAGGGCTGAACTTGCCTTTGAGTAAGTTTAATTTCTCCTAAACTACGTGACGCTGAATAATTTGAGGGGTGAAGGGGCCGAGGGAGAACTCGGGCAAGTCTTTGAAGTGAGACGGATTGGGTTCGAAGGAGATGTCTGTGAAGGATTTATTGAAAAACGAAGCGAATAGATTGGCAGTAGTTAGGGGGTCGGTTGAAGTAGTCGCGCCATAAGAAAAGGAGTTAGGATAGGCGTCGGATTTAAGTTTGTAATTTATGAAGTGGAAAAAAGATTTGGAGTCATTGATCAAATTAGATTGTGTTTTTGTGAGGTAGTTGGTGTAGAGGGAGTTGTAGAGCTCGGAAATTTTGATGGATTGTTTGAGCTGAATGGTTAGGCCTTGTTACTGTGTACTAGTTTGTAATTATTCTACAGCTATGAGCTCAATAAGCTATGGGATAACTTTTATTCCAGGTCTAATAACTACATCCCACTCGTACTACAGGCGACGTACCATACTAGAGAAGAACATTTTATGATGAGAGGAGTTTGGTCGTTCAGTTTTATCATTAACATCCAACAGGTTGATGGTTGATGGATTTACTGTTTTTCATTTTCTTATTCAGTCTGTCCAAGATTACCAAAAGTTTCCAGGAAGCAAGATCTCGGTCTGCGGGGAAGAATGCCCCATCGGCTAAGTAATAAGTTAGATCTCATTTATTTTATGTGATCTGCCCTCTAGGTTCATTGTGTTTTTCATTGTGGTATTCCTGCACCAAAGGTTGTGGTTAATGATGGTTCTTTTCACCATATAGGTGCTTCCGCTCATCATATCGTCTAAACAAGAGTTTTGAATTAAATGACAACATGATGTCGTAGCTCTTCATAGTCATTTACGATATTATTAATGCAAATCCATTTTCTCCGTATACTTCGGATGTCACGTACTCTGTTAGTACACATTTATACCATTTGTTGCCTATCAACTTTCAATACACGTCGAAGTAAGTCCCACAAACGCATAATCATCTTTTCATAATAAATTAATACATCACCTATATGACATGCATTCGTAATTATTCTTACGACATTAGTCTAATGACACCTTGAGCTATGAGAATTCATATGCCACTTGCATTAATCCGCGTCCTTAGCAATGTTGCCTGTTATACAAATTATTTATACGGCTCATTGAACTGCTTTAACTCGACTTAGTAAGTCAGGCAAATTGCACGAGCAATCTTTTACTATTAAAACTTTTAGATAAAAATGTTTTACAAATGAATGGATCACAACAAATACCCAAATGGGTTGCATAAAACGAAGGTCGACATATCCTACATAAAGTTCTTAATCCTTCTCGCACCATATTCTATCTTAGCTCACACGCAAACAACTTTTAAACTTCATAATGCATACGACTTTCACCCCACTTACTCTATTTCTCTTTTCGAAACTATAAATGACAAAAAAAGGACTCTCTACGAACGGGGAACTTTACATAGCAACAGTGTAAAACGGAACTAAGGTCTACCCTAGCCCAAAAGGCAACCGAATTTGGTCACCGTTCATCTTTTTCTCAGATGTACTACAAGAGTAATATTAAGGATGGCATTTCGTATGTATGAATTCGGTAGACAAATCCTTGCCTCTGGTGCTTGTGCTGCAGCAGAAGGAAAACTTTTTACGAAAAGGCTATTATTCAAACCGATTTCGTAAATTTTCAAACCCACTTTTCTCAACAGGATATCATAGATATTCATGCTAGGATTCTGGTATCCTGGCGAAGGAGTGGAGGAGCAATTACAATATGAATGTTCAAAGAATGCGATATTTCATCACTGCAGCTGCGTTAATACTCTGGTTCACCAGCTGAATTATTGTTGTTCTCTCGCTGTGTAGCACTGCTCATTCGTAGATATGTTTACAGTGCGGCAATTAAATTACCCTGTCACTCAGGGAACGGAAGGAAATATAATATAATAGAAAAATGGTGGGACATTGGAAAATTTGATAAAATGTTCGACATCCTGGTTTCCATACAGTGCAATGTAAACAAGGTCACTTGGGTCTTATGAGGTAATTCCTGTCTAAATATTGACATTGGTTAATTGAACGCTTTCGCGGTTATACCTGCTGCCGTGTAATTAGTTGGATGCCATGAAAGGATAAAATTTGTGGGTGAAAATATGCACGTATCGTATTAAAGTGCGAGCGGAAGGAGCAGAATGTGAATGCCTGAGAATTCTTCTCTTGAGACTCGTCATACGTACAATGTACTTTAGTTTCTATCGGATAGCAACCCTTGTGTCTGAATTATCCTTGTAGGATAAGCTGCTTAGTAATTTTAAGCTGTGTTTTTTTTTTTTTATAATACACTCACATAAAATGGATTTTTGATACTCTTAAATATCAAAGTGCAATGCCTTTTAAAACAGATAAGGAGGATTGTTTCGTTTGGGTCTGATGTGTTGGAATTTCCTGTATGCTGTGGACAGACGTTCAAAATATAGAGTCCGTCTCAATAGGACACGTCGAGTATGTTGCTGGTCAATTTTCTTCGGCATCCAAGATAATTCAAATGAATGTGACGATAATGTGGGCTCCACAAATGTCATTTACCACTTTCATAGTATCGTTGGGAAATGTGAGTCTTGGTTATACACCACGTCCCAAAAAGTCATTTTCAATTTGCTTTACTGAGAGAAGCGCGGAATTTATGTCGAGAGCTAATTTAAAATTTAGTCACTATGGAGTTTTTCTCGCGAGAGAATTCGTACGTGGTTAGTGTGCGAGTTTTACTAAAGGAATATTCCTAATATTATTGCGTAGCGAAAATTTTTCGATCCGTATCAAGTTCGTCCCTTTAAGGAAATACTGGAAGCTTAATTTTTCAAAACGTGGAAAAAGAACTTTTGCTAGTGATACTTTAGAACTGGCAAAAAATTCGGGAAACTACTTTGGCAATGAATAAACTGCGGAACGGGAGTTACCACCCCTAAAATATAAGATAGCTAACATTCCTGAAAGCTTAAGATAGGTAACAAACAAAACATAAAACACAGATACTTCAAAATCTGTTCAACTTAATGTCATTCCCAAAACACGAACAAAGAAAACGTGAATCACTGTATTTTAATAATAGAAACACAGGTACTTCAAAACCTGTTTTACCTAATAGATTTAAGATATTAATAGATTCGAAAAATATAAATAGAGTTAAGTTCGAAATGTAAAACAAGAGATCCTGCCTGACTACGGACTCGAATACACGAGCTGCTCAGAGGAGGAAAATAATAAAAGGAAACATAGTTTCTAAATAAACAAAGACAAAGGTTTTTTCGTTTGAAAATATTTTCTCCAGGAACAGCACAAAATAACTCGGGCGTCACATGTCGTCGAGAAATCGTGTCGGTGATTGACAACTATTTCCCTCTAGCTTTCCATGATTATGTTAATCTTAATGTACAGCGTTCTCAAAACTCCTCAATATATATATATATTCTAACCCAACGTTAAATTTACGTGGTACAATGTGTATTGAGCAGTTTGATAAGTCAGTGACCTTTTGGACTTCTCTCGCGGTTTTTTAATATTTTTTTTATTATTTTTTTATTAGACTTCTCTCGGGAGAGGTGAACCTATAGCGCCGAGTGGGCGCCCCGAGATGCCATCAAATAACTGTTGCAGTTCTTTTTGAACAGTTGCAGGTTGTGACGTTCCGGGAACACTCGCGTGGGAAGGGAGTTCCACAGCTTCCCCGCTCTGTAGCGGAACGAGTTCTGATGTAGGGATGTTCGCGCCGTCGGGAGATGAACCACAAACGGGTGCGATCCGTCATATTGTCTTGTGGAGCGCATATAAGCCGAATTGCGCGGAACAATACCACGAATCTCCGAAGAGCAGCACCCGTGATAATATCTGTAAAACAGACAGAGGTCGCCTACGCGCCTTCGATGTGATAGCGACTGTAGTCCCGAGGTCAGCGCCGAGTCCCCGATCAGGCGGATCGCTCGTCTCTGTATGCTTTCAAGTAGGTCAAGGGTATGTTTAGGAGCCGAGCTCCAAACATGAGAGCAATATTCGAGCGCGGGTCTAATTTGAGATTTATATAGGAGAAGAAGTTGGGCCGGATTAAAATATTTCTTGGCTCTAAAAAGATAACTGAGTTTTCCTGAGGCTGACCTGGCGATGTTCGACACGTGTTTATGCCATGATACACTCCCACAGACCGTGACGCCGAGCAATTTCAAACTTTCCCCAGCCTCGATGGCCCGGCCATTCATCATCAGCTGTGGAACCGATGATCCAGTTTTCTTTGAGAATGTTGTATACTGAGTCTTCGTTGCATTGAAGTCGACAAGATGGGCCTTTCCCCACTGCAGGACTTTATCCAGATCCCGATTCAGAGAATCAATCTGTCTACATCTCAGCTGGTGTGACGCAGATGCACCAATCGGCCGATCACTCGAAAAGGAGGAAACAGGCGTACTATCATCCGCAAAACTGAACACTTTGTTATCCGGTGTCTCCAACAAATCATTTATGTGAAGCAAGAACAAGGTTGGAGCCAAAATAGAACCTTGGGGCACCCCCGAATTAACAGGATACAGATCCGAACACTCGCCGTCCACAACAACCCGGATCGATCGTTTCTCGAGGAAGCTCCTCGTCCAGTCGCAAAGCTGTTAGGAAAGTCCATATGGACGGCTCAGCAACGCCCCGTGCCAGACGCGGCCAAAAGCCTTGGAAATATCCAATGCGACCGGTCTTGACTCACCATGCCGTTCAATCATGTCCATATATCGGTTATAAGTGTCAAAAGGTCTCCTGTGGACCACCTGCCACGGAATCCGTATTGACGATCATTCAGAAGTCCGTTGCACCCTAAATACTTAACCAACTCTGTATTGATGACTTTTTCCATTACCTTAGATAAAATAGACAGTAATGCTAACGGACGGTAGTTTTGTGGGAGACACTTTTTTCCCGTCTTTGGGATTGGCTGAACTCGAGCGATTTTCCAGCAGGCAGGAAAGGTCCTCCGTGCATAAGATAAGCGGAAGAGTCTGCCAAGAACCGGCGATAGTTCTGGAGCACCGTTCTTAAGGACTATTGCTGGTATTCCGTCCGGGCCGGTTGCCTTCCTACAATCCAGTTTACGTAGAATGCGTTGAATAGTGCGCAGACGAAATCTCACATCCCGCATGGAAGACCGTACCGGCGAGATCACAGGTGGGTCCAAAAGGCCAGGATCGAGGTTTGAATTCGCCGAAAATAAATTTGCAAATATATTAGCTTTATCCTTTGAATTCGTGACTAACGTCCCGCTGTCTGTCACCAACGGAGGGAAAGAAGAGGATGCAAAGTTACTGCTGGCAGCTCTTGCCATTGACCAGAAGGAACGCGAGCCAGTTGGGCACCGAAGGAGCTTATTGATCACCCTGTCGTTGTGAGCCTCCTTCGCGATATCAATCGCCTGGTTGCACGCGTTTCTGATTCTGACAAAATTCGTTTTGTTAACACCGGTGGGATTGGAGCGCCATTGCCTAAAAGCTCTATTTTTTGCCGCTGTAATCAGCTCGCACCTTTTGTCAAACCAACGCTTATCAGACGAACTTCGTTTGATGGAATGTGGAATACACATCTCCATCCCCAGAAGAATAATCTCTGATACCGACTCCGCGCATGCGTTAACATCGGAGTTTCCGAAGCACACCTCCGACCACGGAAAGGATGCGAAGAAATCTCGCAAATCGTCCCAGTTAGCGGCCCCATACTTCCATACATGGCGAAGCTGCCTAGGCCGGTTGCTTGCTTGGTATGCAAGTGCTTGCGCGAGAGATACCAAGCAGTGATCTGAGTTTCCCAGTGGCGTAGAAACCTCTACGGTATAAATACTCGGTTCGGATGTCAAAAACAGATCCAGGGTGTTCGCATAATCGCCCCGGGCATCCGGCAATCGCGTTGGCTCCCCCACGAGTTGAGTCAAGTTGTGGCTTACAGCAAACATCTCCGCCAGCCTCCCAGCCTCGTCGGTTCTGTTAGAATGTAACAACCAACCGGAATTGTGCACATTAAAATCACCAAGGACAACAATTTCGGAAGCTGGATGGTTGATCTTTTATCCAGTCGACGGTATATGAAAGATGTTCGAAAAATGTCGCCGGTCGATCGTCACTCGGGGAGCGGTAAAGACAACAAAGAAATTTAACGGAATTCCTCAGCACGACCCTCAACCATATGATGTCCATATTATTGGGTTCCATCGCCTCCATCCTCTGGCAAGCCAGATTGGACCGCGCGAAGACGCAGGCTCCGCCCTTAAAACGGAATCTCGAATGTAAGTCGTATCCTGAGCAACGAAGATATGTCGAATCAGTTGACGAATCGACCTGGGTCTCAGTTAGGGCAAGGATATCAGGTTTCGTTGTTTGTAAATATTGGTGGACGGCGTTTACATTGGTATTGGTGAAACCGATGCCCCTGATGTTACAAAATGCCGGCACCAGCCGAGCGTGGGCCGAGCCTCGAGAGCGAGCCCGGTTATGCGATGACGAACCTCTTAAAGTTCTATTATTTATCATGATATCTGCATGATGTTCCCTCTGACATAGTCCCCCCCGGAGATCCGAATGGGATACTAGTTTACCTCCGGAATTCTTTATATCAGAACGTACCATCATGACTTATCACCGTGTCAGTCCGGGCCATCAGCCACACATCCGAAACACCGTCGAAGATTTCTCTCGGTGGTATCTCACCTTGGGACCGACTACCGGTACTTTAAATGCAACACAACTCACGTAAACTGATAGTCACCTGTGATGAAAAGTGGATTCTGTATCATAACCGTAAAAGACCTGGGCAGTGGTTGGATGCAGGTGAAAAACCAAAACGCATCTCCAAGCTCGTTCTTCACCCAAAAAGGTTATGGTAAGAATTTGATGGACATCGGGAGGACCAATCCACTTTTCATTTCTTCAACCAGGAGAAACGATAAATGCTATCAAATATTCTGAGGAAATCGCCATATTGCATGCCAAATTGGATGAAAAGCATCCTGCGTTGGTCAATAGGCACGGCCCGATCCTTTTGTATGACAATGCTAGACCCCAAACTTCACAAGTAACGGTGCAAAAAGACTGCAGTTGGGATTTGAAATTCCTCCGCATCCCACTCTCCTGACATTTCCCCAACGGACTGTGGGGAGGAAGTATGTACCAGCATGGGTACTTGGTTCACTCCTTCCACCATCATTCACTCCACTGTTCAACGAAAATGTTCCGAAAATGAGTTCAGCCGGAATTCGCCGGAATTGGTTTGGAATTCCTGATAAGCTAATAAAGAAATCTTACAGAGAATTGGTATGCGGAGAGAATGTATGAAAGGTAAGTTTTCTTTACAGGGACTTAAAGATCATAGATTTGATCTCTTTAATGCGTGAAGCATTTTCAAGTGCCTGATGCGATTGCATTGGCGAAAACTCATCTCGGGATGAGGTAATGGGGGTTTTTAGGTAAGTGTACCGTGGGGTTTGGCGGCACCGCCACAGTACTCCTTTGGCGGATATTTTATTATCGTCGGGCTGGGGTGTTCCGCCGAACACCGTTCACAAAAAGGAAAGCGAACCTGGAGCAGACACTGTACAAATCAAACACGGTGAAATTGTTTTTAAGAATTGTTTTTTTTTTTTTTTATAATTTGTTTAGTTTACAATTGATGCTTCTCGATTCCTATACTACACTTTATGTTAACACTTGAACGCACGGTAATTTTATATTACAATTAATAAACTAATAAAACTATTTTTGAAAACAGAAATCGCGCTCGTATTTATTTCATTGACCCGTTACTTTTCCACACGCGACGTACTGACGTTTCTTTTTCTCGATTTGCTGTGCAGCGCGGACTAACCTCCTTGTCGGAGTTCTCTGTGATGACTGCCTATCGCAACGGTTGCGTGGCGCGGATCCTGAATCTCGAATGCTCTCTCTGGTTGATCTATTAGCACGTGTGCTAATAGATCTATTGTTTTCTCCTGCAGTGAAGGTCATGTCAAAACGGAATTAAGAAAAGAGGAAGGAACAAAGGGGCAGCATAGGATCATTGTGTAACTGCTTAATAGCCTGCAACGCAGGACAATGGTGCTATAAGGGGTTTCGGTATACAATGGTAATTGTGTCCCGTATCTTAGCTGGCGGCAAGGATTATATTTGCACGTTTGCAGGTAACGCTGGCTAACAGGGGCGCTGATCAGGTTTTAGAATTTACGATGCCTGTATGATGTATATAATTGCTTTCAGGAATTTAGGACGATGTGTTAAATGTCCTTGGTAAGGCAATGTTTGTCCGTTTGTTGTGTCCTTCGATCGCCGTGCAGGCGTAGGACGATTGGTCGGACTTGTGACCCACGCGTTTGTGGGCACGTGGGGTAGTTGCCGCCCAGATGTATGTTACCTTCGTTTCAGGTGCGGTGGAGGACTTTTAAGGACACGTGTCTGTGGGCACGTGTAATTTACCTATAGGTGAGTGTGTTCCTTGGTGGAACGACGACATCTCGACCAATAGTGATTTGTGTGGTTCGTAGAACCGCTACAATCCCCCCCAGTGACAAAGTCACGAAAAAAAGGTAGGGCTGAAGGGATGCTCGAAGGTTGGCGCGGTGCTGAGACGGAGGGCCGTACGCTTGGAATTCAAGGTGGCCCTGCGCATTTTGGGAGGCGCTGTAATTGTTAAGGGAATTGTCGTGATGACGAGTTCTTGATTATGGTTTGGTCCTGTGTCGATAAATAAAGTGGACATGGATGTTACCGCTTAGTGCCATCAAGGGCAAATGTGTGCGACGTGGTCCATAGGCCTGTTGTGGGTCGCTTGGACCAACAGGTTTATCGTCAGACTAGGTCGGAACGTATCGGAAATCTGCTCGCGTCCGCAGTGACGAAGTAGCGTATGCAGGAAGATGCAGAAAAAGGCGCTGGGGTGTTAACCTGTTGTTGGCGGTACCTGCCAACAGGTTGTACCTATCTAATAGGTCTAATCTCATTAGGAGCTCGCTGACAACGTATGACGAAGTGTCAGGAGGCGAAACCTATTGGGGCTTGCTGGCATCATGCGCGAAATGCCAGGAGATGGGACCTATTGTGACTCACTGACACCGTGCTATGTCGTGTCTGTGGATAAAATTGTAGAAACCAAGTCCAGAGTCGGTGGCTTTCGTCCGTACGTTTGTATGGCGAATTGTTTGCCGCTGGGACTGGAAAAAATGGGGGGCCACTCCAGTTGCGCGGCTTACCGATCGAGGGAGGACCAGTATATCGGCACCGGTGTCGACGACGGAGCTCGACAAACGGTAGCTGCGACCTCGACCGAACGGCAACTTGTGAGGAGGTGCCGGCCCGCCGCGCTTGGGGTGAAGTTAGGCGACCTAGGTATGGGGGCTCTTGGTGTATGATTGGTTGTGTCCAACCACCGGGCGCCCTAGAGGAATAAATCCGAAGTGTTATGCACCTGGGATGTGTGAGGCGGCGTAGAGGGTCGTGTATTGCCTTTGCTTGCCGCTAAAGGTGAGCCATGGTGGCTAAAGGTTAGGGTACCTGCATGAGGGGTTAAACCGGGCGTCCTACTAATTGTGTGCTACGCATAGTAGCTAATGTGTAGTGAGGAGCTGAGGTTGTGGAAGAAGAGTAGAGTAAGGAAGAGCATTGGCGAGCGGAGTCGCGTGAAGGCAGCGCTTGGCGGGCATGTGCGCCAATGTGTAATAAAGAGCCTAAAAAGGTGGATAGAGGCGAGTTTTTCTAGTATTTAAAGAAGACCAAAGGGCATCACTTTGAACTCGAAGAGTCTGAAGGGTGTGATGAGGAGCCGGTTAAAGGACTTAAATTGAACCGATGTGAGTTCAAGCGAGGTTGGGTGGAGTCGAGTGCTTATGGGACATTGTGTCCCGATGTAAGAGACGAGAAAAAAAGGAGGAGTCGAGTATGGGTAGACGGAGTCAAAACGGGGTCGAATAAATGGAGTCGAATATGTGAGCGCGGAGTCGTGCGGAACATTACGACACAAAATTTATTTTATTTTGCCTTTATCGCGTGCTGTTTGAGGATACCAATATATTTTCGTTTTTAATTTTTTTAATCGGCATGGTTCTTTCGTTTGTTTTCTTTGTTTAAGTTTTTTAAAAGGCGGATGTTTTTATTTAGGGTAAATTCAATTTTATTAAACAACACAAGTTCACTTAGTTGAAGAATATGTATGTAAATGTAAATATCATGTGAAGAAATTAGATACATATACTTGTTTGCAAAGAATACAATACAGTATATTAAGAATACAATAAAATGATGACAAAAATTATATTTAAAATAAAAAGTTATAAAAATGAGAAAAAAAAACTGACAAATAAGGCTAATGAAGTCAAAGTAGGCAGTTGCGTTGTCATAATAACGCGATCAAATAGAAGAATGTTGTTTATGAATTGTTCTCAATTAGCAACTAGTCGAAAAAGGGAAATATTAAATCGGAAGTACAATTAATGAAGATGTTGGTAAATAATTTGTAACTTAACGGAAACTTTTTCGTTTCAAAATGTCATTTTCTGAGCAGCGACGCAATTATGTAGATTTTGTTTTCTTCTGTTTTAGTTAATTCGTAGGGTGTTTGTGGGGGTTTCTCTAAACTACACGGAGAACCACCCACCATTCCCAGCCAATCCCATCCAATTTCGACCGCCTTACAGCGCGTCAAACCAACCCGATTCCCCCCTACTTACCTGTTCACCTGCAAAGAATGTTACCTCCAAGGGCGCATAGCTAAACTCATTTTTCCATGCGGACAACGCATAAAAGAGTTTAGCTTCCCTTTTTCACCATACGGCAACTCTTGTTCATGTCGATTAGCAACAACCAAATCCAGCCGGACGAAGTTGTCGCATCATTGCAGAACCGCTTGGGAAAATTATCAAAACATTCGATTGAATCGCACGATAATATTTCCCTAGCGTCACTTGGCCCTTTCCCAGTTCCTCCATTCGCTGGGGATCAAACATCTCTTTACCCAGGTGAATAGCGTAAAACCCATTTTCCTCTCCTCCGCATTTCTTCCTTCCTATAGCTATGCGCCTCCGGGATAATCACCACACTACCCCAGTGTGAAACGCCTCGGAGGCCACACTACCATACGCACACTAAGCCAGATCAACCCGGGTTATTGCGCTGCTCGCTTTGTGTTTTTCGTCCGCTCGGCGCACATCGGCGTGCAACAAATGTGCCAGCGCTTGTTCACCCTGGCGCGCATGGGGAAACGAAGAGCGCACAAGAGAGAGCGCAATCACACCGGCTGGCTAGTGCGCATCAGCAACAAATTTCCCTTTTTTCTCCTTCTCGTCACTTCCAAAAATCAGAGTGCGAGTCAGTCGAGATTCATACATCACTGCGTGCGCACACACCCTTCAGTCAGTTTTTAACCGTTCATGTGAGTTAAGAGAAAATCGCCGCTTTGTTAACGTCAGTTCAAACATCCACATAGTTTAGTACGCATTGTTTCATGTTGTTGTAATAACTGTGTCTCATCATCAAACTGTACGTGAAATAGAACATTGTACATAATATACAAACCTGTTGTTTTAATAACTGTGTCTCATCAACAAACTTGTTTCATTTGGTATTGCTTTGCTACCTTCGAGGATCAACTTGTGGGGTATTTGGCTGGATCCGCGTCCGTGTTTACGCCACTAGCAAATACATCCCCACATGTTTCTTCCTCTTCTATTGAATAATAATTCTCAAACTACACGAATTTTGATTCGAAAAAGAACGTTAAGGTTGCTGTGGTCCTTCTCTCAGGGAGCGTGTCTGGTCCTGAAAAGGACGAGGGATCTCTTTAAGATAGCTCCTGAGGGGACCCGTTGCGGTGCCGCCGTGCTTCCTCAAACATTGAGGGAAGAGCAGCTACCGATCGAATATGGTCCTGGGAATCGGCCAGGATCAATTAGAAATACTTTTCATTTTATCAAATTTTAATTTTATTTGTAAATTCATTTTCTGGCGTTCTTACACCTAGAACGCCAATTGAGACTGATCTTCGAATACAAAAACCGTCGCCGTTACAAAGCGAAACAAATCGAAATTTGGATCTCGAAAATATACATTTTCATACCAAAATCCTGAGTGAGCTGCTGTGAGCTGAGTGTTTATTTAAGATAAGGATTCAGTTTCCTGAATTCCTATGAAACTATTGTGCAGATGTGGATATGTAAAGGAATTCGGGTTTTTGTTTGTTCAATTTGATGGATTTTACCAAATTGAGATAACGTATCTCTGGTTTTTGAATTTAGATGATGCCGTGGGGCAAATGCAAAACGATAAACGAATATATGATTCGTTTATTGTGAATTTTGATTTTCATTCGGTTTTTCCGGGTTTTGTTTGAATTTTAGGTTTTAGTGTATTACTGCTAGGATTTGGATGTAGGTGTGGGGGAAGGAGATGGTAGGGCTTTTCAGAGCACTACATTCTCCCCTCCTTCAAAAAAAAATTAATCTATAAGAAATTAATTTTCCAGGAGTGGCGCGATAAAAGGTGAAGGGCGATGTCATCATGATTCGTTACATAATGTGGATTTCAAATTATAATGGTTACTTTAAATTTTCATTGTAGTTACAGTTGGTTGCTACTTTTTTAAACGTTTGTTCTTGTTTTTACATATTATTCAATTTTTTGTGTTAATTCTGTAGCTTACGGTAGAGTGTTCTTCAGTATTTTGTTATGCTTTTAGAAAATCTAAGATTATGTGTTAAACTATAGGCTTACATTCACAATTTTTCTTATCGTGTATATAAGTACATTTTTAAGTTACATATATTAATAATGTTATTTACAGTGTTCTTTTGTTTTTTCAATATATTTAATAATAATTGTGAACTATTTTATGAAATAAGATTATTTTAAATAAAATATTAAATTCAATTTGTGCTACAGATCAATTTTAGGTAAGCCTTACAACTTGTGTATTATATAGGAATTTACATTATCTACAGAGTATATTTCTGTTTCATTTTGAGGACTATATTTATGTTTTTTTTTTTTTTTTTTTTTTTTTGTATTATAAGGAAAGTTTTAATTCTAAATTTTTAAAATTCATTTTGATTTAAAGTGAAAAATGTTAGTTCCTTATTTTTCTTAGGATATATGTGATTAGGTTAATTGAAGAATGTTACATAGGTATTTGAAATTATTATATTTGTATATAATATTGTTTATTTCATAGATTTTTTCTTATTAATTTTTGCTTACTTAAAGTTATTCAAACGGTCATTTACAGCTTTCTATTTGAATAATTCAAGACAGTTTATTTGTTTGTTTTATGTCAAGCTTTTATATATAAGCGTTAGCTATATAATATTTACAAACTTCATTTGATGTGAATTTGCGGAGATTTTCTTCATAATATAAGCAATTTAAAGATTTATTTGTATTATATTTTGCTCATTATCCTCTGAGTTGTGAATACTGTTGTATTATTTACAAATGTTCTATGTTTATTATAGACAATTTTCTTTTAGATACATTAATTTCCCAAAACAAAGTTGGTTGTTTTATTTTATTTATTTGCGTTATTATGTATATGTATCTATTTTGTTTTTGTACAATTATTTGTTAAGAGGGGAATTCAATATTATTAATTCTATATTTTCTGTGGATATATTTAATTTACATATAGTTTTTTATATATTTTTAGATTTATAATGTGAGAATTGGTATTTTATTATTTATATGTTCATACACGTATACATATATGTTTGAATAATAAAGGAAAATCCATTTGTTTCACTTTAAGTTTTTCTTTAAATTTGTGGAAAACTTTCCAAACTCTGGTCGGTTTGGTTTGTGTAAAATTTTTCAAAGTTTGGGCAGTAAAACCATCTATGAAAAGCATTTTAAAGGATGTAGAATTGATAATCGATTTTGGAAGATTAACCATTGTTTTATCTGTGAAAGGGATTTTGATCAATTGTTTATTTTTTTGTTTAATTTGTAGAACCCATTTTAAAGTTTGAAAAATTAGATAAACGAGGGAGACGATGCGGGCAAACAAGCAATTTAAAGAGGGCAATTTGATATAGCTGTTATTTACAGACTTATACTCTGCTGTGACTTCTTGTTCCTCAGTCTTACTCTTAGCTGGGAATCTTTGTTCCTCAGGCTTATCGGATGCTGGAAATTCTTCTAGTTTTTCAAGCTTAAGTTCTACTGGGACTCTTTCTTCCGCAGGCTTACACTTAGCTGAAATTTCTTGTTCCTCGGGTTTACAGTTTGCTGGGACTTCTTGCTCCTCAGGCTTACACTTTGCCGGGGTTTTCAGTTTGTGCTCTATGAGCTTGGACGTGTTGTTGCTAAAAGTCGGAGCATTTAAGAGTATGAAACTAGAGGGAGGTGTTAGGATAGTATTTTCAGGGGTTTTTGTCGAATCATCAGATCCGGCCCGTAGACAAACGCATTCAGATGTTGACTGTTGGATATGATCTTTGGTCACTACTTCTATTTGAGGAGCAGTTAGATCATCCTGCCTCTGATTTATGTCCCTATTATATCTAATGCCAATTTCATCCGTAGACGGCACCTTGTAAGGTGAGGCATTTTCTACCTTCCTGTTTATATCCTTAGCTTCTAAGAAAGATTGTTTAAATCTTTGGCTGTTTAATGTACCTATACAAATTTGTGATTGCTGTACCCTACTCGTTTTGTTTATTACTCCACTTCTCCAGACGTTTGCGGTAGAAGTGGGCGGAGCTCTAAAATCGTTTTTATTCGATGGAGAGTCGTTTAGACTTTTGAAATGAGACTGTATCCTACATTCTGCTTGAGAATGATCAAATCGTTTACAATAAGTGCATTCAATGCGTTGAACCTCTGTCTTCATTTGTTGGGGACCAACATTTAGAGAATTTGTATTTCGATAACAAGTCCAGGAAGTATGTCCAGTCTTATTGCACGATTGGCAAATGTGTGGCTGGCTATATTTGGAATTATTACATAAATTAAGAGGGTTTCCATCGCCTAGTCGTGGGGCCTGCTCGAGAGCGTAATTTATTGCTGCTCTAAGACTTGAGGTAGCTCGTGCTTTAACTAAAAATTTCAAATGGGGATCCCTAAGACCATCTTCAAACACGTGTAAAGCGAGTTTCCTGTTTTCCTCGAAGAGATATGTCTGCACCTCAGGTTCGACAGTACTTTCAAACGTGGCTTTGTCCAGCAGATGCAAGAGGTGTGTGAGTCTGTTTCCAAACTCCTTCACATCTTCCTTGCTATCTTGCTTGGCTATCACCAGACTGTTTTGTGCCGCTGACCTACAGGTGAGAATTTTAAATTCTCCCTTTAATTCCGAAGCAAGATCATTCCAGGTTGAAATGACCTTATACCGGATGTGGTCGTATGCTGGCCCCTGTAGTCTGGTTTTCACCACGCTTAAGAAGAAAGCATGCTGACTGTCGTCCCGTGCCTGTGAGAAAACAATATCCCCGTAAGAAACAAAATCATCCAATTCATCCGGGTTACCGTTAAACACCGGTACGAAATCCAAAATATCTTTCAACCCGATTGTGATATTCATTGTTATTAGTTTCGCGTTTTTATAATTGGATATTAATTTTCGCGCGCTGCAAATATTCGATTCGCGTATTATTTTGGGTGAAATATTCCTTCGGTAAATTCATCTTCAAAAACACAAGTGTATCAAGGGCGAATAGTATAAAGAGAGTTTTTCGAACTCAACTGAAGCGAAAAAAGAAGAAGACTAAAGGGAAAAGAGTAGAAATGCTATCAAACCCAAATATGCCGATATATATACAGGAAATTTCGAAAATACTAAAGGTAAGGAGAAGATCTTTATTGACCCGAAGTAAAACAATCCTAATGTCGAAAGATCCTGATTGACAGATAAGCAGAAGAGATCCTGTGAAGGAAACCAATGGTAAAAAAATAGGAGACTTTTATCGAGCCCAAGTGAAACGAGCCCGCAAGTGGAAAAGATCCTAATAGATGAATATGGGAAAGAGTTCCTAAGGAATTTCGAATCTAAAAAGATAAAACGAAAAAGACTAGCGACAGATAAGGGTGAGCTCGTGAAAATTGTGCAGTCTCTGCCCGAGAATATGGAATTATTCGGATAAATAAAATTGTTTAGCGAAAAAAAAACTGCTGAACACTTTTCCCTCATCCTAATATATATATATATTTTATTTACTTACCTTAAAGGTTACACAGTTCATACGGCAATGAACGCATTTCAATTTGATGAATTTTGATCGTCTTAGCGGGCTCTTGCTCGAGCGCTTATGTCGGTCCTTGGATGATTCTTCTTTACGATCCTTGGATTTTTTCTTTTCCTCCTTCCCATCTTTTCCTTCGTTGCCTTCAGTATCTAAGATTGATAATTCCTGTAATTATCCCGACAATATCTATTAGGAAATAATGTTTTTAAGCCATCGGTTATGAAAACAAATATTATTATCGTGTAAACATACAAAGGTACTATTTATGAAGTAATTAATATCTTATATAACGTTTATCTAATAGTTTAATCGCCTTGGTATAAAATTACTTTTAATGGCTAGCTTCGCGATTGGAAATTATAAATCTTTGTTTATCGTTTTTGTATCAAGTAAACGTTTCGTCTCAGCCACAAAAGTTTAGTACATTCGTTTTAAATAATTTTCTAATGTATCCTCTCTTTTGTTTTTCTCTAAATATATATTTGTAAATGGTCCTTAAAATATTATCATAAAGAAACGTCATATGTTTAGTTGTTGTGGAATTAGAAAAAAAAAAGTGATCAAGGTCTAAGCGTTATATTTTAAGTAAAAGGTTAATGTTGGACACTTGACAGTCAATCGTTGATTCTAAATATGATTTGATATTGTCTTTAATATTTCGAAAACGAGAAAGAAAAAAAAACTTTACAATGTGATTCAACATTTGTTTGGCGGCTCGGACAGAGCTCGCCGTGAAAGAAAATGTCTACACTTAGATAATACGATACAATAAAAGAGAAAATAAAAAACAAGGAACCTGGTTATCCGGCGCTGTTTGGTGATGCTTGTGTGTTGGGGCTGTTGCTCCTAGCGTTCCTGTTCCTGGTGAATGTGTATTGATCTTCGGCAATTGCCGCCACAATTGCTTACTGAATGTATATTGCGATGTTTCTGGTATAATTTTGTCAAACAAGTTCGCGATATTTGATCAATTTTAATAATTAAAACACGGCCAACTATGATGACAATACGGACGTATTCTGACTCTAGATCTGGGTGAGAGTTGATGGAGCAGGTGCTGAGAAGTCGCTGTTTTTATTTGCACCATTGAAAAAAAAAAAAAACGCGGATTGTCGAAGGTTGTGGTGTTCAACTTGAGGTCACCAATGTGGGGTGGACAGTATGTACCAGCATGGGTACTTGGTTCACTCCTTCCACCATCATTCACGCCCTTGTTCAACAAGGTGCCGAAAATGAGTTCAGCCGGAATTCGCCGGAATTGGTTTGGAATTCCTGATAAGTTAATAAAGAAATCTTGCAGAGAATTGGTATGCGGAGAGAATGCATGAAAGGTAAGTTTTCTTTACAGGGACTTAAAGATCATAGATTTGATCTCTTTAATGCGTGAAGCGTTTTCAAATGCCTGATGCGATTGCATTGGCGAAAACTTGTGCGTCTTGGGATGAGGTAATGGGGTTTTTTAGGTAAGTGTACCGTGGGGTTTGGCGACACCGCCACAGGACTACAATCTTTTTCGCAATCTGGATTCATTTTGCCGGCAAAAGGTCTTCCGGAACCGAGCAGAGCATTTGACCTTTGAAGATTTCATTGTCTCAAAAAGTCAGCACTTCTACGAGACATTGTCTCGCGTTGGAAGAATGTCATAGATGTCAACGGATCACATTTTGATTGAATAAAAATTTACAGAAAAATAATATTGGCTTTTAAATTTTTACTATAAAATCTGACGTTTCATGTGGTACAACCCAATAGTAAGAGGGTGAGAAACTGGACCCACTCGCGACCAAATACCCCATTAGCGTTTGATGACAATATGAACTTATCAGGGTGTCGATTTCACTACGGATCATAACCTAGTTAGAATTTAATTTGGTTTAACAAGATTGTCTGGAACAGTGAGACCATCAGAAATTAATACAGACAGTATTTATTGATTTATAATTTCTTTTGTGTTATCTTGGACGTTACCTTGTTGCAATAAATACTGAAATTCGTGTATTTCTTCATGTTTACAATTTTAGATGTATTATGGATATTACTAAATCTTCCCTTTCATGAAATACTGCTTTGTCGAAATTTTCAATTCGTCGTACCAGCTGAGAATCCACCTTAACCGAATAACTTCACTCCTCACTATGAAATTTTTGGGGCATTATTTTCCACGATCAAATTACTGATGTACTGCTTCCACTCCTCTTTTCACCCTTAGTTCTCCTCCCACTGTAGACGCATTATCAAGACTACATTGTCTACTGTGTGAAGAAAAAATAATGACTAAGGCATCCTTCACGTATGACAAAGTACAAGGATGTGACATGAAGTAGGTATCGTATGAATTAACCCCCATTGGGATCTATTAAACAAATGGAATACTTTCCTAGGATTCTCATCGACATTACTTCTGATTGACTTGACGGGAGTTCTCGCAACGATATTGTCTTTGTAACTCCGTCAACTTATTCCTGTGTTCTTATCCTTATACAGAGAGAAGAGTCATTCTTGTTATATCCTCAATATAAATCGCATGATGTGCAATGACGCGATGATGAATCTCTTGGCGTGTCCTTGCAGATCCAAATTTATCGGACATCCTTTGGTCTGGTTGCTGACGAAGACATCAATTGAATAAACACGATGTAGAAGAAAAATTAATGATTCCGATCCTTAAAGCGTCACGCCCACCCGTCCACACAGGATGTAGTATAGACATAAGGCCTACGGTAGCGGTAGACGTCAAGGACCCTCCTAGAGTGCGATCTATGGTCTATGTGTATAAACACTTGAAAGCGATATTATAATTATTGCTATAGTGCTAGGGAGGATATGTGAATCTGCTTTTGCTGTTGTTTTCGCTCCATACTGTCATCCGCGTTGCGGCCGTTGTTTTCATTTTTGTTGCTGTTATTCTGACTGACTAATATGTCTAAAAGTATAGATTCATTTGTTGGCACATTCAAACCGTGAGATACGAATATTCATTTCGTTCTTTCTGCCGAACTCACCGGGTTGTTTTTTTTTGTCGATTTTCTTTTCTAGTCGCTTCTGATTTTCTCCTTTTCCTTTTGAGGACTCTCTTTATATCGTTTTTTTTGCGTTAAAACATTGAGGGATGTGCTTTCTTTATAATGTCCTTCAAGTGCTTGGTTCCGTCATGTGTAAATAATGTCGCTGTTGTTTCTCGTCCTCCGCCCTATCGTATTCCATGTTGTGCATTGTGCGAAGAAGGTGGGTGGGCAGCAGGATCCCTTTCTGATGCCACGCAATTAAAGTGCATATTGTATGCATGGGACACTCATATAAACACCCGCAATACCGGTGTTATTTTCCTTAGCTTAAGATTTAAATTTCGAGAGGCAAAGATAAAAATCGTTACAAACGGGTCATGAAGTTTTATCCTGTTGTGCCTTAGGCTTCATGGTGGCTAAAAATGCATATATCCTTGATGCCGCCCACACTTTTCATTTCGTAAATTCTTAACGCATATCAAAAAAAAAAAAAAAAAAAACAAATAAACAACTTTGTACGGATGAAACAAGAAGTGACGACCACAGGAGACGAAGGATATGCGCTTTCGTTAGAAATGAAAGTGTTTTGCATATCATCTAGGTAGAGGATAACAGCATGGCTTCATCCTCCCAAGTAAATGGATACAACACAGCCAACATGGGATTTGTCAAAAGACAAGAAAATATGAAATAAGGAGAAAAAGGATCAGCAGGACTTGGATTCTTGCCCCTAAGTCGCATTTTAATGATGGAAAACCGACTGAAGTCGTATGTGACAAGGGTTTAGTACTCAGTCAGTCAGTCGTTAAAGGTGACGACTTGTTCAAGAAGGGGATGCTCGGCTGGTTGATAGGTATGGAAAGGAAGTGGCTAGCAACAAACAGTAGCAGTAGAAATGTTGTTGGAATTGAGTCCTTTTTTCGAGTGCTCCGGAAACGAAGGCTATTAAACTGGAACACGACCTCGGTTAAGTGTGCGCCATGGGTTAAGAACATCACAAGGGGTCAGTTGTTATGTTATTTATTCCCTTTGCAGGTGCTCTCTCTTCGGTTTGGCGACTCCGCATAAGTCGTGGTCTAAACTGGAATGTTACATGTCGTAAATTATTTTTACACTTTTCGAGACAGCGACGCGTTTCTGATTACATTAATGAGTACATATACAACCATCGGTAATTTGCATTATAATTGCGATTTATTTGTTACAACACTAAAAGGGATTGCGTCGCTCACAACCGGTTCGCCTGACGTCTTTCATGGAGCCTTTGTATAATTTTAACTTTTTTAACTAAGGCAAGGATGGCTGGGCACTTCAAGGACTTATTGCCGTCGTCATTTGACTAAATAAGAACTTCTTTAGTATACGAATAACACGGCCGAGAGGTTTCGATGAAGTACCCTTTGGCTTAAGTGGCAACTGTGCCAAACAGCTCGAGGAAAAATATCTGCTTTCCTGTTAACGGCGCGAAATTGGATTTTGCAGCGTTTTCAAAGGTTTATCTTCGCGACTCGACAAGGATTTAGGTTAACTCACCCGATATCTGCAATGAACCGCGACCGGCAGATTTGGTAGGCTGGTAGCGAAACTTTGGTGGCGAGAGTCGACCGTAATCATAAAAAAGGCAGACGCAAGAGTTACCAAGCCTCGGAGATGATGTCAAATTAAAATGAATGAGATGGCGGCTGAGTTCGGCAAGGTTATGGATCTTCAAAAAAAGAAGCGTTTTCAGGAGGGGGGAGAAAATATATTAGACAATCAGAAAACTCCATTATTTGAGGCTTCTCTAGTAAATTGGCCGTGTAAATCTTATAGGGTAGGCATTGTGTGCTTGAATCCGATGAAGCAGACCTAACATCTTATTGGGTAGAAGAATCAGCATTTGAATTTTATAGTCAAAGTGCTAATAAATTTGAATTAGATTTGTTCGGCGATACGGACTAGGGTATTTGTTTTAGAAAAAGTAAAAATATTGTTATTAGATAAAGTTATGCGATAAATTCTCTCCGTGGTCCTTTTGAATCGCGTAAGTATCACGACATGATTTTCAAGATTGTTTATTTGACACTTTACAATCCCTTAAGAGTAAAAGGGCGACCGTTTCGTTTTGTTGGAGGGCAAATTATGTTTTTTAATGTTTTATAGTGTTTTTCAAATGTTTTGACATTTTCAGCTACAATATTTAAGGAGAAGTTCCCTCCTCATGTTGTTACGAACTAAATTAAAGTGGACGGCTGCTTCTTAGAGCCTTCGACTTGCCTCTAAATATTGGAGAATCTTTCTATACTATGATTTATTCTATATATACATTATAACTGACCCGTCGAACTTCGTACCGCCTAACAGTCAATGAATGTCGTTTATTAGGATAATATATATAAAGAAAATAAAAATTCAATAAAAGTACGAGTACGAGTTTTTATGAATTTTAAACAGAATGAAACACTTCCTTTTCGACACGACCTACGCTTCTCCGCCGCGCGACGGAAAACGGGAGCGGCAACGACCGTGGTGGTCGGCGGATGTAATTTGATTCAGCCACACAACCTTCGCTTGGGGTGAGTTTGTGGTGGGGTGGTAGATATCCTCTCCACTAAGGATATCGTTTTTACCAACCACCAGAGAAACGCAAAGTCTCTCTTTGTGGAATAGAAAACCAGATCTCGTAATGGAGCTCATAGTGGTATGTGTGTGATCGTTCAGATCTGTGTTGTTTACCCATGCGCGAAGGGATCGAGAAGTACGTTGTCTATGAAGTGCATCGCGTCTAAATAAATATACGACAATGCTTCGAAGAAGTGTGGTAAGAGAAAAGATGAGACGAGGGCATTATAAAAGTCTTAGATTAGTGATGCCCTTTTGTAAATATACGAATAGACATTGGAAAAGGTGCTGATGGGTTGGTAGACGAAACAAATCCCTTGCTTGCATTTGTATACGCAGGGAATTTCGTTTGTGGAAAACATATTCTATATTTGCATTGTTTATGTTTTGAATTCAATCCGGCGGCTATGCGCGAAGTCGATGATTGTTTGGAGATTCTAACAAAGGAGCATTTCTGGGTAAAGTGTTTGCAGCTGTATCGATAGTTGCAAGTCATTGCAAAGCAGATTAGATGGTTATACAATGACGGTTTGTATATACCATCTGTGTCAATTGTACATGGCATCTATGGCGACGCCAGGATCGAACTCTAGTGTGAATATCTATATTAATTGGAAGTTCGTTTCTGGGTCGCTAATGCAGAGATGCATAATACATGTATGAATGCCCTTTTAGAAAAAATTCCTTGCAGGCCTTTCCAGGTAATGCATTGAAAGCATTCATTATCCTTGGGAAGGAAATGTTTTTGCTGCGGGGAGATTGCGGTGCAGGTGTGGGAAGGTTGGATTTTGCCTGGCAACCGAAGGTACCGAATAGGTTTTGTTTTATCCTCCCGTATAATGGAAGGAATTCTTGTAGGGAATTTGTATGCGAAGAAATGCTTGAAAGGTAAGAATTCTTTTACAGAGACTTTTCGGTGATATAAATTTGATCTATTTGATGCGTGAAGCATTTAAGGTGCTAATGTGATTGCATTCGCGAAACTTATACGGTTGGGTCGAAGTTATGGGGGTTCTTCGGGTAAGTAACAGTGGCGGAACCACACATGTTCGAAACGAAAACTCGCTACTTGATCAGTATAAACAGAGATATTCTTATAATTTCGAAAAAGTGCACTGGTCGCGCTTTGATCGGATAATAAAAAAAGAATTACGCTCCAATGGCAGAGATCCACATAAATTATCATAATGACGATATTGAACATTATCTTTCGACGATGAACAACATTGTTACTAATAGAATAATTCATTCTACGTCAAAAATGCCTCACATGGAGAGCCATACAAACCAATACAGAGACTCAACGAACGACGAGCTGTATAGGCAAAAGAGTATTCTGCTCTTTAAGTTAAAATTGCTCTACAGACAGTTCAGCGATCCAAATACCCAGGAAATAAAAAGAATTAAGTCACTAATTAAAACTCATCGAAAAATGATACGTGACAACTATAGATCAGTAATTAATGAAGACTGGAACAACAGAATTCAAGCCATCGAAGCTAGTGGACCGAATATGTTCCCCAAAATAAATAAAGTCTTTCGAAGAAAAGATTATAATGACATCCCATGTCTGCGAGTTCCGCGGACTCCCGAGAATTGTCAAACATTCCTGAACGCAGGACTTACCCCTGAACACATAAACTCAAACGAAGAGTTCATAATAGTCGAGGATCCGCAAAAAAAAGCGAACACAATTGGTGCTTCTTTCGAAGCAGTGTATAGATTGAACGAATCGGGTCATTCTAACCTTGACCTGGAAAATAGGGCTCTCCAAAAACATATTTCGCTACGCAATGAACTTAACAATTGACGTCTCTTAAGTCGAAATTTCACTATCTTTAGTGAAATTAATAGAGCGGATTCCCCACTTAGAAATCTGAAAACACTAGTATATTTGTACACAAGGATGTATTGACGGACATTCTTAGATCCATTAAGAAAAAAATCTTTTGGAATAGATAGTATTCCAAATATTGTTCTAAAGCATTTACCTCTTGGAGCAGTGAAGATTTATACTGCTTTATTTAAAAACGCTCTAAATAATGCATATTATCCAACCCAATGGAAATCTGCAGTAGTCCATCCCATCCCCGAAAAGGCCAAGGACAGGAGCAATCCAGCCAATCTTCGCTCGATTAGTTTGCTTCCGAACATCAGCAAGATATTCGAGAAAATTATAAATAAAGCATTGACTAACTGGTGTGAGGATAATGGTATTATTCCGAACAACTAGTTTGGTTTCCGTTGACAACATGACACAGTGCATGCTGCGACAAAACTTGTTTCCGACATACAGTGGAACAATGCGCAACGACAATGCGCAGGGGCCTGTTTAGTTGACATTGAAAAGGCTTTCGACACCGTATGGTTAGAGGACTTGTATATAAGTTTTCAAATCTAGGTATGCCCGAATATTTATTATACATTATCTACGATATGATAATGGGTAAACAATTTGTGGTGCAATGTGGAGATATAATCTCTAACAAGACCTTCCACATCAAAAACGGTTTACAACAGGGAGTCGTGAATTCTCCCATTTTATTTAACATTTACACTAGTGATCTAGTGGGTTCTCTCAAGCACGCGATTGCGTATGCCGACGACATTGTGGTGTATAGATCTGGAGAAAAGATTGATGTCATCACAACACTTCTGAAAGATGACTTCAAGAGAATGAAATGTTTTTGCGACAACTGGGAATTAAAAATAAATTTCCAGAAAACAGAGACTATCATTTTCAGAATGCCCCTGTCGAGTGCATCAAGTTGTACAAAACGGAATTTGAAAATATTTTCCATTGCAGGAAGTAAAAATCTTCCCCTACAAGTAAAAACTGTAGTCAGATATCTTGGTATCTGGCTTGATCAGTATCTTTACTTTGATAAGCATCATCATCATCATCGGCACTACAACCGGGATTCAGTCTTGGCCTTATTTACCAAGTCGCTCCACGGGTATCCGGTGCTTATCCGAGACTTGTTAAAGTGTCCATAATAATTTGTTTTTCCGGGCAAGGTTATTAGCCCTGCGCCAAAGATAAGCATACAGCAGCTAAAAACGCGTATGCAATGACACAGAGTATCTTCCGTAGTAGTCTTCTGGACCCCAAGATGAAAACTCAATTAGAAATGGCTACCGAGGGAGAGCCAAAATAATTCGAAACACAAACGGCTGTCTGGTCACAAAACCAAACAATATCGTGACGAGATGGAAGCAGTACTTTGAAAACCTGCTCAGTGTGCGCATCCATCAACCACAAATAAACGCACCAGACGTACATACAGCTGAGCCCCAGATCCCAGAGCCCTCTTTCAACGAAGTTGGAGACGCAATAAATCGATTGAAAAACAACAAGGCTCCCGGAGTCGATTGCATACAGGCAGGGCTTTTAAAGCATGCGGGAGAGACAACCGCTCGAAGGATCCACCAACTCATCAAAACAATATGGGATAAGGAAGTCACTCCCGAAGAATGGAAAACCTAAATAGTTGTCCCCATTTAAAAAAAAGGCAACAGATCTGACTGCGAAAACTACAGAGTAATATCATTGCTACCAACCACATACAAAATACTAACACATGTCATACTGGCGAGAATCACACCATACGCAGAAGAAATACCGGGACACTACCAATGCGGATTCTGTAGGAACCGGTTAACAAGTGACCAAATGTTCACAATAAGGCAACTGCTGCGATAGAAGTGGGAATACGGGGAGACGGCTCACCGACTGTTCGTGGGCTTCAAAAAAGCCTACGACTCAGTGGCAAGGCAAAGACTCTACCATATTGTAGTTGAACTGGGAATCCTGAAAAAATATACCGCCCTCATTCAAACTTGCATGAGCGAAAATAAAGGGCGAGTTAGAATAGAAATCCGGGACGGACTAAAACAGGGCGATGGCCTCTCACCATGTCTCTTTAACCTTGTCCTCGAGTATGTCATCAGAAAGGTATAAGACGACAACATGGTCGGATCTTCCCGAACGGGGTCACACAAGTGCTCGCATATGCGGATGACACCGCCGTTCTGGGCGATAATCTAGAAACTGTAAGTAAAAACAGTGAAATCATCATGCAAGCGACAGAAGAGGTGGGCCTAGAAATAAATGAAGACAAAACAAAATACATGATTACGGCGAGAGCAGGTGGACCTCAGGGAACACATATAAACGTCAGAGGTGAGATATTTGAAAAAGTTAAAAAATTTAAATATTTGGGAATGATACTGACGGCCAGTAACGAAACGTCGAAGGAAATTAACAAAAGATTACACTCCGGCAACGCTAGTTGGCACAGTCAGTAAACGGCTGAAATCCAAACTGCTATCACGTAACATAAAGCTCCGTGTCTATAGAACCATAATCATGCCGAATGCTCTATACCGATGGAAACATGGGCTCTTACAAAACGAGAAGAAAACAAATTTCGCGTACTCGGGAATAAAGTTTTAAGGGGTATCTTTGGAGGTAAATATGACGAGGAGGCAGGATAATGGAGGAAACTCCACAACCACGAACTGGAAGAGCTATACCGCCAACCTACAATAGTGAGAGTAATCAAGTCGCGAGGAGTAAGATGGACCGGACATGTAGCGCGAATGTGTGCGTAGAATTTTTGACGGTAGGCCAACGGGAAAGAGACCGGTAGGACGGCCGCGACGGAGATGGGAGGACAATGTTAGGTTTGACCTTTAGGAGATCTGATCAGGTGGTCAAGCGTGGAAAGAGAGTTCACAGGACAGGGAACGATGGCGGAGTCGAGTCAGTGAGGTCATGAACTTCCGGGTTCCTACAGGCCATTAAATAATAATAATAACTGTTTGGGATCTTTCAGAAACACCACAAAGTCATCATGGGGAATTTGATAAGTCTTTTCAAGTTTCTACTTCAGGACATGAATCTCCGAAGTTTTAACTAGGGTCTCGTGAAATCGAGCGGCAGGGTCATATATCTCAACCATCGTCTGCTTCCTGTCAGTGGGAAGAGAGAGAGTTGGTGAGTTTTTCGTTCAATGTAATATTGAAATTGTCCCAATTTGCACGGTCATAATCGGGTATGTATCTGATATGAGTCTGGGATGGTCGAGAGCTGCGGTAGAACGTGGTCACAGCGTTGCGATCAGATACGCTCACAGATGCTTGGGGAGGAGTGGTATGGGACTTAACTAGAGTGTAAGATTGTTCGCCTTTATACCACGTGGCAATCGTCCTAGTGTTTTATTGTCCTGGAACAAGTTGGCCTGTGTGTTTCCTAATGTTTGGGTAGAGTCCTTCTGGGAATCGAGCAATTAATGTTCGAACTGAAGCGAGTTATTCTCGGGAAACGAGTTATTCGACGTTGCTCGTTTGATCCTTCTCAGAATCAAGTAATTAATATGTGATCGTGACTTCCACTTAGGAAACGGGATGCTCTTGTTTGATGCTGTGTTTTCCTTGGAATTGTCATGGCATCAAGCTGTCCCGAAGTTATAGGGTTATGGAACCAAGAATTCGTCCAGTTCTGCCAAAACGTTCGAGAGCGTTTACGGCACTGAATGCGCAGTGGTCACTGTCGTACTCAATTGTGCGTAAACAGTTTCCGTTTCATCTGGTTGTATATAGTATTCTCAGTCGTGCGTCAATAACCATGATATCTAAGTAGGATCTACCTCTAGGGAATGATGGATATTCGGTAGGCGGAAGGTTACTTTTATATTCTACATGGTATTGATCTAATTAACTAGCTAGCTGATTTTCTTTGGTATTGGATATATTATTCAATCTTTATGTTTAGCGTTCATATGCACCACCTATGGGGAAGTAGCTTTTGTCTAGGGGCAGTTACAAGCATCGTAAGAGGGTCTCAAGTGCGACTATAAACAGATTGTACTGAGGTCTCTATGGTGCGTAAACCCAGATCACATACATACCCGTCTCTTGCTGGGGGTATGCGAACGATGCAAGCTTTCTACACGCGGAACCTGCACACTTCTCCAGTATATATAACTCTGTGTTGGAATTGTTTTTTAATATAGATTGCGATTGGGTTTATTAAAGGGTTTTTAACAATTAGTTTATATGTATTTTGTTCTCACTGAACTTACCCCGGATCTCCTTCAGTTGTTCATCATCACGTACGACTTGTGCGCCAAATTGTTAATATTGCATCCATTTAAGTATCCGCTGGTTAATTGCACATTTGCGCTCACTCAATTGGATAAATGCGAATTCGCGCGCACTCAATGATATGATGAAACTGAAATACTTATAATCCAAACTACATACGTGTCGAGGATAACAAAATCTCAATACACTATTTCGATTTCTTCTTTTTATATTCTATTTCATTCGCACCGAATTTTATATAACAAAGGCATTGCCCCACAACACAACCACACGCGCTCACAGCTAACTCAACAAGAACGAAATCTCGTGTCGTTATTTTTCATATCCTTTTTTGTTCCGCTTCCACGATTGTTATTTCTAGGAAGCGGAATTGGCTAATGGGGGGCTGGGCTATGGTTGATAGGGAGACCATGGCTAATAGAGAGAATATGGCTATGTACAATAGGATTGTGGTTTTTAAATAGAGATTTTACTTTATTTAAATTATTTAACTATTGTATTTGGGAATATTCTATTGTAATGGGAAATTGGTGATTTGGGGGGAAGGGAAGGATATGCATGTGAAGAATCGAGATCTTAATTATTCATGGGGGGGGGGGGGGGGGTAATTAAATGAACTTATATATAATATGTTTTTGTCTTTTTTTCCTTGCTGGTCTGCTGGTGTTGTTCTCTTATCTGTCAATTAACGTCTGTTGATCTGAATTTTGTTTTGAGTATTGTTGGCCCACTGCTAGCTTCGGTTTCGGTTGTTGTTGTTTGGGTTTTTGCTCTTCTAGAGTTTTTTTTTTATTTTTTCCTCACTATCGCTAATTTCGCATCTAATTTACTTATTACCTCCTCTTCATCATCAGATTCAGAAGAGGTCAGACAAGCGAAGGTGTTGTTAGCGTAATTCCTGCTATTGTTGCAGGTGGATGGGAATCCAATGTCCTGCTCCATCTGTTGTTCTTGCTCCAATATTAATTTTTCAACTTTGTTGGATGTCATCATCATCATCGGCACTACAACCGGGAACCGGTCTTGGCCTTATTTAGCAAGTCCTGAGGCTTGTTAAATTTTCCATAATGATTTGTTTTTTCCGGGCAAGGTCATTAGTCTTGCGCCAGAGGCTTCCCGGCGGGGAATCGAACCCCGGTTTCCCGCGTGACAGGCGGGTATAGTAACCACTATACTATCGAGGAGCTGGATGTCGCTCTTATAATATTTATTTACCTCGTTCTCTTCGATTTATTTGCCGATTTTAATTTCGGCATCGGGCACGAAGAGCGTCTTTACAGACATAGTTTTCTTTTCAATATTTTATTTTAATTTTTATTTGTTTTGTTTCCCCGTCATTGCTCATGTCGACGTAACGGGTGCATCGCTGTTTTTACTAACAAGAGCACACGCGGCTTATGTGGTTTGTTGTAAGTCCGGCTATATCTAGTCACCATTTAGTGTTCTGAATACTCTGGATTCCACACAAAATTGATCGGAGCAACCGACAAGTGCAACCGGATATTTTGATGTTATTTAAATAACTCACAATGATTTGGACTACTGAAATCGGGAATAAAGATTTCGAGACAGGAGCTTCATTGGTGAATAAGTCGGCTCGGGTGCTCTGAATACGCTCCTCAAACTGGTTTGCTTGTGGTACTGTTACACGCAAAACTTCCACCTCCTAAATACTTACCTATCGGGGCCGTCTCTCATAATAACCGAATTCGCTGAATGTTCGATTAATGTGTGCCTAATCGACACAACAAATTATTTGTATGTAACCCTGTTAAGACTGTTAAGTATAAATACCGAAATGCATAAACAGGTAATGAAATCATACAGTTCAGATATCCACGTCGGGAAAAACCTTTATGGTGACACACAATGGCAACCAAATATGTGAAAACGACCTCAATAATATATACACATAATATATACATGTCTTTGATATCTTTGACTACCAAACGACACTTATGAAAAAAACCATTTGCTTGGGGCCCTTATATACACATCTCATGTAATAAACAAGTGACGGCGATCAATCGGGAAACGCAAAGTGAACATTCGTCCCAAAGCTAGGGTAAACAAAGAATGTACTGTGATGAATATATCTTCTAGGATATTGAGATGACATAGAGAATAGTGTCAACCAAGACGGTCGGGACTTAACGGCCAATTGAAGTTGTAATATTTGTAAATAACATAATAATAAATTCAATCGTTAACCATCAACTGAGACTGTGATTTTTCGAAACGCTCGTGTTATTAAAGAAAAACAAGGAGGCGTTTCCAACAGATGCATACGAATACGCAAACCATACTGAAGAACAGAATCGAAAGGAAAATCAAAACATACATCTTTAGACCCGTACATTTAGAGCATAACATCCTACAGCTAAGTAGTAGTCGAGAATAACATAGCATCTCCTGCACGCGATGATGGTCTGTTGTGTTGAGGCCTTGGTTCTCTCTTTTTCTGTGGTTCTAATCAGCATAGTGCTGATTCAGATCCCATTCTTTTTTAGCTATCCTCGTCAAACGCCAAGTGTTCATATTAATGTCAGCAAAGACGGTCATGAAATTGAAAAATTTTCTAGAACAGTGACAAGTTATTACGTGCAGATATATCAAGTTTGATATAAACAAGAAAGCTTGGTTCCAAGGTGCCCGTTTACAAGCTTGTTAATCTATTTATTTAAGAGTTAAACTGACTTTTCATTACCCTTTGAAGGAAGGCTTTACACTCGAGAAGGAGTTAAAAATACTGATTGGTAGGGAGAGAGATATAATCTTGGTTCATCTCCATCCCTTCTTTCATAAGAGAGACCGTAATATTTCCTTTCCTTATTTTAAAGGCTGCACTATAGCCATCAGCCCAGTTTTCCACGAGCCAACCCACAAAATCTGCCCTAATTACATATATTAAATGAAATCCAGGAAGCTTACAGCCCCCACTGTTGCGTAATAATAACGAAAAGAATGAAAAACCATTCAAAATATCTGGCATTAAATAATTCCTGGGAACGAAGGCTTTAAGCTGGAATCCGTGTAGTTTACACATACAAGCTCATGCGACCGTTCCACAATATTTTCGAATATTTCATTGAAGGCAATTGCTGATGGCAGTACGGCCTGCAATCGTATTTAACCATAAATCCTGACTACGAATGCAGATTACCAATTTGCACTCCTCTTTGATGGATGAGTCTTTCTCATCCCATAGCTGCATCTATCACACAGGCTTTCGTTCGGTCCTTTTCCACTCTGTTGTCATGCAAAATTCACTAATAATAGGCCATCACGTAAATGGCGTCACACACTTTAGCATCCTGAATTGGGTCCTCTGCACATTTTGTATCTAAAGGAGACCTGCTCTATGTCCAACCTCATTGCTCACTCGATACCACACCAACGAGCATATTTCGCTTCGCTTGATGCAGTGTAATTGTCCAATTAAATTAAGCAGACATACATTCAACGCCAAAGGACATGGCAGAGTTGAGATTTTTTAAATTGTTCCGGTAAAGTTGTTGACCTATTTGAAGGGTTATATGACACGTGGGACGGGTGAGCAGAAGATGAATGTGTCTTTGTAGGTTTGTTTCATAAAGTTTCTACCTTGAAGATGTGATTTTGCTGTCATGGTCCTTGAATAGGGGTTCAACGGCAATATCGTTGACGGTGGCCTTCTTGTTGGCGGTGATCGATGAACTTTCGTAGAGATAGACCTTAGGAGCAAGGACAGAGAGATAGAATGACAGTGGGTGGTGTGAATTGAGACGTCGTCCTCTGGCCAGCCATTCAGCTCAACCAACCACCATTAATGGAGCATATGTGATTATAGTTGGGAGAAAGAATCAATATTGACCTACATGCGTAAATTTCCCAGGACTTTTTGGACTAGGCCTGGTTTCGCATATACTATTTATGTTATGATACGCATTCGGCAAACAACACCATTGCAGCTGTCTACTGGAGGAGGCACCCAATGTATGTGGAGTATATGCTGGGCATGTTGTATGCCATTGTACTGGCGAGATATCTGGACCTGGTTCAATTGGCTAGTGGTGGTGCTGTTTCTGGCTGCGAGCTGCGATATACACCTCATACCATCAACTTTTCAGTTCATCCTGCTGTTAGCTTCAGCTATCTGCACATTGTACAGTTGGTTTGCTATTAAATACCTCGTGTTGTGAGGGGCGTTGGCTGAATGGATTTTGACTTTGGTGCACAGGACACTTTAGCTGGACATTGCACACATTGCATATGGGTGGACATAACGGCCCCCCGAGAGTGTTGATTACTCTCGTTTCTCTCGCTCTCAGCCTCTTCTCTCTGATAGGTTTTCTCTTCATTTTTCGATGTCGTACGCATCCTTCCACATGAAATGCATTTTGCACTGTTTTCACTGCGGGCGGCTGACGCCCTGTCGACCACGCATACGATTACAAAGCGACATCGATACCTATTAGTGTGTTACATGGGACTGCGTTGGATCATTTTTAAGAGCACGCACATTAAAAACTCGATACGTGACGCATCGCAGCGTGCAGTGTGCGTGTAACGCATTAGACAGTCAAATTTGTTTTGTGGTTTAGCTCTTTGTTTTTGTTTGGGCAGTTATCTGATGTCCTTGTCAATGTTGTTGTTGTTGTTGTTGTTTTTATTCCACTCGAATTAGTCCCACAGGACTATGTGGAGCATCATTTGCATCAGAAAGCAGGAATCCTATATGTGGTGTTGTCTCATCGGTTTGGACGTCAGCGCCACAAACTAGGTCATCGGAGGATTAATTTGCTTCGTTTTTGTTGGTGTTTCTGGGCTTTGCCCAGTGCAAGCTGCAGGTGCGTTGTGCATACTCATTAATTATGAGTATGGACGTGAACAACTCTTTTTTTTTTCAATTTTGCTCTTTGCGCATAAATATGAGTTATGACTCTGGATGCTAGTTGTGAGTTTGGGGAATGTAATCAAAAGTTGGATACAATGCAGTTTAACATTTAAATTGCTTTCATACGGGCCATCAAATATAAAGAACACTGAGACGAAATTGCGCCAGCGGGTTTTAAGTTACATGTTTTTTCATTCATACGACTTGGAGATGGGTCGGTCCAGTGCTGAGGCACTGACACCAGCCAACGGAAATGATGAAATTGTGTATTTCTTTCAATAGAATTAGAAAGCGAAAGATACTAAAATTTGTGCTCCTTCAAACATGTGGTGATGTTATTTATTCAACGTTACTATCTGGGGCTTGCTGGCAACCTTCTTTTAAAGCCGAGCAAATAATATTAAGACTTTTTGCTTAATACTCGGAAAGCTACCAATGCGGCTGGCGAAAAAAAAAACATTTGAATATAAACTCTACAACAGGAACGATATGGGTGGCATAGAAGATGTTGAAAAGGGTGGCTGAGGCGAAAGTGTAAAGAAAGAGACTGAGGGGTTATGGCTAATTTGAGTATTTTTCGCCTTTATTTTTGATTGGCGTAAGTGATGTAAGCTAAGGTCAAGCATAATATTTGACATCAATGACTGTTAGAAAAAAATTTGAAAAACGTGAATTTTGTTACTGTGTACTTTAAAAACTTCGTTCCGATTGATTTTGGTTTGAATTTTTTAGATAGATTATCTAATGAAGTGCACACGATTTTTAAGATCCATAAACAATTATTGTTTCACGATGTGAGATTAATAAAACGAAATTAATACTTTATTTCCTGTCCTTGGCGAGGTGCAAAGACGAATTGAATTAATTCGCTGAAAATTGACTCTGACGTCTGTTCTCTCTAGAGACGAGGCCTTCTCATCTGATTTCATGTGTGCTTCTTTTTCGGTAAGTGATTGCAAGTGATTGGAGCTTTGTTGGGAACCTAACATGCTGGAAGGCACCCCATGAGTTGTTATTGCATCTTTGCTTTGTGTCGATGACATTGTGGGGTGACGGAAGTATTGCACCAGGACACGGGCGCTCGGTTCACCTCCTTCCCACTATGTCCGCCTAGAAGAAATGTTCGCCTTATCATTCACAACAAGTCACCAGAGAGAACAATGAATGAAAACGCACAGGTGTAAATGTTCTTTTTACTTTTTTTATTATTCGGTTGGTATAAATCTACCTTAGTTGCCGATTTACATGTAGGAGTCTTAAAAACACTTATTTATTAACTATTGGCACAACAATCACTTAATAGTTGACACTTGGACATTTGTTCATACTCCTTCACTACGAATAACGATATTTCCAGTGAAGCACGCTCAACAATGTTTGTTAGTGGTGTTTGTATTATAAGCACGTCTATCGACCGAGAAATTAAGCGCAACAAATGGCTAACGTAAGACGTTATATTTAACGGCACGCGGACTCGCAGATCGAACTCCTCGCAAGAGACGTACTTGCTCCAGAATGTGGACACTAAATAACATATTCATTGTACGGTGGCGGCTCCGATACACAACGACTTCGCTACATCCGATTGATAGCGCGATTCAAATCTGACTCAACTATATTCGTCGAGATTAACCTCCACCAGTCGCCATAAAGATGGATTCTTCCTATATCCCTTCAGGTCAATGTACTGGTGTTTGCTTTGATGTGCTGGTTGGTCATCATAGGGCATGGCATGGGTAAGATTGTCTAAACAATTATCATATCAATGCCCATGCCATGAATTGGTATTAGGGGCTGCAGGCGTCGTTGAGATAAGCGATGGCGAAAAATCGCCGAAAGGAGAAATAGGTTTCTGTGTCTTAAATAAACAGAAACGCTATTTCGAGGGCCATAAATCTTTGATGACCTGCGCCTGAGAACGAAATAGGTTTTTGCTTTAAGATACACAAAAACGCTATTTAAAGGGTCACGATGATATGCATGTCGTGTTTGTTTATTTAACAGGCCGGAGCATCATTCGGCATGATCTGGGGTATGATTGTGTAACGTCAATCATATTAGTGCCCAAATCCCATGATCGGTAGATAACCGACAAAGGAAATTGATCGCAAGTGTTGCGAACCTTGGGACTGGGGCAATAAATGGATATGAACCGTAGCAAGAAACCATCGGCTACAGCTATGTCAACAATTACGCTGGCCAGCTAGTATTTATCTATTATAATTGCTGACAAGCCGAGCCGATGGAGATATGGTACGCCTCATAAACGGAAAAATTCAATGTGATGCATGCCTTAATGAGGTTTAACTTTCAGGTGAAAGTTATTTGAAAGACAGCTTAAGCTGCTCGAATGCAACTAAGTATTATGGGTTTGGAAGGATAATTTAAGAGGATGGGCGGTTCTTTGGGAATGTATTAAAGAATCGCCACAACATCTTAGGCATTGTTATATTAATCTTACAACAATTATTATTGAGACTTTAAATAACCAAGCTTACCCCGCATTGATTTCGCTGCGTGAGAAGAGGGCGACTCCGGCTTCTGCCGCACGTGGATGAGGGGTGGTTTGGTGTGTTGATTTTATTAGCAATTAACTAGACTCGTTGTCTTGGTCCAAGAAAAACAACTATGCTAATTTTTTGTCTTCCTTTTTGAAATAATAACCTTTTGTTCTATTATTTGTCCTGTTCTTGTATTTTAACTTACTTTTGCAACTGAAACTCGTGCTCTTTTACCTAATTTAACTTTTTTGTTCTATTGTTTAATTTAACTTTTTGTTCTATTGTTTAATTTAACTTTTTGTTCTATTGTTTAATTTAACTTTTGCAACTGAAATTTTTTGTACTTTTTTTTTAATTTAAACTTTTTATTCCATTGTTTAATTTAACTTTTGCAACTGAACTGTTTGTACTTTTGTTTAATTTAAACTTTTTGTAATATAATCCATTTCATTGTACTCAAAACTGAAGACCTAACCGCACGCGTCGACGAATCAATTTCAACAGCGTTTTTATTCTCTATTTTGCGGAACGACGGACCACACTCGCTTAACGCACACGGAGCAAGAGGACCGCAAACCTCTTGTATGTCTATGCATATCCTTTTTGGTTCCGCTTCCTCAATGCAGGAACTGCTGTCGTTGCGAGGAAACGGAATTAGTGGAACTATTGTTGCGTTCAGTATATAATATTTGGGACTCTTAGGTCGAACCAAATATTATCTACTGGGATAGGGATTTGGTATTTTTATTTTATTTTAAATATTTGTCTATTGCATGGTGGGAATATTCTATTTTAGTGTTAAAGTGATGTTTTGGTATTGGGGAAGGATATACATATGTCAGGATTTTATGTATTTTAGGGTGGGGGGGGGGGGGGGGGGGGGGGGGGGGGGGTGCTAATTAACTAATATTAATTATATAACAGCATTTATGTATGGTGGTTTGATTATCCAATAAGTCTTCCGGATCTCTGCGGTCATCAATCCCTTGGCATCGAGAAAGGGACTTAAGTTGCGGAGTGGGCTGATTATCTTCCTCCTCCATCATCAATTGTTAGCCGCGCAAAACACTGCACCGAAAGTCATCAGCAATAAATGAACGAAACGCCGCCACGTTCGTCCACAACCGAGAAGGATGAAAAGTACGATCACGGGAAAGGAGATAAAACACTCGGAAGCTGCGGCACAAAAATAATGAAACACTCCGGATTAATATTTAGTTGAACTGGTTTTATTTTATTTAATTCTAGTTTTATTTATGAACGGAGAACTTGACAGAAAATATAGCACAAGTAATAAGCCTTGTACCTTGTAAATTATTTAATATAGTAAATTTTAACCGACTTCAACTTTTAAACCAATTTAAATTCCTCATGCTTAATCCGCACTGTTAGTTCAATTTATTAGGACACGACACAAACGATTATTCTCCATTATCGCTTCCCTGTGCGCACCAGGGTAGCGATGGAGCCGCGACCCGCTCGGGTCAAAGGATGGAATTTGACTCAGCGATCGTCATCTCATGCAGAGATGATTTCGCTAAGGAAAAAAAAGGAAGAGAGAGAAAAACTTTTCTCTTAAGGGTGTGAATATATTCTTGCCAAGGATACGTTTTATCGCCCACAAGTGTAACGTAGAGTCTCTCTTGTGGGAACAAGAAAACCAGATCTCGTAATAAAGGTCATGGTGGTATGTGTGGGATCGTTCAGATAGATACTATTCACACGTGCAGTGGAACGACGAAACAGGCAGGCGGCAAAGACAATAGGGAAAAAGGACTAAATGCGCCGTTGGTAATGCGGGCCATTGTTTACACGATGCCTCGTCGCTATTTTCGACGTTAGGAGAAAAAGGTGCTAAAAGCAAATTGGATGTTTATGGCATCTCTGGCTGCAGTAGAAACCGGGTTCATATTTGCATTAGGAAATGCTGGAGAATTTGGTTTCGGCGTCTATTGCGCTAATTATATGCAGCTGCTTGGGTTGTTTATTGATAAGACAAACCAAAAAGGTTGCCAGGCAATATGTATGAAAAGGTATATGACGCGGCTGAGAAAATAGACGGCGCGATATTTATGGTCTCTGTCATGAAGGTTACAAATGTATGTAAATCTAATTATTTGTTTATCGGAATTCCTCTAAGGAAATTTGACTGGCAACGTAGATGCCGAAATTGATTGGAAATTCCTGGTAAGTTAATAAAGAAATCTTAAGGAGCAATGGTAGAGGCGAAGAGAATGCATGAAGGTAAGTTTTCTTTACAGGGACTTAAAGATCATAGATTTGATCTCTTAAATCCGTGCAGCATTTACAGGTACTAATACTGTTGCATTAGCAAACTTAAGGGAGTTGGGTAGTAGTTATGGGGGTTTTCAGGTAAGTAGACCGTAGGGATTGGCGGAACCGCTACAGGCTCCCCCTTGAAGGTGTGTGGGTTGTTTCCAACGCCTTAATGTCTTCCCCGAAGAGATCTTCTTGCACTATTTTAATAAGCTCAGTACCTGACTGACTTTCAAGCCGACAACTTGTCTCTCAGTTTTGCTCGTGCTATTTGTCTTAATTACATCAACCATTATACTCACAATAATGAACTTGTAATCTTGTTTTTTTTTGCCTCGTTACCACAAACATGCAACTTGATCAAGTGTTACATCCGTTAAGTTATGGCCCCTGGGCCGCGTGAGTTAAGTAAAATCAAACATAAAGGGTCGCGTTACGACCCCGGTATTGGAGGTCAAACCCCTACTGATAAACTTACAAAAGTTAACATTAAAGTGCTAGCCAAATCCAAAATGAGTTCAAATACAAACTATTTCCAACCACTTCAAATCCTAATGGAGGACTCCCCTGAAAGGTATTCTACCAACGTCGATCAGTGTGCAGAAGTTGTGAGGGGTTTTAGTCGGTGTGCTGGCATGGGCGTAGGGTTCACCAATTTCCCACTGAACGCGTTCACTGAAACTCCCAGATTGTTCTACCGAATTAGATGAAATGAAACACTGGTTAACTGATTGAATTTTATTGTTTATCGTTCTATGGTAATTAATGTATTGTTGAGCGAACGTCTTATTGAGCAAATGTCTTATTGAGCAAAGGTCTTATATGTAATTTACTCGCACAACGTTCACATTCAGTTTTACTTATTTAGCTGCTTTATAATCTTTTACACGGGGTTTTCATTGTTTACAGTATGATAGCGCGCAACCAGCAAATGTCTTTGTGAGCAAAGGTCTTAATGAGCAAATGTCTTATTGAGCAAAGGTCTTATATGTAATTTACTCGCACAGTAAAGAGTCATCGCTAAGTAAAACTCACTGCCACTTACTAGGAACTTGAAAAGGGTTGCTATGCGTGCATAGAGAATTTGTTTCGGGGAATTCCTGCCGTAAAGGCTGAGTTAGATTCCTCGGTTGCTATGTATACTGAGAAATCGGTTTTGGGGGCATAATCAAGTATGCGCATGAGTTGTCGGTTAGGCAAAGGAACATGGGTCTTGGTCGTTGCGATGGTTGTTTCGCGGAAATGCAACGCAACGTGCTGGTGACTTGCCAGTAAGGAGAGTTGGTATTATTTCAGATGGTTAAGGTAGGATGGGAGCCGAAATGGTTTTCGGGGAAACGAAATGTTGCTTAGTTATAAGCGAGCGAAATTGTTTAAGAAGGAAGTGAGTCGGAATGATTTTCGGGGGAAATTAATGCTGCTTGGTTGCAAGCGAGAAATATAGTTTAAGTAAGAAATTGACCGAAGTGGTTTTTGGGACAAATGTATGCGGTTTGGTGTAGATGAGGGAGATGATTTATATTCTGTTGTGAGTTTTGAAAATGCATTTTATTACAGATTGGGAAATGGATTCCTTGTAAGTTTGCGGATGTATGCGATTGCAGATATGGAAACGGATGCGGTTGCATATTGGGAAATGTGTTCTTTGCATGTTTGCGAATGTGTGCTATTGCAGATTTGGGTTATAGTGACGCTGTTAGCGGTCAAAATTGGTTGGAATTGTGGGTTGGTCCTCCATGTGATATAGAGAACCCCCACAAAGTAACAAAAGAAACCGTTCTGCCAATTGTGGTTTTAAAATCAACCAGTGGTAAACTACGAAGTATTTTGAATAACATTAAAATAGACAATTACTTAATTAAAAACATATCACTTGGACAAAAAATATGTACTCCAACAATGGACATATACAAGAAAACTAGAACCGGACTCTTGCTGTTAAAATGTGAGTTTTTTACCCACTCGCGAAAGGAAAATCGCCCACTAAAGGTAGTGTTATCCGGTTTAGATCTAATAAGCAATGACATAATAAAAAATGAACTAGTTACACTCGGGATTAAGTGCCTAGATGTTAAAACCATCACATTAAATTCGTCAACAAAAGCCCTGTACAAACACTACTTGTACATCGTCTACATTCAACGCGGTAATATTAAATTAATCGAACTTAAACGTTACTACTCCACTTTGTTCAAAACCATCGTTCGATGGGACTTCAAAAACATCATCCAGGTAATGTCACACAATGTCATAATTGGTAGCTTCCCAGATTAGTTACAATCTTCACTTCGGCTGAGTTAAGCCTTAAAATTATTGCTGTGAATGTTATTTACTAATCCGCATGGAAAGAAGGGATAATCTGAGCAATCTGCTGAGAGTTGAACGTCCAGATGTGCTTTTAGCTAGCGAAAATTATCCAAACCAAAGACATAAGTTGGGCTACAAAAATTATAAAGTTATAAGACGAGATCGTTCCAACTCCACTCAAGGAGGAGGAGTCGCCCTCCTAATCAAAAATGATCTGCAACACAAGGTAGTGTACAGGACAATTGTGCACAAGTTTCAGGTGCTTGAAGCCTGCATTATGAATATTCCTTTGAAAAGTCAAAGGTATCAATATGTATTTATTTATTTATTCGGCTTAATTCAAGCTTAATTAATATAAATATAATACCTTATAAACTAACTTAAAACTAAAGTAAAGCCAATCTCGATTTGTTTTCATTTAAAAGGAAGATGCATCGCGATCTCCGTGGTATCTAGCAAGCCATTGTCCTTGGAGGAAGTACCCCAGGAATGGAACAACCAGAATTTTTATCAAAAATAAAATAAAAATAACTAAAGTAGATACTCTGTGCGTTTATTTGAGTTTGGCTACTCCAGCAGAGTCGTGGAGAAAACGGAAATACCCTACTCATCGACGATCGGTTGCTATTCTTCCCTCAAGGTTTGAGGAAGCACGGTGGCGAATCCAACGGGTCCCCTCAGGAGCGGTCTAAGAGATCCCTCATCCTTTTCAGGACCAGGAGATACGCTACCTGGGAGCGAGGCCAACTAGCACAACACATGTACCGAAACGCCACAATCAACGTACTCCACAGAAAAAAAGTAGACTTCTGTTTCAACTAAAACTACGGTACAGACGATTTATTGATAACCACGACCAGGAGATAATATCACTAAAGTCCAAATTAAAAAATCTCCAACAGCTGATAAAAGCCAACTATCAGAAAATTTGTATTGGAACAACAAAGTTCGGGCGGTAAAATCCAACAACCTTAGTATGTTCCCGCAAATTAATAAAATATTTAGACGGAGTAATGAAAACGAGAATTAGTGTCTCCAAATACCACGAACTAACGAAAACCAACGAATGCTGACAAATATAGGCATAGACACAAACAACGCCACCCTAAATGATGAACTTTTTGTGTTTGAAGATCCCTTGGAAAAAGTGAATGTTGTAGGGGCCGTCTTTCATTATTATTATTATTATAATTTATTACGATGTAATTAATTACACAATAACTTAATTCTAAATAGCGCTAGCTGCTAGGGCTTTCGGCTAATATCGAGTTACTTTAAATTTTGTTATGAAGGTTAGTAAGTGTTAGTAATTCGTATGTGTAGTTGATATTCTGTTCTGATGGTTTTGCCAGAATGTTGCTGAAGGGGTCGTTTCCAAATAGTTGGTTTGCGATGGTTTGGACCTTTGGGCAGTCGAATATGATGTGATGTGGAGTAAGTGGGACTTGGTTGTTGCAGTTACTGCATTGTGGTGGGCTGGTTTTTGTAAGGATGTGTTGGTGTGTGATTTTGGTGTGTCCTAGCCGGAGTCGTAGGAAGCATTTTATTTTTCTGTTTGAGACTGTTGTTGGGTAAGTAACGGGTTTGGTGTCCTGTTTAATAGTGCTGTACAGGTGGGTGTAGTGGTGCCATTCTTCTTCCTCCACGTTCTTAAGGGCATTTTTTACCTGTCTTCTTATGTCCGTTTTGTTAGGATAATAGAAGGAGACGAGAGGCGACTTTGTCCCCAGTTTTGCGGCCGCATCGGCCGCTTCATTTCCACTAATGTTACAGTGCCCGGGGGTCCAAAGTAGCTTTATTTTATTAGCTTTCTTAATAATGTTATCTTGGATTTGACGAATGACAGCATTTGTGGAGTTTACGTTGGTTATTGCTTTTAGAGTTGAAAGGCTATCAGTACAGATAATCGTTGGGATTTTCTGGTTCAGTTTTGTTGCTTCCAAAATTGCCGTTGCTTCCGCTGATAGGATGGAACAAAAGGTGGGAAGTGATCCCATTCTGATTATTTCTTTGCGATTGTTGACTATAGCAAATGACACATTTGATTCGTTTTTGGAACCATCTGTGAAAAACAGGTTCCAGTTTTGATGTTTGTCGATGGTATCCTTGAAAAGTTTTTGATAGATTATCTGATTTGTTGAATGTTTTGGATAATGGGACAGGTCATCTAAGATTGTATTTCTCGGAATTAACCATGGAGGGTGTTGTGTGCGGTGGGGTTTTGAAATATTTATAGGGATATGTAAGTCCTTGGCTATATCGATGGCCCTTTCCAGTCCTGAGCGGTATCTCGACCTTCGTTTTTTTTTATAAATTTTTCGGATGTCCTGCACTATGGGGGTTGCTATAGACATTGTAAATTTGTAAGCAAGTGTAGCTGATATATATTTTAGTCTCTTTTCTATAGATGGGAGACCGCATTCGACGAGGATGTTTTTAATTGGTGTAGTACGGAATGCTCTGGTACTTGCTCGAGCTGCGGCGTGATAGGGAGATTTTATTGTTTGCAGGGTCGTTTTGCTACATTTTCCGTATATCATTAGTCCGTAGTCGATTTTAGATAAGATGATGGTTTTAGTTATGATAATAAGGGTGTTAGTATGTGCAGATCCATTCTTATATGCTAGGTATTTTACAATATTTAATCTTACAGCTAGGCTTTTCTTAAGTGCTAAACAATGTTCTTTAAAATTGTATTTACTGTCAAAGAGGATACCGAGGATTTTCATGGATTGGATTGTAGGGATTGTGTGATTCTGAAAGGGAAGTGTGATGTTTTTGCTGCAGCTGGTTTTTCTACAAATGTGTAACATTTTAGTTTTTTCGAGGGAGATCTTTGCGCCTGAGGTTTTACACCAATTAGTGATGTCGTGTAGTATTTCTGAATAGGTAGATTGTACTTCGTTGAAATCGTTTACGTTTGTTAGAATAACTAGGTCGTCAGCGTAGAGGCAGTGTTTTATGTTTTTATATTTTACGAGAATGTCGTTTATTCCGTCAAAGGCTATAGCGAATAATAGGACTGATAGTGGAGAACCCTGTGGAATACCGTTTTTTATGTTGTATATTTGTGAGAATGCACCACCTGTTTTGACTCTAAACTTCCTGTTGGAAAGAAAGGACCTGATTATGTAGAACATATTGTTACCAACTCTCCATTGCGCTAATTTATTCAAAATCACATGAGGACCGATTCGGTCGAACGCTTTTTCAAAATCTATAGCCGTCTTTCAAGAACTGTACAAGGCAAATGAAGTTATTCGCCGCAGCCATGACTTGGAGGATAAAGTTCTACTAAATTATTGTCATCTTCGAAATGACATTTCACCTGTTTCCTTATAAAACTGGAAAATAAAAAAAAAGAAGCAATAATAATAATAAGAAGAAGAAAAACCCCACCAAACAACGGAAAGCTTACATAGATTTAGCATTTTGAAGATTTAGTTTCGATGTTAGGTTTAGGATAGAGTTAAGGTAACCAAAAAAAAATTGTTAGTTTAGCATTTAAGTTTTTTCTGTTCTTCATTTTCTTGTATCAAATTAAGTTCTTTAAAATTCACAGAAAATAATCATAATATCGAAGGACGAATTTTCATGCTTCAAGCGTATGCATGTAACTTAGAGAGTCTGTGGGGGTTGTAGTGGATGTGCCAGACACAGGCACTCGGTTCACTTTAAACCCGCCACGCGTCGCTGAATAAAAATTAATTACTTCTTCCGAATACAGACTCCAATAAGGTGAAACAATGAAACGCACTGTTGATGTTTTCAGTATAAATGTTTTTCTTTTTTATTAATTCCATTGATTCATTTTCAAAAGGTATCTGCTCTCCGATTCTATTTTAAGTATATGCACTTATATATATATATATATATATATATATATATATATATATATATATATATATATATATATATATATATATATATATATATATATATATATATATTATAAATTAGGCACTACGAAAGTTGATTATTCGTGTTTGACAATGTTTTCAGTCTTAAAGAAAATGTTTGCAATTTCACTGTGGTAGCTACAATCGGCCCGAATGACAGAAAATAAATTTTTAATTATAATCGACTCAACTCGCGTGTGTGTGCGGACTCCTCGGGAATGAAATTCAACTCTGTGCAGTTACAAATGACACGACTCCTGACTTGCGTGTATACCTTTTGAGTAATCAAGATCGACTCCGGTGCGGTGTGACCGACACCGATGTAGATTGGATAGCAACTGATCCCAATTAGGGATGAAATTTGGATTTTGCATTTGCACCACAAGCAACCAATCGAGATCATCTTTACATTTGTGCTCTCTCATGTTCCCCGCCCATCGAGGTGGATAAACGCTTCGATTAATTCGATAGTCGACGGACAAGAGAGAATGAGAGAACCGGAACACACTGTGCAATGATCCCGGGGTGGATTTGGTTTTTGTGTGCATGTACCAATGCAACTCTGAGGATAGCCCACTGACCTAATTCGGTGAATGTGATGATCTCAGAGTGCATTGAACTATGGGAAGATATAAATGAGAAGGAGAGGAAAATGGTATTTTGTTATTCACCTGTAAAAGAGATCATTGGGGAAAGTCAATAAGATGCCGCTGATGCTTGGGAAATAATCAGCGTGAGAACCAGACTCAAAGTCGCTGAAATAACTCCAGCGGTTTTGCTATGATGCAACAGCACGTTTGGTTAGATTTAGTTGTTGCTAACCAATATGACGTTGAGATTTCCGGTAGAAATCTCATAGGGTTAATGTTATGGAGTTGCCGTATGGCAAAAAAGGTAGCTGAATTCAATTATGCATTACCTGCATAGAATAATGAATTCAGCTATGCTTTCTTTTACAGGTAAAATAGCTGGACGGTGGGATAGGGGATAATGTGACGCACTGTAGGCGGTCGAAATTAGGTTGAAATTGTGGGTTGGTTCTCCACGTAGTATAGAGAACCCCCACAAGTCCGCAAGGGACCAGTAAGTTAGGAAATAAGATAACATAAGCTAGAGTTTAATCATTTTTGTCTAGCGAGTAAGTAAATTATAATAAGAGGAAAAAATAAATAATGATATAAAAATGAAAAAAAAATACAGTCATTTGAGTGACACTACTTTCGCCTTCATAAACAAACAGAAAAAAAACTATCGCATCTTAATCAATCATTGTTTTTTGAGGAGAAAACTTCTAAACAATCATTGGAATGGTTGCAGAAATGTTATTCCACATCTGCTCCAGCACGATGGGGCAGTCGAGTCGTTGAAGTCATGAAATTCCGGGTTCCTATAGGTCAATAAATAATAACAAGAAAAAAATAATAATAATAGTATCTGCTCCTTCGAGAACAACAGTTTATCGGTGGTTAAGTGAATTTAAATTGGGTTGTACAAACACCGAAGACACACCTCGACCCGAAAGGCCAAAGAGGCGACGAATGCGTATATCGTAAAGCAAGTGGATTGAATCGTTTTGAGTGATTGTAAAGTGAAGTTGCACGAGTTAGCATCACAAAAAAAAAGCGGGATACATTTTGCACGATCTTTTGGAAATGAAAAGGCTATTGGCGCGATGGGTGCCACATTGGAGTTGTTGCAGCGCAATCGAGCGGATTTTTTTCGACGTTTTGTGACGATGGGTAAAACGTGGCTGAATTACGACACACCTGCGTCCAAAATCAATCTGCAGAGTGGCTGAAAATCCCCGAAAGCAGACCAAAGCGACCAGAAGATCAACGCTCGGCCAAGAAGGTTATGACCTCCGTTTTTTGGGATGAGAATGGCTTAATTTTGATCGATTACCTGCAGAAGGGTCAATCAAAAACAAACTGAACAACGAAATAAAAAAAAATGGTCCCATATGGCGAAGAAAAAGTTCTGGACCTTTACAATAACGCACCGTCACATACATCTTTGAAAGCCATGGCCAAATTGGACCAATTACGATTTGAATTGGTTGCTCAACCACCGTATTTCAGAGACTTGGCCCCCTAGCGACTATTATCTTTTCCCAAACTTGCGGGGGCCACAGAGAAAGATTCAGGTCGAATGTGGAAGTCACCGCGGAAACCGAAGTGTATTTCGTACAACAGAAGGGGCATCGTAATGTTGGAAAATCGTTATACCAAGTGTATCGCCCTCGAAGGCAACTATGTGGAGGAATAAATATAACATTACCGAAAAACGCTTATTCTCATTCCCGGGACTTTTTAGCCTATGTAGTACATATATAATATGCCTTTTTCTTTCATTAAGAGTAAATGAATTTGAGTGTTTCTGTAATTAGAGAAACGACAATAAATGTCAATTACAAATTTATTAAAACAAAACTTAAAATGTATTCACCTCATTTAGTCATGAGCTATTTTCTCTTCTGACGTTTGACACATCCATTTACTTTTTCCTTCGTAAACACAAGTACCGTACAAGTACAAGTGCGAATGAATGTTTATAGATGGTGAATTGTCAAAAAAACTCTGTTCTTTTGTTTAGCATCTGGCCGTTTATTTTCAACGTTCTTAAGACTATCTTACAGACTACTCAACACCAATTGACATTAATATTTAAATAACCCACAAACTTTCTTAACACATATTTTTGCTTTGCTGGCTTAAAATGAAAAACGATCCAGTTTTTTTAATGTATCTGTAATGGTCACCCTTCTTAAAAACCGATTTTTATTACTGGCTGGTCACTCGAAATAGAGGAAGCAAGTGTGTAGCGTCCTACGAACGCACAATTCCGCCGAGGTAAGGTTCCAAACCTTCAAGGAACTTACTTACCTTATCCATTACACGTGCCCACAGACACGTGTCCCCAAAGCTCTTAATCAGACCTGTAACAAGGGCATAGGAAGCTGAAACAATGTTGAACCCGACATCAAAAAAACAAGGAACTTAACGTTCAAAAACTTTCAGTATCGAGTCAACGCATCCATTCTTAGTATGCAAAAACAATTCCAGATTACAGGCCATAAATCTTCCATCCAAAACATCTGCACGATGTTTCCAAGGAATTATATCTTCGGTAGATTAACCGAACCAGGGAGGCATACTCGGGTAGCTAAAGGCAATTAGCACCTCTAATTCCGTGCAAGATCCCAAAAATCCAACAGCTAAAGCATCGCATACAGATCTCCCATCTTAAACATCTGCACGATGTTTACCAGGAATTACCATTTTCGGTAGATAGATAACAACGGATGCATACGCTGGCAGCTAAATGCAAGAAAGCATATCGCCTATCCGCCGCCAAAATTGTAAACAACCGTAATTATCGCAACAAGATAATTCGGAAGATTTACAAGTCCAACGCCAACAAAGGAAATACTCCGGTCCCACGATTCCTTTGTAAAAATTTCACACCCATTAGAGGGATCTAATGGATTTCGGTGTGTTTGAAAAAGGCAAGCAACCACTGGCTGTACGCCCGAACAATCATCTCCGTCCTGCGCGCCAGATATTCTGTGCAAACAGAAGGCCGTGGAAAAGGAAATGCTATCACCAACGAATAATGTATGCAAGATGACTTTCCCTTTCTCAGGAATCTACGAAATATCCCCGGGGATGCGATAACATGCTGCTAACAGAAATTCGGAAATTCTGTTAGCAGGGGGAATAAGAAAATTTTTCGATAGATACAGATGCGATCTGTATCAGGGTATTTTTCAGGAGAATAGTGAGTCAGTCAGATTTTGATCGGCAGCAAGACGAGGAGTATAATTTTGAGAGTCAAAGGATCAGAGAGTGCATTTCGGGGTAGGAAAGTGAAAGTAACGTCGAGTGTTGAACGTACGTGCGGTGTAGCGAAGCGCTTTAAAATCGAAACAGAAACAAAGAAATTCAAAGCGTAACAAAACTTCAAATAAACATCAAAATTTAAACAAAACAAAACATTTCTCGGAGTTTCATTTGTGTGCTGAACTAAGTTTTCATGTGTCGCTGTGAACAGTGTTCGGCGGAGCACTCTAACGTAAGTAGCCATTGACATTCCATACTAATAGATCAACATTCGTCAAAGTCCTATCCGTTAAATACCTATCCGCAAAAAGTGTACTATTGTAGCGGTTCTACGAACTATACAACTCACTACAGGTTGAGGTATCCTTTCCGCCAAGGAACTTTACTCACCTTTTTTAGCACACGTGCCCACAGACACGTGTCCCAATAGTCAGTAACCATACCTGAAACAAAAGGTTATAGGACATGCAACGACGTTGAACCCGATATCAGCAAGGAACTAAACGTTCAAAAGCTCCCAATATCGTGTTCAACGCATCCATACATTGTATTCAACCCAATTCCAAAAGGCAGGAAAGCATCGCATCTGCGCAAATGCGCCATGCAGGAAAGCGTCGCATGTAAATCACTCACCCATATTAAGCATCAACGCGATGTTTCCCATGAAATACCATTGTCGGTAAATAAACCGAACAACGGATGGCTATTCTGGTTGCTAATGGAAATTAACACCTAAATCCCTGGCATGACCCTAACGCTAAAGGCACACTTGTGCAAACAAGGCATATCGTTGCGCTGCCGATTAACAGTCATGCCGCCATAAACTCTTAACACTACCCACGATAGAGTGGAAGTATAAACAAAGCATTACATCCCATAGTCCTTTGTACCCATCTGAATAGCATGAGAACCTTCTCAGGCCAGATGTGCGGTATAAACAAATCCTAAAGAAAATATCGTAGAATAGCGGCGGCATCCGATCTTAAGACAAAGGAATAAATTCCGATAACCAACAGCTAATGATTTTGAAAGATTTCTCCTTTTCAGATACCATATTCCTTGTCAGATGCAATGGGAAATTTATGCTGTCAACAGATAGTATGGCAAAGTCTGTTAGCAGATATGATGGGAAGTTCTGTGCAGAGATGCGCTGGGAAGATTTCCCTTGCCGATGGGGAATTGGAATTTAGTCAATGAGAAGGAGTCGTGAATAAGAGTTACTTGGAGCTGCAGTCTGGAGAGGTCGTCTTGGAAAACCGAGAGAAGAGGATTATTAGTTTTCGTGTACGTTGGTGTGAGACCTAGTCCTGAAAGGTGTTCGATTCAGCACCGTCGCAAATTCGTGTTCTTTTGTAAAGTAATGTCTGGTGTCAAAGTAACTGGTATTTCGTTTAAGTGATGAGTTGCGGTGACCAAGTTTTAGTGTGCCAAAAGTTCCTTAAGCGGTACCGTGCCATCAAGATCGTAAAAACCCTCGGCAAAAGTTAGCTCGTAGTGTATAAAAGAAAAAACATTGTTAACGTTTCTCATAGAATCGCCACGGGTGATCCCGCGTTGTTAATTGATGTCAAGTAGCAATAAGAACTGGAATTCGAACTAATAAAAAAAATAATAATATAGATCAAAAACTATTAGACTCCGTGTTTTACTTGTGTGCTGCTTCCGTTCCAGTGTATTCTTCTTAGTGTGTGGACAGTGTTCGGCGCGACACTTACTACGGATAAAGACTAACAAACACCAACATGCCAAACTATCATCCGCAAAACTGAACAATTTGTTATCCATGGACTCCAACAAATCATTTATCTGAACCAAAAACAAGGTTGAAGCCAAAATAGAGCCCAGAGGTACCCCGGAATTAACAGGATACAGATCCGATCACTCGCCGTCCACAACAACCCGGATTAATCGATTTTCGAGGAAGCTCTTCATCCAGTCACAAAGCTGCTAGGACAGTACGCATGAATGAAATTTGTTCAGCAATGCCCCGCATTAGACGCGGTAAAACGGCTTGGAGATATGCAATGCAACCGCCCTTGACTCACCATGCCCTCCAATCTCAGATGTTCATATATCGGTTATTCAAAAGGTCTCGCATGGACCGGCTGCCACGGAATCCGTATTGACGACCATTCAGAAGTCTGTGGGTAGTGAGAAAGTAGATGACTCAGGGACATGGATTCACTTTCTTCCCACTGCCTTCGTTGACACTACACAAACTGTCCAGAAAAAAATGTTCAAGGCAATGAAACACGTTGATTACGTTTATTAAAGTTTTATTTTGTTCTCTTTCTCTTTAACTTTCACAATACGGCGAGACACTTAACATTTATCAATTCTGAAACCGTGGTGATACTTTGCGAATTTACTTTTGTCGATAAACACTGATCGCGATTCTGATTATGACATCGTTTTGCAAAAAAACTAGTTAAAAGTTAACAACTGAAACTTCGACAGTGCGACGACCTCGACACCATTTAAGAATTTTAGTTTGGAATGCTCGCACTCTCTGGTGATCATCCGCCTCCTCTGGCTAATGAAATCTGACTCTACGATGCAATTGACATCCATCAGATTCGATGGCCGCGAATTGCACCGATAGGGGAGGATTGTATATGTGCCCGTATAGGACAAGTACAATGCCCTGCGATGAAAACGATGATCGGTGGACACCTGATTAAACAGACCGACGATGATCGGGGGCTGCGGCGATGTACCCATACATCGTTGATGATGTATGCCAGGGATCGAAATAGATTTTTGTTTCAAAGTAAACAAAAACTCTATTTCACAGATCAAATGGTGGCACACATGATGCAAATGATGTGCCTATGATACAAGGGGTCGCCATGGTAGTTGCCTAAGATTCTTTGGAAACGCCGATGTAAGGAATATCCAATCTAGCCGTATGGCTCCGGTGCACAAGGAGGCAAATTATTTTGTTGACGTAAGTCAGCAGAAACCTCGTCGACGTCGGCAAAGAGTAGGCTGGATGGCTGTATGTTTGATTAATATGCGGGTAAGTAAAACGCACACAGTGAGATACTGTATGTTTACTTTAGGTTTTCTGGCAGGTCATCATAGGCATGGCATGGGTAAGGTTACCTAAACAATGTTCATATCCATGCCCAAATTCATGATCGGTTGGTAGCCGATAAAGGAAATTGGTCGCAAGTGTTGCGAACCTCGGGACTGGGGCAATAAATGGTTATGAAGCGTAGCAAAACCCATCGGCTACAACTGTGTCAACAATTACGCTGGCCAGCGAATATTTATCTATTATAATTGCTGACAAGCTGAGCCGATGGAGATATGGTACGATTCATATAATAATTCAATGTGATGCATGCCTTGATGAGGTTTAACTTTCAGGTGAAAGTTATTTGTAAGAAAGCTTACACTGCTCGAATGCAGATAAGTATAGTGGTTTGCATGCAAAGAGGAATGTGGTTACTTTAAGAATATGGGCTGTTCTTTGGGAATGTATTAAAGAACCTTCACAAGTCTATTGCACTCCAAATACTTAACTCGGCATTAATGACCTTTTCCATAACCTCTGACAACATAGACAGTAATGCTATGCAGATAAGTATAGTGGTTTGTATGCAAAGAGGAAGGTGGTTAATTTAAGAATATGGGCAGTTCTTTGGGAATGTATTAAAGAACCTTCACAAGTCTGTTGCACTCCAAATACTTAACTCGGCATTAATGACCTTTTCCATAACCTCTGACAACATAGACAGTAATGTTATCGCCCGGGGATTTTGTGGAAGACACTTTTTCCCCTGTTTGGGATTGGCTGAACTCAAGCGATTTTCCAGCATGTAGGAAATGCCCTACGTGCATAAGATAAGCGGAAGTCTGCCAAGAACCGGTGATAGTTCTGGAGCGTAGTTATTATGTACTATTGCTGGTATTCTGTCCGGACCGATTGCCTTCTTCCAGTCCAGTCCATGTAGAGTGCGTTGAATAGTACGTGGGCGGAACCTCACATACCACATCGAAGACCGTATCGGTACGTTCACAGGTGGTTCCAAAAGACCGGCAGCGAGGTTTGAATTCGCGGAAAATAAATCCGCGAACATATTGGCTTTATCTTTTGAATTTGTGACTAAGGTCCCGCTGCCGGTGACTAACGGAGGAAAACAGGAGGAAGTGAAGTTACTGCTGATAGCCCTTGCCATTGACCAGAAAGCACGCGAACCAGTTGAGCACTGAAGGAGTTTATTGGTCACGCTGTCTTTTTTTTCCTAAACACATATGCGCGCACAAAAGAGGATTTTGGAGTACCCTTAAATGTCGGAGCACAGTGCGAGCGGAATGAGAGGAAGACGACGAAACACATGATCTGGTAGAGTATTCCACATTCGTGTGGTTCGGCTAAAAATGACTCTCTATATTTATTTGTGCACCTGAAGTTGACTTTCAACTCATTCCTCCTCTGAAGAGGCGGAACACATTGAGCAAGTTCAGTTGAGCAACGACCGTGATAATACCTATGGAAAAGAGATAGGCACTATCCTATCGAGCACGTGTAGTGCAGTTTTGGATGCGCCTGACCAAATATGGGAGTTGAACTCCATTTTGGGACGAATATACGCCATGTAACTGGCGCAAGACTAATAACCTTGCCCGGAAAAAAAATCATTATGGAAAATTTAACAAGCCTCAGGACTTGCTAAATAAGGCCAAGGCCGGCTCCCGGTTGTAGTGCCGATGATGATGATGATGATGATGATTATACGCCTTGTAAAGAGAGGCCAGGTTGGATGGAGTGAAGAATTTTTTGGATCTCTTAAGGAACCCCATACATTTGGCCGCATTTTTCGAAACTTCAAAAATGTGGCCGCTCCAATTAAGAGTCGAATTAATTCGAGTACGGAGGATTGATAGTTCCTTGGTTTCGTCGACGCAAGTGCCATTCATCGACTTTGGGGTTCGCCTTTGACGACAGGAGACAGCAGTGAGTTTTTTGCGGCAATTGAACTCTACTCGGTTAGATAATCCCCATTGATATATCTTGTTGATGTCTGAATTCAGTGTATTAGGCAAAACCCGCTGATTGGTATTGACATTCGAAGGGTTTGGTCTAGAATGTTCGTATGAGTATGAGAAACTCAACGTGCTATCATCAGCAAACGAGTGGATTGGGTTGTGGGTAATGGACAAGAGATCATTTATAAAGATGAGGAGGAGAATGGGTGAGAGTACCGAACCTTGGGGAACACCTGCACTAATTTGAAGGGAAGCAGATTTGACAAAAGATCAAGAATCACTTGGATTGCACGGCCAGAAAGATAGTCTCTTATCCATTGGATCACTCCATATGCATTTTGATAAAAGCGCTGGATGCCAAACTCTGTCGAAGGCTTTTGAGATATGCAGTGCAACAACATTGTGTTCACCGAGGTAGTGGATGGAATGGCTCCACTTTTCGGTAAGGTACGCTATCAAATCGCCTGTGGAACTGTTGCTATGAAAACCATATTGGAGGTCATTGAGGAGGTCAATTGATTCCAGATATTTCGAAAGTTGACGGTTAATCAGTGATTCCATTACCTTCGAGAGAATAAAAGTTAGTGATATGTGTCGATAAGAAGAGCGGGATGATTTGTCGCCCTTTTTGGGAATTGGCTGAATGTTCGCTGAGTTCTATCTATTTGGGAAACGTTGTAAGCGTTCTTCCTAGTATCAATCGCCTGCTTACACGCGCTTCTGATTCTAACAAAATTCGTTCTGTTAACCTCGGTGGGATTCGAGCGCCATTGTTTAAAAGTTCTATTTTTTGCCGGTTTGATCTGTTAGTATTTTTATCAAACATTATACAATAGTTATGTATTGTTTAGCCTAGAGCGTCTCCATAGTACCAGAAAGTTATGATATAAGTTAATTAAGCTAGAATTTAAGCATTTAGCATGTCTAGCATGTAATTTAGAAACTAAGAAGATAAAAAGAAAAGAAAAAAAGTGTTGTAAAAATGAAAAACTGAAGGTTTATCAGATGAACTTTGTTTGACGGAATGGGGAATGTCGATCTCCATCCCGAGAAGAATAATCTGCGTGACCGACTCCGTACATGCGTTAACATTGGAGCCTCTAAAGCACACCTCCGCCCAAGGAAAGGATGCGAAGAAATCTCACAAATCGTCCCAGTTAGCAGCCCCATACCTCCATACATGGCGAAGCTTCTTAGATCGGCTATTCGCTTGAAACGCAAGTGGTTGCGCGAACAATACCAAGCAGTGATCCGACTTTCCCCGTGACGCAGCAACCTCCAAGGTATAAATGCCTGGATCGGATGCCAAAAACAGATCCAAGGTGTTCGCATAATCACCTCGGGGATTCGCCACACGCGTAGGTTCCTCCACAAGTTGAGTCAAATTGCGGCTAACAGCGAACATCTCCGCCAGCCTCCCAGTTTCGTCGGTTCTGTTGGAACGCACCAACCAGCCGGAATTGTGTACATGAAAACCGCCAAGGACGACTTACCCAAAGACAATATGAAAAGGTATTCAACTCTCTTGTTTTGGTTTAGTTATTTGAAAACAGTGAATGACTTATATTTTCTCTTTAATTTTGTTGTTAAATAATTGTATTTGTCATATTTAATTTAAAAAGTTGAATATATTTGATTGCGTAAAACCAACAATTACCACCAATACAGAATAAAAAAAAAAATTAAAAGTACTCGCTGTTTTATTTAATATTTTCATATTCATGGAATGCATTCCAATATTTTCCGGTGGTAACCAGCTAGCAGAAAAAGGGCATTCATTTACCATATAATTCAATTTTAGATCCTCGAATAAGCATGAAGAATCGTTCCTTAACCGAAGTAAACAAATGCGGAATGCTCAACATCTGTGTAAATCTTGTGTATGTTTTTCGTTGTGCTCTTTCTCTCTCTCACACGTTGTCCCTTTCTCTCTTTCAAATTTTCTATCTATCTACCTTCCTATCGATAAATATATATACAGTATGAACCCGATTTACGTAACCCTCGATTCGTGCAACTCCTCGATTTTCGCAATACTAAATTTGTAGCACGTCTTGATTCTATACGTGCAACATTTCCAAAATGATACCTCGATTTGTGCAACTTCTTGTGTTTATTCATCTGTTTTCTATTTGCATGCTCTCCTTTTGATTCTATATTCCTGTGGGCGTAAGATGTTCAGATGCGAACGTATGGCAAGTATTCACTTTACCCGCCAACACTGCGACTCCGTAAATGGGAAGTTGTTCTCCTGGTGATGTCCACAAAACTGCCAACTGATTAATAAGAATGCACTGGGGTGGTTTTAATGGTAATGTTGTTTTATTTTGCTACTATATCCTTTTCTTTATTATTATTACTTAAACTATATTTACATCTAATTGTACACATGTAGCTTTTTGTAGTTCGGCAACAGCACGATTTCTCAGACGGTGATAGTTTTCTAGTTGCTCTGTAAGCAACGAATTTAACTAGCAAATTTCGCGTTACGATTTGACTAATGCACTATGAAGTTCTCGCTTTAACTCGTTTTAACTCGCGGTTGATTTCACAGTACGCGGCGTCGTGACCTTCGACGGAAGTGGTTGGATAATCACTAACTCGAATCAGGGTTGAAATTCGTATTTCATTTCACACACAGGACAACCAAAAGAGACCACACCTACGCTCTCTCAACCCCAGCTCGTCGAAGTGTGGGTAACTTCTGTTAATCGGTAATTGACGGACGTGGAGAATGAGAGAACAGAAACACGATGTGCTGTGCTCTCGAGGTAGCTTTGGTTGTGTGTGTTGGTATCAAATGCTGCTACTGACATGACCTACTGACCCAGTGTTACGGCTGTGGTGTAGTCAGAGCGCATTGAACCATGAAAAGACAGAACTGCTAAGGAGAGGAGAACCTAGCTGATGCTATTCACCTGCAAAAAGTGATCGTTGATCCCAAGCGAATGGGTGATCTGAGAAAAGTCAATAGGACGTCGAATCGGCTAGGGAATTAATACCGTGGGAAAACTTTATGGAATGTTGGTATATACCCAAGCCAATGGATGATCCTGCAACCGCGTCGCTTGGTTTGACTTGGTTGTTGCTAACCAATACGAATGGAATTTCCGGTGGAAATCCCATGGTTAGAGCAATAGTGTTGCCGTATGGCGAAGATAGTACCTAAACTCAATTATCCATTATCTGCATAGGTTAATGAGTTTAGCTATGCGTCCTTGGGGAAATCATGTATTTCAGGTGAATAAAATATAAGGGAAATGGGTATGTATGACGCGCTGAAAGTGGTCAAAATAAGGTGGAAATTGTGGTTGAGATTGTGGGTTGGTTCTCATGTAGAATAGAGAAACCCCACATTCCTGCCGTTAATTTACAGCTAGTTTGTCTGAACAAAATTCCTTGTAAAAATAATACACAAACACATAAAATGCATCTGTCTTTATTTGAATGGGTTGCGATTTCATTAGTGTCTACGGAAAATTTGTACAGGATGGGTGTTACAAGAAATATTACAAAATTGTCTATTAAAAAAAGAAGTGATATTTTATCAGAATTAGAAAAGGGTTTTTCAGTAAAGACGATTCGTGAAAAATATAATGTTCACAAATCAACAATAAGCCGCATAAAGGAAAGGCAGCCGCTCTTAGACAATTTGTGGTTAGAGCTGAATCTGGACCAGGGAAACGGGTAACGTTGAAGGCTTCTGAATATCCACAGATGGAAAAGGCTTTATATGGATGGTTTCAAAAGCAAAGAGCTAAACACATCCCACTTTCTAATGACATTATAAAGTCAAAGGCAATACAATTGCACAATAAAATAGAGGAAAGACCGTCATTTAACGCCAGCAATGGATGGATTCCCTAATTTAAAAAACGACATGGTATTCGAGTGTTGAAAATCGGTGGTGAAAAATTATCGAATAAACATGAACTTGTCCAGCCGTTCGTACAAAAATTTCAAAAAGAAAATAGAGGAACTTAACTTGACTGCGGATCAGATCTACAATGCAGACGAATCTGGCTTATTTTACACAATGTTGCCGAACAAAACACTTGTTTCTTTTAAAGAAGCGTCAGCGCCAGGACGAAAAGTTAGCAAGGAAAGAATAACATTCCTTGCGTGCACAAATGCACCAGGAATGCACAAGGTAAATCTTTTCGTCATTGGTAAAGCTGCCAATCCAAGAGCACTTAAAAGCTTTGAAAATAAGCCTGTTTTTCATAAAGCAAATAAAAATGCATGGATGACATTTCTATTATTCGAACAATGGTCCCACAACGTTTTTGTTTCCGAAGTAAAAAAAGAATATATAATGTTGTGTTCGTATTAATAAGTTTTTTTTCAAGTAAGAAAATTTCTTAAATCAAAAGGACTTGAAAAGAAGGCACTACGAGGGTTGCCTTTTATATTTCGGGATTAGAGAACAAAACCAAATATTGATCATCGAAAATCACTTTATTGTTTTTCAAAATATTCCCCATGAAGATCTATACACTTTTGCATGCGTTTGAACCAATTGTCTAAGCACTTTTGCCACTCTGATTGAGGTATCTCCAACACATGCATTCTGAATGCAGCAACCGCTTCTTCAGGTGTCGAAAAACGTTGACCTCTCAGTTTGTTTTTTACGTACCGGAATAAAAAGAAGTCATTCGGTGCCAAGTCAGGACTATACGGCGGATGACCCATCAAATCGATGTTTTGGGTGCTCAAAAATGCAGTTGTCGCAGCCGATGTGTGAGAGCTCGCATTGTCGTGGTGAAGAGTGATCCGTCTTCGGCGGTTGGTTTTCCTGATTTCTTGGAAGACAACTGGCAAACAAATGGTTGTGCACCACTCAGAATTGACTGTTCTGCGTTGTTCTAGTGGTACGGTTGCGACATGTCCAGTTTTTCCGAAAAAACAGGCGACCATTTGCTTGGAAGTGCTTCGTGCGCGAACAACTTTTGTTGGAATTGGCTCATCTTGAAACACCCAGACAGTCGACTGCTGTTTACTTTCGGGCTCATACGCGTAAATCCACGATTCATCACCTGTCACGATGTCATAGACGTGTTTCGAAGCACCGCGACCGTATTTTTTGAGCATTTCTTTCGACCAATTGACACGCCCCTTTTTTTGGGCGATTGACAAATTGTGTGGGATCCAACGCGAACAAATTTTTTTAACAGTCAAATGTTTATGCGATATTGAATGTATGCTGGTCCCACTAACGCCTAAGGTTGTCTCAATCTCACGATAGGTCACATGACGATCTTCCAATATCAGTTCGCGCACAGCATCAATGGTTTTCGGAACAACAACTGATTTTGGACGACCTTCACGAAATTCATCTTGGAGTAAACTACGACCACGATTGAATTCACCATACCATCGACAAACACTGGTCCTTGATGGAGCTTCATCGCCAAAAATTGAATTAAGTTCATCCATGCACTGTTGCTGAGTTAATCCACGCCGAAAGTTGTAAAAAATAATCGCACGAAAATGTTGACGATTTAATTCCATTTTTGGGCCGAGATGAATCTTTGAAGTTACTGTAAACAACACAAATAGCGCTCGTATGTCAAAACGTTCTGAGTGCGTATAACCTCAAAAATGTCCAACTTCAGAGCTGTCAATTGGCGGATTGCAACACTAGGGTTGCCAAATCCCGAAACATAAGAGGCAACCCTCGTACTGCTTTTGGACAATGCCCCATGTCATCCTAAAGAAAACGAATTGCAAAGCGATGATGGGCTGATAATTGTTATGTCCTTTCCGGCAAATTGCACTGCAATCATTCAACCTATGGATCAAAATGTTATCAATATAACAAAGGTCCACTTCCAAAAAAGTTTATTGGCGCACTTAGTTTCAAGCGAGGACATGGACTTAGAAACTAAAATCAAAGCCTTCAACATAAGGGATGCAGGTTGTTTGCTAGCTAATGCCTGGGAAAAAGTAGACCCTTACACGATCCCGAAATGTTGGAATGTTTTAATGCCTACTGTGGCGGTTGCGCCCAACCCCACGGTCCACTTACCAGAAAAACCCCCATAACTTCATCCCACTCTGCATAGGTTTTCGCTAATGCAATCGCAAAATAGAAACAATAAATACAAAGAATAGTTCATAAATAATAAAATCATTTAATATGAAAGCAGTGCGTGTCATTCCTTTACTTTGGAACTTTCTCTTGGTGTTAAATTTTCCGTGCTACAGTTCTTGGATGTGTTTCCTTAATCGTTGTTCCTCTGGTGTTTTCTTCTTTCCTCGGCGATCAATTAGTGGACAGTGTACTGTGGAACATTTAGAGGAAGTAGTGGTTGGATGGTAGAATCAGCGACCATGCCGACGCACAGACCATCGCCCCCCACACTACCAAGGGTGTTTGGGGTGAGGAGGACGAGCTTCCATTATCTACACTATCTGCAAACATCTTACTAGAAAGAGAATTGATTTCTTCCGTTTCTAGTCTGCTTGTAGAAATTGATCCCAGCATTAACCTATCCAATAAAGAAATCATTGATTGGTTTAACGAAAACGTTGAGTCATCTGGTAATTGTGACGATGCAGCAGAAATTGAGAGCGCCGGTGAAGGTGAAAGTGAAGCTGAGTCGGCCCCCACTTTACCAAAATTAAATCAGAAGATGCAGTTCCATCCTTAAACACATGTTTGCAATGAGCCGAAGTGAACAACATTCCAATAGAAGAGATTTTATTCCTACAAAAAATAAAAGAGAGGGCAGTTTTAATAAACATTAAATCGCAACAAAAATTCAATCTAAAATATCTAAGTTCTGTAAGAAAAAAACTTAATATTCGGTATGTATCACATATTAATTTTTGTATAAATTTCGAACATTTCATTTTCGTATTTAATAAAAATATGTTCAAAAATAATTGTTTGTTTTGGTTTCACTAAAGTTTTTTCATAACATTGTCGTTATCTATAAGAAAATAAGCTATTTCAACTATAATTTGTATAAAAAAAAAAATACAACCCAGTAAGTGCAACAACCTTGGTTATTGCAACTTCCCCAATTTCTATTACTATTTTCTTTTATTTATTTAGGCTTAATCCAAGCAACTTAAGCTAATATAATATAACAACTTACAGACTAACTTAAAAACTAAGTAACGAGTAGTTAAAAAAAAAAAAAAAGTAAATACATAAAAAATATATATATATATCCAATAAAAAACAAAAGAAGAAAAAAGAAAAAAAGAACACGGAAGGAGAAGAGGGCTTGAGGTGTGACAGTGAGGGGTACGTCTACACAGTGGTAAGGGGCGGTGCTGGAGAGCTGGGGGAGAGATTTGAAATTGAGGTGGGTGGGGTTAGGACGGGTTTATTCTGAGACGTCGTTTGAGGGCAGGAGTGGAGAGGTTGAAATCAAAGGAGGTGGGGAAAGAGTTGGCATGTCGTAGCATACGCGAGATGGGCTCGTTAACGCCGTAAGACGTGTGATGAGAGGGCACGTAAAACAGACGAGGGTTCCGCACATTACGGGGGTTTGTATAAAATGATAAAGAGGAGAGCAAGCGTGGGCAATTGATTGAACCTGACAGAAGGCGATGGATAAAGATGATGTCAGCATGGATTCTGCGCTCTTCAAGCGTGTTAAGATTGATTAGAAGGAGCCGGTCTGTGTATGGTGGGAGAATGAGTGGGTTTTCCCAGTTCAGTCCACGGAGGGCGAAGCGCAAAAAACGACGTTGAACGTCCTCGATCCTACGAATGTGAGACTGTTGATACGGGGACCAGACCTGACTGGTATATTCGAGTAGTGGCCGGACAAAAGTTGTGTAGAGGGATCGGGTGACGTAGGGGTTTAGGAATTCCTTCGACCAGCGTTTTACAAAGCCAAGGGCGGCGTTGGCTTTTAGGATTGTGTTATCGATATGTGCGGTAAATCTAAGTTCCTTGTCACATAGGACGCCCAGATCGCAGATTGATTCAACCGATGTTATCGGTTGGCCTAGCAAGAGATAGGAACGTAGCTGGGAGGGGGAGCGTTTCCGAGAGAAGGTGATTGTGTGACATTTGGCGATATTCAAATCTAGGCAGTTATTTTGGCACCATGTCGAAAAGCTGTCAAGATCCGATTGGAGAAGTGAGGAGTCAAGGGGAGAGCGGATTGTCTTGAAGATTTTGGTATCATCCGCGTAAAGCGAGATAAGGGAGTGATTGATGCTCGAACCTATGTCGTTTATGGTAAGGATAAATAGTAGGGGGCCGAGATGACTGCCCCGGGTGACACCTGAGGTTGGAGAGAAAGGATCGGAGAGGGTGGATCTAAATCGCACCCGACAGGTTCGAGAGTTAAGGTAGGATGAGATCCACTTAATCAACAGCGGTTCAAAACCAAGGGAAGATAATTTAAAGAGAATGAGGTTATGGGAAATCTTGTCGAAGGCCTTGCTAAAGTCGGTAGTGGCTACATCAACCTCATCGCCGTTCTCTAGGGCAAGGAGTGTGTGAGATGTGAATTCTACAAGGTTGGTAGTAGTGGACCTGCCGGAGAGGAAGCCGTGCTGGTTAGGAGAGATGATGGGGGTGCAGCGAAAACGTAACGCTTCGTATAGAAGGCCTTCGAACAGTTTAGGAATGTGCGAAAGCTTAGCAATGGGACGATAATTGGATATATCGATTTTAGGCCCCTTTTTATGTATGGGGGTTATGTAGGAGGATTTCCAAAAGTCGGGAAATAGACCTTGTGCAAGGGATAGATTGAAGATTGACGCGAGCGGGAGAGAGAGAGAAGAGGAGCATTTTTTTAAAAAGATAGCAGGGAGTCCGTCTGGGCCGGGACTGAAATCGTCTTTAAGTTGTTCAAGTTTTTCTTTAACTTGGTGTTGTTGTATGTGCAGAGGGATGAGCGGGCCAAGGGAGAACTGAAACATGCCAGTAAAGTAGGAGGGGTTAGGCTCGAACGAGTCGTCCGTGAAGGATAGTTTGAAGAAGGACGCGAAAAGATTGGCTATGGTTTGGGAGTCAGATGAAGTAGTTGAGTCGTAGAAAAGAGAGTTGGGATAGGCATCTGATTTCCGTTTATAGTTGATAAAGTGGTAGAAGGATTTGGGGTCATTGATCAGATTCAGTTGGGCTTTGGCAAGGTAATTGTGGTAAAGGGAGCTATAAAGCTCGGTGAATTGGTAAAAGTAACCGAGATAGTTGGAATAGTCCAGAGGAGAACGCGTATTTAAGAAAATGTTCCACAACTTATTTCTCTTGTTACGGAGTGTGCGGAGTCTGCGGTTATACCAAGGGGGCGATGAGAATAATAACCTGTTTCGGGAATAAGGGACAAATAGGGATATGGCGTTGAAGATTACTGTGTAGAGTGAGGCTGTAGCGACCTCAACACTAATATCATTTAAGCGGGGTAAGGTATTGCTGAAGTACTCATTTATGCGCCGGAAATTGGCTTTTCGGAAATTGAAAGAATATTGGTAGGGGAGGGGAGTGGGTGTGCTGTGGGCTGGGTGGTCGCGGAATACGGATAAGAGAAGTGGGGGGTGGTGGTTGTCAATGGTTGAGAGGATGTGGGGACTAGGGGTAACTGAAGAGTTGCAGGGGTCTGTCGTGAACACTAGGTCGAGTTGTCTGCCCAGATGATTTAGGATATTGCTGACTTGGTAAAGGCTAGAGTCAGTGAGGTTGTCTATTAAGAGACACTCCTTGGTAGTGGAGGGGCTAGAGATATAGTGGGACTCATCGTCAGACAACGACCATTGGAGATGGGGGAGATTGAAATCGCCCAGGACTACAATGTCGTCTTGGGTAGAACTCAGTTCCGTTAAGCAGTCGATTGCAGCAATAGCGAGTTCGTATGCCTCGGTAGCTTGCGAAGGTGGGATGTAGAAGCAAATGATATACAAGGACTTTGAGCGGTGTTCAACTTTTATAGCGACATAGTCGAGGTAGGGTGAAGAGGAGAAGGTGATAAGAGAAGATGTTAGTCCGTTTTGGACGGCGAGCAACACGCCTCGGCACGGGGTGTCAGGCGTGGAATGATGGACATCGTCGTCCCGAAAAACTGTTAGGGAGGGGGGGAACAGTTCTAGGCTGTTGATACTGGGGATGAGGTTGGTTTCGGTCAGGGCGTATATATCAAAGGGAAAGGAGTGGGTATTGTGTAAGATCGACTGTGTTTTGGAGCGAAGACCTCTGACATTCTGGTAGTAAATGGTTAGGGGACAAGAATTGGGAGACCCCATGGAGAGTGGGGTGGGCAGCCGATTAGGGCCGAAAAAGTTTATTATTAGTGGGTTCGCTGCGTGGTGAGCCGGATGCCATTTTCGAGCAAATGTATTGTCGGAGAGCCGAGAGGTCTCTAGTTACTTTAAGAGGGGGAATATTAAAATTTTCGTGGAACTTTATGAACAGGTTACGAAGGCTAGGGAAATCGGTGGGGAGGCCTTCTTGTTGAATGGAGATCTTAACGCTCGTTTTCGTTTTGCCTTCATAGCAAACTGCATCAGATTTACCATGAAGATAAGCTAGATAAATGCGGACGTTGTCGTAGGTCCGATTATTTCGAAGCTTTGAGAGGGCATAGCGGCAATCAGATGTCTTAAGGGATTGTTGGGTAATCTTGACGGGGGGCGGCAGAAGGGGATCAAAAATGTGGCGGCGGGGGGGGGGCTGAGGCGAGATGAGGAAGAGGGGCGAGAGGGTAAGAGATCCGAACTTATGCACGGTTCGGAGGACAAATGGGCTGAGCTTTCGTGGGCGGGGCATAAGGGATTGAGAGTGTGCGATCTGTGGAAATTGGTATATTTAGCGCCTGTTTTTAGGTCAAAGAGAGGAAAGGGGCTGGGGTTGGGGGCATGATGAGACGCGGGGGGAGTGGTTTGGTTGGAGTTGGGCAGGATGACATGACGGGAATGTGTGGGCGTGGGTTTGGGATAAGGAATGCGGTCACGGCGAGGTAAAGGGAGGGAAGATCGTTTGAACCTAGGCTTGGGAGAGGGTTTGGAGGGTCGACTTTGGGTAGGGTCGTGGACGCGAATGCGCGTGCTTCTGGGAATGGGGAACGGAGTGTGTATGGTATTTGGCTTGGGCAGGGAATTTTTAGGAGGAGTTGTACCTGGAACGTGGGGCCCTCTGGGGGATTTTGGAGGAAGAGCGCGTGTCGATTTGGGATGGACAGTACTATTGTTATATCCGCGAGTGGGTATAGATGAGGGCGGCAATGGTATTGACAGTTTGTTGGGGTTGTTTAGGGATAATGACATCCCGCCGATCCTACAATGCGCATTGTTAATCGGGTGGAAAATCCAGTCATATCTAGAGGGAAGGACTAAGCGGAAACTAGGTTTCGTCATACTGCCGGGAAGCGGGTAACATTCTATTACTGGGATGCTGAATTTCGTCAGGAAGAATTCGGCAATCCAGACTGGGTTCGCAGTTCTTGGTGCGCCCTTTAACAGGTATGATGTAACTGCCGGATTTGAGTGCTCCAGCTTGTTAAGTCGAGCTTGCCATTCTGCAGGAGTCCAAGATGTGCCAAAGTGGACTATTAAAGGAGTCTCAGTTTGGGGAGTCGTGGAGGCAGGAGGGATGTCGATTGAGGTAGTGGATGGGGGAGGAGTGGGTGAAGTCGGAAGCGGCGGAGGTGGGGTTACATTCTGGAGTTCGTCGTAAAGAGATGAAATGCAACGAGGGGATGGGTGGGGGTTAGTATTCTTTGAATGCATGGAGGCAAGCGCGGAATCGAGTTGGCCAAGTACAGAGCGGAAAGTCGAAAGTTCATCAGCGACCGAATCAAGTTTATGGAGAACCAGCTCCAGTAACGGGTTAGGTTCAGCCGAGATAAGGTGGCTATGAGTGGAGGATTGCGATAATGTGAGCTCCTCACTAAGGCTGTTAAGCTTGCCGAGAATGTCATCCAAAAAGGGGACTGGAACAGTGAACAGGCGGACTTTTGGATGTCGATTGTTGGATTTTATCCAGATCAGAACGAAAGGTGTGGATTAATTCGAGAGTTGCAGTATTAAGGCATTCGTTGAACGTGTGGATCAGTTGGTTGACGATTGTTTTGTTGTTGTCTTTGATAAGGGAGGTGATCTCGGAGAGCGACTTATGGTGGAGAGAGGCAATGTCGTCAATACACGTAAGGCTACTCTCGAGGGGTGAAATTTTATCAGAGATCGTTTTGAGATTAGTGCCAAGGGAGCCGTCAATTGAGTCACCGAGGCACTTGATAGCCAAAAGGACATGGGAAAGCGAAACATCGGTGCATTCATCGCAAAAGAACAAGAGGTTGTCGGGAAATTCTTTTGCGAAGTGCGTGTTACGCTTGTTCAGGCCCACGCAGGTGGCGTGGAAATTTTTACTGCAGATGCCTTTGCAGCGAACGAAATCGGCATTGGAGTTGCTAATTCCACAAGTTGGGTTGCCACACGACATATTGGGATAGCGGTTCTAGGAGGAGAAAGAGTGGAGCGCCAAGGTCCGGCGTCTTGTACGGAGCAGCGTCAAGCAGCCGAATATTGCGTGGATTGTTGAGTCTTTTATGCGACAATCTCAAAATCGGATATATCAGAAGACTCAGTTCTCCAAATGTTCCCCCGTAGACACTCTATTCAATCCGGTGCGCTGTTCAAAGTTCACTTAAGTTTGATTGAGGTGTTGTCTCTTATCTGGATGACACTCTTAAAATCGCATATATTTGAAGACTAGAATGTGCCAATTTAAGCCGTTGGTGACGGTTATCCTGTAGCCTGTAACCTGTAAGGTGGGGTATTCGAGCTCTGTTACCTTAAGGTTCCATGTAGCAATATAAACTACGACCCTGTCCACATGCGTCTGCAGGCGAATTTCCTCGATTTTGCCCTTTTTCTTCTTATTTTTCTGCCTCTCTTTATTTCTTCTCTATTGGTTGATGTGCAATTTGTGATACGCTGTATCAGTATCACGTTTTAGAAACGTTCCTCTCCAGTTGTAGTGAAATAAAAAAAAAAAACTGCTCCTCGAACACAGTGTATTAATGTTATCACGAAGAAAAATTCTGAGACCCTTCTTTGTCGGATATGCCGATTTCCGTGTTACAGGTGTGCCCTACTGAGGTTAGTGATGACCTCCGGAAGAAGTTGCTTTTTTTTGGTTGGTTTGGCGGTTTGGGTTTGATGCCACTTCTCGTTTTTGTCGATATGTTTAATGAGGTTTCCGTGTTACGGTAAAATGCCCAGTTGGGAAAATTAACTCTCTGCTACCTTCAACAATTCTTGAAGAAATGTGATTTATGTCGTTAAGCAGACCACCGACTGGCTGATAACACTTGTAGATTTAAGAATAGTTCGCTCTATTGATTGTTTGAAATAGAATTCAGTCAGGAGTTGTACAAACTTTAGATTCGCAAAAGATGTTTATGTAATTATTAAAAGCAAACTTTGCAGAGTCTAAAAAAACACGTCCGTTGGGTATGACAGTAGCTCTCTCTATTAGTTGCGTATATCGAGATTGTACTATATAAATATATATTTATATCCTCTCCTGTTTCTCCTTGTCTTTCAGACTCTTTCTCTCTCCATCTATCTATTTACATATCTATGTATCTATCTAACCGCTTCTCTCTCTCTCTCTCCGTCTATGTATCTATGTACTTATCAATCTGCCTATCTGTTTACCTATCTGTGTGTCTATATATCTATCTATCTATCCATTTATCTATTTATTTATCTATCTATATACAGGGTGGCGCAAAATTAATCACCCTATCGGAAGATGTTATAATTTTTGCAAATGGCTTGGCACGCCAATCCTATTTGACATTTGTGAACTGGACAGCTGCAGTCATCTCTTTATTTAACAGAAAAAATTGTAAAGATCTGTGGGGATGGGTGGTCTTTGCGTCGGCATGGACGCTGATACTACCATCCACCCACTACTTCCTCTAAACGTTCCACAGTACACTGTCCACTAATTGATCGCCGAGGAAAGAAGAAAACACCAGGAGAAAGTTCCAAAGTAAAGAAATGAAACGCACTGCTTTAAAAGTAAATGTTCTTTTAATTGTATGGATGTAGTTTATTTCGTGTTTTTTAAATCTAAGTGAACTGTAATGAATTGATTTTTTGGTGCCGCACTATATGTTCTTACGTTACATTTCGTATCCTTGAATTGAATTGGCTGAGATGACTTTTAATGTCCCGATTAGCATACTACACTACTATGTCAATTAGACTTGTTGTTACACACGAACGCAAGTACTCTCATTAAAGTAGTTAACTACCGCCGCACGACATTAGACACGATAGACGACCCTGACTCACTGCTACTGTAACACAAAACTAAATTCACGGACACTCGCGACTACGGAATGTACACATCCTCGGCGCGCAACGAGGAGCGGAAGTCGGCATGACCATTGTGGTCAGCGGATGGAATTAGACTCAACGATATTCAATCGTTGTTAAAAGAAATTTAGCAGTGAAATTGGTTCTGTAGTGTTATCTTTTGGTTATCTGCTGCCGAAATTGTTATACTCTCTACACGAAGCGGCAATCCCATCCAACACTAAAATAAACACCTATTTTTATGCGTTTAATTGTTTTTATTTCTTACTTTTAAACACTTTTTGGTACAAAAAAACAAAAAAAAACAAAACATAATAAGCTTACTCCACTTGTTTTAGTTAAGGTTCTCTTTATGGTCTAAGTCTTTTAATAATATTTTAACGTTAAGTAGATTAATGTTGCTTTACTTTAAGTAGATTAAAGTTTCTTTAACGCTAAGTAAATCGATGTTGCTTTCACATTAGGTAGATTAAAGTTTCTTTAACGCTAAATAAATCGATGTTGCTTTCACATTAGGTAGATTAATGTTTCTTATATTAAACTGTAGCACTTGCTTTAACTCTAGGTAGATAAATGTTTCTTATATTAAACGGTAGCACTTGCTTTAACTCTAGGTAGATAAATGTTTCTTATATTAAACGGTAGCACTTGCTTTAACTCTGGGTAGATACATGTTTTTTATATTAAACGGTAGCACTTGCTTTAACTCTAGGTAGATAAATGTTTTTTTTATATTAAACGGTAGCGCTTGCTTTGATCCATCAGTACCACGGAACGCTCTCTACTTTGACTCGCGCGTATGTCACTACGAAACACCAAAAAAACCTTAGTCGCTCTGACCTTACTTCGTGACCACTGGATTTAGACGGACTTGAGTCAACTTCCCATGGACGTGCACTATCCATCGGGGTTGATCTCTTTTACCAACACTTACAATATCGTTCGCTGGGCAGCCGACCAGCACGAGGATCGTCGACATCCTCCCGCTAACGTTGTACCGCAGTCAAGGGTGTGTAATCACAGCTGCCTCGAATTCTGTGCTGCATCATAGGGTGGCAAAACACATCAACGGTGATGCTGTCTGTACAGCGATGGCTGTGCGTCGCAACAACGCTGGTGGTAACTCCACACCCGTGGATGCATGGTGTGGTTTATTTCGTTTTGTCTTTCGATACACAAGCACACGATTGGCGGGCAAATCAACGATGATCATGGCTTGGGTGATTTGCTGTGCTCTGGAATACGTCGCAGACTTGCGCGACGAGACAGGAATCTTCGGATGAAGTAACACCGGGTGTTTCCTGTGGCACTGTGCGCTGGATATCTCTTACGAGGAAATTCAGTGCGGCGACAATTCACGGAAACTGTTCCTGTAGGCTATGGTTAAAGTGTCCTTTTGGTTCGTTTTATGATGGTCCCATGATGGTGCAGCCAACTTGTTTCCAAGAAACTTGGTGTGTCCAATACGGGTATGCCTTTGCGTTACGCACTTATTGTTGCTGGTGTTTTTTTTCGCACCAGTGGGCATCATAGATACACCGCCCCCAGGTGTTAGCTGGAAACCTTGCTAAGGTAAGTACCTCTTTTCCTGTTGCAGGGCGCATGAGGAAACGGTTACCTGGTGGCAAGAAAACAGGTAAGCAGCGGTGTTCGAGTGAACCGCCACAGTTCTCTTAAATTAAGGGTGCATTTCCTGTTCCAAGAGAGACGTAAAGTCTCTCTTTTGAGTAACCAAACCGTTCTCATAGAGGAGATCTTCACGATACACAAGTGTGTGTGTACGTCGGTTCTTTTCATAGATAAACGCCATGATAAATAACCTGAAACACGAAGAAAGGGACAAGATCGTAGAGATGTTTGTTTATGTGAGAAAGTTACTGGGAAACGGATCCAGAACTATATAGGATAAAAGAGATTTATGACCTGGGAGTTCAACTGAGTAAACAAGTTGCAACTCATTAAATGGTAGACGTATTTGCGATACGTTTTGGTGATTGGTAAGGGATTAGTCTCAACGCAGATGGTGCTAATTACATGCATCTGCGTTAGACCGTTTATCGCTGGCTGAAAGGTTGTTTGTACACCATCGAGGCTGGGAAAATAGACGGCGCAATATTTATGATCCCTGTCATGATGGTTTCATTATATGTAAACCAAATCATCTTAATTTCAGGTTCTTGGTTTGAGATTCCTGATAAGGTAAGAAAGAAATCTTACAGAGAATTGGTATGCTAAGAGAATGCATGAAAGGTAAGTTTTCTTTACAGGGACCTAAAGATCATGGAATTGATCTCTTAAATGCGTGAAGCATTTTAGATGCTAATGCGATTGCATTGACTGGGTTGTATGGATGGGGGTTTTTCAGGAAGGTGAACCGTGGGATTTGGCGGAGCCGCCACAGATCCAAATAAAGATTTCCGTCACTCAAAATCATTTTTTTATTTAGAAAAAAAGTAATTCAAAAGCAAAATGGATGATTAATTTTGCGCCACTGTATGTTTGTGTGTTTCTATATATCCCCCCCCCCACCCAAACTTCTCTCTTCTCCCAACCCTTTCAAACTCATTCTTTTTCTTCTCACCCTTAGCATTGACATTTAAGAGTCCCCCATAATCGTTTTATGTGTGCGTTTGATGTAGAAAAGAAAGGTCGGTTAATAGGCGTATAACTGTCGTTGACACACTTTAAAAACGCTGAGTACTATCTGCGGAAAACAAAAATAATCGCGTCGTGAACCGACAATGGAAAAGTTGAAGTGATTGAGTAGAGAAGTATTACGTAACTTATTTTTATTAAACACAAATTCAGGGTTTGCTTAATTCAGTTTACTCACTGTTGATTTATTCGATACAATTGTGGTCTCATTTTATGGATGCTATTCGTTGACTATGCTTTGACTCTTTCACCATTTGATCTAAATGTGTGAATAAACTTGATAATAACAAATCAACTAAACGTATCACACCCAATAATAAAAAAATAATGGAATTACCACTGTTCCCGGGTATACTTTTCACATTATTAAAGTTGTGGGAGGTCACTTAATGGATTCTTCCAATCGATTTTTGTTACGGTTTATTTTTCAAACGTGACTCCTTGAAGGCACTGTCGCCTACATTTTCTATATAGAAACTGTAATCTTGGATTCGTCATGGAGTGGCATTGATGTAGAGGATCCTTCAAGAACATTGCCGGCCGCAGCAAAATGAACTTCAACTATCATCAACAACTGTAATAGCATATAAATGACTCCTTTCGTAAGATCTAGAAACGAAAGTTTGCATAACTACGAATATTGTGTGGTTATGATTAGCCAGGTGAGAAGCAATAAAATGTTTTCCTTTCGGTCCCATCGTCGTTTCCAGTTGCTTACGTTCACCGAGCTTGGTGGCACTTGCACCTTGTGAACCGAAAATATTACCAACAAAGGATACGAGTGTACACATCCTGACTTAAGGGCGGTTCGTGTCATTTATTCCGTTTTTATAATCTGGGTTTATTTTATCCTTTCTCCTTTTTGTTCAACTTACTTCCTCGCCCCTCCGTAATACTATCCTTTTGTGTATTGGCAGTGTAGCTTTCACCTCCCCCCTCTTTTTTATTTCTTGTATGCTCATGTCTCACCCACAGAAAAAATATTCAATTTCCACCAAACAACGTTTGCTCTCGAAATGATCCTAATATTCGTATACGCGTTGTCGGTCGTCATCACTCCTTCGACTGACTTTCCTGCCACTAGCTGATATGAGAAATTGTCTCACCGGGCAGGTGGGTGGCTGGGATAGCGGAAGAGCGGTGGATATAATTCACAACTGCTCACACACGAAAGGTGTACAAACGTATTGTGTTGTCTAAACATTTGTGCATTCGAAATCTCGGTGTGAACTCTCGATTTGTGGGCTGAAGCCCGCAGGTGATGTAAACATTCCTGAGGCCCTTCAGCCAGGCGCACACTTTCTGGTTATGACATGTGAGTATTTGAATTCAATTTCGGGCGAATAATAAAACATCTATTGACTTTATGGTTAAACTATATGTGCGTGAAAAATATATGTCCAAAAGATATACCAACTTACAGAACCCTATATCACACATCACATACCAGTATACTTTTGTTGAAAGTATCATATACCCTGCTATTCCAGAATGTGTGGGATCGTATTTGTATATTATTTTCATCGGAAATTTATACGATTACTTTGGAAAATAATCAAAAAATGTAAAATAGGGCAACGATTTCAAACGGAATGCTACCCCTATTCGGTGTATTTGGTGGGTGGGAGAGAGTAACGAGCGATAGCAAGATGAACGTTACGTATACCACTGAAATACCGAAACTACTAAGCCCAAAACTATTTGCGGACTATAAAAAATTATAGATCTGCGGGCTTTTCCCGTTTTCTGGGCCGAAAAATACTCGGGTGATACAGATATATGGGTATTGGAAAAGTCGCAACATAATAATTGTGTGGGGATGATTGGTGTCGTCTGAAAAGATGAGAATCGATAAGATATGTTATAATAGATCGAGGAAGACGGAGACAAACAAGCACGAATTTCCTTTCAAACCAACATAAATATAAGAGGCTTTCGGAAAAGGCAAGTTGCGAAAAGTACGAGGTACATTGTGCAAAGAAATGGGCAGTTCCAGAGTATTTGATTTTAAAAATAAATTGGCTTTCCTCAGTTATGGTGAATCGCATCAAGGAGGGAGAGAGAGCATCTTGAAGGAGGAATCACTTTAAGCGCTTAAAGATTCAAAATCATTAAAAGTGCTTCTTTTTTATTTTGATTTGAATACTTGAGACGTATGGTATCGCGTAGGAGTTCCGTAGGTTTTGTATATGAATACAGCTTGGAGGGATGTTATTTAGTGGCTCATAACAACATGAGAGAGGTGATTTTTGATACTCCTCAGCAGCAAACTACAGTAGATATATAAAGAAGGCAGAAAAATCTTGGAAAAGTAATGTTGGTACATACTAATTTGGGATTCCTAAAAATGGTAGTCCTTTTTACCTTTGATAACATTGCTTTTCCCAGAGAAAAACAACCTTTATTTTAACGTATTAACAATATGCTTGCAATAATACACATACAAAATGCTCATAAAAATTTATCTTTAAGATGTCTCAACATCAACTCTCTTACCTAAATTGAAGCAATTTTCTAAGCCATTGCCTTTCGGCTTGAATCTACTTGACTTCCTTCTATGTTCTTTGAAATGATTAAGGGAATGAAGTACACCTCAAATTTCTGGTTTAAGTTTAAATCTTAGTTGCAACAATAAACCATAGAAACGGAATCTTTTACGATTTACACGCACTTTTTTATACAGTTTTTAAGTAGTTTATTATTTGATCCTGGGAAATTCCAACGGTCGTTAATTACCCTTTAATTTTATGAATTTCTTTTGGGAAAATACGTACCTATTCACAGGTAGTATATGCTTCCGGGTACAAAATTTCCAACAGGTATAAAGCGGGAAGATCAATTGCAAAATTTGTGGCGTCATCCTGGTGATTGGGAGTGTATATGATCTTGATTCTATACTCGAATGGCTTTTTTTTTTTTTTACATTTCTGTATGTATTTTATTGTATTTATTGTATACTTACTAGTTGTATTTATTGTATACTTACTAGTACATTTTTCAAACAATATGATAGGAGTTGTATATTGATTATGGATTAAGATTGTAGTGTAGGTCAGAAAACCAGGAATAGTTATTTACTCCACCTATGCTAATTTACTTAACTTAACTTAACTTATCTTAACTTAGTCTAGTTACCTAATTATTATTGATATAAGTTGGTGTGGTGTGGAAGGGGGAAGCATAGTGATCAATAGGTAGGTTATGGGTGAGTGAGGATATTGTCAGTCAGGGATGTGGGTTGGGGAACTACTTTCCGCTTGTTCGTTGAAACGCAAAATATTGGAGAAGGGTTGAATATTACTATATTTAAATTGGTGAGGTGAAAGCTCTGTATTGTGGTATACAATCTCATTAGAGTTATTAACCAACCTGCCAGAGGTGAAGAACGTTCTGATGTGGAGACAGTTCGGGTAGGCAGTTCGGTTATCTGACGGAGTCGATGTGAGCGCATTTATTATCGGGTTGGGATTATTGGGAAGATTTTCGATAAATTTGATGGACATGTGGGGAGGAGAAGTATTGTGCCGGACACGGGCACACGGTTCACTTCACTCCCCATCCTCACCGAAACAAAGTTCCACCGGTTAACAAATTGAAAATTGTCACACATAAGAAGTAAAACTTCGTCACAAAACAGTTAAATGAAACGCTCGAGTTAGTTTATTATTTATTGAATTTGGTGATTACAGAAGACCGATTCTAAGTACACTGAATTACAGGCAACTGGTGAAGAATTACACTAATCGATTATAATTAAAATTACCGTATTCGACTCAACTATAGCCACGACTCGGGGAATATTTTAATTACGCTTCTCCGCTGCCGGCGGAGAGCGGGAGTGCTGCGCATGCGACCAGCGTGGTCGACGGATGGAATCAGACTCACCGATATCCTCTCCGATAAGGATATCGTTTTTACCTACCACCAGCGAAACGTAAAGTCTCTCTTGGTGGTATAGGAAACCAGATCTTGTAATAAAGGTCATGGTGGTGTGTGTGGGATCGTTCAGATCGATGCTATTCACACGTGCAGTGGAACAACGAAACAGGCAGGCGGCAAAGACAATAGGGAAAAATGACTAAATGCGCCGTTGGTAATGCGGGTCATTGTTTACACGATGCCTCGTCGCTATTTTCGACGTTGGGAGAAAAAGGTGCTAAAAGCAAATTGGGTGGTTATGGCATCTCTGGCTGCAGTAGAAACCGGGTTCATATTTGCATTAGGAAATGCTGGAGAATTTGGTTTCGGCGTCTATTGCGCTAATTATATGCAGCTGCTTGGGTTGTTTATTGATAAGACAAACAAAAAAGGTTGCCAGGCAATGTGTATGAAAAGGTACATGACGCGGCTGGGAAAATAAACGGCGCAATATTTATGGTCCCTGTCATGACGGTTACAATGAATGCAATCCGAATTATTTTGTTTACTGGAATTTGTCTGGTACCGAATTGGTTTAGAATACCAGATAAGCAAAGAAAGAAATCTTACTGAAATTGTATGCGAAGGGATGCATGAAAATGTAAGTTTTCTTTATAGGGGTTTTAAGATTATAGATGGTGATCTATATAATGCGTGAAGCATTTACAGGTACTCATACTGTTGCATTAGCAAACTTAAGGGTGTTGGGTAGTAGTTATGGGGGTTTTTTCAGGTAAGTAAACCGTAGGGTTGGGCGGAACCGCTACAGACAGCTCGAGGAAGCGTCGATCTATACGTTCAATATTAGCGGCATAGTAGATCGAACTACTGTTGTAATATTTGTGGGAGTTGGGATGTCGGTTGAGGCCAGTGATAAGTTTGAAGCATTTCCTTTCGAAAATGCGTAGCTTCTCCATTTGGGCGGGTGTGATATGGTACCATATCGGGCATGCATATGTGAGAGTGGGTCTGATTATCTGGTTGTAGATAAGTGATTTAACTTTGGGAGAGAGACCATTCGGCTTGTACATCACTTTTCTGCAGAGATTAAGTTGAATTGCGGCTTTGCGAATCGAGTTTTTGGTGTGAGCGGAGAAGGGCAGATTGTTGGTGAAGGTTATTCCCAGGTACTTTAAGGTTTTGGAGGGTTTAATTATATTGTTATTTAACTTGATTCTGATTTTGTTATGGCAGCGTATGGTGTTGTTAGTACAATTCGCATTTCTGCCTTTAAACACTATGAGTTGAGTTTTGGCTGGGTTGAGACGGATTTTCCACTTAGTAAAATATGCAGAGAGATTCGGGAGATAGCTGTTAATACAGTTTCTTGCCTCCTTGACAAACTTGTTGCTTGAATAAATTAAAGTGTCATCGGCATAGTTCAGCATTACTGTATTAGGTGACAGTGGCTGCGGGGTGTCTGAAGTATAAAGGAGGTATAATAATGGTCTTTCTATCAGAAAGGTAGGAAGCGAGAAGTTTTATGGTGTGGGTGTTTAATCCGAACATTGAATGTAGCTTGTATAGCAGTCCTGCAATCCAAACGCAATCGAATGCTTTTGCTATGTCGAGAGAGACGCATATTGTTGGGGATTGGTTTTGGAGATTCATTGTCACATCATGTGCCAGTTTTAACAGAGCATGACAAGTTGAGTGTTGTGGACGAAAGCCAAATTGAGAATTCGGGATTAGGGAGTTGTCTCTAGCAAATGTGAGAAGATTTTTCTATATCTTACATTCCAAAACCTTACTAAGCGAATTTAGCTGTGATATGGGACGGAAGTTAGCCGGGTTGTTGGAAGAACCGGATTTACTAATAGGGACTATCACCGCTGTTTTCCAACATTTTGGGAAATGTGAAGCGTTTATTATGTGGTTGAGAAGAACGAGAATGGGGAGTAAGTTCTCCGGGTGAAGTGTTTTAAATAGAAGGTTAGGGATTCTATCCAAGCCTGTAGATTTTTTATTGTTACGCGAAGTAATCAATTCAGTTAATTCTGTAAAGCTTAGGAATGTGTCGGTTCCCATGGGATGTGACGCTTTATTGGTTCCGTTGAATTCAGTAATGAATGGTGGGAAGGATGGCTCCAGTGTGCGTGAGATGAATTCATTCACGGTGTCGTGGAAATTAGTGACTGGGAGGGAATCGTTTTGTTTATGAGTTTTAGAGAAGAGTTCAGCGAGACAGTTTGCTATATCAGTGTCCGATTGGGCGATGTTACTGTTAGTTGGTTGGATGAGATAGTCTATTCGAGGCTTGAATTTACGACCAGTTAGTCGATTTATATTTTTAAATAGGTCACGGTTTGGTTTGATACTGTTTAGAGTAGACGTGTAGGTCTGATCGGTGAAATTTTTAAGTTGTCCATTTAGCAGGGTGGTCAAAAGCTGTATCTGTTGTTTAATAAAGGGTGAGTAGCTAATATGCAATTTACGTCGGAGTTGTTTTTTTATGCGCAATAATTTTGTGAGGAGGTTGGGTAATGGTTTTCCTAAGTGGTTATGGGGGACGGTCGTAGGGGTATGGCTGAAGAGAGCATTTCCCAGTATTTGCTCTATTTTTACAGCTGCCTGGTCAATTTCAGTAGGGAATAGGTTTGAAGATTCCGGTAAGGAATAATTTGAAAAACAGGCAGCAATATCGTTACGGACTTTTTTTCCCAGTTTGAACCATGGAGTGGACGGACCCATGATCGGATGAGAATGTAAAGGACACTGTAGGGGGATTAGTCTCGAATCGTTGTTGAGGATGATTTTAACGTGCATAATATTGACACAAAAACACTGTGGCGTGCGCTCGGATTGCTTTCAAACCATCCATGAGATACCACCCCGTCAAGCTGTACATTTCGCGATATCGTCGGGAGAAATCTGCGACTATGTTTCGGATGTATGGCTGATGGCCCGGACTGACACGGATATAAGTCATGATGGTACCTTCTGAGATAAAGAAGTGCGGAGGAAAACTAGTTCTCCTTTCGGATCTACGGGGTGGACTATGGTCAGGGGGAACATCATGCAAGTATTCTGATAAATAACCGAACTTTAAGAAATTCATCACCACATACATAATTGGGCTCTTTCTCGAGGCTCTGTCGACGTTCGACTGATAACGGCATTTTGTAACATCAGAGGCATCGGTTTCACCAATACTAATGTAAACGCCGTCCACCAATATTTGCAAACAGCGAAACCTGATATCGTTGCCCTAACTGAGACCCAGGTCGATTCGTCAATTGATTCGGCATATCTTCGTTGCTCAGAATATGACTCACGTTCGAGATTCCGTTTTAGGTGTGGAATCTGCGCCTTCACGTGGCACGAACTGGCATGCCTGAGGGTAGAGGCGATAGAATCCAACAACTTGGAGATTATGTGGTTGACGGTCGTGCTGAGAAATTCTGTGAAATGTCTTTGCTGTCTTTACTGCTGCCTGAAGGACGATCGATCAGCGATATTTTTCGAACATCTTTCCCGTACGTCGACTGGATACAGATCAACTACCCGGCTTCTGAAATTGTTTTCGTTGGAGATTTTAATGTGCACAATTCCGGCTGGTTGGTACACTCTAACAGAACCGACGAGGCTGGGAGGCTGGCGGAGATATTCGCTGTTAGCCGCAATTTGACTCAACTCGTGGAGGAAAAACGCGAGTGCCGGATGCCCGAGGTGATTATGGGAACACCCTGGATCTGTTTTTGACATCAGAGCCAGTATTTACACCGTGGAGGTTGCTGCGCCACTGGGGAACTCAGATCACTGCTTGGTATCGTTCGCGCAAACACTTGCATTTCAACCGAATAACCGACCTAAACAGCTTCGCCGTGTATGGAGGTATGGGGCTGCCAACTGGAACGATTTGCGAGATTTCTTCGCATCCTTTCCGTGATCGGAGGTGTGCTTTGGAGACTCTGATGTTAACGCATGCGCGGAGTTGGCCACAGTGATTATTTTTTTCGGGATGGAGATCTACAATCCGCATTCCATCAAACGAAGCTCATCTGATAAACTTTGGTGATAAAAAATGTGAGCAGATTATAGCGGCTAAAAATATAGCTTTAAACAATGGTGCTCGAATACCATCGAGGTGACCAGAATGAATTTTGTTAGAATCAGAAACGCGTGCAAGCAGACGAATGATACCGCAAAGAAGTCTTACAACGACAGAGTGACCAGTAAACTCCTTTAGTGTCCAACTGGTTCGTGTTTCTTCTGGTCAAGGGCTGTCAGCATTAACTTTGCTTCCTCCTCTTTTCCTCCATTAATCACGGGCAGGGGGACGTTAGTCACAAAATCAAAAGGTAAAGTCAATGTCTTCGTGAATTTATTTTGAGCGAATTCAATCCTCGACGCCGATCTTTTGGAGCCGCGTGTGATCGCGGCGGTATGGTCTTTGATGCGGGCTGTGCGGTTCCGCCCGCCTACTATGCAACCCATTCTACGTGGACTGGACTGTAAGAAGGCAATCGGCCCGAGCGGAATACCAACAATAATCCTTAAGAATTGTGCTCTAGAACTATCGCTGGTTCTTGGCAGACTTTTTCGCTTATATTAGGCAGGGAGGACATTTTTTTCCCGCTAGAGAATCGCTTGAGTTCAGCCAATCCTAAAGAGGGGGAAAAAGTGTTTCCCACAAAATTACCGGCCGATAGTGTGGGGTTTCTAACAGATACATACACTGTACACAAGCAAATAGTGAAGAACGACACAGAAAGAAAATCGAATAAGCAAAAGCATCAGCCGTATACCAAGTAATAACATATTGGTTTGTACCACATGAAATGTCCGATTTTTGCTCAGTCGGAAAAAAGAAGTTCTCGAGTGAACATCTGCGCCAGAATGTTAAATTTTCTTTTTTTTATAAAGTAAATTGGTATGTGTGGTGATATCTGAGAATTTTAGGATTCGTTACAAGTACAGTTATTATTTTTTCTAGGAATTGTTTACCAAGCTGTCGGCCATTCAAATTCGAACCCTCTTCCTTTATGAATTTAAAATAGGACATAATGCATCATTGGCAATGAAAAACATTAATGATGCATTTGAGGATGTAGCGGTAAACGAACGCACTGTACGACGTTGGTTCGGAAAATGCCGTTCGGGAGATTGCAGCCTCGAAAATGAACCACGTGGGACGCCGGAAACGTTAGTTGATGACGATATTTTAAGAGCAACGGTGGATGGGGACCGGCCAAAGCATGACAATAAATCGACACCTTTCCCTCATAGGAAAGGTAAAAAAAGTCGATAAGTGGGAACTCCATGAACTGAACGAGTCCCAAAAATTACGGGGTCTGGAAATCTGTGCATCGCTTGGATTAAGAAACCAAACAGAACCGTTTTTGCACCGGATAGTCAGCTGTATGAAAAGTGGATTCTGTATGATAACCGTAAAAGACCTTGGCAGTGGTTGGACGCAGGTGAAAAACCAAAACGCACCCCCAAGCCCGATCTTCACCCAAAAAAGGTTGTGGGGAAAATTTGGAGTAAATCGAAAGGAGTAATCCACCTTTCATTTCTTCAACTAGGAGAAACGATAAACGCTATCAAATATTGTGAGGAAATCGACATATTGCATGCCAAATTGGATGAAGAGCATCCTGCGTTGGTCACTAGGCACGGCCCGATCCTTTTGCATGACAATGCTAGACCCCATACCTCAGAAGTAACGGTGCAAAAACTGTTGCAGTTGGGATTTGAAATTCTTCCGCATCCCACTCTCTTGACATTTCCCCAACGGACTACCATCTTTTCCACGTCAGGTATGCATACCAAAGTGCTTTACCTTCCCTCCACAAAAATGTACTGCTTACTCTTTGCTTCTATTTTTATCCATTTCATTAAAAGTTGGTATTGTCCGAATACGAGCGTAAGACACTCTACAATGTATTAGAAATGTGTCTTAAGCTTTTCCCGCTAGCGTACCACATGGGACAACAGCTCGAGTTCCCTTTAAAGTTAAAAAATGTCACAAACTAAAAAATCGGTAGTCTTGTTCGGGTATTGTCATGAGTGACATCCACACGATGCGATACTATTTGGAGAACATATTCAATGCTTCGACCGATATGCAGCGCATCTTTCTTGAATGTTGAAGTACGTTCAAACGGCAAGAGGTAGCGAAGAACCATTTACACTTCTCGCCTCGCAAATTGTTAACAGGATGAACTTGTTGGAAAACTTCGCAAAATTTCCGACATTTCCCAGAACAGGGTCTCTTCTCAGAATGGGAGAAACTTCAAGGAAACTTTAAACACTCGACAGCCTATTAAACCCTAAAACACCAGTAACTCGTGTACTTGTTGATATACAAGATGTGCGCGGTATGCTCTTGTGGCGTCCTCGCGATGTTTCGTGTTCCCACTTCAGCCGACATCCTCGCCTTACAGCTAAAGATGGTGCAACGAAGAATAGCGCTAATTTGGCGGTCCTCGTTCACAAAATAGCAAAACTCATTTCCTGGAATCCTTCGCACTCATTGCATGCGAAGCCACTCCTAGCTTTTTCTCCGTGCACACGAACCAGCCACTCAGGAGGCAGACAATAGAAGAATCTGGCATCATTTTCGGTGCAAATACAAGATATTCACCTTCGTCCCCAAATTCAAAGGCACGACGACAAGTTGAGGACGACTTTTTGACTTGGTTGTTCTCCATCACGATGCCTTTGTTGTTCCTATAGTTTTCAAGTCAGTCTGTCGTGTGAGACGCGAATGTCTTCTTCAAAACAGGCAGATTTACATATAAATTCTTATACATTATGGAAGAGGTAATTAAAATTCCAATTTAACCGACCAGGAACGTGGATGGGTCCCATCTATGTGCTACCAGCCGGCTGCCACCCAGAATCTGACATTTACCTCCCATCACTAGGCACCTATCTACTGGTACGCTTTATCCATCTGCCTCATCTCCTTGACGGTGAACTTAAACCTTTCGGGTATTTCTAGATATATTCTGCAAATAGGACGAACGGTATAGGACTTCGTCCTTACACTGTCGATGCGGGAAGGCGTCGTTAGGTATAAATAAGCTGAGAAGATCTGCCAGCGTGAAGCTGTTCATATTTTGCGTAAATACAACGGTAATAAGATTGATGCGCTTTCTTTACTCGACGAAGGACTACTGGCAAAACGGCAAACAAGGGGACAACGTTGATGATGAAGGTGGTTATGGAATTACTTAAGTTCATAAGCCTCAGATAAAATGTATGCGGTGTCCGTTTAGGTGTGTTTGCGGGTATATTTAAATAGGTTGGTAGGTAGGTAGTTGCCTGCTCGGGTGGTGTCATTAAACTTTCACACTCTTCTTATGAAGCCGTTGCTACATTCGATTCAAATACATCAACACTTTTATATTGATAGAGTAATGTTGGAACCAAGTAGTGGGATTAGTCACATATCTCATTGGAAACACTGAAATAATAGAGGATTTATTTTATATATAAAAAAAGGATAATTATCCTTTTTTTATCTTCACATACAAACGGGATGATCTCACTGAAAAGATATCATTTTTTGAGTTGTCATTGCGAAGTAATAAGCTCACCAATTAAAGGAGATTAATTAGGAAACCATTGATAATATTTCATTTGAGGACATTAATTTATGTCCCGAGGATCTTCTTTCGTTGTCTTATGTCTGAGAAGACAAACTTCTACTATCCTGTAATTTGATACATTTTTCTACGTCGGACGTTTAATACTCTGGAGGATTTCCTGAAGTAATAGTCCCCAGATGAAACATAGAAGAGAGGGTTCCAGAAGAGGATGCCAAAACGTATTAAATTGACTGGCGGGTGCGTTTTTACCCAGTGTTTTGATTTTTTAAGTTAATGTCGGTGCGAAAAAAATACAATTCATTTTGAAGCAGAAGGGATGTTAAGGATATCGAAGTGCCTTAGATGGATCAAATTTCGTCCGATGGCCTACGCAACAGAATAATTCATGCTTGTTGTACAAGATAGTTATACAAATACAGACTTTACAATTAATGTCCGGCACGAATTTTTAAAACAGTTAAGAAGAGTTTAGGTAGGATTTAAGATATGTTGTGTTACGAAAATAGAAGTGAGTATTTAAGCAAAATCAAATATTGGATGTTGAAATCAAGTAGGCAAACAAATCTGAAAGAAAACAGAGTGTCTTTTAGAATCAAAGAACGAAGTAAGTCGAAGAAGAGTATTGTAGCGATCCTAAATCGCTACTCCTATCCAAATCCCCAATATTATCAAATAATCCTATCCAAATCCCCAATACTTCCCATTAATACATAATACATCCAAATTCCATATTGAGTCACATGAACAACGAATTAAACCAAAAGTTAATTCGTCGTACATTGACTCAATTCCCAAAATCCTGACATCATGAAATGCTTAATTCAAAACGCATTTCATGATTCCCCTTCCAAGAACCTATCCAACCAAACCTCTAACAAATTCCCAGAACACAATTCCAATTGAAGCACACAAAGTCTTGTGTGTGCTTCTTGGAATTTGGACACTAAAATAGTTCACAATTCTCAACTGAAAAAACAATAAAAGAGCGACCAATTTCAATTTCGTGATCAGTAAGACAAAACATACTGGACTTTAGTCATATCCATCATACTGATACCCAAAACGTCGCAAAACAAATGACATACTCATACAAGTCATCAAGACGATACTGAAGACAAGGCATATCACATCAATCAAGACAAGATCATCAGTCATACCCATACCAGGATTAATATTGTAAAAATAAAAACAAAAATAAAAATAAAGGAAATCCCAAAATTTAACTTAATATAAAAATAAATGAATAATTAAAAAAAAAAAACCTTGGTTTGTTTGTTTCTCTTCCTCTCTTTCGATTGTTGATTTTTCTTTCTTTTTCATTTGTTGGTTTTTGTTTCTTTTCGTTTGTTGGCTTTTCTTTGTTGGTTTCGTTTGTTGATTTCTGTTTGTTCCCCTTTTTTCTTTCCTTTTTTCCGCGCGCTTCTTGTCTTTGTCGCTTGTCTGTTCACATGTTTTGTGACTGATACGACATGGGCACCTGCTCTTTTCGTAGTATGGGCCATCAGCCGGATCAGGGCATGATGGCTCTCATAAAGAGATTGAAGGAGGACCTCGAGGCTCGCAGGGCTGAGAACGCGGTCCTAAAAAATAGATTGTCGCGACTGGAAGCTGCCCCATCCACGTCCCCGTTCGGTGCCGGTTAGGAATCTTCTGATTCAGAATCAGAGCTCGAAACGGAGTTAGAGATTGTCACTGACAATTCTGACGAATCAATGGACGGCGGTGACTCGCGTACCCCTACCCCAAACTCGTTTAGGGCACCAAAGCAAAAAACGCCGCTCCCAACAACAAGCTGTGAGGGAGGTCCTCCAATAAGCGCGTCGCTACCGGCTGCCCGCCTACACCACCCCCACCATCATCATCATCTGTCCCCAAAAAGTTGTCGAACCCTGCGATAACTCAAAACTACCCGAAAATCGTGCCTCGCAGGAGTCTTGCCCTCCGAGGACAACTCCGGTGGTTAATCCAAAACCAAAGGCCGCTTGTGTTCCCAACACTGTTCAGCCAGAAGGCGTGGTCCCCCACCTGTCCCTAAGAAGAAGCAGCAACCCGGGGTCTTTGCACGAGACCTCAATTAAAAAAATTTCGTCGGTGACATGAACCGACTAGGGATCTCCAACTTCAAGGCAAAGACCTTAAGCCCATCCCTAAACAAAATCATGACCTACGATAGGGAAACCTACCGCAAGGTTAATGACAACCTCTAGGCCAAGGAGGTAAATTATTACACCTTCACCTCGGCCGACGAAAAGTCGAGGACAATCCTCTTAAAACGAGTCGCTGCCTCTTGGGAAAAGGACGACATCGTAACTGCTCTTCAGACAACATTCCCTAACGTCAAATTCATTGACATCAAAAAATTCTCCCCCTCACAACGGTTTGTGAACACCAGACCACAGAAATACAGCAAGCTGAACATATGGCAGCTTCACCTTGCCCCAGGAACCGACATAGATTCCATAATACGGATAAGGGCGTTTCCAATCCTGCATCAGCAAGCTGTCTTCGAGGTATTTCATAACAGAGAAATGCCCCAATGTGTCCCGAAACTGCAACATGAGTCGCCGTTGCGTTCGTTGCGGAAAGTCTCACGATATTGGCGAGTGCGAACTACCGCTAGCAAAATACGATTCCGCAACAAACGTGCAGGATGAAATAACACTGCCAATCGACGGCAACAAGTGACATCCGGCTAGTTACAGGAATTGTCCTAAATATAAAAAAATCATACAAAGATCCAGGGAGACTCGAGCTAAGCAAACAGCCAAGTCAGACTTTGGAAGACAGGCCACACAGAATCTCGTCCAAAATGGATGTACATTCGCCGACATGCTTAGGAGACAGCAGGCAAAGAACATAACCCCCCCCCCCCCCCCCCAACCCCAACCCACAAAAACATATTCAAGTCCCTAAGCGACCCCCAGTAAAGGCCAACACGACGCCTCAAACTCAAGCGACGGTGCAAAAGCCCCCGAGGGGGCAATCTTCAATGCTCGAGAAACTACTTAGTTTCTCCCGCCTGATTGAAGATATTCGACCCCGATACGAGAAATATCAACCGAGGCTCAGAGGGAGGCACTCCTTTTCACTGCATACGCAAGACATACCCTCCACAATGGATTCCAAATTAAAGTTATCCTCATAAATGTCAACTCCCTTGTTTCGCATTCCAAGCGTATGATGGTCTCTGACTTCATAAAGGAAAACCGGGCGGACGTGGTACTTGTAACCGAAACCAGGTTGCATCCATGTCACCGTCCGGTATTCCCAAACTTCTCCATGATTCGAAGAGATCGAACCCTCACTGGCGGCCCCACCATCAACGGAGGTGGCACTTGTATACTAGGTAATAGCGGACTTCGCCATGTAGCTATTGACCTCCCACACCTAGAGTCCATAGAGGTGTCTGGAGTTGAACTGCATCTGGCTAATAATGGTAGAGTGAATATATACTCCGTATACCACTCGCACCTACGGTTGGTACTCGAGGTGACTCAGTTCTGGACATATTTTTTGTGTCCAAAGACTTACTTCCACAAATCACTCCTCCTCAAGTTTCAGCGGGTGTATCTGACCACAACGCTGTGACAACATTCATTCGCGGCTATCAAGCATCCCGGGCTCATATCAGATACATACCCGATTATGGGCGGACAAATTGGGACAACCATCAATTCTCTCTTCCCACTGACAGGAACCTAACGACGGTTGAGATAAACAACGCTGCAAAACGACTTCACGAGATTCTAGTTATACTTTATATCGTAAAATAAGAACTACAACATCTATTTGGATATCTACAGTGTTATTCTTCCTAAGTTATATTTTATATTGTGAAATAAGAACTACAACATCTATTTGGATATCTACAGTGTTATTCTTCCTAAGTTATATTTTATATTGTGAAATAAAAACTACAACATCTATTTGGATATCTACAGTGTTCTTCTTAATGAATTCTTCCTAAGTTATATTGTAAATGAGATTAATGAACATTTAATTGAGATCTACAGAGTTTTGTTGAATATATTCTTCCTACCTATATTTTTACATTTACACGAATAAATAAAGTTCGATTAAGAAGACGTTTCAATTCTTTTGGAGTCAGATACTGAACGGAACCAGTGGGCAAACGTGGTTAACCTGTGCCCCTGTGGCACCCGATGTTGACACACCACGCTAAGACTTATTTAACAAATTGATGCACTGGCATCTAAATTGCAGATTATACTCAGGCAACACTGGGAAGTTTATGTAATACTCCCCATCCATGTAACCACGGACCAATTTATAACCAACGGACCAATTTATATAACACCTGCAAAAGGTTTATGTAACACTATATACAAAAGACAGAAAATATATGCCTTACACTGGCATACGTTATACTATAATTAACGTTACAGCTTTCTTTTCTTTGATTGTTTATCTCATATGAAATATAGTGGCACATTGTAATGGCATATATTTTTTACGTGAGAAATCAAGAATAAAATATTTCGCGGAATACTAAAAATCATATTTCTTGATCTCGACAACAGCGCCACCTACCGCGTCAAACTATAGCTAAGAACCATCCAAGTGACCACAGCTGTACAAAAAAAAATCTCATTAAATTCGGTCAAGTCCATTACGATTAGGGTATTACACACACACCGGAATATTATATAGTTTAGTTAAGTGGGGCTACCACTCCATTCATTTATTGGCTTAATACCGGCAGTGTAAGAACTTACTATAGAAACTAAAGTATATATAACCTTTCGAACTGAAGAGTGTAAAAGTAACTTAACTAAGCTCAACCTAAGGCGAATAGACCTTACTATGACGGCAGGCGTAAGGGCGGGAGGTGGGGGGAGGTTGGAGAGGAAAGTGTTGAAAGCGCCCCTAATTGGTGATGAGAATGGAGGAGATGATGCCTGAGAGTATTGTGAGTGAGGTCGAAGCCGAACAAAGTGGAGTTGGAGTTGACATTTCTCAGCACCCGCGAAAGGGATTCGTTGAACGCGTAAGAGGTGCGGTGAGGGGGAATATAGAGAAGGCTGGGATTATACTTTTTACGAGGTTTAGTATTCAGAGGAATTAAGTTAAGAGGTAGACGGAGTCGACCGGGCCGGAGAGGACTCGATGTATGAACAGTATGTCAGCTTGGACCCTATGCTCCTCAAGAGTTCCGAGGTTGATTAACTTGAGGCGGTTAATGCTCAGGGACAGGATTAAAGGGTATTCCCATCCTAGCCCTTGGAGAGCGAACCGGCGGAAGCGACGTTGAATACTTTCAATTCTACGGATATGGGTCTTGTGCAAAGGGGACCGTACTTGGCTAGCATATTCTAGCAGTGGACGGACGAAGGTAAGGTAAAGGGACCGGGGTACGTAGGGGTTGGAGGATGTGTGGGGGGGTACGATGTCGGTGCGCCAACGCATGACACCAGTTCACTATCGCCCCACTAGAGAGTTGTGTGGCGACTCTAACAGATACACACACAATTCACATGCAAAATAGTGAAGAGCACCGAACGAAAAATCGAACAAGAAAATACATCAGAACCGTATACCATGGCGATAACAAAAATAATTCACATCAGTGGAGTATAGTCGAGTTTAAAAATCAAATTCTAAACACGGTCAGTAGCCTGATGGGTAACGCGTAGGTTCAATTTTTTTCGTAATTCAAATTGTCATAGCGTCAGTTCGAATCACACGATCGTCTTCACTATTATTTCAAACGCTATAGTTGTTCACCAGCGCACTGTCCACAGACGCAAGGAAAAATGAAACACACCGAATTAGCCGTAAGGATCTTTTATTATGCAAGGCGAGACGAATATCGTTAGTGTGAAATTTGTACACCATAAATTAAACATATCCATTTCACTGGCAGGCACTTAACTGGTAAGATTGCACCCAATACTGGTTTTTGAACAAAATTAGGATTCCCCATAAGTTGTTAGTCTCTATTCACGAACTGCGCCCGAATGTTTTCTCTTCTATTTCTCTCTGACGCTGTGCACGCAGCAATTGAAACGGGGACCGTTCGAACCGACTTTATTTGGCACGAGGGGGCGTGCGTGCCCCTGGTGGTCGCGGCGGTTGTCAGGAGACTCCCGATGTGCGCGTGGCGGTTGCCGAAAGACGACTGACTAATTATTGGAAGGAAAAAGTTGATCGCATCGTAGCAGTGGAGTCATAGCTAAAATAAACTCACTGCCACTTACGAGGAATTTCGAGAAGAGTTGCTATGCTTGCATAGGAATTCAGTTCCGGCGAATCCTCGCCGTATAAGCTGAGTTGGATTCGTTGGTTGTGTATACCGGGAAATTGGCATAGCCAAGTATGATCAAGGGTCTTGGTCGTTGTGATTGTTTCGTGGGAAATTAGCTGTCGCTTGGTCGCAGACGAGAAGTATGATTTAAGGAGGAAATGAACCGAAGTGGTTTTCGGGGGAAATTGGAATTGCTTGGGTGCAAGCTAGGAATGTCGTTTAGATAAGATATTAACCGAAGTAATATCGGGAAAATGTATGCGGCTCGGTATAGTTGGTGGTGATGGTTAATATTCCGTTGTAGGTTTGAATATGCGTTTTATTACAACGTACGAATTTCGGAGAAATTAGGATTGCTTGGTCGCAAGGAGGGAATATGAATTAAGTAAAGTATTGACCGAAGCAATTTCAGGAAAATTTATATGTGGGGTGATGTAATTGAGGGAGATGATTTAGAATGTATTCTATTGAATTGTATTCTGCTGGGAGTTTTGGGAACTGCTTTTCATTGCAGATTGGGAGATGGATTCTTGCAAGAACGGGATGGATGCGCTTGCAGATTGTGATTTGTTTTTGCATGTTTTGAAATGGGGTACCGGTTAGGGTACGGTGACGCGCTGTTACCGATCCAGGTTGGTTGGCATTGTGGGTTGGTTCTCCATGTGGTATAGAGAACGCCCACAGATGTCCTAGACCGAGGTTTCACGAATCCGGGGGCAGAGTTAGCTTGCGGGATTGTCTCGTCAATGGCTGAGAGGAAGTTAAGCTTCCTGTCGCAAAGGATCCCAAGGTTTCGAATAGATGGGACAATGATCAGGGGTTGGTTATCAAGGGAGCAGGGGCACGGGATGAGTGGATACGCTTACGAGAAAAGGTTACAGATTGGGACATGACCGAAAAGTTGTCAAAGTCTGATTAGAGCAGTGCAGAATCAAGTGGAGACTCGATGATCTTGTATAACTTAGTGTCATCAGCGTATAGAGACTAGCAGGAATGCTTACTGATCTTATCAATGTCATTAGGGGCAAGTACAAATATGAGAGAGGCCGAATGGCTTCCTTTGAGGGCAAGGAAGGGGTTGGATATCATGGATCTGAACCCAACGGAATAATGTCAATTTTTTCGATAGATAAAAAATCCATTTCAGCAGTCCAGGTTCGAAGCCGAGGGTAGATAATTTGAAGAGGATAAGGTTGTAGGAGATTTTGTCAAGTGCTTTACTGAGGTTGGTTGAGACCATGTTGACCTCATTACTGTGCTCTAATGCTGAGAGTGTAAAAAGGTGAAATCCACAAAATTGCTTCTAGTTGATCGGCCATTGAGAAAACCATGTTTCGATAGTGAAATAAAAGATTTGTAACGAAAACAAAGAGATTGGTATAGAATACTTCCGGGAATCTTAGGTAAGCGGGACAGTTTGGCAATGTGGCGGCAGTTTGCCATATCGTTTTTGGGACTCTTCTTGTGGAAGGAGGTCATGAACGAGATTTACCAAATATGGGGGAATACTTCACGAGAGAGTGAAAAATTGAAGATCTTCGAAAGAAGAGCAGAGAGCATGGATGAGCCCTTCTTGAGAAGAATTGCGGGGATACCATCAGGGCCCGGTGTGTACTCGTCTACGAGGGTAGCTTGGATTCGATTAGGTGCGGATCAAAGGCGCTTGGGACAAGGGGCCCGAGGGAAAAGTTAGGAAGCTAGTTGAAGTATGACGGGTCAGGAACAAAAAAGTCGTTAGTCGATGACTGTTTGAAATTAGTGGTGGAGAGGTTAGCAATAGGAACAGGATCAGATGAGGTCTGAGGGTTTAAGCTAAGCGATATAGGTTAACTATCGGATTTACTTTTATGATTGACAAACTGAAAGGAGGTCCTGGGGCCATTTTCCAGTTCAGTCTGAGTCTTGATAAAATAGTTACAGTAAAGGGACTTATATAGTCTAGTTAACTGGGGGTAGCAACGGAGAAAGTTAGAGTAGTCGAGAATAGTCCGATTCCCTGAGAAGCTGGTCCATAACTTGTTCCTTTTGTTCCGTAGGGAGCGAACCTTGTGTTTGTACCAAGGAGGCGAAGAGGTCGATGTTCTTTGCCCAGGGTAAAGGACGTACAGGGAAGTAGGGTGATGATTTCGGTATGAAAGTGAGTGGTGGCATCTTCGACGGATAGGTGACCGTAGTTGAATGAAAGATGGCCTAGGTAGTTAATGGGGTAGAAGTTAGCTTGTCGTAAGCGTAGTCACTACGCGGAACAGGGGGAGGGGGGGGGGGCAGACGGTAGCGAGTTCTCGCGAAAGAAGGTCACGCGGAGAGGGGTGGTGGTAGTCTATAGATAAAAAGACGAAGGGGCTGGGCGAAATTGATGTATTGATAGGGTGTATAGTAAAGATGAGGTCCAGCTACCCATGAAATTTAGAACGTTGCTGACAGAGGCAAGAATCAGCTAGTCAATCAATAAAGAGGCATTCCTTGCCAGAGGCGAGGTGGGAGATAAATTATGATTCATCGTCAGATAAACCCCAATTGAGTTGTGGAAGATTAAAATCTCGAAAGACGATGATGTCGTCCTCGCAATTGGTCATGCCGATTATGTAGTCGAGCGCATTAATATATAATACGTATAGAGATTTATGGACTTATAGGGTAAATTCGTTTACACTTTCCTTCTTTAATCTCTCTTAAAAACCATCACGAATACTTCTCCCCGTTTCCAAAAACCCCAATTTTCCGCAATTGATGAAAACTGTGTCCCATATCCAATATTCATTTCGTAATATATACCGCTCCCAATGAGGGTTGCCCAATGTAGAAACCAGATGTGAGCTTTTGGAGAAGAAGAAATTATCGGAATGGGAAGGGAAGGCCCTCGGGTCTAGTTGTTTATATATATATATATATATATTTATATATATATATATATATATATATATATATATATATACATGGGTGGCCTGAAATGTTTCCGACCTCAACGTGAAGATAGCAGCACTCGCCAATAAAAGCTAGTGAATGTACTTGTGAATCTTTTGACAGTTACTCACCAACATTTCAGCTATTTTGGACTCGTAGTTTTTATTTGACAGTCGTTTGAGTGAGTCGATGTGAGTGTTTTTGTGAAAATGGACAAAATTAAGTACCGAGCTGTCATTAAATTTTTGTTTTTGAGAGGCAATACGCCTACGTAATCCAAAAAAATGTTGGACTCTGTATATTGGGACTCTGCACCATCATTTAGCACAGTGAAATTTTGGGCAGCTAGATTTAAACGTGGCCGGGAGAGCTTGGTAGACGATGGACGTTCGAGACGTCCAAGAACCGCAACAACTAATGATGTTACACCTCGCTACACAACCCTTCTCCCAAACATCCATACATATACACGACTAATTTACTGCCTCCGGCAATTAATACTCAACTAGTCAACTAACGTTCCTTCCCACATTCAATTAATACTCAGTCTATTTATCCAATTGATCAATTAACGTTTCTTCCCACATGCAATTAATACTCCTATCACACATGTTGCGACTATTATTCCAACACTTATTCATTGCCCACCTATGACGCGTACTCGTTCTCCAAAGCTGCACGTATCTCGGGTATCACCAATTCGTATTTATATAATACACGAAAGCAACCCAACCACAAAATGTTTCGTGTGATACATTCTCGTTCCCCAAGGCTACACGCCAGTTGTCGACAAAATAAACTTTACACCGGCCACCCGGGCATTCTGTCACACGGTTTCACATTACAAAGCGTTTCCTCGACTTCATATCCATAAACAGGTATCCCACAAGCAATTAACAATTAAATTGCCGAGATCTGCGAAAAGCAACGAATGCAGTTTGATCGAACAATGGATTGCATTTGGGCCATTGTGTTGAGTCACATGCAAACCCCAATTAAGTAATTGCATGTGATTTAACTGGGGCAACCAAATGAGAACGATTATGGGGAAATACGAATGACTCGGGCTAGGCAAAGTAGGTCACACATTCTGGTTGAGGAAAATGTATCGTCTGCATTTCCTCACCAATAACTTCGGTATATAATGAGTGGTTGCGGATGGGACTTTTGCAGAGCAGTGCACTGTAATAACCAAACAAGAAGACTGCGGCCTTTGCACTTGTACAGCGGGTCTTCTTGTTTTTAAATAGAATAAAATTATCCACCAAAAGTGTACAGGGTTGGACATTCCCAGCTGTTTAAGAACCAATAAAAGTTATAAATAAAGTAAAAGAAGTAAAGTCTTGCTAATCTAAACAACAAAACAGGGAAGAAGCCTGTCAATCAAAGAAGCCACATTAGACAAAGTCTGCCCACCCCGTAAGTAACTATAAATCGAAGGGGAAAAGCTTGTCATCCGAAGAAGGCGCATTAAACAAAGAAAAAGCCTGTCAACCACGTAAGTAACTTCACATAAACATAACTAAATAATAAGTGTTGTGTACCACAATATACAACAATGATAACATCCTTAAAGTTCACCAAATTGGCAAGACGCCCGCCGAATTAAACTGAGAACGATAGCAGAGGCCATGAAAATGTCCAAAGATCGTGTTTGTCCCAGATTAAACCAAGATTTGGGCATAAGAAAACTGTCGCGCGTTGGGTACCACGTTTGCTGACGTTAGACTAAAAACGTGTTCGAATGAACATTTCCAAGTTTTGACGTCGATTAATTACTGTCGATGAAATTTGGATACAACATTATACCCCGAAACAAAAATACAGTCAAAACAGTGGACTGCAAAGGGGCAATCGGCTCCAAAAAAAAAAAAAAACAAACACTGTTTTTTCGGCTGGGAAAGTGATGGCGATGGGGCAGTCTTGGAGTTATCTTAATCGATTATCTTCAAAAAGGAAAAACCATTACAGGAGCATACTACGCATCATTACTTGACCAACTGACGGCAGAAATTGCGGAAAAGCGGCCACATTTGCAGAAAAAGAAAACCCCGTTTCACCAAGACAACGCCCGGTCTCACACCTCAGCGGTTGCCATGGGGAAAATCCACGAATTACGGCTTGAACTGCTTGACCGTCCGCCTTACTCACCAGATCTAGCCCCACGCGACTTCTTTTTGTTTCCTAATCTAAAAATTGCGCTCGGAGGACAGAGATTTTCGTCAAATGAGGAGGCAATCACCTCCGTGAATAGTTATTTTGCAGAGAAAAACGCCGAGTACTATTTAGACGGGTTAGAGAGGTGGGAGCATCGCTGGGAGAGGTGTGCAGAGTTACAGATGAATTATATCGTCAACGTGTGCGGTTGGTGTTAACAAGAAAAAAACACACAACAACAACAAAAGCCGAAGCCTAAAGTCGGGCAACAGCAATATCAACTTCAACATCAGCAGCATCAACAGCAACATCAACAGCAACTATCAACACAGATTCGATCAACGAAACAGCAAGCAACACAGCAGCAGCAAAGCAACAATAACAGCGGAAAAATAAAGATGCCACCAATCAACATCATAGATGTTGACTGTAAGGAATTGGTAAGTCTTTGTAAGCTAGCTATAGGAAACAATTTTGCAGTTAAAAGACTGACAGGTAACAGGCATGCTATTCAAACATATGCGGTGGCAGACCACGACAAAATTAAAGAGGTCTTAAAAAGAGCCACCGCAGAATTTTACTCGTTCATGTCGACCCTGAAATGGAACCGGAGGCTCTGCTCGAAATGCTTCACAATCAGAAGCATAAAGATCTCGAGTTTACCGCGGTAAAACCGTTCACCACAACCAAGGCAAGAAGGGAAAACCGCAAGGTACCCTTCTTTTTGGTTCAATTAACACCCAGCAATAGAACTGGTGGTCTAAGAAAAATTACAGTTTTGGATCATCAAATCGTCACATGGGACAAATTAAAAAAAGGCAGAGATATCCTGCAATGTGTCCGCTGCTAAAGGCTTGGTCACGCGGCGGCGAACTGTGAAATGCAGCGCCGTTGCGTAAAATGCGGAAAGGACCATAAGGCAGAAGAATGCCCTCTGGCAAAAGAAAGGGTAGAAGACAAATTCGCAATCTTTATTAGAAAAGGGATCAATCATAAAGTAATATATAGTGGAGAAGTGCGCAGGTTCCGGGTGCTGGAAGCCTGTATCGTACGCATACCCCTCCAGCAAGGACGGGGATTGTATGCGATTGCGGTCTACGCACTTGAGGAGCACCAACATAACCTATTTATAGCAGAGCTCGAGAGCCTCTTTCGATGCTTACAGTTGCACCTGGGCAAAAACTATTTTATCCTAGGGGGAGATATGAACGCCAAGCATAGAAATTGGGGAAATTATATATCTAATGCCAGAGGAAATCAGTTGGCTGGTTGGTTAGATCAGTATCATATTGAATATAGAACTGACCTGCTAGCTACGGAATATCCATCGTTCCCTAGTGGTAGATCGTTCTTGGATATCTAGCTAATCGACTCACGACTGAGATTACTTAACACCAACAGACGAAACACAAACTGTTTACGGACAATTGAATACGACAGTGGCCACTGTGTATTCACGGCAGTAATAGAGCTCCCGAGCGATCTCGCAGATCTGGAAGAATTCGTGATCGCGCAACCCTACAACTACAGGGCAATGCGATGGCCGGGGTTCACCAGATCATTAACAAGAGAACTTCGTTCGAATGACTTTAATCTGCCAGTAAACAGAAACCTGACAAATGACGAAATCGACAAATACATTCAACTAATGGACGAAACCGTAAAACGAACAATGGACAAAACAATTCCCAAAAAAACAGTTACAGATCACATAAACATGTACAGAAATACAACAATAAACGCACTCCACAAGAAAAAGAGCAGACTGCTATCGAAACTAAAACAATTACACAGACAGTTTACAGACAGGCAAGACCAGGAGATAATATCACTGAAACCCCGATTAAAAAACCTCCAACAATTACTTAAAGCTAATTATAGATTAGCAACAAATTTGTATTGGAACAACAGAATTCGAGTTATAAAAGCTAATAACCCGAATATGTTCCCACAAATAAATAAAATATTCAGGAGAAATAATCAAAACGAGATTCAGTGTCTCCAAATTCCACGTACTGATGTAAACAAGCAGCTGCTAACCAACATTGGCATAGATACAGAGAACGCTATTCTCAACAGTGAGCTCTTCGTGATCGAAGATCCTTTGGAAAAGGTGAACGCAGTGGGAGCTGTCTTTCAGGAAATGTACAAGATGAATGAAAGCACTCGGTGATATCACGACCTGGAGGACAGAGTTCTACTGAATCACCTGCACCCCCGAAATGAAATTTCACGTTGGCAATCGGAGAATCCGGGTTTTACAGAATTCGGTGACGATAATCTAATAGCCTTCTAATAATAAGGGAAGGAATCCAGAGTATCTTCGACTCATTAAGAAGCAAAAAGTCAGTGGGAATAGAGGGAGTACCTAACATCGTACTCAAGAACCTGACCCCAATGGCAATAGATGTATACACAGTCCTGTTTAACAACGCGTTGAATAATGCATATTATCCCGCTCGTTGGAAAACGGCTATCATTCAGCCCATCGCAAAAAAGGGCAAAGACTGCACAAACCCAATGAACATGCGTTCGATAAGTTTACTCCCAAGCATCAGTGCAGTATTTGAAAAAACCATTAACAAAGCTCTGCTAAAATGGGTAGACGACAACAACATTATTCCAAATAACCAGTTTGGCTTTAAGGCGGGTCATGAAACCACACATGCCGCAGCTAAACTGGTCTCCGACATACAATGGAATAAATGTAGGAACCAATGCACAGGTGCCTGTCTGATCGACTTGGAAAAAGCCTTTGATACCGTCTGGATCGAAGGGTTGTATTATAAGCTGATCAGACATGGCATACATAAGTCTTTACTATATGTACTTTACGATATGTTAAAGGACAGGAGGTTCGTGGTCAAAAATGGTAATGTGACATCTAATAAAACGTATAATATCAAGAATGGCTTGCAACAGGGCGCGGTACTTTCTCCGATTCTTTTTAACATTCAGTGACCTGATTTTCGGGGATTATTATCCAAATACTTTGTTTTATGGTAGTGTGAGTCGCAACGGCTCTGTTCCACCAGAGGCGTTCCTTGAATTTGATATGAATAGGCTTATACAGGATGGATCCGGAATTCCGCTGATTTACCATGTAAGTAGATCATCTGCAGATTGTGCTATGATTGAGAAATTACACCCACCGAAGCTATTGTGTTTTAGTGGGCTATTTCCCACAGAGACCGGGGCGATAATATTAACCACCAGCACCAACAGTTCTGGTGATTGAATGGCAAATAAAGAGCTGAATACCAATGTCGGTAGAATAACTGCATCATCAGCCAGGTTACACAGACTTAGCTTTTCTAGAATCAGGGTAGTATAAGATTTAAGTTAAGCTAAGTTAAGTTTTTTTAAATAAAATTAGAGCAACTTCGGGTATTGTGATAAAGGTATTTGTTTTCTAACAATTATTCGTAATTTTTATTACATAGCTTTTGCCGCACTATTCATTATAGCTCTTTGATACATTGCGAATTATATTTCGTTTTCAGAACCCTGCAGCGTAAGCCAATCTGCAGCTATTTACAACAAAATAAAAAAATCTCTGTAACCCCCCTTATTAAAATTGGCGGATAATGTAATATGGCTTTTCAAACAATCAAGAGATTTTTTTAAAAATGCACTTCACTGAATTAAAAACTCACCCAATATACTGTCTATTCACACACAAATAAAATGTATTACTTCAGTTTTTAATTTTGCTCCAATTTTTGCTGAAACATAACATAAAGCTCACACAAAAAAACTGTCGACTGTACACCTTAAACAATTTCAATGCACTGACATACAACGAAATGAACGCGAGCGCGCCTAAAACTGCAGCACGTGTTCTTTTCCATTGCCGTCATGTTGACAAGAAAATTCTTGTCGAGAATTGATTATTTCGGAAAATATGATGGTATATCACATTTCCCAACCATATCACAATACCCGAAGTTACTCTATATCACAAAAAAAAAAACAAATTTCGACACAAAGTTTTCAAAATTTTTCTTTGTCATTTAAATAATTATAAGTACTGCCACAAACAAAGTTCTGGCGCCGAATAGCAAATTATACAATAGTTATGTAATGTTTAGCTTAGAGCGTCTGCGTAGGACCAGTAAGTTATAATATAAGATAATTAAGCTAGAATTTAAGCAATTTTTGTCTAGCATGTAATTTAGAAACTAAGATAAAAAATGTTTTAAAAATGAAAATGAAATGTGCCGAGTTACAAGGAGGCAATGTAGCAAAATAAAAATAAATTTTAAGAAAAAATATCTTGTATCTTTGTTAAGTCCGGAAACTTATATATATATATATATATATATATATATATATATATATATATATATATATATATATATATATATATATATATATATATATATATATAATTAACATAAATATATATTATTTATATAAACATATATATGTATATATATCTATATATATATATATACATATATATATATATATAGATATATATATATATATATATATAAATCGATATATTAATATATATATGTATATCTGTATATTCACATATGTATATATATATGTATATATATATATATATATATATATATATATATATATATATATATATATATATATATATATATATATATTGTGACGCATATGACAATCAGTACTGGAATCTTCGAGAAAGTACGAAACAAGGTAATAGATTATTTTAGGAAGTACTGGAAAACTGGAATAGAACATTCAAGACTATGGAACAAACGGAAACGATACACCAAATCAGAATGAGGAAAAACGGTATAAATACGTCGCACGCGGATTGGGAGTAGAGTCATAAGTAAGGCAGTGAAGCAAGCGATACGTGTGGAAGCGAAAGTCTCGAGTAAGAAGTAGAAAGTGTTTACGACGAAATCATTATGTGTACGGTAAAAAGCAACGGTTGTATTACGGACTAATAAAGTGTCACATTAATTCAAAATCGATTTAACGGCTCTTATTTATTTTAAAATAATTAATCCAGCGAACCCTAAGCTCGCTACAATTTGGTGTCAGAAGTGGGATTAATTATTAGTGAAGTAAATAAGTCTGTGAAAGTGTGTTGTAACGATGTCAGATCGACATTTGGAGGATCTTCGCGTTCCTGAATTGAAGAAGGAACTTGAGGACCGGAATCTGGATAGCAGAGGACAGAAGCAAATTCTTCGACAACGTCTGCAAGCAGCTATGGAGGAAGAGGGTATTGATGTCGACACATATGTTTTTACGATTGGTCCAGACTGTCCGGATGGAGAAGAAACAGCGAGTCAAGATGGTTGCAATGTAACGGAGAAGAGTTCGCCACTGTTAGACATTTCGGAGATGTTCCGGATGATGATGACAAAATTCGACGCACAAGCTGCAGATGTTAAGGCAAAGTTTGATGTCCAAAATTCAAAATTCGACGCCCAAAATTCAAAATTCGACGCCGTAAATTCAAAATTGGACGCGCAAGCTGCAGATGTCAATGCAAAGTTGGATGCCCAAACACAATGGATGAAATGTAATTTTCAACACTTTAAGGACGAAATTCGAAACGAAGTAGAAAATCTAGATCTAAAAAACGAAACTGAACTCAAGAAAGTCACCGATGAAATAATACGAATAGAAAAGAGACTTGATTGTGTTGAGAGAAATAAGACATCGCCAGGCAATCAACATGACTACAAAGATACAAGGATGCAACCGCCAACCTTCGATGGAACGGGACCCTTCTCCGTATTTATACGTCAGTTTGACGCCGCGGCCAATTATAATAGGTGGTCGGATGAGCAAAAGTCAACATCACTAATCCTGTCACTCCGCGGGGCGGCTGCAGAATTGCTACAAACCATACCAGCAGAGAAGCAAACAGATTTCCAAGCGATAAGAGACGGCCTTGAAGCTAGGTATGGCGACAACCACATGCAGCAGGTCTACCGCATGCAACTGCGGAGCAGAACGCAGAAACCGGGAGAAAATCTTCAACAGTTGCAGGCAGACATTGAGCGATTGGCAAACTTGGCTTATACAAATATGACTAAAGAATTTCTGAACGAGGTAGCAATGGATGCATTTATAAACGCACTCCAAGATCGGGACTTGCAACAGGCCGTTCGTTTGGCAGGAAAGAAGACGACTAATGAAATACTGGCGTTCGCATTGGCATATGAATCTGCTAAACTGGCTACCAGGAGTACATATAGAGTTCGAGAAACGTCCGTCCAAGAATGTTCCTGCCAAAGAATCGGGCATGTACAACGGAGAACCCCGAGAACTGACATGAAGTGTTGGACATGCGGCGAAGTCGGCCACATCTCTGTTGACTGTAGGAAACGTCGACGAATGAATGAAACATCAAGTGAGAATTGTTATTCATGCGCTAATCATAAGAGGAGACTATCAACGGACCAACCTGAGGTCAATAGCTCGGGAAACTTGTAAGGGCAAACTTTACGGGGCGAAAGTCGCCTGGTGGAATTTGCAGCCCCAGCATCGTAACTGTATCACAACTCCAACGGGATAACCAAAGTTTGGTTATAACTACGATTGTTAATGGAAGGACAACAACAGTGACAATCGACACTGGAGCAACGAGATCCATAATTCGGCCGGATGTCGTGGGCCAAATTGCCCTTAATAAAAATAGAAGATACGCTTTGAGGACTGCCACAGGAGAATGTTCTACAGTCTACGGAGAAGTCGAGAGAATAATAGTGCTGGGCAATATTTCCATCTCCCACCAATTTTTGGTTGCCGATATTACGGACGAATGCATTCTTGGAATGGATTTCATGAAGGAGCACCAAGTTGTTCTAGATATCGGGCAAAGAACACTGCGAATTGGTAACTTAGAGGTTGCTATTACACTGCAGGACGAACAATTGCGAAGGCTGAAATGTTATGTGCGTGAGGAGGATGAGATCCCAGCTCGTTCAGACTCGGTAATTTGGACCAGTCTCGAGAGTGATCCCGGTGACAATCGGTTTTACATCACCGAAGCTGCACAAAATCAGCGCAAGGGGAACATCCTTGTTGGGAAAGCCCTTATCGATGCGAAGAAGCACATCGTACCCGTCAGAGTACTAAATGCGTCCAAAGAGCCGATCGTAATAAGAAAAGGAGAGGTAATCGCAGAATGTGCACCCGTGTCAATGATAAGCTCAATTCCGACAAGGGAAGAGGACCATTCAATTCAACAGCCCTCTGGTGCACCGGCTGTGGTTAATAGGTTGATATCCCGGAAAATCGGATTAACAGACAGAGAAAAGGCAAGCGTTAAATCACTCCTGAACGATTTTTCTGATATTTTTGTGACAGGACATGATAAATTCGGACGCACCGGTATAGTTAAACATCGCATTGACACGGGTGAGTCAAGACCTATAAGACAGCCACCTCGTCGACTACCGTTGGCCAAACAATCAGAAGTAGGCAACAGGATTCGAGAGATGGAAGAGCAAGGAGTCATCGAGAAATCATCGAGCCCATGGGCTTCGCCGGTAGTGCTCGTCAAGAAGAAGGATGGGACAACTAGATTTTGTGTCGACTACCGCCGGTTAAACGACGTTACGAAGAAAGACAGTTACCCACTTCCTCGAATCGACGACACACTAGATACCCTTTCTGGAGCTCAGTGGTTCTCAACATTGGACCTAAAAAGCGGTTACTGGCAAGTGGAAGTGGAGGAGGAGGACAAGGAGAAGACAGCGTTTACTACCGGAAACGGACTATATCAATTCAACGTGATGCCCTTCGGATTGTGTAATGCCCCAGCAACGTTTGAACGATTAATGGAAAGTGTTCTACGGGGACTTACATGGAAGACGTGTCTTGTGTACTTGGATGATATCATCGTTGTTGGAAGGAATTTACCAGAACACATCAATAATCTGCGCTCCGTCTTCGAACGACTAAGACAGGCCAACTTAAAGCTCAATTCGAAGAAATGTGAACTCTTCCAAAGGAGAGTAAAATTTCTGGGACACATCGTTTCATCTGCAGGAGTTCAAACGGATCCTGACAAGATAGCAGCCGTCCGTGAGTGGCCTACTCCAGAAGACAAGCAGCAGTTGAGAAGCTTTAGGGGATTAGCCACATATTACCGACGGTTTGTTAAAGGTTTCGCCAATGTGGCAAAACCCCTACATGAACTAACGGGTAAAGACAAGAAATTCAATTGGACAGAAAAGTGTGAGGCAGCATTCAACACATTGAAGGCCGAGTTATGTAAGACACCAACATTGGCATTCCCAAGAGCGGATTGCCCATTTATATTGGATACTGATGGAAGTAACACAGGAATCGGAGCAGTGTTGTCACAGGAAGTCGATGGTAAAGAGAGAATTGTCGCATGTTATAGTCGAGTTCTATCTAAGCCAGAGAGAAATTACTGCGCAACAAGAAAGGAACTGCTGGCTGTCGTAGAAGCCGTTAAGAATTTCCATAAATATCTCTACGGACGTCGATTCCACCTTCGGACGGATCATGCGGCCCTGAAATGGTTGCTAAATTTTAAGAATCCGGAAGGACAAATAGCTCGATGGATCGAACGACTTCAAACGTACGATTTCCAAATTTCCCACCGTCAAGGGAAGGTGCATAATAACGCTGATGCTCTATCAAGAAGACCATGTAAGCCAGATTGTAAACATTGTCATAGAGCGGAAGAGAAAGAAGAGGCGTACGACCTGCGAAATGTACAAGTAGAAGTACTAGATGGGTGGACGAGTGATGCTATACGCGCAGCTCAACTTCAGGATGAAGATATGTCGCTAATTCTGGAATACAAAGAAAAGAACGAGCGGCCAACTTGGAACAATATTTCCGACAAGAGTGGAACATTTAAGGCATATTGGGCACAATGGAATTCCTTGCTAGTGGAAGATGGTATTCTTAAGCGTAAATGGGAAGCCGCGGACGGAAAATCCCATCGAATGCAAATTCTAGTCCCACCATCAAAAGTGAAAGATGTTCTAACAGAAATGCACGACGGGGCCTCCGGTGGACATTTGGGAGTTAATAAGACACTTTCAAAATTACGATCTCGTTTCTACTGGCTTCACATGAGAGATGACGTCGAGTCTTGGTGTAGGAACTGCACAACTTGCACTGCGACCAAGGGACCAACGGCAAAACCAAGGAGCGCTATGAAGCAGTACAACGTGGGTGCCCCTTTCGAGCGAATTGCGATTGATATCTCAGGACCATTCCCAAAAACAAACGACAACAACAAATACATGTTAGTTATCATGGATTACTTCAGCAAGTGGGTAGAAGTCCTTCCAATTCCAAACCAAGAAGCAACAACCGTCATTGAGCAGCTAATCAATAATTGGATCAGCAGATATGGAGTTCCCTGTGAGCTTCATTCTGATCAAGGCCGAAATTTCGAATCACAGATATTTCAAGGCATCTGTGCGGCACTGGGCGTAAGGAAAACCAGGACCACACCCTTACATCCGCAGTCAGACAGAATGGTCGAAAGGTTCAACCGAACAATAAAAGAGCATTTATCGAAGGTCGTTAGTGATCACCAACGAGATTGGGACAAATATGTACAAACCTTTCTCATGAGCTATAGATCGGCTAATCACGATACGACGGGCCATTCTCCAGCAAAAATTATATTTGGACGGGAGATACGATTACCAGCCGATCTGCGATTCGGAATACCTCCAGACGCCATAGACAAGACCGAAGACTACGTAGCCGAATGGAGAAATCGCCTCGATGAGATTCATCATTTGGTTCGAAAGCAAATCAAGGTATCCAGTGACAGGATGAAAACAAGGTACGACGTTCGAGCCAACGCATCCGGATTTAATGCAGGCGATAACGTATGGCTTTATAACCCTCATCGGCAAAAAGGAAGGTCTCCGAAGTTGCAGCAACATTGGGAAGGACCGTATAAGATTCTCACAAGAATTAACGACGTTGTCTATAGGATTCAGCGACGACCGAACGCCAAGATGAAAGTGGTACATCGTGACCGACTGACGACTTTTGTTAACCCAGGAGATCAGTGAACTTAGTTCGGGGCGAACTAATCTAGGCGGAGGGTAGTGTGACGCATATGACAATCAGTACTGGAATCTTCGAGAAAGTCCGAAACAAAGTACTAGATTATTTTAGGAAGTACTGGAAAACTGGAATAGAACATTCAAGACTATGGAACGGACGGAAACGATACACCAAATCAGAATGAGGAAAAACGGTATAAATACGTCGCACGCAGAGCGGAAGTTAGAGATAAGTAAGACAGTGAAGCAAGCGATACGTCTCGAGTGAGAAGTAAGAAGTAAAATACGCGATAATTACGGAAGCGATAATAAAGAAAACGTTAAGTGTACGGTAAAAAAAGTAACGGTTGTTATTAACGGACTAATAAAGTGTTAGAGTAATTCAAAATTGATTTAACGGCTCTTATTTATTCAAAATAATTAATCCAGCGAACCCTAAGCTCGCTACAATATATATATATATATATATATATATATATATATATATATATATATATATATATATATATATATATATATATATATCAGCATTAAACTTATATTCACACGAATCTCATGAAGTGACTTTTTTGTACTTCGTTATCTTTCTTCAGCTACCTATCATAACGAATTCTGGATTGGATCTAAATAATTTAAAACCAAAATACTACCTGCTTTCAAATGTATATACAATTCTGAATGATCTTTCATGTTACTAATTACTTAGCATCAACTGGCACTAAAACTCCTTCCGACAAGAACTCTGGTCTAGACTCGTACAAAGTACGACATAAACGTGACAAACCCATTACCTAAGTGCAGCACATTTACGAGTGCAAACTTTAAGAAATTACATACATTTACGATATAAAAAAGCTTCTTTGACAGGACACACATCATAAGTCCTGGCTGCTATAAATATCAGCCAAACCGTAAAAATATGAAATAAAAATTATCGATCGCCATTAAAATGGGAATTAAAATTGAAGACGATGTGCTGTATATTATGCGATCGTTGAATTCAATTTGTATCCTTGCGATTGCCCTTACGGTGGCTATGTATGGAAACTTCTTTTAGCTTGATAGTGGACAATACTGAAGGAATGCTTCGGCGACAATAAAGATTTTATATAATAATAGTAAAGCTCACCCACATATGCAGGTTTTTCCTTCGGAGGACATACAAATATTTTAAACCAACCAGCGGAGTAATACAACTTTCATTTGTTTCAGTTGTACTTGCCTCGAAACATGACAGCAGCCAGGATAGCTTCCCTACCACCAGCTACCGTAGTCCTTGAGAAGGTGTAGAACCAACAGCACAAGCACATAAAAAAATTATCAAGGAACAGCAAGGAATTTCTGTATTGTTGTAAATGTGCGCTCATTTGGTCCACCGACCATAGAGAATTTCTTTAAGTCGTCCTTTAAAAGGTGATGGTGGAAGCGGAGCAGCAGCGGCACCTGGAGCAAGAGTGCCCAGAAGACATGGAGATAGCAGCCAAAGAAACCCTTAAATACATACCCTCAGCATTTCGTCAATCTCCGCATTGAAAACCTCACCCGTTACAGGTACATTACTTCATTTCGTTTGGGGAGATATGTACAAAGGAAACTCTCCTACACGTCACTGTTGTTTCATGGTCTCATTCTCTACTACGTCCTCTGTGAATTTGCTTCTGGCTTTCGGTTGTAAAAATTTTTTGTGCTCTTTCTTTACTTTTCTCATATTCGTCGGCAGTTTTCCCCGGTGGATGCCATCTCTTTACATTTAAATTAAAACCAAAGTAAAATATATTATCACCCTCGCCTTTCGCATCCTTAAACATGCACATGATTCCTATGCGCCCCTCGATTCGCAGTCAAAGTGCCTATGTGTCTTTCAAAGGATTTTCCAAGTCTATACAAATTCGTTGGGAATATCTAGAAGGATTCCCACGGCAGTAAATTGAATTGACAGATTAAAAAGGAAAATCAATTAAACACAAACTCATCTTGAAAGAATGACGTGCAGACATTTTAATATGTGTATCCTTTGAATAAGGAAGAAAAGTACAACGACGCCAGCAATGTCACCAATGTCAACTGCCTATGAACTCCTTGATTCGCAACCAGCGAACATCTAATGAATATCCACTCTGTGAGTTATAGAAACAACAAGAAGACAATGACAAACAAGCCCCATTCCTACACCTTCCACACAAACCTGATACACCTTATGCCAGGACATTTAACTCACAACATTGCAAAATTCCTAGAATTGCACGCCGGTTAAAATATTTACTTGCTGCCTGTCGTCCTCTACTGACTCTCGAGACCCAAAAGAGGTAACCTAATATGCGACATTTTTATGTAATGTAGGGCTTCACATACTTTCCCTGTGCTCCTAAAGTGCTGGCAAAAGTATTAAAAAAAGAGGATGTTAAAAAGGAGAACGAATCATCGGAAGGAACTGAGACTCAAGGAGCTGGTAAACGAAGGCAAACTAACTGCAGAAGGGGGTCACATTCAAAGTGTCGCTTAACCTTTTGGGTGAGTGTTGGACGTGTTTTACATTTCTTCCTTTCTCTTAAAACCACAGCAAATCCTTGCAGGTAGGTAAATGAAATAATTTTCAGCGTTCCTCGTCGGGATTTCGGTATTTGTCCAGACGTGCTTGCACTGAGATTTGTAGCGTGCAAATGAGGTTGACCTCGTATAAGACAGCGATAAGACCGCTAAGCAATTTGTGTAAACATCTGCTCCTGCAATGGCAGGGTATTTGGTATCGCTGTCAAGGGAAGTGCCCATCTCTTACAGGATGTCAACCGAATGCATGGATGATTAAATATTTAATAGTCGTATATCAAAGCAGTTTGTACTAAAAAAGGTTTAACATACCAAAAGATCTGATTGCTAGACCCACTATAAAGAGAGTTTGATGGCTTACTCATCAGTGTCAACGATAAAATCGAAAGTTCAGAGAAGGAAATTGGAAGCGTTAATACTTAAAGTGTAAAATGTATTGTGTACACTTTCAAGAGTGCGGGAATTGGGTTAGGTAGACATATTCTGTAAAAAGGAAAATGTGGCACGGGATCTAATACAAAATGTGAAGTTGTTGTATTCCAGAATACTACCCTTTATTAAATTTAACACTGCATCTCCTTACACATCCAAAAAAACTTCCCTTAACATATATTACATTCTCACTTAATACATACCATTCATAAACATTCACAATATTGCCAGTTACAGCACATTTAATAACCTGCACCTTTTTATTCATTCAAAAACATACTAACTTTGATTTTCGTTCAAATTTTATTCAATTTAAAAGTCACAGAAACTAAAGGAATACTATAGGAGAAAATTTGTTTTGTTCATGTTATACTTTCCAGTAAATTAGAACACAATGTTCTATAAATAGAGAAATAATTCATTTGTAAAATGAGTTGGAGATTGGAAGTTTGAGAGAGAAGTTTAGTTTTAAGTTCAGTTAGAGTTTGGAGTTCGAAGTCAGTAGTTGAAATTAATAAAGAATAAAATATGCAAAATATAAAAGAGTGAATAAAGAGAATAAATAAAAAGAAAACCAAATTAGTATTATTCAATAAAGAAGACGGACGGAAAGCCCTATATAAATAGGATATAAATTAAATTCGAAGTCTGAGATTGATAAAAGGTCCCCGCTCTTCCCTCGAAAGAGGAAGCACGGCGCCGGACGTTAACAAAGTTCTTTCCGGAGATGCAGTCAAGATTCCATTGGTTTTTGAGTACTAGCTTTTCCTTCTCCTAAGCTTATTTATTTTCTTTTTGAGAAAAAAAAAACAGTCAAATACGCGAATAGAAACTTCCATTAGTTTACTTATTTTTATGCATATAGCACACATCTCAAATAACGTTATTTTCGAACCTTTTTGAGTTTTGTGGTAAAGCAAAACTGCGTGAGTTGGTGTTCCACACGGATTCAGTGATCTAATCCGTACACACACTTATTGCGGTTTAAGACTATTCCCGTCTAAAATGTTATTCTAAACTTTCTTTATTTTTACAAAAATTAATAAAGATACCAAGTCAAATAGATATAAAGTCGAAAGGCAACAACCGACAACAGTAGGCACCTGAAATTTAGCTGAGGGTGTCGCAGGAGACCAGTAAGTTAGGATATAAAATAAATAACCGAGAACACAAGTGTTTTTGTCTTTTGTTTTCTAAGCGCGAATTGCCTTACGGAGACGTATTGCATCCGAGGATCAGGTTCGAATCAACACGGCTGCCTTACGCAATGAGTAACACCTTTGGTCATGCGCTAAGACCCGCCCTCGAAGAGCTCGGTGGGGGGAGAGTAAGTCCTTGGGATAGAATGTCGGGCGTAGAAGAGAAATGGACATGCCTTAAGAATACTGTCATTAGTACTGCCAACTCCATCTTAGGCAGTAGCCGTAGAGATCGGAGCGACTGGTTTGATGATGAGTCCAAACTGGCGACTCAACGTAAGAATGCTGCATACCGGGCAATACAGCAGTGCCATAGGACGCGGGTACACGAGGAGAAATACAAAGAGCTCAGAAGATCTGAAAAAAGACTTCACAGACAAAAGAAAAGTGCCTGGGAGAAAAACCTACTCTGTGAAATAGAGAAAAGTAGAGAGCGAAGTCCGCACAGGGCACGCAAGTTCTACCACACACCACGCTGCACTTACTGCAAGGTTATCTGATCACCCATCCTGAAGGTGTTCTGGAGCGATGGGAAGTGCACTTCAATGAAATGCTAAATAGTCAGCTCACAGAAGAATTAAAGGCTCTGCGACGGTTCAGTCAAACCCCACTGCCTGCTTACCCGAAGAACCCCCCATATTCGCAACCCATTTTTGCATCTCAAGCACCAGCATACCTGAAACATTTCCTTTCTCAAGGACATTTAATTCATTCGACGCATTATCTGAAAATCCCCAAAAAGAACTCACAGCATTCACGCATTTAATGCTTTATTCAAATTCCCTGTAAAGAATTCTTCACATCATACGGCATCATAAATCCCAAACCATTCGGCACCCTTTGTCATCGTTAAAATGCCATGTCGGACAGTTTGTTTGTACAGCTGCAATAAACCGACCCGCGATTCGTTTGTCCAATCGACAAACAATTACCGCATCCCAAGCATTATCATCGAAACCGAATCCTCTAGCATTTCCTAGTACAAACAAGAACTCGGTTCCTATAGCAGTCAGCGATGACACAAACATTCAAAACCCATTAGCACCTCTTCCTAATGGCGATACATCTATTGACGCATCTGCGCCACTCATCCACGACTGTAATGATGCCCTTATTTGCTTTTAGCACCATTTCTTCGATGAATTGCCGCCTATTATAGCTACAATGCATATGTTAAACAATGATCTATACGATCCCTTTGTTCTTTTTCCCTCGTTTCAGGTTTAATTTATCCTTTGCTGAAATCCATCGATAAACACTGTGATTTGTACGATCACACATACTTGCATACACCATGACCTTTATTAAGAGATCTGGTTTTCTTTTCCACAAAGAGAGACTTTACGTTTCTCTTGTGGTAAGTAAACATATCCTTAGCCGAGAGGATATTCACCACCACCGAATCGAGGGTGAATCAAGAGCCAGATTCCAACCCTCGATGTAGTCGTATCCCAACCACCGTTCAGTGCGCGCCGTTCTCATCCGGGTAGAGCACACATGGGGGTGCTCACACCGAGTGCGTGAGATTTGAGACCGCACGAACGATTCTGGAGAGACATACGAGACGGACAATTACTCCGGCTGGAGTAATAGAATACATGCTTAGATCGAAACAGGCATGGTCCGTAACCTATGGTATTCTCTGTGAAATGATGCAGCAGTTGCGACGTGACGAGCGGAGTAACAGGTAAACTCCGTCCCGCCCCGCGATGGAATATCTAAAAGAAAGTTCCGCGGGGATCAACGGGAATATGAGCCTGGCGGGAGGAGGTTTTAGTCGGTAAAAACCCGGCATGCCCCTGGATCGGTTTAGAGGTATCTTTTGAAGATTTCCACCTTCCTACGGAAACCAAAAAACAAAAAAAAAAAACACCCCCGAGCATTAATAATAATTAAGTCGACTCGTGTGAGGCAATTGCGCCAATAATATTAAAGTGAAAATTTAAAATGTGTATCGCTTACCTTACCGGGTGCCCCTATTACTTGTATAATTACTTATTCCGTGGATGTTTTGAACTGAATATAAATTAAATATAAATGTTTTATTTTACGTAAAATAAAAAAGCGGTGATCACCAGCCATAAACAAAATCAGAGCGTTTCTTTTCTTTCATTGTTACTTTTGTCGATGTTGGTTTTGGAGTTTCGCTTGTGTTTCCCTCCCAGTGCGCACGTTTAATCCCATGCCGCGGCTGAACTTTCGATTAGTGATGGGGAGTGAAGTGAATCAGCGCCGTACGTCGGTGCAACATACTACCTACACCACAGCTCCACCAATGCAAAATCAATACAAAATTCTGCAGCCACCATGCATTGTGGAAACATTAAAAGCCATAATACACCTCAAATCAAATAAAGCTCCCGGAGCTGATGGCATACCAGCTGGGCTGATCAAATAAGGAGGGACAGTGTTACATCACACAATTCATGCGATCGTGGTGCACGTATGGGAAGAAGAGGTGATGGTGAAAGATTACCGTCGTGGAATAATTGCCCCATACCTAAGAATGGGATATCACATTGTGCAGCAACTATAGGGGTATAACATTGCTGAGTATCTTCTATAAGATATTGTCCACTAGCCTACATTGGATAGCCCCATACGCTAAAGTCATCAGTTTGGCTTCATCCCAGGAAACTCAGCGATTGATCAGATATTCACCCTTAGGCAGGCTATGAAAAAGGTTTTGAATTTAAGATTCCATTATATCATCTATTTATAGACTTTAAGGCCGCCTACGACAGCATAGCTAGGGTAGAACTATATAATGCCATGAGAGACTTCGGCATTCCAAACAAATTGATACGACTTTGTAGGTTGACCATGACCAACGTAACTAGTCAAGTAAAAATAGCGGGGCGGCAGTCCAAACCAATAAACAAACAGGGGACGGTCTGGGCTGCCTCCTCTTCAACCTGGCGTTGGAGAAAGCAATCTGCGACTCTGGAGTTACAACTAGAGGGACTATTGTCACCAAGTCCAGCCATAGGCTTGCCCACGCAGATGACATCGACATCATCGGTAGATCCGATTCGTCTGTACAAGACATTCACCCAGATCGAACAGGTGGCACAAAAACTGGGACTGCATATTAATGAGGGGAAAACTGAGTATATGGTGGCAACATCTGCGAAGATAAGACCTAAGGTTAGTCAAACTATCAGGGTAGTAGAGTACGAATTTGAACTAGTGTGTGGTGTTATATCCTGTTGGTCTAAAAACATCATCACTTATTTTCCTTTCAGTGCGACGAACTACGACACTCCTTGATTCTGACTCCAAGAACGAATAATAAAGGTAATAAATGTACAGCACGCCAAATCTCTTTATTGTTTACTTAATTACAAAGTTTAATGCTAAGGTCTTTATACTACACTTCACATTACTGTAGGACTTAGTGTCTAACGTTTATAGAAGAACTTAATAAAACACTTCAAAATTTAACATAAAAACTTAGTGTTCGCTGTACAAGTAGGTAAGGCGCGACCAACTCCAACGAGAGATGTATCCAGACTCTTTGGTTTTGCTTAACGTGGAGTGCCGACTTCTCTCCACGGAATCAGTTTTAAGATTAATTATTGCCACCGAAGCGACAGAATACCAAAAATTCCATCCATCCCCTCGGTGACCAACAAGGGATGATTTACTTTGCATCAGCACAAAGGGCGCGAAACATACACGCCTCTGTTGCTCATGGTACCGTGGATTGACCGAATCCATGTGGGGAACATTAGCTGGCATGGTTTGCAGCTGGTGCAACTATCTCGACGTAGATATTTTGGTATTTACACGATCAGCAACTGCGTACAGCATTTATGCTGATCGTGTCCATTTTGGCGACATCTCCAAGTAGTCGAATTCTCGCTGGTAATTTTCCATTTTTGATAACACGACTTCCTTTGGCGGTCAGCCGTATGCCATAATGTATTTGTCGATCGGATGACCGACCGATGTGGGCATAGATAAAAGAAAAGCAAAGAAGAAATATCTCCTGTACGTGTGTGGCAGACTCATCAGGAGACATTTCATCGATGTGGTTCGGGTAATGTTGGTTGTTCGATGGTGCAACCAAAATGCTTTTAAGGCACACGATGCATTTTATGCGACCATGCCCTTGTGGAAAAATACCAATTTGTTGCTGATGAATTTTGCGTCAGCGAAATTATAGTTCTAAAGCATTTCAGGAGATAGTTGGTACAACTATAGGAAGGTAAGTACATGTTTCCCAGGGTTTATGTGTTTTAGGAAATTGTTTCTTCGTCATAGGTTATAAGGTAAGTAGTGGCGTTCAATGGAACTGCCACAATACTTGTTTTATAGCGTTTTTGGATGCTCTAGGTTGTAAGTTTTCGAATGGTTAATGGGAAGATGAGTATTGGCGTTCAATGGAACCGCCACAAGTGCAATCCTTTAACTACCTTGAGTCAATAGTATCAGCCGATAACAATATGGAAGAAAAAATACGCGAACGGTTGATTAATGGGTATACAACAAAGCCTACTATGGTCTATCAAGGCTCTTTAAATCTCTAAATTTATCCAGAACATCCAACCTACTACTATACAAGACCATGGTCTTACCAGTACTCATGTATGGATCCGAGACCTTGGTGCTCAATAAAAGGCACTCTGAACTCTTAGCCGCGTTCGAGAGGAAGGTCTTAAGAAGAATTGCTGGCCCTGTATGTGAGAGAGGACGATTCCGGAGACGCTACAACCATGAGTTGTACACGACCTACCTTGATGTTAAGGTTATAAGAAAAATCAAGCTCGGTAGAACTCCGGTGGGAGGGACACCTAGCTCGAATGAGCGAAGAGGAGCCTGCCCGGAAAGTTCTGGCAGGATATATGGAAGGAGACAGCGCGGCAGACCTTATCTGTGATGGAGGGATGGCGTGGACCAGCACGCCCGGAGCCTGGGAGTGCCAAACTGGATGACATCGGCTAGAAATCGGGACCAGTGGAGAGACTTGCTAAATAAGGCCAAGACCGGATCTCGGTTGTAGTGCCGATGATGATAATGATGATGATGAAGGACAACAAAGACCTTTTACAGAATTTTTACGCACGGCCTTCAACCATATGATGTCCTAGTTATGGGGTTGTAACACCTGCGTGATGTCACAGCCGTCAAAGTAAGTCATATCCTGACCCATAAAGAGATGTCAAATCAGCCGACGAATCGACACCAGTCTCAGTTATGGCAAGGATATCAGGTTTCGCTGCTTGCAAATTGGTGGGCGGTGTTTACATTCATATTGTTGAAACCGATGCCCCGATGTTACAAAATGTCGTCATCAGTCGAAGGTCGATGAAGATTCTAGAACGAACACGATTACGCAATGACGAATTTCTTATAGTTCGGTTATTTATCAGAATAGTTGCATGATCTACCCACTGACATAGCCCCCCGGAGATCCGAACGGGGAACTATTTTACCTCCGAAATTCGTTATCTCAGAAGGCACGATCATAATTTATCTCCATTTCAGTCGGGACCCTCAGCCATACATTCGAAACTTTGTCGAAAAATGTTCGCGACGATACGATGTACAGATTGGCGAGGTGGTACCCAACTTGGGACCGACTTACTATATAAAATCAACATTTTCTCGAACTGGTCCATCAGCTAAGCTCCGAAAAGTGTCTAGGGAATTCTCCCGACCACTTAACGGAGCCTATGGTTTGAGGGGTGGTGTTTCATCCGGCAACAGGGCGTTGGGACCTCACTTATGACTCTGGATGTCAACCTTTATCCCACACAGAGTAGAGATTATCAAACGCAAGAGTAATATGTGGTTCGACCAGAAAGCCAACTCGAAAGGTCTGAACGACTTTTTTTGGGAAGACACGTTTGTGGTTATTTGACCCCCATAACGATGCTAACGCTATAGCGGATATATTGACAGACACGATTATATTTAGCATGTGAACCTTTAATCCACACAGGTTAAAGAGTATCAAACTTTGGTTCGATTCGGGGTGCAGAGAAGCCAGTAGGGCTAAAGAATTGAGATTCCGGTTGTATAAATCAGACAATACTGAGGCAAATCGGGAAAGATTCCATAAAGCGAGAAAGGACTGCAATGCGTGACCAGAGAGTGAGACAAAAAATACTACACTTTCCCATAGGTAATAGAAAATTCAGGTTATTCGTGATCCAAAAGCCTCTTTCCTCATCCATTCCTTCGCTTATAATCGATGACAGATCAGTCACCAATGCAATAGAGAAGGCGAATCGACTTGCTGCACATTTTGCAGAGAACAACGTCGCGTGATATTGTGGGGAACGAAGTCGTGGCACAGGCATGGGTGCGAGTTCTACTTCGTCCCACTAACACTCCACTAAACGTTGCACCAAAAACAAACGAATGATCGCCGAGAGAAGTAGCATACATCAATCACAGGAGAGAATGAAACACTGGAAGTTACGTTATAAAGTTCCTTTTATTTTCAATTTTATTTTAACACTATTTGAAGTTACTGAATTGGTTTGTAGTAATAGTCGCGTTAATTTGTAGTTAAATTTAACAGATGGACACCATCAGCGTCTAATTTCAGAAAAACAAGGTTCGTGATATGCGCACTACACGGGAAATGAAACTTGACTCCGGTAAGGGTGTTTAACTTTACGACTCTCTAGTTATGAATCACGATAAGGAGGACAATCTGGTTCGGCACATAGAATAAAGGACTCGGACACTCGGTTGAATAAGACTCTGGGACTGATGCGCCCCTGTGGCGCCACGGGGAGCAGAAGAAAAAAATCGACCAGCGTGTTTGGATGTTAAAATACGACTCAACGATATTCAATCGTTTGGGGTGAAGATCGTTGGTAGTACACACATGTATGTGTGTACATGGGTTCTTTCATGGAACACACCATGACAACGAATCTGAAACGAGATGTGTGTTCGTTGAAACAAACAAATCGAATTTCGTGGGATGCTAATGGGTTTGTATTTGATTATGCATCGAGGTCATGAGGGATGCATTCAGGGCAAATACAATACAAAGGGAAAAGCGACCTATGCATCGTTCGATAATGGGGGCAGCTGGATAAATAGCAGCCATTCATTAAATGAAAACTGCGTTTAGGATACCACAAGCGAGATGGATTGATTATGGTATCGCCAGGAAGCCTATGGAGGCACCGCGTTCTTTGTTTGCACTTGGTGCGAGTTAGAGAAATTGGCTTCAGCGCCGATTGCGCTAATTACATGCAGCTGCTTGGGTTGTTTATTGCTGGCTAAAAGGGTCAACAGCCGATGTGTGCATAAATAGTTTTTATGTACACATATTGAGGCTGGGATTAGCCAACTCAGGGGTAAGATTCCCTGACATGCAGTCGTATAATATGCGAACCGATGAATTTTATTACAGGGAATTTATGATAAGGTAAGAAAAAACTCTTACAGGAATTGTATGCGATAAGATGCAAGAAAAGGTAAGAATTCTTTTACTGAAGATGTTTAGATTTTACCTTAGATAATCCTAGATGCGTAAAGCATTTAAGGTGCTAATGCGATTGCATTAGCGAAAGCTTATGCAGACTGGATTGTAGGGATGGGGGTTCTTTAGGTAAGTAGTCAGTGGGGTTTGGCAGAACCGCCACAATATCACATCAGTTCCGCCTCAACTTGAGCATAACCAGAACACCATGAGATAGGTTCACTTTCGAACGCATTCTGTTCCTGCGCACTCGAGGAGATAAATGCAAACAAATCCGCTAGTCCGGATGGCATTCCACCAATTCTCCTGAAGAAGTGTTCCTCTTCACTCGCTAAACCACTGCGGAAGCTCTTCCTTTTGTCTTATTCTAAAGGCCGCTTCCGAAATAGCATTCAGCGAGCATTCAGCCAATTTTCAAAAACGGCGACAAATCATCCCTTTCTTCTATTACAACTCGTTACATCTTCTCCGAGCGTATCGGTCATTCCACGTACATGTAATCAGCCGATGATATGCTCTACTGCTACCTTAACCAGTGACCTATATAAACCAAAATTCACAGTGGCAGCTCTCTGTGCCGAGTGGTATTAGCTGGCGGGATGAACAACAACTTACGAATTGGACCCATTGCGTTGCCAATCAAATGTTTCATCTTCACGGGACAGTTGTGGTGTGGGACATTGAAATAACACAGTGAACCGCTAATGGATGCGACGAAATTTCTCCACTAATGTAGTTTAATGAAGCAATTAAAAGGGAAGGGCTCTCGATGTCCGCTCATATAACATCAATCCCTGTCGATCCTGAAGAGTACATCAGTATTCATAATTAAAAATTTTACGTGTGTATGCGTGTCCCAAATTATCCTTAATTTGGCCACAATACGCAATCACCTCATGAATCCCCTAATCGAAATGCTATTTATCTGTTAATTAATGCCAACTGTCCTTGCTTGCATTGTGTGGCCTCAGTGGTATGCATACCAGAGGGAGACCTCCAACCCAAACTTAGCCCCAAATGCATCATAAATGCTGTCACTGTATGGTGCCATTTTTTAAGCTGCGAGGATTGATATTTCCTGTTGTACTACAAAATGCTTCGAATGTGTAATCTCTCGTTAAATGGGCTTGTAATAGGGAAACCCTGTATCACAAGCTACCGGGGGATGCATTATTGCAACGCCGTTATCCGGGCACATAAAGTTCGTAAGCTAGCCTAAGCAACCGTCATAGTTTGCTGGGGACATTCGGTTAGAGGGGATACAAATGAATGTCAATTCACGGGGTATGTAATCATTTTCCAATGAAGGGTTAATGAAATTTTGAAGGGTATTGCGTTGGGTTGGTTGCAGGTAACTAGGTTGGGATGTTATGCTGATGGATAGATCTCAGCGCGGGCTCAGCTGATGCAACCGTGTACTAGAACGGTATTAGTTTCATTAAATGCTCCATGAAAAATAGCTACTGATTACTTATGTACGGTGCTCTTTATTATTGATTACTCAGGATTGGATTTCCCAATCCGCATCGTTATTTGTATCTTTCCGATATGACATGATTATTAGCTTATTATCGTCACCGTAGACAGCGTCACTAATATAATCGTTATTACCATCAGTGTCACCTGTGCACATAGGAAAGGGAGACAAGAGGCATCGTGAAGTAGGTTGGATGTACCGGAAGATCCTAGGAGAGCGCCGGTTGTCCTTCGTTCATTCAAAGGAATCGTATTGCACGACTACATGAACACGTTGGGAACATGATGAACTCAAAGTTGAATGGCAACAACAACCACAAATAAACAAGACATGTCAAATGTTGTAGGCAAAACCTACTTTTGGCGCATTTTGCCTATAACGCGCCACTCCAGTTCAAATTCAACCGTCCCCATTATCACAAGAGCATCAAATGGGGAGAAAGAGAGTTATAGTTATATTTGGCATTGTGAGAGTACACTATACCGCTCATGGCTTACATATACAGATCTCTCATCTCGATGTCGTTGGTCGGATTAAATCGGATTCATGCAATCCAACTTTGGGTTCGTGTGAGTTTTGGGGAAATGTTTTTGAATAAGGAAGATGTGAGTGGCGTTTGGCCGGAATCGGGTGATATAAATGACGCTTTATAGACGATGAATACCTACTTGTTCTCCCAGACAGACATATCCTTTTCCTGTGTTCATAACCACACTCAATCTCCTGCATACAATCAGGTGAAATGTGTGGTGGATTCTGCGCACGTATCGAACCCGTTGAGTAGAACAGAGAGTATTATGTGCACAATGCACTTGTCATCCCCCTGGACTTGGACGGGTTGTTTTATGGTGAGTCGTTTTCGACAGTACCTACAGCGAGCGATTGTCGTGCGACGTGGTTCGTTTTCCATTCAGTTGATTAGGAAAGCTCGAAGGATACGCATTTGGAAATGTTGCTACGGGAACGACGGTTATAAGTGCACCAGACACACACTGACACTGAAAGAGCAAAAACCTAGACGCAAGGAGAGCGCCACTGAGAGAAAGACAAACTGTGAACAACAATACAACTCATATCCTGCGCTCGAGTGCTGCATCCCATGTAGCATAAGGATATGCACATTGCATTCTTAATTTGCATAAAGAAACCGCCAAATTTCGCATCATCGATTTCTAAAACGTGCGTTTCACTCGCCTCTTCAATTCGGTGTTTCGAATTTAAGACAATTGCAAAACACGTTCATTTTTTAGTTAGTTTTCGATTATTTTAGCTTGCGCGTTAAAAAAACACTGCTGCAGTTTCGGGTCATCAGAGGTCGAATTATTCGTGCGGAGGCGACTGTCGGTGCTTGAGAAAATCCTTAAAAGTGCATTTAAGTGTTGAAATTGCAATCGCGCGTGTTTGTGTGTGTTCGCGAAAAAAAAGAAAATTTCCTATTAAAAATCGAAACTTTGAACCAGAAACATGTGGATTAGTTGCCATGTAGTTGCTATAATGATTTTATCAAATATTGGTATGTATTATCCATGCAAATGCATCTAGCATGTCCTTGCCAAAATAGTGCAAACATGCAAGTGCAGTTTTCCGTTTTTTTTATTTGTTTTTGTGATAATACACAGACGTGATTATTGTGTGTGAACGTCTTTGTTGGTATCTCCTTTTCCCCTCCTTGCACTCTTAAAAGTCCTTACTCTTGTCTTGAGAAGTTGACGGTTTTATTGTTTACAAAACATTAAGGATGATATTTTTTATGACCAAAGGGGATGAGATTATTTGAAGGCGTCAAGGATAAACGGCATTTCCAGGCTGGCACCTGAAAGCAAAACAAAATATTAAAAACACAAAAAAAACCCAAAAGAAATTCCCGGTGTCTTTGTTAGCTTCTATCAACACACATTTTTAACTGAATCCTTTTAAATGGATTTAACCTCCAGTGTTTATGATATAACGTCGCCTTTGCCGGATTTATTGAATCCCTGCGTACACAATGTAGATGTGGGCGGGATTCAGGACGATAAGCAATAATAGGAATAATTTCGAGAATTATTTTGCTGATTGTCGAGTCGAGGGATCCATAGTATTGCCAACGAGTACCGAATTTACATACACATTCAAGTATTTATGATATATTTTATTCGTGTACCAGAAGAGCCTTTTATCCCGCCGAATGGTCTTTAATTCGGTTTTCCTTCGATGGGTTCTACAGATAAGCTGGGCTGCGATGAGGATCTACATTTTGACGACGCGGTTGGGCTTAATTGACTGGAAGATTGGTGAACATTTTGAGTCCTAGTTTTTCGTTCCGAAGGATCGGATACTTGCGAATCCTGCTACTGTAAGTGGTTACTATATGAATTTTGGTAATATTCGTACTTTTCGTCTTTATCAGCATTGTTGTTGCTGTGGTTTCATTCAAATCGTTTAGTTATTTAGTGAATTACGGTCAGAATGGGCTGTTGAAAGGGGGGGCATCTTTCGAGAAGAATATCCTTGAAAGAATGCTCTTCATATTCCGAACTATCCTACATTATGAAAAGGGTGAGGGATCAACTGTTTTCGATAAGGTTGCACAGTCATGGGATATTGTCCTCCTACAGCATTTGACACGATTGGGATCACGATATTTATAGGAACTAGCTGATATAAGTCTGTCTGATATCGGCATGTCGAAAATACGATTACAATTAGGGCGTTTGATCTGTTTTATCTACATGAAAGGGCAGCCAAATGTGTATAGAGTGTGTAGTGAAACAAATAACTTTATCAGGACGTCTGCGGGTTTTATGACTATTGTGTACTTTGTAGGGGTTGTAGAGGCTTCTATCGGTAGCTGTGTTCATTGTTTTGATGCATCATAACCATAAACAAAAAGGCAAAACGAACAAAAGGAAAATTGTTTAACACTCTCTGAATGTTACTGGCAAACTTATATGACCTTATTAGGCTACGCAAAACTCTATTGTCATAAAGATAGATGAAAGGCCATAAAACCGCCAGTAAGTTCAACACACAAACGATTTTGATGCAAGGTTATTTGACATTTAATTTTAACTTTCAAACGAGTACAATCATTTTCCTAGTACACTTTTCACAGCCTAAACAGCATTCGCTGAGTTTTCTGACGATTTGTTTCAAACCTAACTATTTTTGGTAATAAGAGCAAATTTAATAGTATATCGTAGTATACTTTAGAAGGTTTGTGATGGTATACATTTTTTAACTTTTCCTCATAGGAAACACTACTGTGGAGGAGTAATATAATTTCTCTCTTTATGCGACTTTTCTGTTCATAGAAGGTTACATTTTACGATAATTATACTAATTAGAATGCAAGAAGAAATTCGGCTCTAAAGTAGATTACATTAAAAACATACTTCAACTCATCCAATTCGCTCGCCATTTTGGAGATATGTAGCTTAGTCATTACTGTCGTTATGATCAAGTTTTAGTCATTGCATCAAGTGTGCATGGGTTCCTCGATAATATAGTGGTTAGTATACCCCCCTGTCATGCGGGAGACCGGGGTTCGACTCCCCGTCGGGGAGCTTCTGGCGCAAGACTAATGACCTTGCCCAGAAAAAACAAATCATTATGGAAAATTTAGCAAGCTTCAGGAGTTGCTAAATAAGGCCAAGACCGGTCCCCGGTTGTAGTGCCGATGATGATGATGATGATCAAGTGTGCATGAGTTGTATAAGTACTGGATGTCGATAAGCAACACTTACGCCATTGCATTCTATTCTGTTTTTAAATGAAAAAAAAATGCAGTTCAAGGTATGGAATTGATTAATTCGACTTTGGGTGAACTTTTTATGAGCCATTCAACAGTAAAAAAGTGGTTTGCAAGATTTCGTGAAGGAAGTTTTAGTCTTGATGACGCTCCATGTCCAGGTGTGGTAAAAAAATTTGCATACGAAGGACTTCAAGTGTTACTGGATAAAAATTCATGTCAAACTCCTTGTGTCTGTTTTTCTCTCTTTTTCGCACCTTTATCGGCTCCTCGATAGTATAGTGGTTAGTGTACCTGCCTGTCACCCGGGCGACCGGGGTTCGAATCCCCTTCGGGGAGTCTCTGGTGCAAGACTAATAACCTTGCCCGAAAAAAAAAATCATTATGGAAAATTTAACAAGCCTCAGGACTTGCTAAATAAGGTCTAGACCGGCTCCCGGTTGTAGGTCCGATGATGATGATGATTGCGTGCCTCAGGCATCGATACTCTCGATTGATTTATAATCTTTGGAGGGTTTATGGTGTTTTGAGTGGCGTAATATTCGTCACGAAAGGAATGTGACTTGGATTGCTAGTGGGACACCTACTACAAGGGCATAACACCTGTAGTGGTTGCTTTCTCTTATCTATCGCAGGGTCCAACTTGCATCCTTTTCTAAGGCGGTATTGGTTTTCTGTGTCAGGCCATTTCAATGGAACGGGAATTTCACGTCGATCTGTGTATCATTCGCGGCCTAAGATGCAATTTCTTCTCTGTGTCTGCCCACGTCGGTAACCAGAAACCAGCAATCCTTGCACTTAGCAAGACTCAGGTAATAACTAATACAGATATTTCTATATAGTAAATACTCGGTTATAACCTAGTTCCTTTGTTCTTTCCACATCTTGGGCTAGCTACATACATACGAAGTGATATTGTTTATCAGCTTCAGCCACAATATGGGCTCTGCTCCAATCCAGAATTTAATTTCTCGTGGTTAAAACTTCACGTTCGAAGGCATATCATACATTACTGCTTTCTTTACAGAAGCCCAAATTTGGATACAAACGCATCCTTTAACGAATTTGATGCTCTATCTGATTCCAAATTCGAGAATAAAGTTTTAAGAGGTATATTTGGCGGTAAATATGACGAGGAGTCAGGACAATGGAGGAAACGCCACAACCACGAATTGGAAGAGCTATACCGCAAACATACAAAAGTGAGAGTGATCAAGTCGCGAAGATTAAGATGGGCCGGACACGTGGCTCGAATGGGCGATGATAGGACCGTGCATAGAATTCTTGATGGTAAACTAACGGGGAAGAGACCGACAGGACGGCCGCGACGGAGATGGGAGGACAATGTTAGATTGGACCTCGAGGAGATCGCGGATCGGATGGTCGAACGTGGAAGGAGAGCGCACAGGACAGGGACCAATGGCGGAGCCGAGTCGGTGAGGTCATGAACTTCCGGGTTCCTACAGGCCAGTAAATAATAATAATCTGATTCCATTGATAAGATCTTGACCCTTTGGCGAATGTGTTGTCGCCACTTGGTGATGTGATTATTTGTCTATTCGAATGCCGTCACAAATAAAACACAGAAATCTCCTTTGGAATTTAACTTTAAGTTTTTTATTATAATATACACTATTCGTTGGTGATGTTTCACAGTATATAATGGTCCCGAGATCAGTGCATGTAACCAAACAATTCAATAGACACTTGAAGACACACGGCTCACAGCCTTGAATAATACTTGTCCTTTTATTTTAGGATTTGATCCACAGGTCCTTGCTAATTCCATCAAACAAAACACAAGTTACGACGTTAACGTTTTGGAGCACACACTTAAAGCTCAACGGAAAACAAAACATAAGTTACAGCGCTAACGCTTTGGAACACATACGGCGCGACCTCCTCGGTTATCACATCCTTTATCCCCTCCTTCGTACGGAATCTCTGTTTCGACTGTTCGATCTAGACTACCAGTATCTCCTACCTAAAATCTCCCGTTCACATTGATCAACCCGCATCTGCAAAGGAAAATTTCGCTCATTCAATTTGCTAACAGAATTTCCGGCCGTATCTGTTAGCAGCATTACATTACATCATTATCACCGTCAGTGGTGGTGATTAAAATTTGGTTCGACGGCTGTCGATTTTGTGCCGCCTTTATTTGCACAAAACATCTGGCGCGCGGCCGACGGATATCGTGCAGTTTGAATGGACGTACGGTCCATGGTTTTGTTTAACTTCTTTCGGTTAAAACTAACAATCCATTAGACTTTTCTAATGGGTGTGAAAATCGAAAGGGATCGTGGGATCGGAATAGATCCTTTGTAGGTTTTTAGCCTCATACATTTTCCGAGTTATCTCGTCGAGATAATTACGATTGCCTGCAATTTGGTAGCGGTAGGTGATATGCTTTATTGAACTAACTTGTCGCTGCCTTTGTTTGCTTGGCGGATTTGGGTGGTCTTTATGGCAGCTACCCGCACGTGCAGCCGCTGGTCGGCTAATTTACCGACGATAGCGATTCCCTGTAACATCGTCTACATGTTCAGGATTTCGTATTGTGTGGAGCTGGGATGCGATGCATTTCGATCTTTTGGAATTTCTCATGGGAGCCGGATGAATGTATGGTTTTTTTACCTTTGTTTCTGGTATGCTACAATCGACATATTGAGCTTTGATGTTGAAAGCTTTGGGATGTTCAGTTCCTTGCTTTTTCGTGTCGGGCTCAACGTTGTGGTGAATGAAGAGTAGGAACCCTACCCGGGTGGAATTGTGCGTTCGTAGAACGCTACAACCCTATATCCCTACACTGAAATTGCTATTGCGGATGATTTCAATGTGCATAACCCTCAGTGGCTTCGCCACTCCGGACACACCACCTGAGGCTTAGTAAGTTCAACTCTTTGCTGAGTCCAAAAATTGAACTCAACTCGTCAGTGAGCCAACACGGGTACCAGATATAGATGGTCATTCCGCCAACACACTGGACCTGTTTCTCACCTCGCACCTAAACAAAATACACTGAAAGTTTCTTCGCCCTTGGGCAGTTCAGACCACTGTGTCGTGTCAGCTAAATTTGCTGTAACCAACAACAACGTTTACGAGAAATCTCCCAAACGAACAGAATGGTTCTATAAGAAAGCCAACTGGGAAGGTGTGAATGACTTTTTTGGGATGTTAAATTGGTCGTTATATTTCCTCAGTAATGATGTTGAGTCTATAGCGGACACATTGGCGGACACGATTCTGTTTGGCATGCGAAGCTTTATTCCACACATAGTAAAGAGTATCAAATACGAGAGGAATATGTGGTTCGATTCCGGGTACAGAAAAGCCATTAAAGCTAAAGACTTGACCTTCCGGTTGTATAAATCAAACAATACTGAAGAAAACCGGAAAAGATTTAAGAGAGCTAGAAATGACGCCAATGCACATATTCAACGCAGATCAAGACAAAAAATACTCATTCTCCCACAGGTAGTAGAAACTTCTGGCCATTCGTGAAGAACATTCAAAACTCGTTCTCCTCATCCATTCCTTCGCTGATAGTCGATGACCGACCAGTCACCAGTGCAATAGAGGAAGTGAATGTACTTGCTGCACATTTTGCAGCCAACTCAACGCTGCCAGATACCACATCAGTTCCGCCTCCACTTGAGCATAAGCAACATGCCATGAGCCAGCTTCGTTTCCGAACGCGTACTGTTGCCCGGGCATTCAAAGAGCTAAACGCCCACAAATCTGCTGGCTTTGATGGCATTCCCCCAATTCTCTTGAAGAAATGTTCCTCTTCACTCTCTAAACCACTGTGGAAACTCTTCCATTTGTCTTATTCTACTGGCCGCTTCCCAAATAGATGGAAGTCAGCGAATATTCAGCCAATTCCCAAAAAGGGCGACAAATCATCCCGATCTTCTTTACGACTCATAGCGCTAACTTCTACTCTCTTAAAGGTAATGGAATCACTTCTCAGCCGTTCACTTTGGAAATATCTAGAATCAATCCTCAATGATCGCCAATATGGCTTTCTTAGCAACCGGTCCACGGGAGATTTGATGGCGTACCTTAACGAAAAGTGGAGCCCCTCCATCCACTACTTCGGAGAAAGCAGAGTTGTTGCACTGGATATTTCGAAAGCCGTCCAGAGAGTTTGGTATCCTGCCCTATGGAGTGGACAATTCCCTGAACCAATGGATAAGAGACTGTGGCGACTCTAACTCTAAGGTTTGATCTTGAGGAGATCGGATCAGATGGTCAAACGTGGAAGAAGAATGCACAGGACAGGGAACGATGGCGAGTCGGTGAGGTTGTGGCGTGTCTAATAGATACACACACAATTCACAAGCAAAATAGTGAAGAGCACTGAACGAAAAATCGAATAAGAAAATACATCAGAGCCGTATACCATAGCGATAACATAACAATTCACATCAGTGGAGTATAGTCGAGTTTAAAAATCAAATTCTAAAATCGGCCAATAGCCTGATGGGTAACGCTCAGGTTCAATTTTTGGTGATTCAAACTGTCATAGCGTCAGTTCGAATCACACGTTCTTCTTCACTATTATTTCAAACGCTATAATTGATGACTACGACGTGATCTGTACACAGAGCACACACTTCCCGTAGTAAACAAAACTTCACACACGATCATGACTTCCGCATAGAGCCCGATACACTCGTCTGCTCCGACGTTCTCTCGTTCTCTCCGTCGTTCGCATACGAATCTGATGGTAACGCAGTTACTGAGGAGTGAGTGGAGTGGCGTCTCTAACAGATACACACATAATTCACAAGCAAAATAGTGAAGAACATCGAACGAAAATTGAATAAGAAAATACATTAGAGCCACATACCATAGCGATAACATAACAATTCACATCAGTGGAGTATAGTTGAGTTTAAAAATCAAATTCTAAAATCGGCCAGTAGACTGATGGGTAACGCTTAAGTCCAATTTTGATCGTCAACGTGACAACTGTCTTCATCGAACAGCTATATCGAGAGTCGTAACAGCTACCCCACCTAGGGGTAGTCGACACATAGGATAAGAAGTTAGGAGGACGTGAGGAACAAGTATTTTTCCGAACTGCCATCGACGGCAACATTAAAATTATATATTCGGTTTTTCAATGGGCGCTGAACCAAAATCCTCGCTCTGGACATTCGAGTTGTGCTTCGCTGTAGTTACGTGCGTGCCAGGGTCATTAAGTACGATCCTAGTGTCCAATATTTCCTCGTCGCGTATTTTGAGAAAACGAACGAACACTTGTCACGCGTTTTAGCAATTTAAGTGCATGTTTTAAACAACAGTTTTTGGTTTTAAATTAAGACAATAAAAGGATCCGAATGTCCAACTATATTCTGTGTTTTATTCATGACAATTCTCGGTGCTGTAGTTGTGCTGTTTCGTTCTGTGGAGTTCCTTGTAGCAGCAGTGTTCGGCGGAACACTTACGACCAATAGATAGACTAACATCCGCCAAAAGACTATCTTTCTGGCTGTTCAATCCAAGTGGTTCTTGATGGTTTCAAATTTTTCTCTCATAAAATTAATGCAGGTGTTCCCCAGGCTAATAATCTTGCCCGGAAAAACAAATTATTATGGATAATTTAACAAGTCTCGGATAAGGACTGAATACCGGTGGAGATAATTGCTAAATAAGGCTAAGACCGGTTCCCGGTTGTAGTGCCAGTGATGATGATGTTCCCCAAGGTTCTATACTCTCGCACCCTCTCTTCCTGATCTTTGTAAATGATCTTTCGTCAATTACCCACAACCCACTTCACTCGTTTGTTGATCATAGCACGTTGAGTTTCTCATACTCATAAGAATTTTGTAATATATTCGTTGTTAATACCAATCGGCGGGTTTTGCCTAATACACTGAATTCTGACCTCAACAAGATATATCAAATGGGATTATCTGAGTGGAGTTCAATGCCTTAAAAATACAGTGCTGTCTCCTGTCGTCAAAGGCGAACCCCAAAGTAAATACAATGTAATGAACGGCACTTGCATCGACGAAGCCAAGGAACTATCAATCCACGGCGCTCGAATTAATTCGACTCTTAATTGGAATGATCACATATCTGAAGCTGCACAAAGTGTGGCCAAAAGCATGGGGTTCCTTAAAAGATGCAAAAAAATACTTCATTCCTTCAAATCTACCCACTGTCTACAAGGCGTATATTCGCCCCAAAATGGAGTTCAATTTCCATATTTGGTCAGGCGCGTCCATAACTGCACTACACGTGTTCGGTAGGATGCAAAAGCGAGCAGTGAAACTTATTGGGGCCGAGCTGTAAGTCGATCACATCCATCGTGAGAACATAGGCGCAACGTGTCATGCCTATCTCTTTTCTATAGGTATTATCGCGGTCGCTGCTCAACTGAACTTGCTGAATGTGTTCCTCCCCTTCAGATATTTTTCCGCGATACCTGTCAATCTGTGAACGCGCACCAGTTCACGCTGAAGGCTAACTTCAGGCGCACAAATAAACATAGAGAGTCATTCTTTAGCCGAACCACACGAATGTAGAATGCTCTACCTGATCATGCGTTTCCTCGTCGTTGTGATGTCCAGGCATTTAAGACTAATATACATCGGGATCTCCTTACCTTATCCGCTTCATCTTCATCCGCTCGCACTGTGGTCTGATATTTAAGGGTACTTCAAAATCCCCTTTTGTGCGCGCGTTAGTGTAAAAAAAAGAAAGAAAACATCATTTTGAGCCGTGTATATATACAGTGGCTATACCCCTTAAGTTCTATATCTGTTTGAAACACTCCACGTAGGCAAGTAAAATATTTTCCTCTTATTTTGCAAGGTTTAAATCGTCTAGTATAGAAACCGATGTTTTGGTAATTCCACAGTCCGTTTCCGATCCTTCTTGTTTCCTGAAAGCCAACAATTTTGTTTTTCCCCTCCTCGGAATACCCGTCAATTCACATTGAAAGCCAGCCCCAGGCGCACAAATAAATATAGAGAGTCATTCTTTAGCCGAACCACACGAATGTGGAATACTCTATCTGATCATGTGTTTCCTCGTCGTTGTAATGTCCAGGCAGTTAAGACCAATGTACATCGATACCTCCTTTCGTTATCCACTTCTTCTTCTTCGGCTCGCGCTGTACTCTGACATTTAAGGGTACTCCAAAATCTCTCTTTTGTGGCGTGTTTGTGTAAAAAGAAAAAAAAAGGCTCCCAATTCGCTTTCTTCGACATTCCATCGAATATTCGCCCAACACAATTTGGTTATCTGGTCTTTGTATGATCACCGCTATCGTCACATTTCACAAAAAAAAACGGCGCGAAAATAAAAATATATTGTCTTGTTCAGGTATTTGGTCTACCTGACTTAACTTTTAAGACCGTTCCGTTGAAAGATTCGTTAACTATCGTTTGTCTATTGTCGAGATGTCTACACTGGATAGTGGTCAATTAGGTACTGACCGAATCAATATATAAATCAGAAGATTCAGAATCACTAGGGTTAAAGTTATTATAACACGTTACGTCGTTTACCTTATTCCGACTCTCACACACTGCGGCAAAATGATTTTTTCTGTTACAAAGATTATAGCATTTAGCATACGATGGACATTTGCAAAACCAATGTTCTCTATTATAGTATTTGCACTTTGTAGCACGTGCTTTACCCAGTCTTTCTAACCTCAAACTGGATACATTCGGTTTTTGATGGTAAATGTTGTTCTTATATTTATGTTTAGCTTGAGATACTTCGTCCGCAGTTCCTTCCAGGCCGCTTTCTTGCATTATTTTCGGCTGCGATGTAGTTATCTCTGCAATACAGTAGTACTGTGCGGGTTCCTTTAAACTTACCCAAAGAACCCCCCATAATTGCAACTTAACTCCCATTGTTTTTCGCCAATGCAATTGCATTGGCACGTCAAAACATTTCCTTCTCCAAGGCCATCTAATACATTCGACACATTACCTGAAAATCCCTGAAGAGAATTCTAACAGCATTCACGCATTTAATGCGTTATTCAAATTTCCTGTAAAAAATTCTTCACATCATCGTAAAATGGTATGTCGGCCAGCTTGATTATACAGCTGCAATAAACCGACCCGCGATTCGTTTGTCCAATCGACACACAATTACTGCATCCCAAGCAATACCATCGGAACCGAATCCTCTAGCATTTCCTAGTACAAACATGAACTCGGTTCCTACTGCAGTCTGAGAGGCCATAAACATTAAAACCCATTAGCACCTCTTCCTAATGGCGATACATCTATTAACGCATCCGCACCACTCATCCACGAGTGTAATGATGCTCCTATTTGCTTTTAGCACATTTCCTCGACGCATCGCCGTCTATTTATTTAGCAGCACAATAGTCTTCACGATCCCTTTGTCCTTACCGTGTTTTTGCTTTGTTTTTCCATGGCCTTGTTTCATTAGAAAACAAATGTGATCTTCGCCATCACACATACACCCATACACCATGATCTGCATTACGAGATCTGGTTTTCTATTCCGCCAAGAGAGACTTTACGTTTCTCTGGTGATAAGTAAAAATATATCCTTAGTGGAGAGGATATCTACAACCACACCACCAAACTTACCCCAAACGAGTGTTGAATCTTTGAGTCTTATTCCAACCACCGATCGCGACGGTCGGTTTTTTTTCTCCCGCTCCCTGTAGCCCACCACGGGGACGCGTATACATTACCACCTCGAGTTCGAGCTAGCGTTAGCCCATTTTACCAACGTGTTTGCAACTAGCGTTTGCTAAGTGCCTGTGTTTTATTAAGTTGAGTGTCGAGTTGTGTTGTTAAGGAGTAAGCCTGCAGTAAAATTAGAATGCCATTTGTGAAATTACAATAACAATAGAGTACTCAAAAATAAAAGTTTTAACTAGTGAAAATCGTGTTTTATTTTTCTCTTGGTGAACGGCTGCATTAAGCAATAGGACTACGAAATGCATCACTGTATGTAAGGATTGAGGTTTGCCGCGCAATGTTCACGTTCATACCAATCAATTAATAAAGACAATTCAATTCGTAATCAACTGTGTGCGCGTAGTAGAAACACTATCCTGGTATCCGTGGTATGCTTCAGCACTTATTGCAATTCCATCTGAAGTTACATTTCGACCGCCATCCTGTGAAAGTTTTGTTTATTTGCCATTGACTGAATGCATCGAGAAGTGAACTTTATCGAGGGGACGGAGTAGAACCCCGTGTTGTACGCCGTCACAATGACTTCGTCCCCCACAGTACTCTTTAGCCTTGTCCAGTGTCGATTCATCGATTCTTAAAAGTTTTGTTTGGAGATTTGGATCACTATCCGATCATGTAACATTGATTTCTTCTGGTTGCCAAAATTACAACTCCCTGCTAATCTGGTGATGTCTGCCATGAATTGGTCGAAAGCTTCCTTTTCCTTTTGTGAACGTGTATAAAAGAAATACAGTTCATAGACATCGTTCGTGGGTGGGATGCAGTACTCCTCGAATTTCGCTATCACATCAATCTTTTTACTTTACGCAGAATTCAACTGAAATGTTTCGAACAACTCGATAGCTGCATCCCCGGTGCAGCTCAAAAATCTATCGACCGGCTATGTCTTCTTCTTTATTGCTGGTTGCTGTGGCGTACACTGTATATACTTGTTTCAATTTAGCAAAATTCTTTTTTAGGTTGCCTTCTAAAAATAGAAGATCTGGCTTTTCAAAATCCATTTTGTCTGTTTATTATTGGTATTGTGTTTGCTTGCACTGAACTTCCATTTAAGTAATCAGTTCTACTTTTCACTTTTCGCCATAACCGGCTGCGCCATGATGTGTATAATAAGGATAAAACATCCCTTTGTTGTGCTTTGTGTTTATTGACTGACTCGCAGCCCCAGAGAGAGAGACTTCTCCCTGGGTGGGTGTAATTCATACACATGCATACATAGGTTCTATTAATGTACATCTATTCAACAATACTAAATGATTGTTGCTTAGAGCAGATATAGAAGGGTACATTAAATCACATATGTTGCACTCGTTGACGCGAAACGCTGGTGTATCTCAAAAAACTCGGGGTAGGCGACCAAAATCGGCCGGGATAGGAAGTATGCTGATGTTCGTTATAAATGACAGGAATAATAGGAAATTCACCACTATCCGTAAACTTTAACGAAAAGCGCAACATTGTGTCACATCAAAATCCCAATATAATAAAAGGTGTGCTGCACTAAAACTACTTTGTATATTTTTGGTATATTGCCTGAAATGCCTTCACTAGTTACATCTATGGAGATTTGTTTGTTTACTTTGGATCTTACATAGAACCTATCAGACCAAATGACAAGTGGAGCTGTGCATTCTGCACATGGTTGAGATACTTAAACATCGGAGGGCACAAACCAAGTCGAAATAATAATTTCATGATACAAGGGAGTAGGCGCTACCTTGTTCGCGAGTTCAATGACACCTGTTTAATATTTGGTATTGGTGTTATTTATGAGTTTTTACACTTTGTAAGTATAAAAAACGAAAACAACATATGGAATAGTAAAAACTATAACAAATATAAAATAAAATATACTTTTGAAACGTAAGCTTAAAGAAAAATGTATACAGAGGGTTTATACTATAATAATTTGTGGGGGTTCTTTAAGGCGCCTGAAGAACCACCCATCGTCCTAACCCACCTCCCCGTTCCCAACCTGCAAATAGCGTACCCACCAAAGCCTCTTACCTGAATATGAGCCGTTCAAAGCTCACCTTTGATCAGTTCATACCTGAAACATAAGCCCACGGCAAGATTACCATCTTGCCGTGACATCAAACACGCGCCATCAACTAAACCACCTCGGCTCACCTGTCATGAACCGATCGGCTACTATGGGTGGCCACATGCCCACCAAACACACGCCATCCCTCTGTGTGTTCTTGTCCCAACAATCCGTTGGTCCAAAAAGACACGCCAGGCAAGTTGCAAGCCAAATTTCCGAGGATCGATCGCCTAAGCCGATAACGACCATCGAGCTAGACATGATCATAATTGTTGTTTAAACAATCAAATCAACGGCGGCATCCCACGATCTGTTTCTAAACCAAATACACAGTAATTTCACTGTGTTTATCCTTTTCCTATCATCCGTTGGTCCATAGCCACCCTGGGTAAATTGTATGCTTGCTCATCTGCAAGTCAATTCCCATTATCGATCGCCCAAGCGACACCCGATCATCGAATAAGACATGATCGCGATCGTTGTTCAAACAATCATTCTAATGATCATGCCCTATGATACATTCTTCCTAAAAACCGAACAAACCTCCACACTGCCCCTTACCGCTGGCATTAGATATAATCACTATTAACCCAAACAATAGCCACCCTAGCCATTGCCATGGCGAACAAATCTTCTGTTTACTTATCGTCACAGAAAAATCTATTGCCTGCAACGGCATGATTGTGAGCGATCATGTGAGCAGCCGATGTTCCCATGTCGCATTGGTTAAACCAAACAAATACGCATCTGAGCGTATGACCCCCGAAATAGCGTTTCTATTTACATAATACATAGAAACCTATTTCTTCCTCCGGCGATCGTCACTATCGTTTACAATAACGATGCCTGCAGCCTCTAATGCTTGTTCCTTTGTTTGAACAGCCGCAAGATCGATCGCTGTCCGAACTTCCAGCGAAAGGGCATTGTACCTGACCTGTACGGTCACTTGGGAAATTCTCTATTGAACCCCAATCGATCGCTCATTGGTCATCACCAAAGAAAAGATCGGATTGGTTCCTCCCATATCGATGGAAATCCATCACGATAGCATCTGGTGAATTTCTTACAACCTATCACCGAAGAGTCTAATTTCATATTTCAACGTGCACGCACGCACTATTCGAGTCGCCAGAGGGTTGTCGCCGTATTTTCAATGTCGAGTGCATTAATAAGAGTTGCTTTAATCCAAGTTTTGTTTTCTTTCGTGGCGTTGTTTCAACAAGTAATTTCTGTTGTTGTTTATTATGTGTAACCCAACATAACTTTATGTCAATCGAGATGTGTGTTAAGTTGTGCTCGCGAACTGCAACTAAGCAATATTAAACGACTTAGTATTTTGTTTCAATGAATTACATCCTGTCTCCAGAACTGAAATAAAAAAAGAACTTTTACCTAATAAATTCAGTTAAGCAAATTAAACGATTAAGTGTTTTGTAACAACGAATTACTTCTTGTCACGGAACTCAATAAAAGAACATAGCTTAATAAAAAGAAACCAAGGTGTTTTATTTCTCTTTCGCTTGGGACACCGTCGCCGTTGAAGTTAATCCCAGAGGACGCAGTTGCGAAGTTGTGGGGGTTTAGTGAATCTCACGCCCATGCCGGTGCACTGACTAAAACCTACCCCACAAATTACATTATGTTGGTTCGAGCAATAGTCTCCGCTGTTGTGTCCATTGCTTGCTGGCTTTTCTGATACTATTTTTAAAATATAATACTTGATGAAATACTAAAAAGAATTTTATATTGTTATTAACCAAATATACTATACTACTATTTATTGGCGTGTGGGAACCCGGAAGTTCATGACCTCAACGACTCGACTCCGCCATCGTTCCCCTCCTGTGCACTCTCCCTCCACGCTTCTTCAACCGATCCGATCTCCTCAAGGTCAAACCTAACATTGTCCGCCCATTTCCGTTGCGGGCGCTCTGCCGGTTTCTTTCCCGTTGGTCTACCGTTAAGAATTCTACGCACGGTCCTATCCTTGCCCATTCGAGCCACATATTCGGTCCATCTTAATCTTCGCGACCTGATTACTCTTTTGGCAGTATTTATATTTGTCCTTAGGTCGGGCATTGATGACAGCGGTGTTCCGCCGAACAACGTCCGCAGTAAAAGGAATTAAAACAACCGGAACACGGAGACGATCACACAAATGAAACACTGCGCAATGTTTTGCTTTGATTTTGGTTTTATTTAATTACTTGTAAAGATTACGGGTTTTAATATTACAATTTGTAATGTTTTGTTCACACAACGACCCTCTTAATCGACACAACTATATTACCATTCTATTGCACACGAATCTCGCACAACTCACAACTCAAGTCACTCGAATTTGTTCGTTTCTCGCATCGCCGATACCTCCTCGATGGGGTTTCCTAACGTCTCGTCTCTGTACGGATGGTCTAAGTCGACTCTCCAATTCGACGGTATTCGCTAGACTAATTGATTCTATCCTAATAATATCCCGTTCTAATTACCTATCCTCGCATCTGCACAGGAAAATTTCTCATCCTGTCTGCCAACAGATTTTCCCAAAGTATCTGTTAGCTCCATTACCCATTGTCTCTGTAAAAAGGAGAAATCTTCCTGATGATCATTATCATCATCATTACCATTAATTGCTGGTGGTTGGTATCTCGTCCCTTTGTGTGTTGATCGGATGCCGTCGCTTATTCTCCGATCATTCCGTAGTTTATTTGCTCTACACATCTGGCATGCGGCGAAGGATCGCCTGCATTTCGGATGCGTACATGGATTATGGAATGTAAGGCTTTGTTTGCCTTTTCCACCATAAACATCTATCAGGGATAGTGTTATGCGTTTATAATTGTTCGCCTGATAATCAGCGGCGCAACGAATTGTTTATTTGCGCAAGTGTGCCTGGTTTAGGTGGTAATTGCATTTAGCTACCAGCGTATGCATCCGTTGTTCGGTCTATTTACCGATAATGGTATTTCGTGGGAAACCATCGCGTTGCTGCTCAGGCTGGGTGGTCGATTCACATGCGATGATTTCCTGCATTTTGGGATTGGTTTTGCATACGATGAATGGATGGGTTGACTCGATATTGAAAGCTTTTGAACGTTAAGTTCCTTGGTTTTTGATATCGGGTTCAACGTTGTTGCAATTTGATATAACCTTTGTTACAGGTATGGTAATGACCATTGGGCCACGTGTCTGTGGGCACGTGTGCTGCGACGGTAAGTAGAGTCCCTTGACGGAAAGGATAACTCACCTGTAAGGAGTTGTATGGTTCGTAGAACCGCTACACTCTCACTATTGTAGGTTTGCGGTATAGCTCTTCCAATTCGTGGTTGTGGAGTTGTGGGTGTTTTAAGTTAGCATCGGCAAGGATGCGAGTTCCATTAAAACACTCCGACGAAAAGTCAAATCACCGGACACTAACGATGAGTGCTTCACCAAAAATGTCTACGAAAACACACGCTGCAAGAACCCAAACAAATAAAACGGCATGAGTTGTTGTTTAGAGTTGGTTTTTTTATTGTAGCTTTATATGAATAATATATCGTTCCGCAAGGAAACTCCGCAAATTATAGGTAAAGGCTTTCACTTGTTAATTTCCTGGAGTTCACTTAGTGAATTGTTCTTACGTTTCAGCTCTGCCAATAATGTGGAATTCAATGTATTAAAAATCCAAACACAAACACCGGTCACAGTTTTCTCTTTCAGTGCTCAGTTTTATTTGTCATTAATGTCGAATACAATATTTGATTGAAATAAACTGCTTTGGAAGTCATTAGACACTAATTACTGATACCATATTTATTTTAGAAAGACTTTTGAAGATCTTTAAGCACTAATTACGAGTACAATATTTATTTTAGAAAACTCTTTTGGAAATCTTTAAACGCTCTCACGGCTCAACTCGACTGACTATTCGTGCGCACATTCTGGGGGTTGAAAATTGACTCTCAAAAACGCGACTTTCACAATTGCACGCCGCGGTGGCTAAGATCTGACTGGTTTCCCTTCGCCGCCATCAGAATGACATCGCAAAGAAAAACCGTAAAAGGGGAGGAGCTACGCGATCAACTGGTAGCAGTCAATCGTGATTGGACCGGGAAATAAGGCATACATTTTGCATGTATGTGTAAGCGTCGCATACGATCGTCCGGTGAACGAGGATGGATGCGAGCGTCGTAATTGCATCTCCTGGTAATGGGTTTGTAAACAATGCATGGGCCTGCGGCTGTGTACACAATTGATTGTGTAATACTTGTCGGCAACCGAACCGTCTGGTGAAAAAGCAAAACAAACCGAAGATCTGGCCACCCTAGGAGAGGCCATAAATCAACATTTGGTTGATGGACATGCAAGTTCCCAAGTCCGCTGACGGTTGGCGGCCGTTAATAGGGAATTGGTATACCATAAACAATCCGTGGTGTGAATGCGATGTTTAGGTATTGCAACGAATATAGGGTGCAGCCATTGCCAGTTGTTAAAAGTAAACACTTGATGGCCACATCCAATTCGTTGCTTGTTTGCGGTCCCTGATCGGTGGAGACCGATAATAGAAAACCAGCTATTGCTGGTAATTGGTGAATGTTTGCTTTGCGTCAGCCGAAACCTTGTCGACGGTGGCAAACTGATGAGACCTGGTAGCCGCATGCTTAGGGGTGCCATGGACAAACAAACAAAAAAAACGAATAAATTTGAAACTCCGTGTTGATTTTGTTTCCATGGCATAAAGTATTGGGAACGTGATGCACTGGGTGCTATACATGCCCGGGGGTGAAATTCTCGATGCCACGGCTAGGTGATAATCCTTGCCGTGGACTTAACGTTTTCAGGAATGGATCGTGGAAAAAAAGGTGTTTGGAAAAACCCCCCAAAGAAAGGTAAGCTGCCTAAGGTATTTATGTCAGTTATCCTTTGGGGTAACTGAATTAATTCCAGCAATTTGGCTGGCGGTTAATGCCGTAGCAAGGTTGCGTAACCCTGCCGAAGGTTCGACTTCAAGGTAAGTCGCATCGCTGGGAATGGTGGGGATCGTGCGATGCATGGCTCTTCGGGCCCTGAAAAGCCCCACAGAGTTTCCTCCATTGTCCTGCCTCCTCGTCATATTTACCTCCAAAGATACACCTTAAAACTTTATTCTCGAATACGCGGAATTTGTTTTCTTTCCGTTCTGTGAGAGCCCAGGATTCGCATCCGTATAGAGCAATCGGCATTCTATAAACACGGAGCTTTATATTACGTGATGGCAGTTTGGATTTCAGCCGTTTACTGACTGTGTGTCAACTAGCGTTACCGGAATGCGGTCTTTTGTTAATTTCCTTCGACATTTGATTACTGACCGTCAGTATCGCTCCCAGATATTTAAATTCTTTAACCCTTTCAAATATCTTGCCTCTGACGTTTCTATGTGTTCCCTGAGGTCCAGCTGCTCTCGCCGTAATCATGTATTTTGTTTTGTCTTCATTTATTCCTGGGCCCAACTCTTCTGACGCTTGCATGATGATTTCACTGTTTTTACTTGCAGTTTCTAGATTATGGCCAAGAACGGCGATGCCATCCGCATTTGCGAGCACTTGTGTGACTCCGTTCAGGGATGATCCGGCCATGTTGTCATCTTGTACTTTTCTGATGAAGTACTCGAGCACAAGGACAAAAACACATGGTGAGAGGACGTCCCCCTGTTTTATTCCGTGCCGGATTTCAAATGGTTCTGAGAGATGGTTTTCTATTATAGCTCGCTCTTTGTTACCGTTCATGCAGATTTGAATGACGGCGGCATATTTTTTCGGGATCCCCAGCTCAACTACAATATGGTAGAATCTTTGCCTTGCGACTGAGTCGTAGGCTTTTTTTAAGTCAACGAACAGTTGGTGAACTGTCTCTCCGAATTCCCACTTCTTTTCCAGCAGTTGCCTTATTGTGAATATTTGGTCGCTTGTTGACCGCTTCCTACGAAATCCGCATTGGTAGTCTCCCAGTATTCCTTATGCGTACGGTGTGATTCTCGCCAGTATGACATTTGTTAGTATTTTGTATGTGGTTGGGAGCAATCACATTCCTCTGTACTTTTCGCAGTCAGCTCTGTCGCCTTTTTTGAAAATGGGGACGACTATTGAGGTTTTCCGTTCTTTCGCAGTGACTTCCTTATCCCATATTGTTTTGATGAGTTTGTGGATCTTTCGAGCGGTTGCCTTTCCTCCATGTCTGCCGGTATGCAGTCGACTCCGGTAGCTTGTTGTTTTTCAATCGATTTATTGTGTCTACAACTTCGTTGAAAGAGGGCTCTGGGATCTGAGGCGCGGCTGTATGTACGGCTGGTGCGTTTATTTGTGGTTGATGGGCCCGCACATTGAGCAGGTTTTCAAAGTATTGCTTCCATCTTGTCACGATATTGTTTGTTTCTGGGACCAGATAGCCGTTTGCGTCTCGAATTATTTTGGCTCTCCCTCAATACGTATTTCTAAATGAATTTATGCAGGGATACGTACCTCTGATGTTCTTTGCTCTGGAATTTTCTACGATTTTTTTGATCCGAGTCTTCTCCCATTCGCGTTATTTGCATTTGAAAAGTCTCATTGTCTCTTTCCGAATTGTCGCGTATCTTTCTGCGTTTCCATCATATCTTTGTAACTGGATCACTCTGAGGCGTTTACGTCCTTCGATCTTTGCCCTGCACTCATCGTCAAACCAAGGTTTGGACTTAATCGTTTTCTTAAATCCTAATATCTTTTGGGCTGCTTGGTTGATTGTGTCTCTGATCGAAGTCCATTCAGCGTCCATACTATTGGCTTCCTCTTCCTCACTGCTCCCATTCTCTAGGATGCTAATTCTATTGGTTAGTTCGTCTTGATATTCAGCCCTTTTGCGCAGGTTTTTTAATTTATCAATGACGAACTTTTTGCTCGTCTCCCGTGACTGCCCGTGACGTCGGTTTGCTGCGAGCCGACTCCTGATTTTGCCAATCACTAGAAGATGATCGGAGTCGCGATCTGCTCTTCTATATGATCTTACGTCAAGGATATTCGACTGGTGTCTTTTGTCTATAAGGAAGGGTGATATCCATGTGGCTTTATGGATTTGTAGCGTTTGTAACCATAGTGAAGAGCGTGTGATTCGAACCGACGCTATCACCGTTAGAATCACTAAAAGGTAGAACCAAAGTTCAACACATCAGGGCACTGCCGCGTGTACGAATTCAATTTCTAAACTCAAGTACATTCGACTGATGTGGAAATGCTATATTATTGCTATGGTATACGGCTTTAATGGATATGTTTTTGATTGTGTTCTTCACTATTGGTCGTGTGTATCTGGTAGAAACGCCACAGATTTGCTTGTGTTTGAACATCGTGCTTTTCACGACCAGATCTTTTGACGCTGCGAACCAAATAATTCGAATTCCATTATCATTTGAGACGTCGTGTATTTTAAACGAAATATAAAAAATTAAATTGAATAAAAAAGAATTAAGCCTCGAAATGAATTTGGAGTATTCATAAAATGCGGAATGTGGAGCGTTTGTGAAAAATCAGTAAGTAATTGTAAAATTTTCATTCAAAATTGTAAATATTTTAATGGTCTGTATAATAAATGCGGTATTCAAACAAGTCACACATCTCTCGCCTTAGATGTTCTATTGTGTGTCGCTTGTTCTAGGAGTTCTGTCCTACGTTAAACCCGTGTTGTATGACAAACCCAGCTCACAAAATGTATGGAAATTTCCGTCACACATTTACGAGAGCAAACAAAAGATTCCTTTTTAATTAAAGTGTGAATGTGTTTTTTCTTTTAAGAGTATCAGAAACCCCTCTAATGGGGACCCTCAGTATAATAAATTACAATACTGGAAATACTTGTGTGAAAAGTGAATTTTTAGGTGAACATTACGACAACTCGTGCCAAAAATGGTTGACCAATTTGGTTGTTAATTCCGCCCTGACAAAGCATTCAGAAAAGGGACATGCAGTACTCAAACTAAATTATTAAGTTCCGTGTGGAGCCAATTAACTTTTCACTCTACATTTGCATGGAGCAATATATCCAGGACGCAAAGTACTTTTATCCTTAATTTGTCAGTAGTCCCGGTTCCACATTTTAGCATTACATTGTGCAAATTGTACATTCTCCGGTGTTCCTTTGCTCTTAATAATTCACAATTACATTGTCTTTCACATTAAGTCGTCCTCTTCGTTTCATTTCGTTACGAAAGGGACTAAATGTGCAAACCACAATGAAACCTCAACCTTCGCCCTATTTGTAAGGGAGCTTGACATAAAAGTTCATCGATTTGAAAAGTTTATTAACAAAAACTTATGCAACAACATTAATTAAAACTTGAACGGTTAAAGGTCACACATAGGAGTTAATTGGGCGCACACATTCGTTGGCCAGTTTTAAGGGCTAAAGAGAAGAAAAGCCTTTCTTTATGTAGGAAGAAGCCCTCCATGGCAGACGTATTTGTGCGTTCAAGTTTTGCTCTATCTGATATTGCACATGTACACAAAGTTTTCTAGATTATGTGGAAATGTGTGTTGTCAGGATTTTAGGTGAAGTTTTAATGAAAATTTTATTTATAGTAAGGTATAACTGTGGGTATCCTTGGACGGGTAAATTGACAAAACGTTGCCAATGCTTTTGTCCATTTATTGGATTTTATGTGAATGGGGGATGCTACACAAAATGTTAAGGAAACTGTTTTCTACAGTCGTGGCATCACACAATTATTGGATTAAGTATCCTCGGCTCAGTGGGTAAACAACGTGGTGGAGGAGAAATGAATGAGTTGTGTTTGTCAGAACTCCCAAGGGACAGTTGAGTTGTTGACATAGACTAGAACAAATCATATTGGCGTCAGTTGCAAATACGAGAGTGATATCTCGAGGGGATTATTGTATTTGTCTTCTGTTTACAGATATGCCCACCACTGTGGGATAATTACGTGACTCTGAACATGGCTGTGTATATTGCAGGATTTTATTTCTGTCAATTAGAAAGATTGACACAACATATTCTGTTCAATTTTACCAAGAAGAAAAAAACAAAAATATATACAAAATGAATTCACGGATGTAATGGCACCTTTCACCTTTCCTCCAATATATTACATGGGCTGAAAAGTTCCGGAATTTTTCATTAGGTCCACTAGAAAATGGACATGATTTATTTTGAGAGGCTCATCTGTCAGTGGTTTCCGTATGAAGTTTGGTGACATTTCGTCTATTCGTTTAGAAGCTACAGTTGTTTGAGTGACGCTACTTTCGCCTTCGTAAGAAAATGGGAAAACAGGACTATCGCATCCTGATCAAATTTTTTTTTTGATGGGAAAAACTTCTGAACAATCATCGCAATGGTTGCAGAAATTTTATTAAATTCTTATCACACCCGTTCCTTCGAGAACAATAGTTTGTCGGTGGTTTAGCGAATTTAAAACGGGTTGTACAAGCAACAAAGACGCACCTCGCTCCGAGAGTCCAAAACGGGCTACGAATGCGGAAATCGTAAAGCTAGTGCATCGAATCGTTTTGAGTGATCGTAAAGTGAAGTTCTGCGAGCTAGCTGAGGTCGTGCGTATCTCGAAAGAACGGCCGGGATACATTTTGCAGGATCTTTTGGAGATGAAAAAGCTATGGGCGTGATGGGTGCTGCCTTTGGCTGACCGTCAAACAAAAACAGTAGCGTAGTATGCCTCTTGTTGAGGCATAATCGAGCGGGCTTTTTTCGACATTTAGTGTGGATGAAACGCAGATCCATTACCATACGCCTGAGTCTAAGAGGCAGTCTGCTGGAAATCCACGAAAGCCGACCAAAGCGTTTAAAAGACCAACGCTCGTGGAGGAACCTACGCGATTGCCGTAAACCCGAGGTGATAATGCGAACACTCTGAATCTGGTTTTGGCATCCGAGCCGAGCATTTATACCGTCGGTGCAGGTGAACAACTATTTGTATACACTTCATTGGGAAACCCTACCTCACCCGCCGTATTCTCCAGACCTTGCGCCTTCTGATTATCACTTATTTCGATCCATGGCACATGGTCTGTCTGAGCCGCACTTTACAACATAGGAAGATATACAAAAAATGGGTCGATTCTTGGATATGCTCAAAAGATGAAGAGTTCTTCCGACGTGGTATCCGGATGCTGCCAGAAAGATGGGGAAAGTAGTGTCTAGTAATGGACAATACTTTGAATAAAACGTAATGTACCGGTTTTTCACAATAAATTCCTAATTTTGTATAGAAAAATTTTATTTGTACACCTAATAGAATTTAAACATTTTTTGTCGAGCAAGTAAGATAACTATAAGAAAAAGAACAGATTAAAAATGTACGTAAAATAAAAATTAAAATGAGTGGTCGCATTGGATATCTCCAAGGCCTCTGACGGGCTCGAGTCGTAGTTCAAGCAAGCTTCGTTCAAACGGACTTTCCCAACAACTTTACGACTGGACGAAGAGCTGCCTCGAAAATCGATCAATCCGGGTTGTTCTAGACGTTGTTTTTTTTTTTTTTGGTTTCGGTAGTGTTCTAGACGTTGTGTCTTTCGATCTATATTCTCTTAATTCCGGGGTTTCCGGGGTGCCTCAAGGTTCTATTTTGCCTCCAATATTGTTATCGCTTCCCAATGGTAATTTGTTTGGATCAACGGGTAAATACTTCAGTAAAAATATTCATTTATTTATTTATTTATTTATTATTAACAAATAATTCAAAATTACGTATCAATAATCTAACATAATGAGTCGAGCAGCTGAGATTATTGGCTCTGTACTTTTGAATTATAATTTGAATTTTAGAATTTTTAAAAACTTATCTAAATTTTATATGTTGTCGGGGGTAGGATCTTCGAGAATTTTATAAATATCTATATTAGGAAATAGAGGATCTCATCTATATTATCTATATTAGAAAATAGGCGATAGTTTCAGGTGAGGACAGTCTTTTAGTATATGAATGACTGTTAGTGCTGTGTTGCATTTTTGGCAGATTGGGAGTGTGTCTTTGTTGACCAGGTAAAAAGTGTAGCAGACGTATTACCTAATCACAATGTCACGAAGTGTGTGATTTTAAATTAACTCAAATTCGTGATATTTGAATGGGTTTACGTTTTTATAGGTGTCGTGATAAGTATCCCAATTTTTTCGAATTTCATTTTTTAGTTTATTTTGGATGGTTGCTAGTAGATCGGCTCTTGTTAAAAATATTCAGTTTTGCATTGTACACGTATTTTTTCATTTTCGAATGATCGACTGATTAAGCATCAAGGAATCCGACGGATCGCACCAATGTACGGTTCATCTCCGGACGGTACGAACATCCCTGCATTAGAACTCGTCCCGTTACAGAGCGGGGAAGCTGTAGAATTTCCTTCCTGCGCAAGTGTTCCCGGAGCGTTACCACCTGCAACTGTTCAAAAAGAACTGCAACAGTAATTTGGTGGCATCTCGGGGCGCCATGTGGGCGCTATAAGTTCGTCTCTCCCGAAAGAAGTTTAAAAAAAAACCGCATAGCGTGGTGAGGCGGTTCCGCCAAACCCAACGATTCGCTTTCCTAAAAAACCCCCATGACTTGCACCCAATCTCCTAATTTCACTAATGCAATCGCATTAGCATCTTAAATGCTTCACACATTAAAGAGATCAAATCTGTAATCTAAGAAAGCCCCTGGAAAAGAAAACTTACCTTTCATGCATCCCTTCGCATACTATTCTCCGTAAGATTTCTTTCTTAACTTATTAGGCAGAACCCCCATTATTGCAACCCAACTCCCATTGTTTCCCGCCAATGTATTTGCATTTGCACCTGAACACATTTTCCTTTTTCAAGGACATTTAATGCATACAACGCATTATCTAAAATTCTTAAAATAGTTCCTTAATGTGCGTATGAACCATAAATACAAACCATTCGGCACCCATTGTTATCATTTGAAATGTAATGTCGGACGGTTTGTTTTTACAGCTGCAACAAGCCGACCAGCGATTCAAACATAGACAAACAATCATCCATTCAAACATAGACAAACAATCATCCATTTCCATAGACAAACAATCATCCATTTCGTACGTCGCCACAAACTAATTACCCTGCATATACAAAGGCAGGCAAGGGATTTTTTTCTGCCACCAATCCCATTAGCACCTTTGTCCCAACGTCGATAATAGCGACGACGCATCGCGTAAAGAATGACCCACATTACCGAACGATGCATTTTGTCGTTTCTCCCTTTGTCTGTTCATATTTGGGGATCTGCTACTCATCAGCAGCAGTATAAGCATACACAAACCCAATTAGCATCCAATGAGATTCGGCTTGTTTGCTTAGCCGAATTCACTTCTCATGGATGCACATTTTCCCTTTCTTTGTTTAGATCCGTTCTCATGGTGTGTCCCATGAAAGAACCCATGTACACACATACATGTGTATCTCTATGATCTCCTCTATGAGATCTGGCTACCAACCCCCAAAGAGGGGGAGAGGCGATATATATATTCGAAGTCGTCGGTGAAATAAATTCGAATTACTCGGTATTGCTGTACGTAAATTTTTTTCGTCACCATTGAGCTGAGCGTAGATTTATCGAAGTCGTGTTTATTGTGTCGCGTTAAAAATACAATCACTCGCATTATCACCTGTACTATAATTGAAAATCTCGTGGCAGTGATATAAAGTGAATAATAAATGTCTAGACATTATCCAAACAATCTAGTGTGTTTTAATTTTCACTTGTGTGACCTGTGGCTACCTTTCCTCGGTGATGTTCGGTGATCAGACGAAATGCAGCTTTCTCCTTTCAACTTCTGCGTTTGGGATCCGCTATATAAAATGAAGTTGGCGATGTGAAAACGAGAGAAGACGCGTTGGGGATAGAAGTAGAACCCGCACCCCTGCCGGTGCCAGAACTTCTACCCTACAGTGGTCTCAGGATAACATCCTGCAATGGGGGAAGACCGATCTCACCGACTTCAATGCAAAGCAGACGCAATATTCAACATTCACGAGGAAAATGTATCGCCGGTTCCGCGGCTGATGATAAATGACCAGTCCATTTGATCCAAGAAAAGCATACGTTTCCTCGGCATGAGGGTCTGTGGAAATTTATCGTGGCATAAACACGTATCGAGCATCGCCAGGTCCGCCTCTAGAAAATTGAGTTATCTTTTTAGAGCCAACATATATTTTACTCAGCCCCAACTTCTTCACTTACATATATCTCAAATTAGACCCGCGCTCGATTGTTGTTCCCATGTTCCCTCAGCTTACCTTCAGTCTGATCGAGAGCAAACAGAGACGGGTGACCCGCCTGATCGAGGACATTGTCTAAGAAAGAATAGCGTTCATAAAAAGTGCCTTAGTAAGAACAGTCTTTATATGGATAGTCCTAATAAGAACAGTCTTAGTAGAAATAGTTTTTATATGAGTAGTCGTAATAAGAACAGTCTTAGTAAAAGTAGGCGTAATAAAAATAGTTTGGTGAAAACCGTTCTAATAAGAACAGTCAGCTACGATAGTCTTAATAAGAATAGTCTTAATAGAACGGACCTAATAGGAATAGTTTTGGTTGAAAATGTCTTAATAAAAACAGCCTTAGTAAGAACACTCTTAATAACAACAGTCTTAGTAAGAGCTGGACTAGTAGGAAACGTTTTGGTAAGCACCACCTTAATAAGAACTGTCTTAGTAAGAACAGACTTAATAGGAATAGTTTTAGTAAGAATCGACTTAATAAGTAGAGTCTTAGTAGGGAAAGTCTTCGTTTAACATTTCGCTTGATGGTGTAATGCTCTGTTTGCCGATGCTTCAACTTCATGAACGTAAATTGTCGAAACATTACGAGTGGTACCGCTTAGAGAGAAAACTCTGAAATTTTGATTTCGTAAACTTATTCCATAAACACTTCAAATTCAAAGAAGAAATCATTAAGATCCACCACAAAATGGTTGTTGCGTTTGACTGTAAACGGAGTTGGTGTGGAATCGGGAAGCGTGGAATTGGCTGATAAATTAGTTTTGTCATCGTTGATTTAGTTATTGACTGTGGGCAATGAAATAGATGAGGAGTATACGTTTTAATTCTTTTCTCAAACCTTCTTCAAGCATTTCACCGTGATATCGGTTCACTTTAAAAAGTATCTACAGAAGAGTGGATAAATACAGAATAATATTCCTTAGCCAAACTGCAAAACTTCACTTTAAAAAGTATCTACAGAAGAGTGGATAAATACAGAATAATATTCTTTAGACAAACTGCAAAAACCTGAAGCGCTGAGCGCTTCATGCGTTTCCGATTCATTACAGCCTTGATGTTTTCAAGAACGATTACATCGATACGTCATTTCGACATTGCCGGTGTATATTTCCGTTCTCACCGTACTTTGGCATTTAAGAGTATCACAAAGTCTTTTAGCAGAGCGCTTGTTGTACAATAACAATTTATTTCTGTAATAAGATTTAAACACGAACTCAAGTGCCACTTGGCAAATTGAATCACGTTCTTATACCCGGTTACACTGAGATATTCAGGTTGGAGTTGTAACATTTTTGGACCTGTGAACACACATACTACAAAAAGTTCAATATTGTTAGGGGAACGCGACATATACGTCGCCTTCGTTACGTTACCACCTGGAAAAGGTGTTTGGAAAACAACTACAATATTTCAACGTCCATTGAATTTTCTCTAGCACATGGTCGCTTTTTAATTACTCTCTGGCGTAATGCAAAACACCTTTCAACTAACGCGAAGCCACACACACCATTAATTATTGCACCCTATTGGTTAGTATTCAAACCAATCGATTTAATTGAAATCCTTGCCTCATGAATGCCTTGAAACTGATTTTCTGAACCTTACAACAACAGAGGTTATCAAGCAGAAAACCCCTCCACATTTTGTCGACATCTATAGTCCTTGTGTGTAACATAATGAACTCTACATCCTGCTGACATTGAAATTGTGATCTCCTCATGTTTAATTAACCATTCCAAGGATACATGCCATGAAGGTTTGTCAAGTTGATAAAGTTTTGCCACAAGTTGAATCCTTTAGCATAATGGAACTTATTCGACAACCAAAATCTTTGAGAAAGATAAGGAACAATCGAAGGAATTTCTTGTGACAATTGAAGGATTCAATTGGTAAAAATAATAAATCAGCGGCATAAACTTTCGAAATCAATTTACCTGACAGTTCACCCGAATAAATGGTTCTGCGTATCTAGTGAATATTTGTATTAAGTAACCAAAGGAAAAGACAGAAAATAGAAGGATACAACCGCTATTGGGTGGTTTGGTCACCAGAATTTTGATGCATGCAATATGTTGTCGTATAAAATGAAAGGATAATGAAATCACATGAACCCCAAAGGAACATTGATTCGTAAGATGCATAAACCGTTTTGATTTGACGAACGATTGAAGTATCATCAATGATCAGGTTCTCTTCCCGACGAGGGACTATAGAGATTAAAGGTCACAACTAAATAAAGGATGATGTATGCGGGCTAGGGCCAACTCAATATCAACTCTTCATGATTCAGGACAACTTTCTGATTTTATCTTTATTGAAATTGTTCGAAAGGACTTCAGTCTGAAGAATGTGAACATAATGAAGTTTTTGTTTTGTTTTTTTTTTCCTTTTTTGTGTTTCTTACCTCAGCTACAACATACTCGTAAGCTGCGAGCCTTCGATGAAGACGATGGCCAAATCAAATTTGTAGACGTGCACGTTTGAGGAAAGAAGTAATGCTCGAATGGTCCCAAAGCAGACTGAAAGAAACAATTGGATTCTGCTAAGCTTTTGTTTGCTTAATTGTGCTTGACAGGGTTATGACGAGTACTGACGATAGCTTACTTGAGTTGACCCCAGAATTGAATGTCTTGTTGAAGCTGTGTTGGTTTCATATACGGAAATGAGAAAAAGAAGAGGGGTTCATGAATGAGAACGATATCATCTGGGGCACGATAAATTCGATTGTGAGTACGTGAGACGAATGATGATGAAGTGGAGCATATCATAATATCTTTAGAGCGAATGACAAGAGAGGAAATTACAAACAATATTGAATGCCGGCATTTAATTGGTCGCAAAACTCAGTTATTAAGGCTAATGTCACATGAAAACCTTCTATTTTTATATTCTTCTCTGCGGCGGTACGAAAATAGAACTCTGTTGTTCGCCGAGGTGAGCGTGCGGTAATAAAACATTATATTTTTGGGTGTCTAGACTTGTAGAGCAAGTGCTTTGCATTATTAAGAATGCAATTTGATTTTGATGAATTTGCGTTGGAATCATCAGGGCTATATTCCAGGGCATTAATGTTGCAATCACAGTTTGAATAATGTGTTAGGTCATTATCGCATATACGTGGTCGCCGTCTGATGCCTCGGTGCTTTGGTTCTAACCTTTAATAGCGTGGGTTCAGATCACGTCCTTCACCACCATCATCCTCACTATGGACCTATTTGCCCATTTTTTTCAGTAAATCCTTTTTAATTTGCTAAACTACACATTTCGAATGCCTGCGGACAAACATCTTGAAGCATTGTAAAAACATTATCCATTTTGATGAACAAAACTATCTTGACTACAATCCCGGATATGGCCTGAGATTTGCACTTCGTAACAAACAGAGTTACGTCTCTCTTCCAGCTTTTGTTAGAAACGGTTTTTTATCCTATTATATATCACTGAATATAAAGCAGAGAAAGTGCCAAGTCCTGTGTGAATTTTCGTTAATTTTTTGGTTTGCTTACTTGCGACTTATTAAAAAAAACGTCCGAGAGCAAGAGCAGCATAATAGTCTATCGCAGAGGTTCCCAAACTTTTTTGTGTCGTAGACCCCTTGCCATGTTTTTCAGTTTTGGGTAGACCCCCTACTTACCTGATATTGATTTTTTGTAAATTCTGAATTGTGGTGAAGTTTAGTGTTAAAAACTTAAAGTAAAAACACATGTTAAGTTTTATACATTTATTAATTGAATTTAAATTAAAACTACTCAAAATAAAATTTTGTATCTGTTATATAAAATATACGTAACATAAAATAAACATAAAATAAACTAAGCAATAAGTAAATGTTTTTAGCGAGAAGGATGAACCTGATGCTTTAATGTTGTGTTTCTTGTAGGGGTTTTTATTTCCAGGAAGCGTGTCTCCTAGTCCTTAAAAGGACAAGGCGATCTCTTAAAATTTGACCGCCCCTGAAAACTTGTCCTACAAAAGGGGTCGTTGCCGTGCTTCCTCTGAGTTCATAGGGAAGAGCAACGTCCTTTTATTCGGCCTCCGCCCTGATGTCTTCACTTGGTCTTCCGTGGGGGCCAGGTGATATTTAGATATCCGTCGCCCATAAAAAATGAAAACACGTCTTGTTTCCTTTATGAATATGATTTTATTATATTATTCAGGATTTTCCTGGGGTACTTCCTCCAGGGACTGTGAATTTAGACTGCGGCCCGGAGATCACTTCACTATTCCTTTATAAAGGAAAAGGAATCGAAAATTGTATCCCAAAGATACACATTTTCGTGCAACAATCTCGATCGTTTGGATATTTCGAGGGAGATGTTGTACGAGGGTTGCCTTTTATATTTCGGGATTAGAGAACAAAAACAAATATTGATCATCGAAAATCAATTTATTGTTTTTCAAAATATTCCACATGAAGATCTATACACTTTTGCATGCGTTTGAACCAATTGTCGAAGCACTTTTGCCACTCTGATTCAGGTATCTCCAACACATGCATTCTGAATGCAGCAACCGCTTCTTCAGGTGTCGAAAAATGTTGACCTCTCAGTTTGTTTTTTACGTACGGGAATAAAACGAAGTCATTCGGTGCCAAGTCAGGACTATACGGCGGATGACCCATCAAATCGATGTTTTGGGTGCTCAAAATTGCAGTTGTCGCAGCCGATGTGTGAGAGCTCGCATTGTCGTGGTGAAGAGTGATCCGTCTTCGGCGGTTGGTTTTCCTGATTTCTTGGAAAACAACTGGCAAACAAATGGTTGTGTACCACTCAGAATTTACTGTTCTGCGTTGTTCTAGTGGTACGGTTGCGACATGTCCAGTTTTTCCGAAAAAACAGGCGACCATTTGCTTGGAAGTGCTTCGTTTGCGAACAACTTTTGTTGGATTTGGCTCATCTTGAAACACCCAGACAGTCGACTGCTGTTTACTTTCGGGCTCATACGCGTAAATCCACGATTCACCACCTGTCACGATGTCATAGACGTGTTTCGAAGCACCGCGACCGTATTTTTTGAGCATTTCTTTCGACCAATTGACACGAGCCAACGCGAACAAATTTTTTTGACAGTCAAATGTTTATGCAATATTGAATGTATGCTGGTCCCACTAACGCCTAAGGTTGTCTCAATCTCACGATAGGTCACATGACGATCTTCCAATATCAGTTCGCGCACAGCATCAATGGTTTTCGGAACAACAACTGATTTTGGACGACCTTCACGAAATTCATCTTGGAGTGAACTACGACCACGATTGAATTCACCACACCATCGATAAACACTGGTCCTTGATGGAGCTTCATCGCCAAAAATTGAATTAAGTTCATCCATGCACTGTTGCTGAGTTAATCCACGCCGAAAGTTGTAAAAAATAATCGCACGAAAATGTTGACGATTTAATTCCATTGTTGGGCCGAGATGAATCTTTTAAGTTACTGTAAACAACACAAATAGCGCTCGTATGTCAAAACGTTCTGAGTGCGTATAACCTCAAAAATGTCCAACTTTACGACAGAGCTGTCAATTGCCGGATTGCAACACTAGGGTTGCCAAATCCCGAAACATAAGAGGCAACCCTCGTATTTACATCAGATAAGAAATCAATTTCTTGAATTCTTACGAAACTATTACGCAGATGTGTGAATGTATCTGCTTTTGAGTTTTTGTTTGTTTAACTCAATGGAATTTTTGGGATAGAGATAACGATCTCTGAATTTCTGGATTTGGGTGATGCTGTGGAGCCAATGTAGAACAATAAACGAATATTGGATTCGTTTATTGTGAATTTTAATTTCAATTTTGATTTTGGATTTAATTATGCCGTGGGGGCAAATGTTATGCGATAAACGAATGTTTGATTCATTTATTGCGAATTTTGGATCACGTTTGGGTTTTTTCAGGTTTTGATAGGATTTTGGGTTTTAGGGTAATATTGCTGGGATTTTGGATTAGGAATGGGAAAAAAGATGGTAGGGCTTTTTGGAGCACTACATTAATAATAAATTATCAACATTTGGCGTCAATTTTGTAAGGTTTAAACTTAAATCTCCTCGGCCAATGATGTCCAGTTTGTTTCTTTTTTCGTTAGGAGATTGGTAACAGCGCTGAACCACTTTCCACTAGGTGTGACGATGGAAAGGAAATTAAATATTTCCTCGCTATATTCCGTAATACGGGATAAGTAACGGGTATGTTGTTTTGCAGCCAGAATTTTTTTTTTTTTTTTATAAGACTTCTCTCGGGAGAGGCGAACCTATAGCGTCGAATGGGCGCCCGAGATGCCATCAAATAACTGTTGCAGTTCTTTTTGAACAGTTGCAGGTTGTAACGCTCCGGGAACACTCGCGTGGGAAGGGAGTTCCACAGCTTCCCCGCTCTGTAACGGAACGAGTTCTGATACAGGGATGTTCGCGCTGTCGGGAGATGAACCACAAACGGGTGCGATCCGTCGGATTGTCTTGTGGAGCGCATATAGACCGAATTGCGTGGAACAATACCAAGAATCTCCGAAGAAGATCACCCGTGATAATATCTGTGAAACAGACAGAGGTTGGCCACGCGCCTTCGATGTGATAGCGACTGTAGTCCCGAAGTCAGCGCCGGGTCCCCGATCAGGCGGATCACTCGTCTTTGTACGCTCTCAAGTAGGTCGAGGGTATGTTTAGGAGTCGAGCTCCAAACATGAGAGCAATATTCGAGCGCGGGTCTAAATTGAGATTTATATAGGAGAAGAAGTTGGGCCGGAGTAAAATATTTCTTGGCTCTCAAAAGATAACTCAGTTTTCCTGAGGCAGATCTGGCGATACCCGATACGTGTTTATGCAATGATACATTCCCACAGACCGTGACGCCGAGCAAATTCAAACTTTCCCCAGCCTCGAGGGCCCGGCCACTCATCATCAGCTGTGGAACCGATGATCCAGTTTTCTTTGTGAATGTTGTACACTGGGTCTTCGTTGCGTTGAAGTCGACAAGATTGGCCTTTCACCATTGCAGGACTTTATCTAGATCCTGATTCAGAGAGTCAATCTGTCTACATCTCAGCTGGTGCGACGTTGATGCACCAATCAAGCGTACTATCATCCGGAAAACTGAACACTTTGTTATCAGTTGTCTCCAACAAATCATTTATGTGAAGCAAGAACAAGGTTGGAGCCAAAATAGAACCCTGGGGCACCCCCGAATTAACAGGATACAGATCCGAACACTCGCCGTCCACAACAACCCGGATCGATCGATTCTCGAGGAAGCTCCTCGTCCAGTCGCAAAGCTGTTGGGAAAGTCCATATGAACGAAGTTTGCTCAGCAATGCCCCGTGCCAGTCGCGGTCAAAAGCCATGGAGATATGCAATGCGACCGCCCTTGACTCACCATGCCGTTCAATCGCAGATGTCCATATATCGGTTATAAGTGTCAAAAGGTCTCCTGTGGAGCGCCTGCCACGGAATCCGTATTGACGATCATTCAGAAGTTCGTTGCACTCCAAATACTTAACCAACTCTGTATTGATGACTCTTTCCATTACCTTAGATAAAATAGACAGTAATGCTATCGGACGGTAATTTTGTGGGAGACACTTTTTTCCCGTCTTTGGGATTGGCTAAACTCGAGCGATTTTCCAGCAGGCAGATATTCGTTTTTAAACTGAACCTTAAGTTCTTCGTTTGTACTTAGTTCAGTCAGTTCCTCTTGTGTTAATTATCCACGGTGGTATTACCATAGTCAAAACGTCCTCAAACCTAGTTTGAAAATCTGAATAGAGGACATTTAAATGTTGAACGTAGGTTGAAACGTCGTCTGCCTGGCAATTTGTCTGTGACAAATTGGGGAACTGGTAAAATTCGCCCCGTCCAATATTTTGCTTCAATAGTTTAATTCTGACAAGAAACGCTGATAAGATGGACTTTGTTTCAATCCAATTTAGACTGTCGCCTTGTAACTGCAAATTAACCATATTAAATTTTGTAAACAAATCTGTTAAATAGGCGATGTCTGTTTTCCACTTCATTAAATTGTCTTTTAAAATTTTATCTTCACGCGATGCGATCTGGCTTCTCAAAGGACGGAGGCGTTAGAATCCAATAACTTGGAGATCATGTGGTTGAGGGTCGTGCTGAGAAATTTTGTTAAATGTCTTTGTTGTCTTTACAGTCCCCGACTTATGCTCGACCGGCGATAGTTTTCGAACATCTTTCATGTACGTCGACTGGATACAGATCAACCACCCGGCTTCTGAAATTATCGTCCTTGGCGATTTTAATCTACGCAATTCCGACTGGTTGGTGCATTCTAACAGAGCGGACGAGGTTGGGAGGCTGCGGAGATGTTAGCTGTTAGCCGCAATTTAATTCAACTCGTGGAGAAACCTATGCGAGTGCCGGATGCTCGAGGTGATTATGCGAACACCCTGGATCTATTTTTGACACCCGAACCGAGTTTTTATACCGTGGAAGTTGCTGCACCACTGATGTACTCAGATCACTGCTTGGTATCGGTCGCGCAGCCACTTGGATTTCAAACGAATAACCGACCTAAGCAGCTTCGCCATGTATGGAGGTATGGGGGTGCCAACTGGGACGATTTGCGAGATTTCTTTGCATCCTTTCTGTGGCCGGAGGTGTGCTTTGGAGACTACGATGTTAACGCATGCGCGAAGGCGGCCAGGGAGATTATTCTTCTCGGGATGGAGATCTACATTCCGCATTCTACAAAAAAAATTCATCTGATTCATAAGAAACGCGTGCAATCAGGCGATTGATCGCGTCGGTAGGGTCTTCGATGCGGGATGTGAGGTTTCGCCCACATACTATTCAACGCATTCTACGTGGGCTGGACTGTAGAAAGGAAACCGGCCCGGACGGTATACCAGTAATAGTTCTTAAGAACTGTGCGGCGGAACAGTCGGCGGTTCTTAGCGGACTCGTCCGCTTATCTTATGTCCGGAGGATATTTCCTGCCTGGTGGAAAATCGGTCGAGTTTAATCAATCCCAAAGAGAGGAAAGAGGGTCTCCCCAAATTATCGGCCGGTAGCATTACTGTCCATGTTGTCTAAGATGATGGAAAATATCATCAATGCCGCGTTAATTAAGTATTTGGGGTGCAATGGACTTCTGAATGAATGTCGAAACGGATTCCGTTGCAGACGATCGATGGAAGATCTTTTGACCGTTATAACCGATATATATGCACGGTAAGTCAACGGCGGTCGCATTGAATACCTCCAAGGCTTTTGATCGCGTCTGGGACGGGGCATTGCTGAACAAACTCCGTTTATACGTATTGTCCTAGCAGATTTTTGGGGTTCCTCAAGGTTCTATTTTGGCTCCAACCTTGTTTTTGCTTCATATAAATGATTTTTTGCAGTCAATAGATAACAGAGTGTTCAGTTTTGCGGATGATAGGACGCTTGTTTCCTCTTTTTTGAGTGATCGGCCGATTAGTGTATCAACGTCGCGCCGGCTGAGATGTAGGCAGATCGACTCTCTGAATCGGGATCCGGAAAAGGTCTTCCAATGGGAAAAGGCCAATCTCGTCGACTTCAATGCAATGAAGACACAGTATACAACATTCACAAAGAAAGGTGGATCATCGGTTCCACAACTGATGATGAATGGCCTGGCCATCAATCTGGGGAAAGGTTGAAATTGCTCGGCGTCAAGGTCTGTGGGAATGTATCGTGGCATAAACACATGTCAAACATTGCCAAATCAGCCTTAGGAAAACTGAGCTATCTTTTTAGAGCCAAGAAATATTTTACTCCGGCTCCACTTCTTCTCCTGTATAAATATGATGAATGGTCAAGCCGTCGAATCTGGGGAAAGCATGAAATTGCTCGGCGTCACAGTCTGTGGGAATGTATCGTGACATAAACGCGTGTCGAATATCTTTAGGTGAGTTATCTTTTTAGATCCAAGGAATATTTTACTCCGGCTCAACTTTTTCTCCAGCATAAATCCTAAATTAGACCCGCGGTCGAATATTGCTCTCATGTTTGAAGCTCTGCTCCTAAGCGTGCGCTTGACCCACTTGAAAGCATACAGAGACGAGCGACACGGTGCTGACATCGGGACTACGGTCACTATCACATCGAAGCCACGTAGCTGACCCCTGTCTGTTTAACAGATATTATCACGGGCGCTGTTCTTCCGAGATTCGTGGCATTGTTCCGCGTAATTCGGTTTATATGCGCTCCACAAGATAGTCCGGCAGATCGCAGCAACTTGCGGCTGTTCTTCCGACGCCGCGAATATCCCTGTAACAGAACTCGTTCCGTTACAGAGTGGGAAAGCTGAATTCCCTGCCCGCTGGTGAGTTTCCGGAGCGTTACAACCTGCAACTGTTCAAAAAGAACTGCAGCGATACTTTGGGGACATCCGGGGTGCCATGTGGCGCTCTAGGTTCGCCCCCTGAGAAGAAGTGTATATATTAAAAAAAAAAAAAAAAAAAAAAAAAAAAAAAAAAAAAAAAAAAAAAAAAAAAAAAAAAAAAAAAAAAAATAATAATAATAATAATAATAATTGACCGTGCGTCACTAATTTAAGCTCTCTGTGTTAATCTTAGCCGGCGGATCCTCTGGATCATTTCCTTACACTATTCTGACCAGCTGGCGCAAAGCTAATAACTTTGTGCGTAAAAATAAATTATTATGGAAAATTTAACAAGTCTCGAGATTTGCTAAATAAGGCCAAGACTGGATCCCGGTTGTAGTGCCGATGATGAAGATGATTCTGACCAGCACGAACTGCGATCCATCTTAATGAACCTATGTCTGGGGATGACTGCTTGATGCCGATTCTCACTTCTGGTTCCAACAAGATTTTGCTCCACCACACACGGCAAAATATGGAATTGGTTTTTTTTGAAGGCACCATTCCCTGGTAGTTTTACATAAAAACGGTTATTTTGACACACCTCCGAGTTCACTCGATTTGACGCTGTTAGACTTTTAAGGAAAGCATATTTTAAATATGTTAATCAGTGGGCCTGTATGGGGGTGCGAAGTAGATGTGCCAACGTATGGCGCTAGTTCACTCGACTTCCCACTACGCTGAGTTCCGCCGACAATCGTCCGCATAAATATCCAAGGGGAAATGAAAACACTTGTTTTATTCGTTGATGTTTTTTTATATATTCTTTTATTCGTCGGTGTTTTTTTGTGTCCACGGGGGTGATGTGCAACTCGGTGGACAATAGGGAAATGCAATTATTTACAGAGGGGAAGGTTAACAATGAGTTATGAAAATAAAAAAAGGTTAACACATGTTTTGGTGTCCATCCACTTTATTACTAAACGTCTAAGGTCCCCTTTGGGATTTGACAAACACTCGGTTGCATTTTACACGATCACTTGATTGTTCTCCCTTAGCCGTTGCTCCTGTTCCAGGCGACGACCGAAATGCTTTACCTATTCCTTCGGTTACGTGTCTGCTACGCAATGGCCGCGCGATATGAGACAGGGTTTGTTTGGTCTAATAGTATGAATACCTTGTTTTCTGGTTTTCATTCGGGGGCCGGTTGTTCGTTTTCGTTTCGGCGGGAATTTTAAACTGACCCTTCCCGTCTTGCAGTGGCTTACGGATTAATAACTAACGCGGACTCCTCATAGATTCGACTTGGGCAAGAGAGATAACAGGCGACTGTGCGCACTCTACGGTGGTTGTAATCTGGTGTGGATGAATCTCGACTGACTGTTAAAGGCAGGAAAAAGTTCATCGCGTCGTGGCAGTGGAGTCATAGCTAAATAATCTCACTGCTTCTTACTAGGAACTTGAAAGGGGTTGCTATGCTTGCATAGGGAATTCAGTTCCAGCGAATTACTGCCGTATAGGCTGAGTTAGATTCCTCTGTCGCTATGTGTACTAAGAAATCGGTTTTGGAAACACGACCAAGTATGGGCATGAGTTGTCGGTTAGACCAGGGAATATGGGTCTTGGTCGTTGCGATGGTTGTTTCGCGGAAATGCAACGCATCGTGCTGGTGGCTTACCAGTAAGGGGAATTGGTATTGGGTAGGATGGGAGCCGAAATGATTTTCGGAGGAACTGAATGTCGCTTAGTTACAAGAGAGAAGTATAGTTTAAGCAGGAAGTGAGCCGGAATGATTTTCGGAAAAAATTAGAACTACTTGTTTGCAACCAAGAGATATAATTTAAGTAGGAAATTAGCCGAAGTGGTTTTTGGGAAAAATGTATGCAGTTTGATGTAGTTGAGGGAGATGATTAATATTCCGTTGTAAGTTTGAATATGCATTTTATTACAGCTTGGGAAATGGATTCTTGGTAAGTTTGGGGATGTATGTGATTGCAGATTGGGTTATGGTGACGCGCTGTTACCGGTGGAAGTTAGGTAGGAGTTGTGGGTTGGTTCTCCGTGGGATATAGAGAACCCCCACAGGCATTTCCACGGGATCGATGGTCGTAGAGGATAGTATTGAGGAATACCTGCCTTGAGCAGGGGATTTGCTGAGCCGAGTTCTCAACTGTCCAGCCGAAGGATACCACCGGTTCAGTGTACCGTGGTTTCTTTACTAATCCACTTAGGTTTTAGATTTTTGCGAACTGTTCCTTACCGCTGGCAAAGGGGAAATGATCCATAATGTTTGGAAAGTATAGAAAATAAATTAATCCTTTTGAGATGCTCCTTACCGTGAGTGGGAGAACCAACTGTGAATACCTGAAATATTGAAAGAATTAAGTGACTCTTACGGCTAGTCCTTATTAAGCGAAGCTGATTTCTTCTTACAATCTATTTATACACATTTCTTATCGTAACCTTATTGTTCTAACTTTCCAATAATGACGTATTGCTGCCGCAAATTATCCGCTTGCCTTAGTTTTATCGCAATCGTTTTATTGTGGTACACTCTTCGTGGAGTGAAATTCACTTGCATAGTGGGTATCGACGTCGGCAGCTTGACCGACGGTTCAGCAATATTTGCTGCAAGCCGTGTGTTTGCATGCCTGTTTGTCAGTATATTCCACGCTGGTTCGTAGCTGGCCCCTATGTATTGGAGGTGTCGACTCAACTGCTCCGTTTTTCTAAGGACAGTAACCTTGAGACTTCTTCGATGTTTTATATTCTTCTTAAGTGCATTCGCTTGGTGAACAACTCGCCGAACTCTGCCCATTTCATATAGTCTCTGTCAGATTTTGGCGGAGATATTTAGGTAGCTTAAGTTCCAGAATGCTATCATCTTCGAACAACCTTGAGCTTTCCTGATTATGACTTGATATGATCTCCTGTAGTGTAATTAGACATTCCTGTGCCTCGTCTTCTAGGTTGTAGTATTCTGCAATATCGTACCCTTTACTACCAGGATCAGGAGATGTGGGTATTGTTTTGCTAGGGGCGTCGGCACGGACGCAGGTTGAGCAAAACAACACTGATTGTTCAGTAAGAAATGTCCTGACTCGTTGCGACGCACACTGTTCTTCCTCAAGGTTCATCCAATTGTACACCACAGGAGTAAAATAAAACAGAGGAGGTTCGTTTTAACGATTTAACTTTCCTTTATTTAATTATTTATCCGGTCTTGCCCTTAAGTCTAATACATCTCATAGTTTTAAGGCACGAGTCAATGGGGATCAACGTTAGTGGGATACACTTGTTTAAGGGAACTTATAGCGTTTGAAATAATAGTGAAGAAGATCGTGTGATTCGAACGGACGCTATGACAGCTCGAATCACGAAAAAAAATTTACCTAAGCGTTACACATCAGGCTACTGACCGTGTTTAGAATTTGATTTCCAAACTCGACTATATTCCACTGATGTGAATTATTTTTGTTATCGCTTGGTATACGGTTCTGATGTATTTTTCTTATTCGATTTTTCGTTCGGTGTTCTTCACTATTTTTGCTTGTGAATTGTGTGTATCTGTTAGAATCGCTACAAACTAATTAAATTATGTTACATTTACGCTGGTTAAACACGGCATGGCAAAAAGACGCACACGAACAGAAATGATCTAATAAAGAGGAACTCTCGGCGACTCTCCGCGGTGATTTGTAAACGAAGATGCGCATCCTCTGGCTGTTAAAATCTGACTCCTCGATGCAACTCACATCCATCCGATTCAATGGTGGTGAATTGCGTCGATGAAGGAGGAGCAAAACGATCAACTTGGCGGCAGCCAATCGTGATCGAGCATGGGAGAATTTTCACATACCGTATAGGCCAGTTCGATGCTCTGCAATGCAGACAATGATCAGCGGACACCTGATCAAACAAGGTACGATCATCAGGGTCCGCGGCGATGTGGCCATAGATCGTTGATGTACGCCTGGGAACGAAAATAGGTTTTTGCTTCAAAGTAAACAAAACGCTATCTCACAGGTCCAATGATGGGAAGCACAATGTTCATGATGTGCCTATGTTGCAAAGGGTCGGCATTGTATTTACTTAAGATTCCAGGGAAATGTCGTTGTAGGCGATATCTGCTGGTGACGATAGTTCGACCAGAGATTGGGAATCTATTTGCTTTAGCCGAATGGCTCTATAGCAGAATAGGGAAAATTGTTCCTGGACGTTAGGTCCACAGAAAACTCAGTGACGGTGGCTATGGGTTATTTGTTGGGTTAGATGATGGGACTTCATGGGGCATGAACGTGGGTAAACAAATGATCATGTTCATGCCCAAATCAAATGCTCGGTTGTATAATGATTAGGAAATTGGTCGCAACTCAGCGAACCTTAGGGGATAGATAAGATATACAATTGTTGCAGCTGTGTCCGCAATACGCTGGCCAGCGTTTGTTTATCGTTAATTGCTGACAAGCTGAGCCGATAGGAGATGTAAACTGGTTCATGGAGTATGAACCAGAAAAGTCCGGAATTGTGTATGCCATCGAAGAGATTTCCTTTCAGGTATGAAAAATGCTGCTGGGAGCTTACGCTGCCCAAAATTGCAGGTAGGTATGGTGTCTTGTGGGCGAGGGAAAAGACAGGTTAAGTTGAGGAAGTGGGTCGTTTTTGGAGAAGACTTTAAAGAATCCCCACAGAGATTCTTCGCATATTTTGCGGTGTATAACTTAGGACATCCAAGTTCGATGCATTTTTATTTCATTGCCAAAATTGCTCGATTGATCTACTTCGAGACTAGTTAGCCTTTCCTTGGCAGTTCTTTGTTTCCGAATCAGTTTAGCGACTGTCTTGAAATGTTTTGGTCTATCTTCTTCATTTTCTGTCCGTTACATCACAATCGATTCTATTTCGTTAAGTGTTGTGATGATGTCTTCAAGGACTTTCTCGTATGGCTTTCGCATTTTTCCTCTCCTCAAGGCAGGAATTCCTTAATCCCACGCCGTAGGAGAATCGTTGGAAAGCCCCACTGATTAACAAAATCAAAGATTAATACAACAAACCAAGAACTCTGAATGAAGTCAAGGTCAATATCCACCAAGAAATAGTCGCCATATCGACTGAAACACAAGCCATCATAATGGGAGAAGCCGAAAAACGAATACATTACGTAATTCGAGATTAGGGCGACCGAAGTAATCGAAAACTGTTAAAAACAAATCCTCTTAAAGAGAATTAAATGATTTTTATTTGAACAGAAGAAAACATGCTTTTTTTAATGATTACTTTCAGAAACAAATGCGCCGACCTAAGTTGGGCCACCAGGTATATGCAACGATTTAATGGAAATATTTGATCTGTATCAGTCGAAAACCCCCTCCTCTGATCCTCCCCGTTAAATTAAGTATTATTTTTCACATGACTAGGTTTAAACAAATAGATGTTGAGGTCTATCCTCATTTAAAGTTGATTTTTTATTCCATACAATGTTTTAAACGCTTTAAAGTCTCCTAAGTGCATTATTCGCTTGGCATAGGACTGCCACATACTCCATTTCTCAATTCTCGTCCTTTCCTGGCAGAGATTTAACTTTGAAAGACAAATGTTATTTTTCACCGAAGCTGTAGTCTATGGCAACGTCAACTTTAACGCTTGCTCAGTCACAAAAGCCCAATTCGTCGACCCAGATCGACTATATTAAATAACAAATGCCAATGTTTACTTGACATCTCCCCCACTGGGGACCGTATTCCTACTCAATGGTCACCACGGAGAGATTTCAATGGGAACGAAAAAAGGACTACTCTACCGGAGAGGTGTACATCGAACGAAATATGTCAATAAGTACACAAATAAGCTGAAATACACAGCACTTGCGGGGCTGCACAAGGACTCCTTGAAGACTCCATCCGCTTCAGCCCTGGAAGTTTCCTTTGCCATGTTCACTGTGTAACCGAATTGAATGTTTGGAAGCCAACAACACGTAAAAGTGCCTCAGTATTTCTTCCACTTGAAGAGACTGCCTCAAACCTTCTCCAATCTCCTTCAATACCCTTCAGCATTCCCTGGTATCCCCTAACACCTCCTGATCTTATTCACCAATTCAATTGTGTCCAATAAACGAAATCGGAGGTTCTATCGATTCAGCTTTTTCACAATCTGGGAATTCAAGCAGAAAAAACATTTGGATTGCTGCACTTACAGCCCGAGTGTGTAGCTAACATCGGTCCTGAGCGGCAGGGGGGGTGAATGGTACCAGTAAAGAACGGCGTGGGGTGACCGGGTTCCCGAAAATGCGAACGTTTTAGTGGTACTACTACGGTGGCTGCGATGAAGTTGTTCACCCATTTGAGAGAAGTAAGGATTACAAACACACCGCTAATAGAATGGCAAATTTAAGGCATACAACTAACGGAATACAAACAAGGCGCAAGGAATTTACAAGGCGAGTAAATACAAAGGACGAATGATGCCAGATTGCCGGGGCTACGAAAGTGACGATGGGAAAGAAAAATAAAATACCAGCGACGAGCTAAGGAAACGGAACCCATAAAACGACTTCTTCACTTTCAGGCTCCAACTCGTTCAGATGTCGCTGCTGTGTGCTTTCAATTCCGGGGCCCGTACTGAAGATTGTGACTCAATTTGAGATGAGATGAATACATCTCTCAACACTTGTCTAAAAATATACCGAGGATTGTTTTATGAGCAAGAAATACCATTCAAAGTTCACGTATACCAAGCAACAATAATTGCCGAAGGGAGTTTGTTGCTAATGGGGGCACATAAGAGCCACCCTGGAGGGTATAATTGCCACTACTGCAACCCAAAGCATTTATGAAATGAGAAACGATTCCATACGTAGCAGTACCGTAATAGCAGATCCAACCGGAAGGTGGAGCGCATTGTATAGGTATATCATTTTTACGGTCATTCGTCGCCGCAAACTGTCTTGCTGAACGTCCTTCTCTGCTCCAGTTAAGTTCCCTGCTGCCGACTTTCTTGTGCTTCCTTCCCCCGATGCAGTTTGTAGAAAGTCACATGCAACATATGAGTCTACATATTGGAAGTTTGTTCTTCCCAGATACCAATGTGGGGGAAACGGACATGAATTGTACTTCTCTACATTGAGAATGGGTGATTAGACTATTGTCGAACAAGTGTACAGGTTACAGTCAGCGCCACTGAATCCAATGTAGTAGGATATAGAAAGTTGTCGCTTTTGATTTCGAGTTGTGTTATGGGCGAGGAATATGAGGCTATGAAACGCTTTTCTTGGGATTCTGGGAATGGGGTATTTTTGTTAGGGTTCTTAAAGTTTACCGTGAAAGGTGTGGATGAAGTAACTTGCACGTTTTGAAAGCTTGGCAGGAGCACTGCTTCTGAATATTAATTTAAGGATACAATATATGCAATCTAGGGAAACAAAGTATAAAGGCACTATTTTTTGCTGCATCAAGTTTTGAGTTAAACTGGGTTACGAGGTGTGTACAAAAATTACGCAAATTTTGTTTTTTCTTAAAGAATTTTCATTCATAATTTCATCTTTGTAAAGAAATAAATTTTGTACTTTTTAAAGTAATCCCCTCAGACATGACATGCATTCAGCGATACTGTCTTGATCTGATCATTGGTGGCAAATTGTTATCTTTTCTAGCCCAGTGAGTAGGCCGTTAAAATGTACTCACAGCTAGGCCGGCTTGTCCTAAGAGGCTGTGGGGGTAAAAGTATGGGTGCCGACGTACGGCACGGGTTCACTATTACCCGCCGACGATTACTGCACAAGGATTGTTACCAGGGGGAATAGGCCACGGAAGAAAACACACCGGTGTAGTTCTAATGTTAATGTGCTTTTATTGGCTCTTTATTCATGGTCCGGCGCATACACGTAGTTGACCCTGTCGGTGGTTCTTAAAATACATTGTTTTACTGGATCTAGTACATACACGCAGTTCACTCTATTGGTGGTTCTTAAAAGATATTATTTCACCGGTCCACTTTCTCTTGTAACGTTGTTTATAACATAACGGTGATATTTTCTAAACCCATATAAATTACACGTGATCCTTGGAGACGCACTCCTTCGCGTTCCTTCTGAATCGCTTTATTTGTACGTTTCACAATGTGGTTCTTAAAAGATATTATTTCACCGGTCCACTTTCTCTTGTAACGTTGTTTATAACATAACGGTGATATTTTCTAAACCCATATAAATTACACGTGATCCTTGGAGACGCACTCCTTCGCGTTCCTTCTGAATCGCTTTATTTGTACGTTTCACATGTCAATTTTGGTTAGCTATCCACCCTTTTATCAAAGTTCAAATAAATTCCATTTCATTAAGCGTCCGGTAAAATCCGCTTCATTGACAATCAACTACACCGTCTCGTTAACAGATAAGAAACGACTTGACTACTCCGGGCCGCGCACTGGAGGGCATGAAAGGACGTCTGCTCCTTGGGATGGTTATTATTCAACTGACTTGTTAAAGGCAAGAAAAAGTTCCTCGCGTCATAGCTAAATAAACTCACCGCCACTTACTAGGAACTCGAAAAGGGTTGCTATGCTTGCATAGGGAATTTAGTTCCAGAGAAACGCTGCCGTACAGGCTGAGTTAAATTCCTCCGTCGCTATGTATACGGGGAAATTGGTTTGGAAACACGTCCAAGTATGGGTATGAGTTGTCGGTTAGACAAAGGAATATGGGTCTTGGTCGTTGCGATGGTTGTTTCACGGAAATGCAACGCATCGTGCTGGTGACTTAACAGTAGGGAGAACTGGTATTGGGTTGGATGGGAGCCGAAATGATTTTCGGGGAAACTAAATGTTGCTTGGTTACAAGCGAGGAAATAGTTTAAGCAGGAAGTGAGCCGGAATGATTTTCGGGGAAAATTAGAACTGCTTGGTTGCGAGCAAGAAATATAATTTAAGTATGAAATTAGCCGAAGTGGTTTTTGGGAAAAATGTATGCGGTTTGATGTAGTTGAGGGGTGGTGTTGCATATTGGGAGGTGTGTGCTATTGCCGGTTTGGGTTATGGTGACGCGTTGTTAGCGGTCAAAATTGGTTGGGGTTGTGGGTTGGTTCTCCATGGGGCATAGAGAACCCCCATAAGGCGACTGAAGGCCGAGTGGTGGACGGGGTATCAACGCCATGTCACCCGGTGAAATCCCACCCCATCAACCAATAGGCTCCGTGAAATGGTCGGGAGAAATCCTTGGACCGGTTCGAGGAAAGGTTGGTTTAGGTGATAGTCCGTCCCAAGGTAAGATACCACCCCGTCATGCTGTACATTCCGCATCGACTAGGTTTCGGATGTATGGCTGATGGCCCGGACTGACACGGAGATAAGTCATGATGGTACCTTCTGAGATAAAGAATTCGGGAGGTAAACTAGTTTCCCATTTGGATTTCTGGGAGGCGAGGGGAGGGGGGGGGGGGGCTATTTCGGGGGGGAACATCATGCAACCACTTGCATTTCAAGCAAATAACCGGCCTAGGCAGCTTCGCCGTGTATGGAAGTATGGGGCTGCCAACTGGGACGATTTGCGATATTTCTTTGCATCCTTTCCATGGTCGGAGGTGTGCTTAGGAGACTCGGATGTTAACGCATGCGCGTAGTCGATCACAGAGATTATTCTTCTCGGGATGGAGATCTACATTCCGCATTCCATCAAACGAAGTTCTTTTGATAAGCCTTGGTTTGATAAAAAATGCGAGCAGATTACAGCATCAAAAAATAGAGGTTTTAAGCAATGGCGCTCCAATCCCACCGATCTTAACAGAGCAAAATTTGTTAGAATCAGAAACGCGTGCAACCAGGCTATTGGTACTGCGAAAAAAGCTCCCAGCGACAGAGTGACCATTAAACTCCTTCAGTGCCCGACCGGTTCGCGCTCCTTCAGATCAATGGCAAGGGCTGTCAGCAGTAACTTCGCTTCCTCCTCTTTCCCTACGTTGGTGACAGACAGCGGGACGTTAGTCACAAATTCAAAGGATAAGGCTGATGTGTTCGCGAATTTATTTTCCGCGAATTCAAACCTCAATCCCGGTCTTTTGGAGCCACATGTGATCGCGCCGGTACGGTCTTCAATGAGAGTTGTGAGGTTTCTGCCACGTACTATTCAACGGATTCTACGTGGACTGGACTGTGGGAAGGCAATCGGCCAGGAGGGATCACCAGCAATAGTCCTTAAGAACTGTGCCCGAGGACTATCGCCGGTTTTTGGCAGAGTTTTTCGGTTATCTTATGCACGGAGAACATTTCCTACCTGCTGGAAAATTGCTCGAGTTCAGGCAATCCCAAAGAGGGGAAAAGAGTGTCTCCCACAAAATTACCGACCGTAAAAAAAGTATTTAACCGCTTCCTTTGGTCGTATGTTTTGATTTCTGATCTGGGAATTACCATATTCTAAGCTTTCGGTTAGTTATTGGTATTGCTTCCGGTTTGTGGTTGGCTAGTTTTAGTACGGCGGACTGTGGCAGTTTTTAGTTTGTCAAATTGCTTTTACTTTGTTTACAACCATCGCAACCCTTCAACACCAGTCAGCAAACAGTTGTCATGACAACGTATAAACAACTAAATTGCTAGCTGTCAACCAACTTCTTTCAATTTTATTCTCTTCGTTAGCTGCTAATAGGCGACACAGTTCGTTTTTATGTAATCCAACAAAACCAAGGAAATCAATTAAATAAAGAACCCAAATTATAATCGATCGTCAACATAACGAGTTTTACTAGTTGGAGAATTCTTTCTGGAGGTTCTGCCGGCAGACAACTTAAAGTATTTGTTTCCCTTTTACATCATTAAACTCAATTGTTTTCAGTCAGCGGCGACCACTACCGCTGCACGCCAAGAGAGTTGAGCAGTGTTCCTGACGCTATTGCTTTGGCTCACCATTCAGATACCGTGCTGGTGGACAGTGTTAATCGACCTCATTGTCGCAAGAGTTCCGTATTGGCTATATAGCAGTTGATTCCCGCGGAGACCACCTTGTTCCTGACGTCATTCCACGTCACTCCCACGGCACCAACATCACTGCACGCCAGGAAACACCACTGTTCCTGATGTCATCCCCCCGGCCCACCAATAATATCCAGTTGTTCGTGGAAGTTGCGTTCGACGCCTGTGCAACGCAAAGAAAGTTCAACTCCCATATTTGGTCAGGCGCATCCAAAACTGCACTACACGTGCTCGACAGGATGCAAAAACGAGCAGTAAAACTTTTTGGCGACCCAGCTGTAAGTCGTTTAATTCCGTCATTAGAACATAGGCACAACGTATCATGCCTATCTCTTTTCTATAGGTATTACTGTGGCGTTTCTAACAGATACACACACAATACACAAGCAAATAGTGAAGAAAACCGAACGAAAATCGAATAAGAAAATGCAACAGAGCCGTATACCATAGCGATAACATAACAAATCTGTGGCGGTTCTTTCGAACGCTACTACTTACCTTCTGATTTGCCACCAGTTAACCGTTTCCTCGCGTGTCCTACTACATAAAAAGCGCGTACTTACCTGCCTTAGTCATTCCATAACACCAGAAAAGCCGGTGAAAGATAATGCCCGCTGACATGAAATTTCATAAGCGAAAAAGGACATTTACCACAAGGACATAGTCGCACGAGACGCACCCATGTCCCTTAAAGGCAATACGGTTGCAAATAGAGCAAACACCATTGCCTAAACCGTACCAAAGAAGTACCTCCTAATCTGTCTGCCACATACCACGGGAGATATTTCCTATTTTTTGTTATTTTCTTTATGCCCACATCGGTCGGTCACACGAACACATGCACATGGTGGCATACGGCGATCATCACCGCAGGAAGTCGAGCTTCTTGAAATGGAAATTTACCAGAAAGAGTGCGTTTGCTGGGGGTTACCGCCAATAAGTACATGATCAGCAAAAATGCAGGACGCTGGCACTGACCATGTAAACATTAAGTGTGATGCGACGATGTGTGCGCACCGGCCGCAACCATGCCAACAACACACACACGGTCAGCAACAATGTTTCGTATAGCCGCTGATCGTGTAAGCACATCCAACCCTTTTCTGAAGGACTTGCCCCAGCTTCGAATGTTGTTTATTTTTATTTAATTTCATGTTCATGGTTCGCATGCTGGGCGACTCACGCGATGGGCAACCAAAAGGGATCAACATGTGTGTGTGTAAAGTTTCAACCCTTTTCTTTCAGATACAACTCAAAAGGGGATTATGGCCAAATATGGTCATCGAAGCGATTGAGTACGTGGTATTCTATCGCTTCGATGAACATCTTTAATCGCGTTATAGATTCCGTGAGGGCAGGTTGTACCTTCACGTTAATAAAGCACACATCTCTCGTGGGGCGTCCCAAGAGATATGAAGAGTCTTCGGTGGATCGTCTCAGTGTATTCATGTTTATAACAAACCGCGAAGGAACAATACTTTAACATTCCTTTTTTGAACATCTTGTGTAAAGTTTAAATAAAATACAATTTAGACACAGTGTATTCATGTAAATAACAAACCGCGAAGGAACAATAGTTTAACATTCCTTTTTTGAACATCTTGTGTAACGTTTAAGATAGAGTTCAAAAAAAAATAATTATTCGACACTGTTAAGAAAATACCTATAACGTCCAAGGATAATAGGGACACCTAGTTTGAACTCTTTTTTCTATTGTAATTATATTTCTGTGTTCCACATAATAAATTGGCTACTGGAGGAAAGTGTGTTTCGGAATTTTTTTTTGGACAAAATTGGAGCTGACTGCAGTAAATTCTCTCTTCTATATGAGAAACAACCCACAATTCGAACCACAATTCCTAACTAATTTCGACCGCCTTACAGCGCGTCAAATCAACCCCATTTCCCCCTACTTACCTGTTCACCTGCAAAGCATGTTTCCACCAAGGACACATAGCTAAACTCGTTGTACCACGCAGACAATGCATAAATGAGTTTAGCTTACCTTTTTTGCCATACGGCAACTCGTGTCCATGTCGATTAGCGACAACCAAATCCAGCCGGACGAAGTTGTCGCATCATTGCAGATCCGCTTGGGAAATTTATCAAAACATTCGTGATAATATTTCCCTAGCGTTACTTCGGCTTTTCTCCAGACACTTCATTCGCTGGGGATCAATGTTCTCTTTTTGCAGGTGAATATCATCAGCTCAATTCCCCTCTCTTTCTCAGTTCTGTCTTCGTATGGATCAATGTACACTGAACTCACCGTACTACCAAATCAGGTCAACGGGTTCCGCTCAGAACTACATTGATTCATGCACATACAACCAAATCCACCCCAAGACACTCGTGCAGCGTGTTTCTGTTTTCTCATTGTCCCGCTCTCTTCGATCATCAGTTTACCGACGTAACCAACCACACATCGAAGAACGTGGCAATGAGAGAGCAGAAGTATGTTCTCTTTTGGTTGTATCCAATTTCTTCCCTTTTGAAAGCAGTCGAGTAACGTGATTGACCTAGTGAGGTTGTGTCGCTGACCACCGCCGCGTGTGCATGCTTATGCACACGCTCGTCCGCGGACACTCAATGTTATGTTAAATAAGTCGGTTCAATTTGTACGTTGTATGGTCGAAAGTGACGATTAATAATTATAAGAAATGTTATATGAGTTATATGTTGTGTGACGGCATCGGAATGTCACCGCGAGTGAATATTTTCAATAAATTAAAACGCTTGCTGGAAGTACTATCTGTTATCTTTTTTATTGTTTACTTTGGTGTCTTAACTCACTTATTCGAATTAGACTTCAATCGTTTATTTATCTATCCACTCGAAGGAGATGTCGTCCAATATGCGCATCGGATTCGATACAATCAGGAAGTGGACGTGCGTCCCATAAATGTTTACAATTACACATTCCTCAATAAAGGTGAACATAAATCGATGCCGCATTTTGAGAGACGAATGGCTATACGACAAACCTGGGGTTTCGAGCAACTTTTTTCTGACGTTAGTATTCGAACAATACCTTCCTACGGATCGATGGGAGATATAAGGAATACGTGCCATACGCTGGCACATCGACTCTTATACCCCCACAGAACCAGTACTAAATACGGCACACAGACTTCCTACCCCATAAATCCACATCAGTTGAGTATACTTGGGTTTAGAAATCGAATTCAAACACGCGGCCAGTAGCCTGATGTGTTAAGCATTGGTTCAATTTTTGATGATTCTAACTGTCATAGCCTCAGTTCGAATCACACATTCTTCACTATCATCGCAAACGCTATATTACCACACCACGGTCGTTGCTCAACTGAACTTGCTGAATGCGTTCCGCGATACCCGTTATTCTGAGAATGCGCATCAGTGCCCGTTGAAAGTCATCTTCAGACGCACAAATAAACATAGAGAGTCATTCTTTAGCCGAACCACACGAATGTGGAATGCTCTACCTGATCATGTGTTTCCTCGACGTTGCGATGTCCAGGCATTCAAGACCAATATACATCGGCACCTCCTTTCCTTATCCGCTTCCTCTTCATCCGCTCGCACTGTGTTCTGACAGTTAAGGGTACTTCAAAATCCCCTTTTGTGCGCGCGTTATTTTAAAAACAAAAAGAAGAAAACCACATCTTGAGCTTTCTACAGTGGCTATACCCCTTAAGTTCTATACCTTTTTGAACACTCCACGTAGGCAAGTAAAATTATTTTCCTGTTATGTTACAAGGTTTAAATCTTTTAGTATAAAAACCGATGTTTTGGTAATTCCACGTTCCTTTTCCGATACTTCTTGTTTCCTAAAACGCAAACATTTCGTTTTTCATTTTAATTTCAGCCCCAATTTTAGTGGTCGATTCATTTCTTCATTCTCCTTTATTTTACAAGCGCGTCTATGAAATCGCCTTAGAATGTGAAAAGCAAACCACTGCAACCTCATCATGTTTCACCGATGACGTGTGCAGTTTACTCGAGTCCTGTTCATCGTCATAACCATTATCCTTATCGTCGTCATGTTGTTCACTCTCTTGTACGCCACAACCCCTATCTAACGGTAAGAGTTGTTATAGATTTTCCTCCTTAGAGTTTCCCATACCATTCCGCATTCTCTCACTCTCGCTTTACTGCCTTTTCAGACACTTGTACCTTAAAGGACACTCGATAACAATGTTTCCCTGATTTTCCTGCTCAACTTGGGTCACATTAAAGCTAATATCATGTTGCAAGTATAAACGGTTGTCAGTGAACTGATTGCATTCTTCTGATGTCTTGCTTGGGGTTGGGGGCTGAGTTTGTAATCCCCGTAAAAGTTTGATTTTTCTAACGTTGTTTTTGTTGGTTTTTGCCTTCTTTTCAGATGTTATCCTGTCTGAAGTGTTTGAGCCACATCTGCGAGGTCCTGGCTTTGTTATGGAACCGCCTAGTCGTTTGGAATTTTCTAATTCATCAGGTGGATGGCTGGACTGCTCGGCATCAGGAAGCCCTCAGCCAGTTATAGATTGGGTAACTGTAGATGGTTCACCAGTGCCTGATATAAATGGTGTGCGGCGAGTTTTTAGAAATGGTACACTCGTCCTAATGCCGTTTACAGCTGCTGCCTATCGGCAAGACATACACAACACAATCTATAGGTGCGTGGCGTCAAACTCTGTCGGGCGTATTATATCCAGGGACGCACAAGTGCGAGCAGGTGAGTAAATTCTCTTTTTCCGGTTGGTCATTATACGAAACTAAAAACAAAAGAAATTAAAAAAATTCCAGGTAGATGACAATAGGGGACAGAATGGGAGCGGGAAGAATTAAGAGTGGGATGTAATGCTTCTTGCCAGATTAGGGTCTAAGCTTAATGGTTTTCATTTCCCAAAATGAGCTGATTTGCATTTCGTCAAGCCTCAGAGTCGACACGGTGCTCATAAAAAATACACTTGTACCATTCAAAATACGTTGTTCTTTCCAAAGGATACACTTGTGCCCATCGAGATTCTAATTTCCAATGAACTTATTTACCTGATGGTGGGAGTAACCCTATTCGCTTCATCGTTGTTGTCAGGATGTCAATGCGTATGTTTTATATTTCGATGGCAACAAGATTCTAGGGCTTCTAATGATTACAAGTAATGCGGGATTAATCAGGGACTGGAATTCTACTTAGGGACAATAGCTTCCGCTACACAAAACATTTGTAGGCAAATGGTGATCCCCTTACAGAATATTGCTTTGCAGATAAGCCATTTGTTACGTTGATTTGATCATAAAAGGGATAACAAGGACGAGTGAGTTTTTATCAGTAGCCGACCAGTCAAGCAGCTGTAAACATTGATTTTTATTTATGCATGGACTAGATGAATTAGGGATCCGATGTTTTATTAACGAAGCCAATGTTACAAGTAGAATTCTGGCAATGAAATGAAAGGTAGAAATTGCGTACACTATATTTAAGGTTTTCAGGGGTTAGACAGTTTTTTAGGTTTATGTAAATTATTAATATAATTATTTCATTGACTTAGCTAAATTCATTCATTCCTTTGGCTGTTTTAGAGGGCTGATGGATGTACTTTAGCATCCATTGTGTCTTTGTATCTATCCTTTTGAATCCCTTTTCTATGGAAAGAATTTTTCTCGACGGCAACCAACGGCTCTTTTGTCCCGTCATTCACCGGTAGAATTAACGCCTTATACATCTATTTTAATATGACGGTTCTGAATAGAACCATAGGGTATATTGGGAGGATAAAAACAACAATTTTCAAGAAAAGATCCGACGTGAACTCCTTTTCACAGTCATCTTACAAAAACCTGACGCAATGCCTTTATTGTAAGGTTTTTCAATTAATTAATTTGAATTCCTTTCCTTTCCACGGTGAGCAATATTTTTTACAGTATAAAGAAGACATGAATTATTCTAATAGAGTCATTTAAGAGCTATTATCTAAATAACTCCATTATGTACTTTCATTTTAAGACTTGTTTTGACATCTTAAAGTAACACGAAATTCCCTTTAGTGTCCACATATTTCAAAACAGATTTTGAAAAATCGGTGATCATTAAGCAGGGTTTGTCTGTAGAAAAAGTGAAATCCTACGAGTACGTTGCTTCGTATGATACATGTTTCTCTTTATTATTACTATCAAAAGACCTGAAGGCCGTCTTCATTTTCGTAAGTTTTAAAAATGTAGTACTGATATAAATAAAAGAAGCCAAAAAGTGTAGTAAGTGAACGAGCTAAAATGAAGATGTTGTGCGAGGTGAATCAAATATAAACGGTAATTTCTTTTTATACATTTATTGAATAAGGTTACACACTAATTATACCATCAACATTTTGCAATACAGTCTCCTGCATAATCTACACACTTTTGCCACCGATTTGGAACCTTTAATATACCTTGTTCGTAGTAAGATTTGGGCGAGTTGATAGCTAATTGCGCACGTGCTCCTCGACTTCCTCATTACTTTCGAATTATTTTCATCCAATTGATTCCTTCAAGGGTGCGAACAAAAAGTAGTCACAGGGAGACAAGTCTGGGCTATAAGAAGGGTGTTTGACGGTTTTCCAGCCCATTTATTCTAATGTATCCCTTGTCAAGGACTCGGTGTAAGGCCTGGCGTTGTCACGAAGAAGGATGACATCTCGAATGGCGGTTCTACGAACCACACAACCCAATATAGGTTGAGATGTCCTTTCGGCCAAGGAACATACTCACCTTTATCCATTACACGTGCCCACAGACCGTGTCCGAAAAGTCCTTCCGCCCACCTGAAACAAAAGGTAGCATTACATACACCAACATTGAATTCAATACTAAAAATCAATCGAATTAAACGTTCAAAAGTCTCTAATATTGAATTCAACGCATCCATGCAAGGCATCCAATCCAACGCATCCAATTCGACGCGTCAATTCAACGCATCCAACCCATCGCACCCATCCAATGCATCAAAGCGTGGCACCCATTAAACGCAATTTTCGGTAAACAAACCGATCAACGAATATCTCCTCTGGTAGCTAATAGCAATTAGCACCTAAATTCCCAGCATGACCCAAAATCTAAAAGGCACACTTGTGCAAACAAAGCATAGCTATTCGCCGCCGACCAACAGTCATGCAATCATAAACATCTTAACGTAGATCGCTCGCTAGATGTTTATGATTTGGAAATGCTAACAAAGAAACTATACCGATCCCACGGTTCTTTTGTACCCATCTGAAGCGTGCAAGAACCTCGTTGTCTTGGGCCAGATGGGTAACATAAACAAATCCCAGGAAAGGATCGAACATTAAGCGGTGGCACGATCGGTGGTTAAACAAAGGAACAAGATTGTAGCGATTCTAACAGATACACACAATTCACAAGCAAAAATAGTGAAGAACACCGAACGAAAAAAATCGAATAAGAAAAATACATCAGAACCGTATACCAAGCGATAAATAAAAATAATTCACACCAGTGGAATATACTCGAGTTTGAAAATCAAATTCAAAACACGGTCAGTAGCCTGGTGTGTAACGCTTAGGTAAAATTCGTGATTCGAGCTGTCATAGCGTCAGTTCGAATCACACGATCTTCTTCACTATTATTTCAAACGCTATAAGATTCCGATAAGGATGACGGAGAGGAGAATGATAGATTGATGATGGAAAAATTCTCTTTCCAGATTGGATGGGAAATGTTCTTTTGCAGATGCGGGGTGAGAGGTTCGAATGGGATTTTAAAGATAGAGACAGGTAGTCTATATCGCATAGTCGACCGGGAGAACCGCACCGAGGAGGTCGATAGATACAGTCACTTTGAACCCCAACGAGGATGTAGGTCCGCGAAAAGAATTTGTATTAAGTAAAAAAAAGTAACGTTGAATGTGTAATCTAGCAGGTGAAATTTGAAGTTGTACCTAGTGATTCGTTTTGCCACAAACACCTAGCAAGAACACTATATCGTGCCGTCGAACGACAGTATTAAATTATAAAAACATTATATTGTGAACCCCAGAGCGGTTGTGTCTCGTCACAACTTCATCAGAAATTGTAATACTGCGAACGCTCGAAGGTTTGTGTACCTACTGATAAAGGAAATATAAAACCAAAAAAAAATAAAAGTTCAATTAAAACAATTCTTTCTGAGTTTCAATTTTGTACTGTGTGGGCTCCGTTGGTGTTTTCTTTCCTCTGCGGTAAACAGTGTTCGGCGGAACACTTGGACAACACACAAAACCGACAAATTGATGACTACGACATGATCTGTACACATAGCACACACTTTCCCGTAGTAAACTGAACTTCACACACGATCATGACTTCCGCATAGAGCACCGGCACACTCGCCTGCTCCGGCGATCTCTCGCTCCGTCGTTCGCACAGGAAATTGATCGTAACGAAGTTACTGAGGGGGGAGTGGCCTGGCGTCTCTAACAGATACACACACAATACACAAGCAAATAGTGTAGCGTCAGTTCGGATCACATGTTCTTCACTATCAATCCCAAACTCTATAGGCATACCTCGTCTTTTGTTTCGATATGTGGCTTTTGCCGACTGGCGATGGGATTTCTCCAACAGTTAAGCGGCGATCACTTTCGATAAACTCTTGAACGGCAAGGATATTGTCATCTGTACGACTTGTCCTTGGGCATCGATCATGGCTTTTGTTTTCGATAGGTTCTGGCCCACTTTTAAATTCTCTGGCCCACGAATACACACGATTCTGAGACAGTGTATCATAACCAAACCGTTCCTTTAATAGAAGAAAAATTTCCGAGGGTTTACCGTTTATTTGTTAAAAATTTTATAACAATTTGTTGCGCAACAGATGTATGTACCTCTTGCTCGCCCATGGTAGTACTGACTATAAAGTCGACCACGGCCGCTAGTCAAGCCGGTTCCCCCACTCTCCATAAACCAAATAACAGCTACGCACAAGATTATCTACCTCGGAAGTTGTTGCTAACCAAAAAAAGATAAAATTACCATTTATATACCGTCTACTTTTTTTAAAATCTTTTTCCACTGTGAAATCAAATCACGTAAGTTATACATTAAAGGACAAGATCTATTTTTTTTTTATGTTGCCCTGTCAAACGTTATCATATTTTTAATTGTCTATTCGGCTGTCACACATAGATATCGTTGTAAATACGTTAAACGACTCTTATCAATAAATTTGTTTTTCTTTTTGACATTTGATCATTTATATATATATGTCATTTCAGAAGAAAGTTGTATGCGTTTTCCTAACAACTGTTTGACCAATTTTTGCATGGAATACACAATTGAACACTTTCGCCATATTTTATACTTTTCCAATGCAGAATGAGTGATCGAGCGATAAAGCTCATGCGGGATGAAATCAATTCCACCATTAGGAAGTCGACGAAACGTATTTAGCCACGAATAGTACTGAAAAAATATTCAAGAAAACTTGAACGCTGTGTAGTTTTTCCTCAAGAATACCCACCATACAATATTATAAATGAGAATAGTTGAGACGACGAAAACATTAATCCAAAAAATGAGCTTCATCACTGAAGGATGAGTTTTAGGTGATATTCAGCATCTTCTTCAAATATTTATAGTAGAAGTAGTGCCCTCTAAATAGAGTGTAGTGCTCTAAAAAGCCCTACTATTTCCTTCCACCAACACACACATTCGAATCCCTACACCGAAACAATAATCTAAATTCCAAATTCGCGATAAACGAATTAAATGTTCAATTATACATCATACAACTTCACAAATACATTCTCCCGATAAAACAAAATTCCTGATAAACGAATCAAATTTTCGTTTATCATCCATACACCCAATTCTCCATAATTATCCGAACAAAACAAACGCATGGCAAATTGAACCAAATGTTCAATTATTGCACTGCACTTCATATGCACTGCAGTTCTGAGAATTCGCCTAAACGAATTCTTATCTCAGAATGCAAACACTTGGCTTCAGCCAAAGTACACTTTCGAGATTTTGCTCTCTTTTCGATCTCTTCGAGATACAAAAGTCTCTATTTGATCTCATATATAAGGAGATGTATCGAGATTTCGGGAGAAAGTATCTAGGAAGTATCTAAAGAGCAAGGTCCCTGGAGGTGGTATCCCCAGGAGAACCGTCTTAAACAGTGAATATAATAAAAGTGGGTTTTTGTTATTAAAGTAGTTTTTGTTATTTGGAATTGTGCGTTCGTAGTAAAACTTCAGCCGCCCAACACAGGCGACGACTTTTAACTTGGAACTGTGCGTTCGTAGTAAAACGCTGGCTGCTCCAACACAGGCGAAAACTTCTAACCTGGAACCGGTGAGTAGAGTGATGGCACCCCCACAAAACAAATCCTTGCAGCTTTCTCGATTTCGAGCATCACCAGGAGGCGCCGGGTTGCACGGCGCAGGGACGCTATTCCTGAAACGACGCCCCACGAACGATCGGTCGCTACTCTTCCCTCAGGTCTGAGGAAGGACGGCGGCGACCGCAACGAGCCTTCTCAGGAGCAGTCTTTAAAAATCCCTCGTCCTTTTAAGGAGAAAAAGACTCGCTCCCTGTGAGCAGGCCTACTAGTAGAACAAGGGTGTTAGCATATACTCACAGCTAGGCTGGCTTGTCATAAGAGGCAACTAAAAGCCGAGTGGTAGATGGAGTCCCAACGCCCTATCGTCCGGTGCAGTACCACCCCAATAAGCAATAGGTTCCGTAAAATTGTCGGGAGAAACCCCTGGTCATCTTTTAGAGGGTGGCTGATGGACCGGTTCGAGGAAAGGTTGTTTAGTCGGTCACAAGCTGAGATACCAAGCCGTCACGTTGTACATTCCGCGATATCGTCCAGAGAAATATTCGACTGTGTTTCGGATGTATGGCTGCTGGCCCGGACTAATACGGAGTTAAATCATGAGAGTACTATCTGAGATAAAGAATTTCGGAGGTAAACTAGATTCCCATTCGGATCTCAGGGGACGACTCTGTTTGGGGGAGCATCATGCAAATACTCGGATAAATAACTGAACTTTAAGAAGTTCGTGATCGCGTAATCGGGCTAGTTTTCGATGCTCTACCGACGTTCGACTGATAACGACATTTTGAAACATCAGAGGCATTGGTTTCACTAATACGCATGTAAATGTCGTCCACCAATCTTTGCAAACAGCGAAACCCGATATCCTTGCCTTAACCCCGACCCAGGTGGATTCGTCAACTGATTCGACATATCTTTGTTGCTCAGAATACAACTTGTATTTGAGATTCCCTTTTAAGGGTGGAGTTTGCGTCCTCACACGGTCCGATCTGGCTTGTCAGAAGATTGAAGACGTTAGAACTCAATAACGTGTACATCATGTGGTTGAAGGTCGTGCTGAAGAATTCTTTAAATTTCGTTGTTGTATTTACCGTTCCCCCAATGAGGCTCGAACGACGACACTTTTCGAACATCTTTCACGTACCGTCGACTGGATACAGATCAACCACTCGTCTTCTGAAATTGTGGTCCTTGGCGGTTTTAATGTACAAAATTCCGGCTGGTTGGTACAGTCTAACAGAACCGACGAGGCTGGTGGAGATGTTCGCTGTAAGCCGCAATTTGACTCAACTCGTGGACAAACCTACGCGAGTGGCCGATGCCCGAGGTGATTATGCGAACATGCTGGACTTGTTTTTAATATCCGAACCGAGCATTTATACCATGGACGTTGCTCGCCACTGGGAAACTCAGATCACTGCTTGGTATTTGCAGTGAAATCACTTGCGTTTCGAGCGAATAACCGAACTAAGCAGCTTCGCCATGTATGGAGGTATGGGGCTGCCAACTGGGACGATTTGCGAGATTTCTTCGCATCGTTTCCATGGTCACTGTGAGCCCTTTGGAGACCCCGATGTTAACGCATGTGCGGAGTCGGTCACATAGGTCATTCTTCCCGGAATGGAGACCTACAAATGAAATTCATCTGATAAATCTCGGGTTGATGAAAAATGCGAACATATTACAGCGGCAAAAAATAAGGCTTTTAAACAATGGTTCTCCAATAATACCGAGGTTAACGGAACGAATTTTGTTAGAATCAGAAATGCGTGCAACCAGGCGATTGATACCGCGAAGAAATCCTTCGACGACAGAGTGACCAATAAACTGCTTGAGTGCCTTACTAGTTGCGTCACTTCTGGTCAATGGCAAGGGCTGTCAGCAATAACTTCGCTTGCTCTGCTTTTCCTCCGTTAGTAACGGGGAGCGGGACGTTATCAAAGCTATAAAGGTCATCTTGCGATAACCAGAATCACCCACATCCGTGAGGATGTTGGGCTCGGCCTCAAGATATCTGAAAAGAAAGGGGAAGGAGGTATCTAAGGATAGTGTGGACAGGGTTAGTTCAATTTTTCTCTAACTACTTGGAGGGGGGGATGGTGGGAAAGAAATCACACAAGACCGGTGGGTCTTGAGTGCGGTATTAAGACTGACAACTGGTGGACTGAGCTTTGGGAATTTATACGAGTTGCTCTCTTTGTTGCTGTGACGAAATGAGAACGAGGGACAAAAAAGCGAATAGAAGCAGCAGCAGTACAGCACACTACAACAAGCACCGGGCAAGACCATAACACCCGTCATCCAGAGCAGAGTCTGGCCTGGAGGTGCGCTACTTTAAACAAAGAGATATTAACAGATTCAGTAATAGTATTGTTCGATATCTCGTTGCCGAGCGAGGAATGTCGTCGGTCGAGATCGTTGCGCTTCCGCCGAGTGAGGAGTGCCGTCGGGGAATCGTTTAAAGATGCAAGGTGGGTAGGTTGACGCAATGGCGTCCGAACCAACGTTGCCTGAAACAAATGGTTTGAGAGTGGAAAGGAACAGCAATACCTTTTTGACAATCTTGAATGTCCCGCGCTGACTTGATGTATGTGTTGGACTGGCTCGTTCTGCCGTGTGCCGTGATGATCACTTTGATGTTCGGTTGCTGGTTGGTATTGAACCGAATTACAACAGGATAACCATAAAAACGTTCCTTATCTTAGTTCATTATATAACTTTAATTAAACTATCCTCTAAATCACAACTATCACAGCATTAAAATCCAAAAGCCACATGGTGGCGTGCGGTAAACCCAATTGATGTTAGACAGTTGATCGTGCACCTCATGGAAGTTGATTGCAGACAGACAGCCCGTTGGTCACATTTTGATTAATGTGACAGCTGGCTGGAGTCCCCTGGCGATGACGCATTGTCAGCTGGTTGCTGACAGGTGTGGTGGATATGTTTGTTGGGGAGTGTACTAGATGATAAACGTACTAGATTCTCCCCGCTGCATATAATTGTGAATCCGCAACAAGTATTGTATTTAAATCATAATAAAACTTTCCAAACGAGTAAACGGACTTTACAGATAGTCTTCCCGAAAAAGGTCAGAAAACCAGGATTTTTATTATTTAATTTAATCTAGTCTACTTATTATTATTAATATTTATTGGGCTATAGGAACCCGGAAGTTCATGACCCCACCGACTTGACTCCGCCATCGTCCCCTGTCCTGTGCACTCTCCTTCCACGCTTGCCTATCTGGTCCGATTTCCTCAAGGGCAAACCTAACACTGTCCGCCCATTTCCGTCGCGGCCGTCGTACCGGTCTCTTTCCCGTTGGTCTACCGTCAATTATTGTACGCACGGTCCTATCGCTGCCCATTCTCGCCACATGCACGGCTCATCTTAATCTTCACGACCTGATTACTCTCACTATTGTAGGTTCCGCGGTATAGCTCTTCCAATTCGTGGTTGTGGTGTTTCCTCCATTGTCCTGCCACCTCGTCATATTTACCACCAAAGATACCCCTTAAAACTTTATTCTCGAATACGCCGAATTTGTTTTCTTCCCGTTTTGTGAGAGCCCATGCTTTGCATCTATATAGACACTAAACATGATTATGGTTCTTTAAGCACGGCGCTTTATATTACGTGATAGCAGTATGGATTTCAGCAGTTTACTGACTGCGTTCCGGAATGTAGTCATTTGTTAATTTCCTTCGACATTTCGTTGCTGGCCGTTAGTATTGTTCTAGTTTAATAATTAATTTAATTTTACTTAATCCAGCTTACCTAGTTAATATTATAATAAGTTAAGTATGTAATGTGAATTGGGGAATATAGCGTTTGAAGGTTAAGGAGGTACGTTGGCGTGGTATATGGTCAGTTAGTGGTCTCGGGTAGGGTTACACTTTTCGGTTGTTCGTTAAAACGCAGAATTGTGGAGAATGGTTGTATTTTAGAGTATTTGAACTGATTGGATGCCAGCTCGGTGTTATGGTACACTACCTCGTTGGATTCATTAACCAATCTTCCAGAGGTGAAGAGAGTTTTGGTGTGGAGACAATTCAGGTAGTGATCTCCGTTATCTAGAGGAGTTGGTAGTAGTGAAGTTATTTTAGGGTTGGGATTATTTGCGAGGTTTTCAATAAATTTGATAGACAGCTCTAGGAAGCGTCTATCGAGACGGCCAATATCAGCGGCATTATATAACAAGCTGTTATTGTAATATTTGTAAGAGTTGGGTTGTCGGTTGAGGCCAGTGACCAGGCCGAAGCGTTTCCCTTCGAAAGTGCGTAGCTTCTCCATTTGGACGTATGTTTTATGATGCTATAGCGTTGGCTACGATAATGAAGAACGTGTGTGATTCGAACTAACGCCATGATGGTTAGAATCACTAAAAATTGAAGCAATGCTCAACACACCAGGCCACTGCCGCGTGCACAAATTCGATTTCTAAACTCAAGTACATTCAACTGATGTGGAAATGCTATGTTATTGCTTGGTATACGGCTGATGTGTTTTCGTATTCAATTTTTTATCGGTGTTCTTCACTATTTGCTTGTATATTGTGGGTGTATCTGTTAGAAACTCCACACTGCTCCCTCCTCAGTTACTTTGTTACGATCAACTTCGTGTGCGAACGGCGGAGCGAGGAACGAGCGAGCGTGACGAGGTCGGAGCAGGCGAGTGTGCCGGTGCCATATGCGGAAGTCGTGATGGAGTATTAAATCTCTGTTTACCCATGGGAGATTGTGTGTTTTGTGTACACAGATCAGGTCGGAATTTTTTTTTATAAAGTAAAGTGGTACGTGTGCTGGACGTGTGAGAATTTATGGGTTCGGTACAAGTACTGTTTTTTTCTAGGAATTGTTTACCATGCTGTTATCAGTTCAAATTCGAAGCTTCTTCTTTGATGAATTTAATATGGGATATAATGCATCATTGGTAAGAATAACATTAATGGCACATTTGAGGATGTAGCGGTTAACGAACGCACTATACGACGTTGGTTTGAAAAGTTCTGTTCGGGAGATCTCAGCCTTGAAAATGAACCACATGGGAAGCAGGAAACGTTAGTTGACGACGATGTTTTAAGAGAAACGGTGGATACAGACCCAACGAAATTGGCGCGGGAGATTGCACAAAGCAATGGAGTATCCCCAATGAAAATAAGTCGACACCTTTTTCTCATTGGAAACGTAAAGAGACTCGATAAGTGGGTACCCCATGAACTGACCGAGTCCCAACAACTACGGTGCCTGGAAATCTGCGCAACGCTTAGATTAAGAAACCCAACTGAACCATTTTTGCATCGGATAGTCAGCTGTGATGAAAAGTGGATTCCGTATGATAACCGTAAAAGACCTGGGCAGTGCTTGGACGCAAGTAAAAAACCAAAACACATCCCCAAGCGCGATCTTCACGAAAAAAGGTTGTGGTGAAAATTTGGAGGACATCGAAAAGACCAATCCACATTTCATTTCTTCAACAAGGGAAACAATAAACGCTATCAAATATTTTGAGGAAATCGACATATTGCATGCCAAATTGGATGAAAAGCAACTTGCGTTGGTCAATAGGCACGGCCCGATCCTTTAGCATGAGAATTTTAGACCCCATACCTCACAAGTAACGGTGCAAAAACTGTTGCAGTTGGGATTTGTAATTTCTTCCGTACCGACCGCACTCTCCTGACATTTCGTCAACGGACTAGCATGTTTTCCCCAATTTGGATTCTTTTCGCCGGCAGAAGGTCTTCCGGAACCGAGCAGAGGTCATAAAAGCCCTTCAAGATTTCATTGCCTCAAGAAGTCAGCACTTCTGCGAAAAGGGATATTTGGCCTTGTATCATGTTGAAAGAATTTCATGGATGCCAACGGATCCTATTTCGATTGAATAAAAATGTATGGAAAAATAATAAAATAATGGCTTTTAAATTTTTACATTTCATATCGTAAATTTATTACATTTACATGTGGTACAAACCAATATTTTTTCGAAATAGTATTTACTTCGAAATTCCGCTCACACCATGCTCCGACATTTAAGGCTACTCCAAAATCCTCCTTTGTGCGCGCGTTAGTGTAAACCAAACCCCTGATTGAAGAAACGTTGTTTTTGTGACCGATTATCATGTTACATGCCAAAATGTGGTCAGAAGTCAACCAAAAACCGTAATCCTTTCTTTGGAACACTGCCAAAAATCGAAGTTTCGATTTCTTTCAAAACCCTTCGTTCAATCATAAGATACACTAGACTGGTAACAGAAAATATTTATTTTATTGATTTTAGTTGGAAGGGTCAACGTTTCTGCGGACCACTGTAAAAGGTTGCTGTAGATTTCACAGTTTACCAAAATGTAATTTAGATGTACTCTTTTGAGTAAATAGAAGTGTATTTTTTATCTCCGAGAAATAAATCGAGAAAACACGTGCTTTGACCTCTGTAACCCGCGTTACTGCTTAAGGTTCTTATTATTATAAAATACGAAAATTGTTGTCACTTTTGAAAAACCCGTTAAAGAAGAAAGTCACAGAGGATGTTACTTTGTTTATAATCGAGAAAATGTTGACATCACCCAACAGCAAAAAGTGTAATAAGTGTCAGCAATGTTTTTCGTCCAAGAAATTCATGAAGAGGAATAATACGGCATATAAATACTAAACCCCGTAATAAATGTTCACAATACCCAAACTAAATTCATTCGTAAGGTACTGAGTCATTTAGCAATATCTTCGGTGGAGAACAACAGCAAATAACAATTCAAACGCATATCACAATATTTCACCGTCATTCACAATTCACAGCATTCGAAGCAGATTCGATTTTCCAATTTTCACTGGTTCGGGACCCTCCCCCAAAAAACGGTGACAACGCCTTAATTTAAAAGGAAAAGAACCTTACACCGTATTTCAACGCTCTGTCGCTTACTTATTTCTTGAATCCACATTTCCCTTAAGTGAAATTTGAACATTTTCGGGTGCGTCGGGGATGATTTATTGCGTTAGAGGTGTTGAGAGAATGAACTTAATTCGAAAACTAAAGTTTGTGTAATCTGACATTGTCGGTCAATTAAAATATTTACTATGAACATTCGTTTTACATGCATGTTTTACCAAGGCATGAGAGGTCGTGGCTAGGCTCACAATGAATTGGATTTTCCTAGTATTATTTAGAAATTCTAAGGATGTTATACTTCATTATATCAACACAATACTATCATCATTGCTACTCCCTCAATAATGCTCATGTAAAAAAAAATAAAAACGAAAACGAGGAATGTAAAACGTTATCGCTATCAAACAGATTTCCTTCACATTGTTTTGGAATACCTTTGCATAATCAGATCAAACGTTTACTAGGAACATGGTATCACGCACAAAGCTGCAAAAGACTGAACATGAATTTCTTATTCCACCCAACTTTCTATTTGGTGCCCGCATTTGTCTGTGGTCGGTCACGTATTATCTGCTGACATTACTACGTTATGGCTTGAGGTATCTATTGAATGTTAGTCAGCATGTAACCACCTACAGGAATCAAGAGTATTAAATAGAAATAACACCTGCTCTTGAAACAACTTTTGATTTCATGATTTGAATATGAAAATTCACGACTTTATTTTGAAGTAAACAGAGTGAAGATCATACCGTCAAATAGTGTTCCTTGAACCCAAAAACGTTTCGAATATCGAGAGAAAGACGTTCTGCTTTCAACGAGACTGGGTTATAGTGAATTGGTCAGGTTGATTCAAGAGTTTGTTATCAGTTGAGACATGACTTGAAATATAAGTGGCGATATTGTAGATGGGTGCTTCGGTTGGATCTTAGAACTGAAGCAAGCAAGGACAACATATTTTCTTTACTGAGAAGGATAATAAATACGCTCTAAGCAGTCCCAGTGTCGTTTGCAAAGAAGCAGCTTTTATTAATCTTATCAAATATTCATTAAGTAGGTGTTTCTCGTGGACCCGTAGATTATAAGTTTTCATGATGGTTTTCCGTTTTAAGCCTGTTAAGTTTTGGTAATCGTTTACAAAGGCGATATGAGAAAAAGCTTTTATTAATATAATTTAATCATGATAACTGATACTTATGATAAATTTGGTCAATAAACAAAAAAAAAATACAACTTTTGGATAAAAAGATAAGGCTTGCACTTGGATAAAAATTAAAGCTTGACCACTAAAGTACTTAAGGAAGGAGCCAGTGCAACCGAGTCTTTTTCTCAAAGTGTCTTTTTTCAAAGATAAAGGTACGAGTACATCTGAGCAAGAAAAAAAAGCTATTCAAAATTTGATTTGAATTTCTATATATATATATATATATATATATATATATATATATATATATATATATATATATATATATATATATATATATATATATATATATAATAGACTAGGAGGCTTTGCCCCCTGCTCGCTACGCTCGCCAACCCCCGTATCAGTTTTAATGTAATTATCAACAAATTTAAATTAATTTTCAATTTCATTGTAATGATCAATGTTTTAAAACCATTTTTTAATTTTAATGTAACGGGTCAAAAAAAAAGTAAATCTACCCTTGAAGTCAAGTTTGTTGAATTTTTTTTTCATATTATGGGCACTCACGACAGTGCCTCCCCGTACACTATATTCTTTATTTCCTTAGTTTCCAATTTACACTCGATCTTAATACCATTTTGAGCTTTGAGATCACGATTTTGGACGTTAAAAGAAGCAAAAGCAAACATATTGTTATAAACATGAATGTTTTCTCTAAAATGTTTATTTATTTCATTATTACCATACAGTAAATCAATTATTGCTTTGGGATATTGATCGTGTTGAAAAGATTGTTGTACTTTGCCCTGATGACAGCAGCTATATTTTGAACGTGATTTTTTGTCTTCAAAGCTCAACGCGTTACTATATTTACACACATTTGTCAAATTTGCTTTTTTTGCCGCTTTATTTGCACGATATTGTAAATCTAATTTACGTTTCCTTTCAATTTGTTCATTTGTCATTTTTTCTATGTGCCTTTTTGCTACCTGTTCTATAGACATATTTGGTATGCGCCTTTTTGAATTTATTTCTTCTTTTTTCTTTTCAAAATATCGTTTTTTTATTGCCACGCTCGCGATGTTCTTCAGGTGATAGGTTTAATTTTTTTTGACCCATAATTAAATATTGAGTTCGTGCAACTGACAAAAAAAAATCGGACACACGATCAATTTACGATTTAAAACTAATAATGGGAGTTGGCGAGTGATTAACATGTTATAAAAAAAATCTGACACGAGAAACTTTTTTATAATATATATATATATATATATATATATATATATATATATATATATATATATATATATATATATATATATATATATATATATATAATACGTCGACCCAAATCCGACATCGTTTTATTTACATCAATTGTAAATTTAAACGACCCAAAGACTTTCCAAGATTGCCTAACGCACAAATAATTCCCCAGCTTGAAATTATACTTTTAGTTATACTTCTCTCCTGAGGGAAAAAAACACTTTTGAATCACCACTCTACTAAGAGAAATATAATTTAAAAAAAAACTTTGTAAGTAGGCCTGGAGAAAAAAAAATCTGACACACGAAAAACTTTTTTATATAATAGAGAGATAATTGGCCGTAAGCTGATCCAATCGATTGAAATCCTGAAGTGTTTGGAAATTGTTTAAAATGCGAAAGTAAAAAAAAAACGTTAATGTACTCGTATTAATGAATAGGGCATTTCATTTTGTATACAATTTTAAGTTCTTATAAAACATAGGAAAATAATTTTAATGACCTCAAATGCTACTTCGTGAACGACAATAATATGCCATATATATATATATATATATATATATATATATATATATATATATATATATATATATATATATATATATATATATATATATATATATAACAATGTTCCTGCAACCGCACATTTTTGTCAACGCGTTTATTGTTTAGATTATAATAGTCTTTATCTTAAGCACAACATTCACATTCATTTATATTTAGTTAAGCCGCTTTACAATCTTTCACACGGAGCCACTTATTGGCATGACCATTCTTAAACAACACTGGGCACAATTTCAAATATCAACCTCTACGTTCGTTAAGTTAAGTTGCACCGTTTCAAAGAACCACGTTGATTCAGGACCGTCCGACTCCGACTCCGGTTGGCACTCGACTCCCCCTTCGTGCGCAATCTGCTCTTCTATATGATCTTACGTCAAGGATATTCGAGTGGTGTCTTTTGTCTATGAGGAAGTGGTATATTTGGTTACGCGTTACGCCGTCGGGTGATATCCATGTGGCTTTATGAATTTGATTGTGCTTGAACGTCATGCTTTTCACTAACAGATCTTTTGACGCCGCGAACGTAATAATTCGAATTCCACTATCATTTGAAACGTCGTGTAGGTTTTCTTTACCTATTGCTGATTGGAAAACATCTTCCTTTTCAATTTTCGCATTCAGGTCCCCGAGGAGGATTTTAACATTGAACGATGAGATCCCATCAAATACTTCCTCTAGGGTCTCGAAGAACGTGCCCTTCTTTTCTTCGTCCGAAGATTCTGTCGGGCGTGTACGTTTATAAATACATAATTGTACCATGGGCCCGGTATTTTTAGCACAGGCATTCGGTCATTAATAAATTTCAGATCTTTTACATGGGGCGTAATCTTCTTGCTTATGATGAAGCCGGTTCCGAGGTTATGTGTATCGGTACCTCCACACGCTAGTGTAAACCCGTTGGTTTCGATTACTTGATGTATGAGTCGGACTTCCTGAAGTGCGACGATGTCCATTTTATATTGTTTCGCGTTTTCTACGACCGTCTGTATCGCGCCTGGTTCGAACATTCCACGTCCCGACGCGTATATCCCGCTTTTTCTGTGTTTTTCCCTTCTTGTTGCCGAGTCGGTGTTTTCATGATGATTTGTTCCCTTATAGTAGTGTCGGCTCATCACGCCTACGCCTACCTGGTTTTTTCGTGGGATTGTTTTTTGTATATCGGACAATTAAGTCCAAACCTCGGTTTGACGGTGTGTGCAGGGCGAGGATCGAAGTTCGTAAACGCCTTAGAGTGATCCACTTAGAAAGATGTGATGAAGTCAACGCAGAAAGATATGCGACAATTCGGAAAGAGACAATGAGACTCTTCAAACGCAAAAAACGTGAATGGGAGAAGACTCGGATCAAAAAAATCGTAGAAAATGCTAGAGCAAATTACATCAGAGGAATGTATACTGGCATAAATTCAATTATCAAGTGCTACCAAAGTAGGAGAGGTAGAACCAAAATAATTCGAGACACAAGCGGTTGTCTGGTCACAGAAACAGACAATATCGTGACAAGATGGAAGCAATACTTTGAAAACCTGCTCAATGTGGTCACCCATCAACCACAAATAAACACACCAGACGTACATACAGTCGAGCCTCAGATCCCAGAGCCCTGTTTCGACGAAGTTGTAGACGCAATAAATCGATTGAAAAACAACAAGGCTCCCGGTGTCGTCTGTATACCGACAGAGCTGGTGAAGCATGGATGGGGGGACAAGCGCTCGAAAGATCCGCCAACTCATCAAAACAATACGGGATAAGCAAGTCACTCCGCAAGCATAAAAACTCAATGGTCGCCTCCATTTTCAAAAAAGGCGACAGATCTGACTGCGGAAACTGCAGAGGAATATCATTACTCCCAATCACATACAAAATACTAACAAATGTCATACTGACGAGAATCACACCGTACGAAGAAGAAATACTGGGAGACTACCAGTGCGGATTCCGTATGAACCGATCAACGAGCGACCAAATGTTCACAGTAAGGCAACTGCTGGAAAAGAAGTGAGAATACGGAGAGACGGTTCACCAACTCTTCGTTGACTTCAAAAAAGCCTACGACACAGTCGCAAGGCAAAGACTTTACCATATTGTAGTTGATCTGGGAGTCCCGGAAAATATGCCGCCCTCATTCAAATATGCATGAACGAAAACAAATGGCGAGTTAGAATAGAAAACCACCTCTCAGAACCATTTGAAATCCGGGACGGACTATTACAGGGGGATGGCCTCTCACCGTGTCTCTTTAACCATGTACTCGAGTATGTCATCAGAAAAGTACAAGACGACAACATGGCCGGAACATCCTTGAACGGGGCCACACAAGTGCTCGCATATGCGGATGACATCGCCGTTCTTGGCGATAATCTAGAAACGGTAAGTAAAAACAGTGAAATCATCATGCTGCGGCAGAAGAGGTGGGCCTAGAAATAAATGAAGACAAAACAAAATACGTGATTACGGCGAGAGCAGGTGGAGATCAGGGAACACATATAAACGTCAGAGGCAAGATATTTGAAAAAGTTAAAGAATTTAAATATCTGGGAACGATACTGACGGCCAGTAACGAAATGTCGAAGGAAATTAGCAAAAGACTACACTCCAGCAACGCTAGTTGACACACAGTCATTAAACTGCTGAAATCCAAACTTCTGTCACGTAACATAAAGCTCCGTGTCTATAGAACCATAATCATGCCGATTGCTCTATACGGATGCGAAACATGGGCTCTCACAAAACGAGAAGAAAATAAATTCCCCGTATTCGAGAATAAAGTTTTAAGCGGTTTATTTGGCGGTAAATAAGACGAGGAGGCAGGACAATGGAAGAAACTCCATAACCACGAATTGAAAGAGCTATACCGCAAACCTAGTAATCGAGTCGCGAAGATTAAGGTGGGCCGGACACGTGGCTCGAATGGGAAACGATAGGACCGTGCATAGAATTCTTGACGGTAGACCAACGGGAAAGAGACCGACAGGACGGCCGCGACGGAGATGGGAGGACAATATCAAGTTTGATCTTGAGGAGATCGGATCAGATGGTCGGGCGTGGAAGGAGAGTGCACAGGACAGGGAACGATGGCGGAGTCGAGTCGGTGAGGTTGTGGTGTTTCTAATAGATACACACACTATACACAAGCAAATAGTGAAGAACACCGAACGAAAATCGAATAAGCAAATGCATCAGAGCCGTATACCATAGCAATAACTTAACAATTCCCCGTCAGTTGAGTGTACTTGAGTTTAAAAATCGAATTCGTACACGCGGCCAATGGCCTGATGTGTTAAGCATTGGTTCAATTTATGGTGATTCTAATAGTCATAGAGTCAGTTCGAATCACACATTCTTCACTATCATCGCAAACGCTATAAGGTCATGAATTTCCAGGTTCCTACGGACCAATAAATAGTAGTAAAGTAAAAGTTTAGTGCAGTTCAGTTTCGTCTGAAAGGTGATTTCAAAGAGAATTGCCGGATTAATGTTTACGAAATAAATATGTTTGTAAATACCTAGAGTTTGATCTGGAGTTTAGCTAACCCGGAAATCGTTATATAACCCACAATATGGAAGAGGGAAAGCGCCATCAACACGGAATTATACAAGACGTAGTCCGCTACGGCAACGATTGGTACTTTTAGCAGAGCCCATCTTACACATTTAAAGTTCTATAAGGATGAGAGCCGCTGGGAAGCATCATGTCTTCAAGGAATAAATTGAACTCTGTATTAATGAAATTCAGCTACGAAGTGGTCATGCGAAATTTCGACCAAATAGAGCGGAAGTGACGGGAAAGTCGTTTAGACCACCTGCCCGATAGTACGAGTATCATCATCATCGGCACTACAACCGGGATCCGGTCCTGGCCTTATTTAGCAAGTCCCGAGGCTTGTTAAATTTTCCGTAATACATTTTTTTTCCAGGCAAGGGTATTAGCCCTGTACGAGTATACTACAATTTATTTAATAAAAAATGTATAATTTATAATTAAATTATTCTCCATCATAATTTTATACCGCATACTTTATAAACCAATAAGACCTTTATAAATAGTAGTTAAAAAGTTTCGTTTTCTATCAAAATTACTTCTTGACTGTTTTCTTGGACCAGCCCATATAATAAAGTAACCTCATCGAACTGACTGATACCTTATCTAACTACGTCAATTCAAAACTCTTTCCTCATTTGTTGTGGGTCATTATGGTAAGCGCATAGTTCATCAACACTTTGTATCTGATTTGCGGTCTTTATTACAAGTTATATTGTGCTTAAATTCCGCCGTTCATTAAAGAGTCAAGTGTGATTTGCCGGTTCAAAGCCTCAATACCGAACCATTCCGGCCGCAACATAATTATCTACATCCGACGCCTTAGAGGCAAGCTTTCTCTGGCAGGTACCACCTTCCTTAGTGCCGTCATTATCATCATCGCGTATTCTACCCATAATTATAATCTTAAAATCTGGGCGCACTTAATATTCTGCTCACTCATCCATGGCGAGAGATTTAGCAGCTACACGGATCGTCGTTCCCCTGTAGGGATGTTGGGGAGACGTATTCCACGGCACACATCTAAAATATGTAAAATTATGACATTAAATATTCAAGCGCACGAGTCATTTTTGCTGTGAACAATTTTACCGCAAAAGTGCGCTCATACCGCTCATACGACTCACTCACTCCATGTCCTTGTTGTTTTGCTCCTCTAAATGTACTAGCTCCTATAGAACGTGTCCTGCAACATATTTCTAACGAAAATTATTTTTGTTTTCATGTCGTATTTTCAGTGGTGGCACAAGCTTACAAAGTGGACGTCGAAGTGCTATCGGCTTCAAGGGGTTGCACAGCCATCCTTCGGTGTGTGGTGCCAACCTTTGTCAAGGAACTAGTTCGAGTGGTCTCCTGGGTTCATGAACCTGCTATCTACATATACCCATCACTTCAAGGAGGTATGTAGTCTATATGTGTGCCCGCACATTTTAGTTTATGCATGGGCTTCTGGTGGAAGTTGATCCCGTTTAGGGTAGTGTACAATAGTAGTCCTGATTTTTATTCCGAATCAAATGAACATTAATCACATATATTACCATGATGGAAAATTAAAATCTAGTCACACATGGCGTGTGTGATTGGGTGCTTTTTTGGATGCAGAGCTAACAGGACATGCAGTAGCTAAAGCCAGAAGTTACGTGTGAATGAAACTATGCTAGACTGAATGTCCTGCAGCGTTAAATGTTAGGATTTGCTGTTAATGAAACCAAAATGTTGTACATTCCACAGACGGAAAGTTCCATTTATTGCCCACCGGCGAGTTACTCATCCATAATCTACAGGATAGTGATGAATCGCAATCATTCCGATGCAGGAGCATGCACCGACTCACCAGGCAAGTTGTGGTTAGCCCTCCAACCCGACTACGGATTAATGGTAAGTAATTTAAACCACGTTACCCTAGTTTTGTCTGTGAAAGTTATATGTATTTGTGTAGGCCAAAAGTATGTTCTAGCTTGCAGTCAGTGACTAACGTATGCGTACCTGGTCCTTGCATGAATATCCAGTCTGGGTTTTATATTAGATTAACTTAAAGCCATTATTTATCTGAGGATGATGTTTGTGCAAAATGTAAGGCCATACAAGTCTTCTCAACGATTACCTATTCTTAGATCCCTTCGAACCGGAAATACTGTGATTACCGATACCGAAAGACACCATCCGATTGTTGTCAGTTAGTCGACCGGTTAAATTAGAGCACTGACCAAATTATCTTATTACACTAAAATGCAACTATCAAATCTAGGAATGGGATGTGAATGCACTCGAAGGGGACTATAAGGATCACATAAACACACTGGACTAAATAGGATAACAAATTGATTGATTTCGTGAGTGAAATGTGTGCGTATCAATTGAGCTGTTAACTTCAATTTGTTTGTTTGGATCTAATAAACTAGACGATGAACATAATCGTAAGGCAATTGCTTAAAAGCAAAGGATTTCGACAGGACTCCGCTTGCGGTGGAGTTGTTCTAGCTGATTGGCTGTGATAATGTGTGCTTTTGGGAGCTTGGCTCATAGTAACGTTTAGATAATTACATTTCGGGAGAGAAATTCCATTACCTTGTGGCTAAAGCAGGTTCACATTTCCTCCGATTAGAGGGAATGCTGTTTGACAAATGATTGAACTCTTCACTTGAGGGCTTTAACATATCAATGTCTTATTCAGATACTCTGTCTTTACTCAGAGTAAATATCACCAACTGCATTGTAGTTGCAATCAGAGAGTATACATGAAGTTGGAGAATATATTGTAGAATTTAATTCATCATGTCACGGTAGTTGACAGATATTCGATATCAATGCGCAGAGGACCTAATTTTGAGCCATTACATGTTGCCTAACATATTTTGGTGCAGTGGTGGGAGAACGAGTTACTTGAATGAATCTCTCTGGACATTTTTTCCTATACTTATCAATATTTTCAATTTTGTTGGTCGAATTCCGAACTGCGATTAACGATACAATGAATTCGCAACATTTTCTATTGTTCGTCTATATCCGGATGGGACACGAAGGATGTTATTTAGCAAAAGAATAACGTGTTGGAAGTTACGATGTTGATGTAATTCACTGTGATGAATCAAATGCTTGATCGACGTCATATTGATGTAAGAATTTAATAATGAACATAAGTTCAACTAATTAATTCATTCAGATAAAACAGACGTGAGTCTCGCTGAATTGTTTTCTATCAGCGATTTGACTTGTGGGGGTTCTTTAAAGCCTTCCTTAAGAACCACCCACTTCCTTAAGTCAATCTGCCTTTCCCTCACTCCCCAAGCTACTATACTTACCTGCAATCGAGCAGCGTAAGATATTTTTCAGTAGCTTTCACCTGAAAGTAAAACCTCACCGATGGCATGCATAACATTGAATGTTTCTGGTTCACAACACATGAACCATTTCATATCCCCCATCGCCTCAGCTCGTCACCAATAAACGATAAACACACGCCGGCCAGCGTATTGTGGACACAGCTGCAGCCGATATTCTTCCTACCGTCCATAATTGAATCATTGCTGCTATACCCTTAGGTTCCCAGCAGTTGCGACCAATTCCCTATTATCGGCTATCTACCGATCATGGGATTTGGGCACGAATATGATTGACGTTTAGAGATCATACCCATGATCATGCCTTATGATGGTCCGACCTGTAAACCAAACAAACACACAGTAGCATCACTGTGTTTATGCTATTTACCAACCGCTGGTCCATGGCCACCCTGGGCGTGTCGTACGCTTGCACATCTGCAAGGCCAATTCCTCGCCATTGTACTCATGTCCCAACACTGTCATGTAAACAAAACCCAAATCCTATTTCGTTCTCAGCCGTGCAGCATCAACGATTCATGACCAGAATGCTGCAGACCATTTGTTTGAACAGGTGCAGGAACGATCGTTGTCGGTATTGCAGGCAAAGGGGCATCGTATTTGCCCTATACGGCATATGGAAATCCTCCCATTTAACCCCTTTCTCGATCGCCATTGGCCGTCGACAAGTTGATCCGGTTCGCTCCTCCTACATCGATGTGATCCACCATCGTTGAATCTGACGGATGTGGATAGCATCTAGGAGTCAGATTTCGTCACCTTAAGAGTGCACACGCACAACACACGTCTATTGAAATTCATTAATATACGCAGTCGAGTTTCATTACCCAAACTGTTTACGTGGCTCGAGTGTGTGGTTGTGTGTCAAGTGGTCGTTAAGCTCCTTGCTCGAGTATTAAATAAAAGACTTAAAAGTGGAATGTATACATCTAATTCAAATATAGAACACAGTGTTAACTCTCAAATAAATATTAAATGACTTAAAAGAGGAATGTATATATCTAGTCTAAAGGAAAACTATTATATGTGAAATATAAAATAAAAAGATCAGTGGACTACCAAACAAGCCACAAGTGTTTTCATTATTGTTTCTTCTTGGTGAGCAGTTATCGGCGGATCAGTTCACTAGTCTGTTGTGGAATTCTTGTGAACTACCTTCAGCGAATTAGGCTGTGGAAGTTTAGTGAACCCTGCCCCCTTGCCGGCGCCTCGACTAAGCCTACCCACACACTCAACTAGAGTAGAAGCCTACGCGAATGGCACTCAATTAGGGTGAATTTGCGATCTGTTTCAATCATCTGAATTGAATATACATTTTGTACGCACCATTCAGACCTTCGGACCATTCTCTGATGTTTATTGGGCAAGCACTTACATCTCAAATGCCTAACCGATGTAGGCTGTCCAGCCAAGAATGAAAGGAAGGAGCAGCAATCTAGGCTGATTTGCGAGATTTTTTTGGGTTATTTCCATTGTCACATATTTGCTTTAAAAAATCCGATGTTAACACGTGCGTGGACTCAATCACCGAAATTATTCTTCCAAGTATGGGCCCTTACATTTCAGATTAGGCAGAGAAACTTGCTGACATTGACATTCGATTAAAAGGAAAAATAACCCAAATGTCAATTTATTTTTCATCTCACCGTGGGGTATACCATTTAGAGTCTCCTTATGTATTTATTTATTTATATGGTCTCCATTATTGTTAATACACTGTGTTAATCGAATTCGAAAATGTTCGGTCAAATCTTTCCAATATATCGCTGGGTCTCTTGGCGATGGGTCGGCAGATGTTGGTCTTTAAATGAGCCAGAGTCCTTTGACAATTATGTTTACATTAATACCGAGGTTTCATATAGCGCCGTAAAAAAGGCACTGGCGGCCAAATCAGGCGATCACGGTGGTCATTGTATGTCTCATCTTAAGATAATGAGGCGACGCGAGAAACGTATAATTTCACGGCGAACACACTCCTTCCACAATAATGGGAAAACTACACAAATGAAAATTGAGTACATCACAATCTCGAGTGAGTTATGTCGGAGTCAGCGATCGCCAACACAACGATCCCCGACGTAATCCTAAGAAGCGATTTCCCTCCAGCAAGCAAACTGCAACGTAAATTGTGAAAAGCACCTTTCCCAGGCACTGAACTTGACACGCCGCAGGGAGCAATGTTCTCCCACTATATCAAGGTCAGCGTGGGTAACGGCATTTTTTAGTTTTAGATTTCGGACTTAGATGCAGTTCGTCTTAAAACTTAGGAGTGTGAATGGGAATATCGATCGAATCCGTATTTTGTTTGTCGAAACTTGTTACTAGAATTATAATTAGTTTTGTTAGTATATCTAATAAGTGTTAAAATAATAACCAATGTTTACAAGTTGGTATAATTAACTTTTTTAAAAGGCAATGGGCTGAAGACTCTAATTAACTAGTGCGCCCACTCCAGTCATCTTTGAAACAAACCATGCTTCAGATCGCCCACTTTAAATTAGAGACATACATCTCGCAGTACATTTCTTATTTGTCTACATTGAAAATGTTTATGTTCTGCGAGACCTGGTTGTGTCAATGCCGATTATCAAAATTATCCAGAGCTTTCTTCGTTCGAGAAAATATGTTGTGAACCGACATATCCTCTACTCACCAAATCCACTATGGTGTACCCCAAGGGTCGGTCCTTGGTCCCATATTATTCACATTGTTTGTCGCAGATTTACCATGTCTAGGTGAAAACATTCAGGTAACTATGTTTGCCGATGATACGGCTATTTTCTCTTTGTGTGCCGTATTCACTAATGTCTACAACTCTTTGCAAGCAGCTCTTGACAAACTAGCAGTGTATTACAGGAAATGGAAAATAAAAATAAATGATAATAAAACACAAGATATCTGGTTTTCGAGATGTAGGAAACACTGCTACCTACCAAATGGCACTAAACTCAGTATGTGTGCAGTTGATATTGATTGGTCCGAAGACTGTAGATATCTAGGTATTATTCTAGATAAAAAACTTATCTTTCAAAAACACATCACTACCACAATTGACAAAATAAACAAAGTCGTAAGAGTTATGTATCCATTAGTGTGTAGAAAGTCAAAGCTTAGCCTCGAAAATAAAATCATGATTTTTAAAACCATTTTTCAAGCTACACTCCTGTACGGGGCCCCTGCCTGGTGTAATTGTGCTCGCACACACAAAATAAAATTGCAAAGGTGTCAAAGTAAAATATTGAAAATGTTGCTGAATTTGCCATGGCATTATTCGACACATGAACTACATGAAAACGCTAACGTTAAACCGGTAGAGTTCCTTATTGACAATGTTGTGATTCGAAATCACAACGCCTTTACCTACCACCTATCCAGAATAACCACTTCCATTTATCCATACCTACACCTTTCCACTTACCTAAAAGCCCCTAACCTATCCTATTCCTATACCTAAAATACTTACCTGTCCCTAAGGTCCACCATCCTACATACATTCTCCTCCTAGAGGACCGCATGTGCAACAGGCTAAGTCTAAACCTAATCTGTCGCACATTGACCTAATTACTAACCTTTTTATTAGCACGAAGATCGGGTTTGTACTCCAACATTAAATGCATACTTGTGTGCAAACCTCGGTCTGACACAATATGAAAAGGGCGGCCCATCTTGGTTTCGGGGCAGTCAATAACGAGCTGCCTAGCAGTCAATAACCGGCAGTCAGTCGAAAGCAGCAAAAGAGCAATTTACCAAATAAAACAATTCAAAATTAACCAAACTAAAACAACTATTCTTATGCGGCCCGGAGCTAAGTACAGCAAGCAAATAATAACTAAATTAAATATTGTTGGGTACCGGTATCATCCGGTACACCTAACAACAAAATCAATCGAAACTTCTTCGTCAATTGTTCTTTTTCTGACAATGTTCTCGTTTCCCGTCCTGCGTTATCCTAAATCACTACATATGTACTCTGTCTATGAAAATGATATCGAGATCATTACTATATAAAATAACCGGAAACCCGTGCAATATTAGTCTTAAGATTCAAATAAGGGTTTTTTATTGCAGTTTTCCATTAATTTATTATTTATTATTCATTAAAATTGTGCTATTGTCATTCTACAGATTTAAGATTATAGTTGTAAAGGAATTGCTGTCCTAAATCTCTTAAATACTAGTTGTAAAATATAAATGTACCATATTATCTACCTAATAAAAATTGAATTGAAAAATGGTGCCACGTGTCATACTGCTACAGTGTCCATGCACCTAGTGAAAAAGATGTTCGGTGAGTAACTTATTTGAGGATTGAGATTGGATCTTATTTCGAGTTATTATTATCTGTGGGAATACTTAAAATCAGAAGTCTATTTAGGTTATCCGACAACCATAGGCCGGTTACAGCAAAACATTGTACAGGAACTCAACAGCGTTGCAAGAGCAACTCGTCAACATCTTTTTGAGAACTTGCGAATTAGAAAGTCAACCAGCTGAATATGTTATATACATACATTTTATCAATCATTATTTATATGGACGAGAAAGTAATCGTGTGCGTGCCGCTTGTGTTTGACCCGCGCAGATATAAAAATAAAGAATTAATAAGTTCATACGAAAATGTTTAATAGTTTACGTGAAAACAAATCAATCCCACAAAAAACAAAAGGACAAACAATAAACAATAAATTTAAATTTCATTAACAGTTTGATTATCTATGCAATAGTCTCGTTGAAAAAAAAAAAAAATTAAGTTAATACGAAAGTGTTTAATAGTTTTGGTGAAAACAAATCAATCCACATCTGACCATCATTCAGAGATACATGTAACACAATATTTGCATCGGTCATAATGCTTTGTTTCGGTTAAATCCGGTACTAGTTAATAATAATCGCATACCTCCGAGATCCCCATTTTTTTCTTTCACTTGATTAAGCATAATCAAGCAAAAACGATAAATTGGTTTCAGTGACATTATAAAGTGCGCTGCTTCACAGCAATAATAACAGTCAAAACAAAGTAACAGAACGAAAAGTGAATCAAAAGTAATCGAAAATAAACAAAAATAAAAACAAACAAACAAATTGAAGAATAAGAAAAAAGTGCATAACAAAATCCCTTCAGTGAGGTGCGACAAAGAAACGATCAATTAAAATATATCACCTCGCAAGCGTGAAAATTGAAACAGACAATATATTGCTCATTAAGCAAGTGGTTTTTAAGGCAGCGTTTGGTGCGAGCGCAGAGTCACTGACTCCTACTCGACGATAGCCAAGTTCGAGTCGGCCTACGGAAGCAATCGAGTTCGTGGTTCGTATTGCGGGTCGCCTTTGTTTTTTTTAAATGAAAACAAATTGGAAAGAACCAGTATGAACACGGAGGACGATCAAAACGCGACAACACACAAAAGAAAAGGTACACCGAAAAACTCCATTGTGACGCGAAGTAAAACCGCGAAATTAACAATGGAGAAAAAAGGTCAGCAAATGGAGGAGGACAGAGAGCGCCCCTCCCCCTACAATTTTAATATGTATGGGGCAAACAATTCGTTCGCTTCTCTTGCATCCTCAGAGTCTGAGGATGAAGAGGAGGAAATAACTGAATTGGAGGCGAAACTTGCGATGGCAAGAGCCCGTCTAGAAGAGAGACGCCGAAAAAAAAATAGCGGCACTCGAAAAAGACACCGAACAACGACAAAAGCCGAAGCCAAAAGTCGGCCAACAGCAACAGCAACATCAACATCAACAGCAACAATCGACCACAGCAAGCAACAAAACAGCGGCAAAGCAAGAATAACAACCAAAAAATAAAGATGCCACCAATCAACACCATAGATATTGAGTGTAAGGAATTGGTAAGTCTTTGTAAGCTAGCGATAGGAAACAATTTTGTAGTTAAAAGACTGGCTGGTAATAGGCATGCCATTCAAACCTATGCGGTGGCAGACCACGAAAAAATTAAAGAGGCCTTAAAAAGGGCCACCGCGGAATTCTACTCGTTCACGCCGAAGCAAACAAAGAGGGCAACGGTTCTATTAAAGGGTGTCGACCCTGAGGTGGAACCGGGGGCTCTGCTCGAGATGCTTCAAAAGTTGAGGCACGACGATCTCGAGTTTATCTCCGTAAAACCGTTCATCACAACCAAGGCAAGAAGGGAAAACCGCAAGCTACCCTTCTTTTTGGTTCAACTAACGCCCAGCAGCAGAATTGATGGTCTAAGAAAGATTACAGTCTTGGATCATCAAAGTGTCACGTGAGACAAGTTAAAAAAAGGCAGAGACATCCTGCAATGTGTCCGCTGCCAAAGGTTTGGTCACGCGGCGGCGAACTGTGAAATGCAGCACCGTTGCGTAAAATGCGGAAAAGACCATAAGGCAGAAGAATGCCCTCTGGGAAAAGAAAGGGTAGAAGACAAAGTCCTTCTAAAATGCACAGTGTGCCGGAATGAGGCACACCCCGCTAATTATCGAAGATGTCCTAAATTCCGAGAAATAATGGCAAGAAGTGTGACCCGGCAAAAAAACACAGAGCCAGCTCGTACTACAACAATGCCCGTAACATCGCAGCGGTCGTACGCACAAGTTGCGTCGGGTGGGAGACATCAAACCAGGCTACAACATTGGTAGCCACAAATACTCCCACACAGACTGAAACAACATCGCAAGCAGACGTGGTCACGGCTCTGCTTAATCTGCAGAGACAGATGACACAGCTGCAAAACCAAATAAACGAGATCTACTCGTACTTGCCCAATCTAAACAAAAAGTCAATATAAACCCTCTAACCACAACATCAATAAAAGCTCTTGTCGTGAATGTAAATTCACTAATAAGAACTGCGAGAAGAGCCAACCTTTTCAACCTGTTGCAAGTTGAACAGCCTGATGTACTTCTGGCGGGGGAAACAAAGTTAAACCAGAGACACATAAAAACTACGATATTATACGAAGAGACCGACCTAACTCCTCTCAAGGGGGTGTGTCGCAATCTTTATTAGAAAAGGGATCCCTCATAAAGTTATATATAGTGGAGAAGTGCGCAGGTTCCGGGTGCTGGAAGCCTGTATCGTACACATACCCCTTCAGCAAGGAAGGGGGTTTGTATGCGATTGCGGTCTACGCACCTGAGGAGCACCAACATAATCTATTTATAGCAGAGCTCGAGACTCTCTTCCGATGCTTACAATTGCACCTGGGCAAAAATTACTTTATTCTAGGGGGAGATATGAACGCCAAGCATAGAAATCGGGGAAATTATATATCGAATGCCAGAGGAAATCAGTTGGCGGGCTGGTTAGATCAGTTTCATATTGAATATAGAACTGACCTGCTAGCTACCGAATATCCATCGTTCCCCAGAGGTAGATCGTTCTTAGATATCTTGCTAATCGACTCACGACTGAGATTACTTAACACCAATAGACGAAACACAAACTGTTTACGGACAATTGAATACGATAGTGACCACTGTGCATTCACGGCAGTAATGGAGCTTCCGAACGAGCTCGCAGATCTGGAGGAATTCGTGATCCAGCAACCCTATAACTACGGGGCAATGCGATGGCCGCGGTTCACCAGATCATTAACAAGAGAATTTCGTTCGAATGACTTTAATCTGCCAGTAAACAGAAACCTGACTAATGTCGAAATCGACATATACATTCAACAAATGGACGAAACCGTAAAACGAACAATGGATAAAACCATTCCCAAAACAACAGTTACAGATCACACTAACATGTACAGAAACGCAACAATAAACGCACTCCACAGGCAAAAGAGCAGACTGCTATCGAAATTAAAACAATTACACAGACAGTTTACAGACAGACAAGACCAGGAGATAATATCACTGAAATCCCGATTAAAAAACCTCCAACAATTACCTAAAGCTAATTATAGATTAGCAACAAATTTGTATTGGAACAACAGAATTCGAGCTATAAAAACTAATAACCCGAATATGTTCCCACAAATAAATAAAATATTCAGGAGAAATAATCAAAATGAGATTCAGTGTCTCCAAATCCCACGTACTCAGGTAAACAAGCAGCTGCTAACCAACATTGGCATAGATGCAGAGAACGCTATCCTCAATAGTGAGCTCTTCGTGATCGAAGATCCTTTGGAAAAGGTGAACGCTTTGGGAGCTGTCTTTCAGATGTACAAGGTGAATGAAAGCTAAGAATGAAAGGGCCCCACCCACTATCTACACTTTTACTACCCGTATACATTCCTATCACCCCGGCCCTTTATCCTACTACCCGGTCTTCGCCACCCCATCACGTGCACAGCCACCTTCCCACCTTTTTATCTTCTTACTTATTCGAAAGTAATTTTTGTAATCCTATTTCTTAACTTAGTTCGTAAATTTTTTTTTACTTTTAATTTCTTTTTTTTTTTTTTTTTTTTTTCAAACGCTTGTACTAAGTGTAATAAACGAGGGTTCTGCTCTCACTAAACTAAAGCATTCACCGAAATCAGGAGCTGGAGGACAGAGTTCTACTCAATCACCTGCACCTCCGGAATGAAATTTCACTTTGGCAATCGGAGAATCCGGGTTTTACCGAATTCAGTGAAGATAATCTGTCAATTGACATTAATGCCAATGGTGTAGTGGCTAATAGCCTTCTAATAACAAGGGATGGAATCCAGAGTATCTTCGACTCATTAAGAAGCAAAAAGTCAGTGGGAATAAATGGAGTACCTAACATCGTACTCAAGAACCTGCCCCCAATGGCAATAGATATATAAACGGTCCTGTTTAACAACGAGTTGAATAATGCATATTATCCCGCGCGTTGGAAAACGGCTATCATTCAGCCCATCGCAAAAAAGGGCAAAGACTGCACAAACCCAATGAACATGTGTTCGATAAGTTTACTCCCAAGCATCAGTAAAGTATTTGAAAAAATCATTAACAAAGCTCTGGTAAAATGGGTAGACGACAGCAGCATTATTCCAAATAACCAGTTTGGCTTTAGGGCGGGTCATGAAACCACACATGCCCCAGCTAAACTGGTCTCCGACATACAATGGAATAAATGTAGGAACCAATGCACATGTGCCTGTCTGATCGACTTGGAGAAAGCCTTTGATACCGTCTGGATCGAATGGTTGTATTACAAACTGGTCAGATATGGCATACATAAGCCTTTACTATATGTACTTTACGATATGTTAAAGGACAGGAGGTTCGTGGTCAAAAGTGGTAATGTGACCTCTAATAAAACGTATAATATCAAGAATGGCTTGCAACAGGGCGCGGTACTCTCTCCGATTCTTTTTAACATTTACATTAGCGACTTATTAGAAGCACTTCCGCAGGCTATTGCGTACGCAGACGATCTCATAATTTACAGAACAGCTCCGAAAGTTACGATCATAAATAGGTTAATACAGCGAGACTTCAACAAAGTGCAGCGCTATTGCAATGACTGGAAACTTAAGATCAACTTCCAGAAATGTGAAGCCATCCTATTTAGAACTCCATTATATAAAGCCACGTACGACACAAGGAAAAACTGGCGAAAGCTAGTTATCGTGGGACCGCAGGTAGATAAACTGGAAACCAAGAGTTTAGTTAAATACCTGGGCATCTGGCTAGACCAATATCTGTATTCCAACAGACATGTAGAGGCTGCTTTGCTCAAAGCGAGGAAAACTTTTGCTATGACAAGGAGGCTATTTCACAGTAGCCAACTTGACAGCAAGGTAAAAGTCATATGCTACATGACGCTAATCAGGCCAATGCTCATATATGGTTGCCCAGTATGGTTCAACATAGGTCCAAATTTGATGGAAAAGATTCGGGTGTTCGAAAGAAAGTGTCTCAGAAGTTGTCTCAGATTATATCGGACACCGGAATCGGACTATAAAAAGTATTACTCAAATGAGACTTTATATAATGAAGCGTACATAAATAGGGTGGATAATTTTATGATTAAATTAATCAGAGGACATATTGCGAGAGCAATAAGGTCGTCCAATGACCTAATTTTCGGGGCTTATTATCCAAACACCTTGTACTATGAGAGCGTGCGTCGCAACGGCTTTGTTCCACCAGAGGCGTTCCTTGACTTGGATATGAAGGGGCTTATACAGGATAGATCCGGAATTCCGCTGATCTATCATGTAAGTAGATCATCTGTAGACGGGTGATTGTGCTACGACCAGGAAGTAACGCGCACCGAAGAAGAGCTCCTGCGCTTCAGTAGGGCTATCTCCCACAGAGACCGGGACGATAGTATTAGACAGCGTCAACAGTTCTGGTGGTTGAACGGCATATAAAGACCTGGGTACCAAAGTCGGTATAGAATCATAGTATCATCAGCTAGCTTACATAGACTTAGCTTTTCTAGAATTAGGGTAGTATAAGATTTAAGTTAAGTTAGGTTGTGCTTTTACATAAAAAAAAAAAAGTAGGTAAGTTAAGTAAGTTAAATTTTAAGAAAAAAAAACAAAAAAAATTGACAAAGTTTTTCAAATTTTTCTTTGTATTTCAACTAATTATCAGTACTGCCACAAAGTTCTGTCGCCGGAAGGCAAATTATACAAATGTTAAGTAATGTTTAGCTTAGAGCGTCTGCGAAGGACAAGTACGTTATTATATAAGATAATTAAGCTAGAATTTAAGCATTTTTTGTCTAGCCTTTAATTTAGAAATTAAGAATATAAAAAGAAAAATAAAAAATGTTTTAAAAATGAAAATGAAATACATTTAATCAATTAGATATGAATTACATTTCTCTTTTTTTTTGTAGTTTCTAAAAATAATGTACATAAAATAATCGACGTAAAACATTTCTAAATTCCGTAATTCTTTTTTATTGTATATTGCAACTATGCAATCAGTTAAGGCGCACCCTGTATATTAAATTTCACAAGTAGTGTATATAGATGAAAAATGGTTATAGGCTACTTAGAGGTCAAACAGACCGTACCAGTTAAGCTTAGATTGGCTTTCATAAGTTGATAAATGTGAACTGCCATCATTAAAGGCACAATCAATATGTATACAGTCTATTTGTCTGGAAAGTTTCCAGCAATATTTTACATCGAATACACCCCTGTACACTCTTCCACGTATTGCTTAGATTTCTCGGGTGTATATTTTTGGGATGCCATCCAATTATTCAGCCACAATGAGAGCTCTCTCCGGTTTTTGGTGTCTAACACATGAAACCCTTGCCTTGCACGTTTGTTAGGTGAGCTTTATAAATCGCACCACTGCGTATCTGTCTATCGCAACAGATGTGTGTACTTATCTTTCCTTAAATTCATTCTTGTAAATGTCATGATTTTTCTCTACCAAACTCCTCGACTCTGTGGAATTCTTTAGCAATGTAATTTGATGTCCTTCTCCTTCTTCTTGCTCCTTTATTTCTTATTTTGCTGTGGAGATTTATAGTGTTTTAAATTATGAGTTCTTTCAGTGCAAATGCAGTGTTTCTCGTAAAATTGATTTCTTTAATGTTAGTTTTGATAGTGTTTAGTAGAATATCACCAAGGCAGAATCTCAAATTGTATTCCACATTCAGAAAGGATGGGACCGAGAAATTGGTGGCTATGAACGTTTGGTGGGTGTGGGTATTAAATTATTCTATCGTACGCCCAACATAGCAATGGGCAGCAGGGAGCAACAACAAGAGCATTTGAGACCTGCATTGAGTAATCGTAGTGTGGTCGTGCTAAATGTTTGCGCAACACTCCAAACTGTACTCTCCATCTATTGGGATATTAATTGTATCTGACTACTTGGAGCGCGTATCAAGTGCCTTACCTGCTCGTGTGCTTGGTGAAGAGTTATGTTGGCATAGCTCACAGCTATCAAGACGTCATTGAGCAATGTATGTTTATGTTGTTTTTCGCCTGACACAGATCTAACCATTGAAAAACGTTCTCCTTTAGTAGCCGGTTGGTATCCTCGAATGTGTTGATTGTTTGCTTTAATGTCATATTGTGTGATTGAATCTAGTATCAGAAAATCGTTATTTGCAAAATGTTCATTTGTGTTCTTTTTCGCAGCGCATCGTGGGATCGTATCGCCCAGTATGGTTGAACATACTGCGCACGTGGCGGTTTCACAAGATGAAGGAGCTGTATTACTTTGTGTAGCACAAGGTTGCCCATCTCCGGAGTATATGTAAGTTTTTATAAAATATATTCAAAGAATCTTAAAAAAAGGATAAACAGCAGGGTGAGTGATATACTCAACGAAAATCAGGCCTCAGGTCAAAGGGTTTGGCGTTGATTGACATGTATAGATATCTTTTTGACTAAATGAATCAGATGAAGGAAAGGAATATGCCAGAATCCACAAATACACTTGTTATTATCGACGTACAAGGACAAGGTGAAAAGTCTAATCTATAGATGGTACTGTGAAAAACGAAATTACTATTTTCTCAAAATACACAAAGAAATAAGAATTTGTTTAGAAAAATAGTAATAAAATAATTTATTGTGCTTTAAAATAAGAATGTTGCGTGGTTTTGAGCAAATGAATAAATTTAAAAACTCTTCCGTGAAAAAATTCTTCAAAACGCTATCCAAAGTTGGTACACTAGGAATCTGCACCTTCAGTATTATCGTGGTCGTACATCGTTTGACGCTGATGAAGGACGGCTAAAAATTGCCACAACCGAAGAAAGTACTAAGAAGACACATAATATGGTTCTAGATAATCGACGATTAAGGGTGAATGGGTGTGCTAAGGTTGTAGGCATCTCAAAAGAAATGCTACGACAAATTTTACACAATGATGTAGTAGCCTTTCTCTCAGGGAGCGTGTTACCTCGTCCCTAAGAGGACGAGGAATCTCTCAAGCTTCTAAGGAGGCTCGTTGCAGTCGCCGCCATGTTCCCTCAGTCCAGAGGGAAGAGCGACGACCAATCGTTCGGGTTGATTAAAAGACTGAGGTTGAAATTGTTATGTATTTATTTTAAATTCTTCAATCCTTGAATTATCATTTTAATTGTCGGGATCCACATTGTCCGCTATGTCCGAGACTAATTTGAATGTTTTTATATTGTAATTGTCGACGTCCACAACCATCGGACGCCAATCGAGACTGATCCTCGACTCTAAAATCCATTGGTCTTTCATACAAATCTTCATTGAGATTTGCATGTGAGAAACTGGGGAAACGGATGGAAATTTTAATCTATTTTTAAAACATAAGCATCTGGTTACGATGCGCACAGAGATAAGGATTACAGGTATTGTATGTATGCGAACCAAATGGGCATTTGGTTCGTTTAACACGTGTTCGTTGTTGTTGGACTATACGATGAGATGCATTGTGGTGTTTAGATTTTAGGAATTATATGTGCATCATAAACGCACATTTGGTTCGTTCATCGGGTATTTGTTGTACCATTTTGGGAATTACGTGTGTACGAACCAAATAAACATTTGGTTCGTTATCACGTGATTACTGGATATACAATCCGTATGAAGATGCGCGTTGTGATGTTTGAATTTGAAGGGATTTCTGAGGATATGGATAGCGGTATTATATATGTGGAAGAGAAATGGTAGGGCTTCGTGGAGGACTATAATGAAATCAGAATGAGGAAGCTTTTGTGAAAATTTGGTGCCGCATTGCTCTTTGGTAATGGGAAGGTGAAGATGTTTAAATATGAATTGTTGTACCTTTATTTTTTTTATGTCAGATTTGTCTACTTCTGATTTTCCGTATTCCAAAACCTTAAGAAATATGTGGTTGGTACACCTTTTGCATGAAATAATTGAAGTGTTAAATAGGAACTTTGAAGACTTTACAGGCCACAGTTTGGGGACTTGTGGGGGATAGGTGTCTGGCGCGCCTGTCTGGGTGCTGATTCTACCACCGACCCACTAACACGTTCACTGTCACTACCGGGTAATTGTTCCGCCGAATGAAAAGAATCTGTCCGCCCAAAACTTAGACAAGGAAACACTATGATGTAGTTTGTAGTAGTTGCTTTTACTTATTGCTCACTTGAGAGCCTGGCGTTTATAGCGATTTCCGGAGAAATTGAGGTGGCTTGGACGCAAGGAGGGAATGTGAATTCAGTAAAGGATTGACCGAAGCAATTTTGGGAAAATCAATAGATTAGAATATAGTATGTTGAATTATATTCTGTTGGAGGTTTTGGAATGTAGTTATTGCGAAGTTAGGAATGTATGCTATTGCGGATTTTGCGTGGCGAGTTGGGTTACAGGTTAAGGTAAGGTGACGCGTTGTTAGCGGTCAAGGTTGGTTGGCATTGTGGGTTGGTTCTCCATGTGGTGTAGAGAACCCCCACCGACTGATTACAGTTTATGGAAAAATGTCAAAATGTGATGGACTAACGGGTAAAGGAGTGTATTGTAATACAATACTGGAAAACATTGTTTTCTGTTTTTTGCTTAAGTCTGTAACACGGGATTACACCCCATCCTACTTTCAATCTCCCCTAATCAAGTGACTGGACCTGGGTTGCCTGGGCACACAACCTACTCCGTGATGGTGACATTGAATTATGGTCAAGTCGTTCTATAGCGTTTGGAATGATAGTGAAGAACGTGTGATTCGAACTGACGCTATGACAGTTAGAATCACCAAAAATTGAACCGAAGCGTAACACATCGGGCTACTGGCCGATTTTAGGATTCGATTCCTAAACTCAAGTATATTCCACTGATGTGAATTGTTATATTATCGCTATGGTATACTGATGTATTTTCTTATTCGATTTGCCTTCGGTGTTCTTCACTATTCGCTTGTGTATTGTTAGAGACGTCACACCACTCCCTCCTCAGTAACTTCGTTACGATCAGTTTCGTTTGTGAACGACGGATCGATTAACGAGCGAGCAAGAGATCGTCGGAGCAGGCGAGTATGCTCTATGCGGAAGCCATGATCGTGTGTGAAGTTCTGTTTACTACGGGGAAGTGTGTGCTGTGTGTACAGATCACGTCGTAGTCACCAATTATGGCGTTTGGAATGATAGTGAAGAACGTGTGTCAAGTATATTCCACTGATGTGAATTGTTATATTATCGCTATGGTATACGGCTCTGATGTATTTTCTTATTCGATTTGCCTTCGCCGTTCTTCACTATTCGCTTGTGTATTTTGTGTGTATCTGTTAGAGACGCCACAGTTCTCTTTTGGGCTTTTAGTTAAGTACAGGTGTATTTACACCGCATTCCAACGGTTTAGGATATTTTTGCAAGGCCAAGAGCTTTTTACCATGCCACTTACTGCGCTTCCATTGTAGTGTGGTGTTTTTTTTTAATGTAATTTGTTATTGACGATGAAAAATCTTTCCTCTTATTGTTTATTCATAATAGTGAAGGTTTTTTCTTTAGTTTTTGTCTTCAATTTTTTGTTTTATTTATATATTTGTTTATTTATTTATTTATTTATTTATTTATTTATTCCTTTATTCCTTTATTTATTTATTTATTTATGTATTTATTTATTTATTTATTTATTTATTTATTTATTTATTTATTTATTATTATTTTTTTGGCCTAAAAAAGTTTGTCTCCGTATTTGAATGATTAACCGAAACGTATGGAAATAATTAACCTAATACGTTTAACAGTCGAGTTATATGATGTTCTGGAACATTTATTGGAGCACTGTGTCAGATGCATTTGGGTAGCATTGTCACCCGATAAAAATTTACTCTTAGTTAAAACGCTGCAATTCACTGAGTCCCTGCATATAGTGTTGTCGCATCAGCTTTGTTAACGTCATCTCATGTGAGGGTTGCGAAGAAGTGTTTACTCATTCGATTGACTGTGTGGGGCGATCCAACCGTGCAGTTGGACCATTCCCACGACCACGTAGTATCCACGGTTCTGGAAAGCGCTAAAAACGAACACTACTATTGAAAGTAGGAACAGGAAATCGAAGAAGATTGGAACACCTTGTACCGCGGGTGACTAACGAACGCTAAACCAAAAGAAAAATCTTCAAAAATAAGCTATTAGGTATATAGGGGGATATGAATGATGAGAAAAGACCCATCAAACTTAAATGATGAATGTCACAGCATTTTCAATTTTAGTTTAAGCGGAATGCGTTGAAGATCCAGCTCGAAGGACCAATCGTTGATGAACCGGCTCGAAGGACTAAAAATATTGTTGAATTACAAGGTTAACCGCGGACAGATGCCTCTCAGCGACTCCAAAGAAAACATTAGCGACGTAGTGGACTGGAAATATCAACTCCTAGCGCCAGCTTGTAAAATGGATATCCGAAAAGAAACCCGTCGGCGCCCAAATATCCCTTTAATCCCTAACGCTGATTCCACCGTGTGCCACCGACCCGATATGCCGTGGTATCTATTTATTTTATTTTCCCTTACGAGGCGTCATAAACAAAGAAGAAAAGGCATCGAGTACACTTAACCACTGTTGGCGGGACGTGCTCTAGGATACCTGTGAATGTAGAGAAATTCGGTTGAACGCCCCTTGCCATTGGCGGGGAGAAGCGTCCTGAATTACTTGAAAAGTAAGAAGGAGCGGATGGAGAAACCAACTTCCCTCGGAAACCATACCAGTTTTGTAATTCTAACATAAATTTATTTATAAGAATATAAACGGTCTCTAAATCAAAAGTTACGTCTGCTCAGTGGGTTAAGACAATCGAAATAAATGGGACCAACCGCGATGAATGAAAAACCACTTTTAAATGTCTTAACGCATATATTTTTATACTTTATTTTCTCTTGGAACAAAATGTAATAACAACTGACCACGGCGACCGTAGATTAACTACTGAATATTTGACCTTACCCCGCCCTGCGCTCCACCTACACTCTCTCAATCCGCACTCATTCCCACACCCCAGCCTCGGCCTATCCTCCCCCTTGCGCTTCCTACCATTTATACTATCGTCTATCCATCTTTGTTAGATCCCTATACCAACTCCCCGTACCTCCTCCACATGGCACTTACGCCCCCGTCTCCTAACCTTCGTTAGTTCCCCATTCCGCAGTTTTAAGTTAATTTTAAGCCCCCTCCCCTCCTTTGTTTTTAAGCTAGTTCATAAGTTTATTCACTACTTTTTATATCACTTGTACTAAACGAAGTAAATGAGGGTCCTGCACTCAGTTCAATCAATCATACAAGACCGGTAGGTCTTGAGTGCGGTAGTGAACGCAGATTCGGTCTTGGCGTCTGATAATCTGCGCTTTGGCCGGTGTGTGTGTTTGTGCCGTCTTGTACTATGCGTGCGTGTGTGTGCTGTGTTAGCAGTAGGGGTCCAGGAATCCTCTATTGTGGTGGTCGGATTCGAAGAGATCGAAGGTATGCTAATTCTAGCAAGTACTCGTCGATAGGGGTAATGGAGGCACCTTCGTATATGTGAAACTTCGGGTAATGGTGACCAACAGGCCTTCTAAGGTGGTTGGTGCATCTTTTGAGGAGGTTTCTTTCGAAAACTCGAAGTCTTTCCATTTGAGCCGAAGATATGGAGAACCATATGGGAAAGGCGTACGATATTCCAGATCGGATTAGCTGCTTATAGTAGAGAAACTTAACTTTGGTGTCAATGTTGTTGCTCCACTTCAAGATGTTGTGCAGTTGCTTAGACCAACCGAGGCCCCTTTGAAGAATGTGGGTCACATGTTTGGTGAAATTCATTTTTGGGGTATAAATGATCCCAAGATATTTCATCCTGTCCTGTGGTCTAATCGTAATATCTCCTATTTGTATTCGAATATTCTGTGAATATCGAGAAGTAGATTGGCAGTGTTTACTACTCAGAATGATATTTACTGCTTTAGATGGGTTAAGTCGTATTTTCCATCGGCTGTAATACTGATACAGTTCGTCTAGATGACGGCTGAGTTGATTCGTGAAACTGACGAAATCAAAATGTGCCACCCTTTTATACCCTGTACCTCGAGAGATTTATAAGTTAAAGTATATACAAATTCCAAGAAGAACAAACAAGGTTTCGTGTGTGCTTCAATTAGGATGAGGTTCTAGGAAAGCTATGGGCATTTTTTTAAACAAATTCGCGGAAGGTAGAGAGTGTTGGCAATTGAGTGGGCAACACTTAGTTGGATCTCTGCCGACCGAGGAATGTCGTCGGGGAAGATTTCTTACACCGTGCAATGTGGTGTCTCCTGTCGTGCAGCCGATTGTTGTTCTGAAACACCAATAAATGCAAAATGGTTGAAAAGGGAAAAGAATACCTATGTTGAATGACCGCTGCAATCCCAAATCCTGCCGCAATCCCAAGAAATAATCCTCCAGCTTTAAATAACAACTCTTGAACGATTCAATGTGTTTTAAAGATTTCTTTTATTTATTACGATTACTAGGACATTTACTGGATTTCAATTTCTGTGACCTGTGTAGTTTCAGCATTTAACGTAGAATGAAAAACTTTGTTATTATTCCTTGACAACCTAATTCGCTTATGTCAGCTAGTCGCTGACATTTGTTATTGTGTTGCCAAGGGCAGCCTTCAGTTGCGAATTCGCTGGCTGTGTCCAGTCCAAATCCGCAACATAGAGCCATGAAATGCACTTGGGAATATGCATTTCATGAAGTTGTAGTTATTAGGAATTTTAGTTATGCATTATAAATGAACATCTGGTTCAATTTATCATGCATGTGGCTTAAGTTGGAGTTTGTCGGAATTGAATCAATGTACGACAAATGAACATTTGGTTCAATTAGTCGTGCATATGATTCAATTGTGGATGGTTATTGGGGTTATTGGATTGAGGTAATATGGATAGAGTATGAATGATTGGTTTCATATAATAATAGGGGATTGGATGAGGGTAGTGATTTAGGACCAATACAGTCTCCTCTTGTACATTTTGCACGCAGGGTACATCCTAATGTGCTATTGTGCAGCTGCTGTGTGTGATGCTATTGTGGCGGTAGCGCCTTTCCAGGAATCGAGTAATTAGTGCTTTAGTAATTAGTATTCAAGTAATTAGCGTCTTCTTGGGAATCCACACGATGTTGTTGTGAAGCAGCATCTTCCTGTGAATTCGAACAATGTTTCGCGGCGGGGTCTCTCCTAGACATGGAGTGACGCGTCGCTAACAGAAGTGGAATACGTTTTCGATCTATACACGCTTTGATATGGATCAAGATAAATATTTAGCAGTATTGGCAGAAGTGTTGGAATTATTGTGACGATTTCTTAACTAACGTAACAAACACTTGGTACACTTATCACACACTTAACACACATTAATGAATCAAAACCCACTTCGTGTTGGTTTTAATTTATGAACTTTATGAGTTCACAAAATAACCTCACGAATGTGCATACCCTTTTATGTGAACACAGTAGACTCTAAGAAATTATGAAAACATACCTGCACTGCACGACTCATCTTCTTCTCCAGTCTTCGATGATGGGTAAGATTTACGACTCCCAATATATTAATTTAAAGCGCAATAGGGAATATGTCCATCTAGGATGATGGTTTTACTGCGACTCTTTTATCTCACTTTTGATCATGGAGAACGAAGGTTACATCCATTGCTTGTACTCACAATAGATCGCCTTTCCAACACAACAGCTGTAAGTCTCGCAATACATTTTTTGTTTGTCTAACACTGAAAATATTTTCGATCTGCGAGACCTGATTGTGTAGATGCATGTGGTACAATTCTGAGAACCTTGTATATACAACTGTTTATTTATCTTCAACGATGGCAACGAATATCTTACCATAGAATTGTTATCTGTTCTGAGTAGCACATTGTTTCCTTTGTGACGTAATCGATTTTTTCCAGATTTGGTATCTGGATTCCATGATCCGCCTGTGCATGCATTTAGGATTTCATGCACTTTTACAGGCACTCATTGCATTGGATATGAGGATTAGGGTTAATCTACATATGGGGGTTCATATGAAGGTGAATTAAATCAATTAAATCGGCGACAACCGCTTTTGAAGATGCCGACCGTGTCAAATGTATCGTATGACACTTGTTTTCGGGCATGGAACAAAAAATGCAATCGAATCATGAAATCATGTGAGTGCCAGGTGTCGAGGTTGTTTCGACTACGAAGCAAAAAGAATGTATCAGGTTTGTCTTCTTGAGATTATGAATGGAAGCGATACGCGTGTAGCTTGGAGAGGCGAGTATGTGTCGTATGTAGTACTTGAATGAATATCGCAACGTATGCGATATTAACATTAATTGCCTGTGGAAAGAGGCGTTAATTTTTTTTTTGGGAATTGCTTTGTGTGCAATATGAATATTAGTTGTGGGCTGAGGATGATTGCCGGGGGGGGGGGGGGTAGCGCGGTGTGACACTGTCAATGGTGGGGGGTGGCCCCAAAAGGGTAAGTACGACGGGTGGGAGGCGTTGCGTGCTACAATCCTCCGCCTTTACAAACGAATATTATTCTTAGAAGAGGAATAAAACTCTCGAGAGGCCTTTAAAGTGTGTGTCGGGGTGTGAAACGTTGCGTGGAAGAATGTTAGCATCTGCGTGTGCGTTTACAACAATTTTCTACATTCTTTCTTTGTTCCATATTCTGTCTTAACAAATGTTTGGATCAGTGTATTTTGATTACAAGAATATTCTTTTTATTTAAATTGTTCATGTATATATATATATTTATGTGTTTTATATATAATATATATTCAATTATTATTTATATAAACTTATTTATGCTATGTATATAATATAGGAAGTATTTTCACTTCTTTATGGTTCGTATTTTGAAATCAGTTTAATTCACCACTGTTTACACAAACTGTTATACGGGAGGGCACCAACTTTTAATTTTAACCGATTATGTAGTCGAAAATGATTCACTAACTTTTACCGACTCCTCGTACGTGAACTCACCACATTTGCTGACCATTTCGGCCAATAGTCGAGAACCAACTGGCACTTTTTTGTGTTCGTCTAGTTGAGTGAAACCTCCCTCCTTCGATTGTGCAGATGGAGGGATACATCCCTTGTTTTCACTATTTCTTGGCCACCCACCATTCATTTATTTTTCTTTGTTTTTCGGTTTCGGATCACCAAAGGAAATGCAAAAAAGGAATAATAACCAAAGCTCTTGTGGATGCGTATTTATGATTCTAGATGTTGGTGCACGATCAAATGAACATGTGGTTCGTTTTGTGGCGCAATTTGTTTGTATTGAAGGTTTTCGAAAGGTGATAATAGGTGCGGGCTTTGTGGGGCCGAATTTATACAAACAAATCCTTAGACGATCATAAAATTACAGACCTGCATTGTATGGTTCTCAACAATATTGGTTTGAGGGTGGGACATCTGGTCCGCACATTTAGTTTTAGGGAATTTTGCGTGTATTCCAACCAAATGAACATTTGGTTCGTTTATCATGTGTAAGATTTAAGGAATTGAATTCAATGTGCGACAATTAAACGTTTTGTTAAATTTATTTGACATTGGGTTCAATGTTGGTTCGGGGATATGTTCTGAAAGTATATGGCGTGCAAAGTGTTTGGGGGTTATGGTAAGGCTTGCAGAGCACTTCATATTTTAAGTGGATGGTTCTGCGTGTAACTCGGTTAATGGTGGAGGATGGCTCCAAAGGGGTAAGTATTAGGGGGTGGACGGTTTTGCGTGTAGCAGAAGTATGTCCTTCGAATCAGCTAATACATATGTACTTGCACTCGATTTATGTTCGTTAATGCCGCTGGAACCAGAACACGAACTCGACAACAAGGACGATCAGTAAATTTGAGCCACCACATATTTAAGATAAATTAAATTTGCACATTTCGATCAGGAGTGTGACAGACCTTCGAAAACATCTTGTTGGAATCCTACACAGTTGTAGCAGCAGCAGACTTCCGGCGTCAATGCTAGGTAGAGAGGTTGTCTCGTCTGTGTGGCCCGATTTTACTGTAGTATATGGTGAGTGCTGCTCTAGTTATACTGTATTCCTTCCTATTTTGTTATCTAGTCGTTACATTAAACCGCACATTTGTTTACTATAAAATATCTAGATAATCTTTTTATTTAGTGCAAAATATAATTATTTCCAATCTTCTTCTCCTGAGTTTTTTCTAGGCTCTTTTGTTGTTCAAAACAGAATGATTCGTTATGTACTTGGCGAAAGCTGGGTATTTTTTATCATTTACTCGGTTTTCTTTTCCGTACTTAGCAAATGTTAAGTTAACTATGGAGGAAATCTATCTCACTGTCTCTGGTTTTCATACGACAGAAAGGTTACAATAAACACTTAAACACCAATAGATTTCCCTCCGAAGTTGCCCACTGGGCGTTTTCGAATTGAGAAAACGAGGGCGAGATTTTCTTATAACTTCATTGGCTGTAAGTTTCTTCGATGTACGTGTTATCAATCCGACGTGTAGTTACTAAATCTCCGAATGTAGCAGATAACGGACGAGGAGATCTGTGGGTACGTTTTGCTAGGGGCGTCGGCACGGACACAGGTTGAGCAAAACAACACTGACTGTTCACTAAGAAATGTCCTGACTTGTTGCGACGCACACTGTTCTTCCCCAAGGTTCATCCAAATCGTACACCACAGGAGTAAAATAAAACGCAGGAGCTTTGTTTTAACTATATAACTTTCCTTTATTTAATTATTTATCCGGTCTTGCACTTAAGTCTAATACAACTTATAGTTTTAAGGCACGAGTCAATTGGGATCAATGTTAGTGGGATACACTTGTTTAAGGGAACTAATTAAATTGTATTACTTTTACGCTGGTTAAACACGACATGGCAAAAAGACGCACACGAACCGAAATGATCTAGTAAAGAAGGAACTCTCGGCGACTCTCCGCGGGGATTCGTAAACGAAGGTGTGCACCCTTCAATGAATAAAAACTGACTCCTGGATGCAATCCACATCCGTCAGATTCAACGGTGGTGGATTACATCGGTGTGGGAAGAGCGAGTAGGCGCAACTTGGCCAATGGGCGATCGCAAAAGGATCGAATGGGAGGATTCCCTATGTGTCCGTATAGGACAAGTACGATGCCCTTCAGCCTGCATATCGGCAACGACGAAACTGCACCTGAATAAACATGGACTGATCTGAATAAACATGAGATCGCCGAAGGAAGAAATAGGTTTCTGTGTCTTAAATAAACAGAAACGCTATTTCAAGGGTCATACGATGCGATGCACATTATTTGTGATTTAGCCGATGCTACATGGGAACGTCGGCTGTTTACATAATCGCCCGGACTTATGCCACTACAGGCAATAGATTTTCCGTGGCGATAAGCAAACTGAAGGTTTGCTCGCCTATGGCTAAGGCTATGGTGGCTTTTGTTTGAGTTAATTAAATGGAACATGGGTATGACGGTGAGGAATTTGACTTGCAGATGTGCAAGCGTACGCCTCACCCAGGGGAAACGTGGACAGCGGTTGGTAAGTAAAATAAACACAGTGAGGTACTGTGTGTTTGTTTGTTTTACAGACCGGAGCATCATTAGGCATGATCATGGGTATGATTGTCTAACGTCAATCATATTCGTGCCCAAATCCCATGATCGGTAGATAACCGATAAAGGAAATTGGTCGCAACTGTAGCGAACCTTGGGATTGGAGCAATATTCACTCATGAACCGTAGCAAGAATATGGGCTACAGCTGTGTCAACAATTACTCTGGCCAGCGAGTGTTTATCGCTTATAATTGCTGACAAGCCGAGCCGATTGGGTTGGTACGGTTCATGTAATATGAATGAAATAATTTGTTTGATGTGCATGCTTGCTGGGGTTTTACTTTCAGGTGAAAGCGAATGGAAGGTAGCTTACGCTGCTCGATTGCAGGTAAGCAGGAGGAAGGTAATTTGGTAGGAAATGGATGGTCCTTAGAGAAGACTTTAAAGAACCGCCACAGAACCACGGACCAGCGGTTATTAAACAAAACAAACGCAGTGAGGTACTCTGTGTTTGCTTTGATTTGCTGGTGGGCCATCATATGGCATGGCATGGGTAAGATTGCCTAAATAATGATCATATCCATGCCCAAATTCCATGATCGGTTGATAGCCGATAACGGGGAATTGTCGCAACTGTCGCGGACCTAAGGGTATAGGCGCGATATACGATTGTGAACTGTGGAAAGAACATCTGCTACAGCTGTGTCAACAGATACGTTGGCCAGCATGTATTTGTCGATTATAATTGCTGACAAGCTGAGCCGATAGGGGGGTATTGCATGGTTCAAGTATTATGAACCAGAACAATTTGCTAATATGCATGCCAGGTTGCTTTCAGGTGGGAGATGCTGACGCTGCCCCTTTGCAGGTAAGTAGAAAGACTTGCTTGGGAAGTGGGGGACAGGGGAAAGGGAATGGGTGGTCCTTGGGAAATGGCTTAAAGAACCCCCACAGATCCGTATGTTTGAATGTAGAAACATTCAATGACGAAGATCCCTAGCCTTGAATGTAAACATTCAACGAAGGGTGGAATCCAGCGTAGGTACCCCTTAAAGTCGCTTCTTTGGGTGGTATACTTACGATGGGTGGACTGAACAACAACAGTTGCAGGTCACTGAGATTGAGTAAAGTAAACTCGACGTCACATTATTTATGCTGACACTTAGATTCAATGTACGTGCGTACCATTAAAATGATATTTTGAAAATCTGATTAAAAGAACGAAAAAAACAAAATGACCAAAAGCAAAGAAGAAAATGACCATCAGCAAACAAAAAACCCTCATTTTTTAGTAATGTCACTTTTTTGTCACTAGTTTACGAGATATATAAGTACAGCTATGTAGCGAAATAATAGATTTATGTTTCCCCGAACTAGTAAATGTACTGCCACTTGTAAATGGTTTTTCAATAGATTATTCAACTTTTCCTCCTAACACTGAAACAGTGATACATTAGGTAACTGGTATTTTCTAATACAAATATCGTTAATCCTAAATTGGTAAACTTTTGTGTTTATCAAAAATTTGACTTTATTGGATTGTTATTACCTGAAAAGCAACCTGTGGCATCCTGCCGAATAAAATAGTGACGTTCCCTTTGTGATTTAATGTTATTGAGGGTCATTCCATTAACCATAACATTCATAACCAATCAATAAAGAATCCCTTTGAAACAGATTGAATCATTCATAGCACCCGAATGATCAGGCTGCTTTTAATATTTGATCAATGCCTGTGTCATGAATAACAGGTGTTAATAGGATAACATTACGGATTTTACTGAGAGGATTGACATCAATTTACCTGAAAACGCGACGCCATGAATTGAGAGCAGATCCGCCTTGTCTGTGGGAGCCAATAAACGTGATAACGTAATAAATGACTAGTGATTAGAATTGGATGCGACCGAGGTTTTTTATTGGCACTGTAATCGCCCGGGCCTGGCTTTCATCAGGGAGACCCTGTTTTATGAATCGCTTCGTTTTCTGGTTATGAAGATACATCTCTGCTAAATTGATATGTGAGTCAGTGGGTAATTGTTTTCTTTTTTTCTTTAGGCCATTCTTGGCTTTTGATTTAAAGTGCTACACGAGAATTGTTCTGTCCATTGTCGGTATCACTGGGCATTTCATTCTTCGCACGCTTTTAATTTTGAAAAAGTCGAACACATCAAAAGCAGCAAAACGAAAAATCAACACCAAGGGATGTGCTTGCAATAAATTCCAGTTATTGGCGACAGAAAACAAGAGAACAATCCGAAAGATATATAAATTGGATTCCACATCTGAATTGATTGGAGATTCGCCTGTTCTGCGGCACAATTTGCATATCGCATTCGGTAGATGTTTTCCCCGGAATGTATTTTATTTCATATACTTTGTAAGTTGACAGGAAACATAAAAATAAACGAAGAATACAACACAGAGCCTAGAAGTTGTCTGGAAGGATAGGAGAACTTCTACGCAACGCGGCTCCAGGTTAATCAAACGCTTCAATAAGTGCAATGCTGCTTCTTGTTTAATGTTCATGAGTGTCGACCCTCATCCAACGTGCTTTCTTGTTTTATAGTCCTTCGCAGGATTTTTGTGGAAACAACCAATATATGCGTTCCCATGTAATTACGTTCATGTTGTGCTATATGGATAAAAAGCCCTGGCATACCAGACTTGGAGTTCGGTAGGCTGTGTTCACATATGCATAAGAATCTGAACGTCCTTATGTTATTCATTATTGATTTTATTATCATATTAGGACGTTTTCACGCGACTCATATAGCCATTCCATTTATGTATCAGTTGCCATCCAACGGCATTTCTGGTATGTTTTCAGTGATGGATGCGGAGTCGAGTATGTTCAAGGACTCGGTGCACCTGGCGTAATGAATTAAATTTTAAGGGTTTTTGATTGTAAAAGAATTTGCAACTCACGTGGGTTGGCCTGACAAAACGTACAGGACATTAATTGAATATTAATTGTGTTTTTATGAGAATTTAATTTCTGTTCGTTCATCGGGCATATGTGGGTCGTTATGTAAGTACCCCTCATCGCAATTTAATATATCAAAACTACTATGTTTTGCAAATGTTCTCAGCTCGGAGCAGTATGTGAGTTAATATGTTATATTCAACGTATGAATTTCAACTTTGAAAAATAACTTTCAGTCGCCTCTAAACAAATGTTGTTTTAGTGGATGAGTTTCTATTCTCAAAATCTGTATTAACGGAGATCCGTGTACAAAAATTAAAATTATATTTTGGCATTTAGCATGGGCAGCTCGTACACATACTCGTATAGCCAATTTTAGATGAACTGTTGTAAAAATAGCAGTATCAGGGTCATTCTTTTTTATACTAACACGCGCTCAATAGGGGATCTTGAAGTAAAGGCCAGAGCACAATGCAAGCGGAATTATAATAATATAATAATATAATAAGGAAAGAAGGTATCGCTGTACATTGGTCTTAATATAGTAGCCTTTCTCTCAGGGGGAATGCCTCCTTGTCCTTAAAAGGACAAGGAAACTCTTAACACCGCTCATGAAGCGGCTGGTTGTGGTCGCCTCCGTGCTTCCTCTAGCCAGTGGGAAGAGCGGCGACCGATTATTGGATGGTTTGACTGTCCTTTGTTGAGCCTGTAGATCTTTTATTACGTTATTCGTATACCCAGTCTTCTAGTTATGTGCCGCTAGGGCACAGATTCACTAAATAATAAAAACAACCCTCTTTCTTTTCCTTATCTTTATTCTGTATACGCACACCACAATCCAACTTAATACAAAAATCAACTGTTAAATTAGTCCACTGATTCAAAAACAAATATAAGGTAAGCTTAGTTCACTAATTAGACGACACGTCTGTTATATACAATGTAAGGTTAAGCTTAATTCAAAAATCAACTGTTAGTGGTGTTCACTAATTCGAAAACAAATATAAGGTAAGCTTAGTTCACTAATTAGACAGCACTTCTGTTATTTACAATGTAAAGTTAAGCTTAATTTAAAAATCAACTGTTAGTGGTGTCCACCGATACTTTGCACTCGTGTGCCACCGATACTTTGCACTACACCTTCTCTGCTACGCGCCCGTACTTGGTGGCGGTTAAATCTCGACTCCTCCCGACTGTAGTTGAATAGCGACTCTAATTTATTTAACGTGGAGGCACGACTCGCCTCCACGGAATCTGTAATGCGATTGACTATTTAATCATCGAAGACGACAGCACAGCAAATTTGTACATTGCTTCGGTGCCCGACAAGGGACGAAACACACACACGATGATCGTTTCTGGAGCTCATGGCGTGTGCGTGTCCACAAGCATGCGGACCGTGGATCGACCAAATCCACAAGGGGAACATTAGCTGGCATGGTTGCAGCTGGTGCCATTATCTCGACATAGAGATTTAGGTGTTTACACGGTCAGCAACTGCGTAAAGCATTTATGCTGATCGTGCACATGTTGGCGGCATCTCCACGTCGACGAATTTTCGATGGTAATTTTCCATTTATGAGAACTCGACTTCCTTGGGCGGTCAGCCGTATGCCTTAATGTATTTGTCAGTCGGATGACCGACCGATGTGGGCATGTATACCAAAGAAATAGATGAAACATCTCCTGCACGTGTGCAGCTGACGCGTAAGGGTATATCTCATTGATATGGTTCGGGCAATGTTGGTTGCTTGATAGTGCAACCAAATTGTTTTTACTTGTGGAAGATACTTACTATTGCTGATGGAAATCGATCAGAGACATGTGTACTGAATTGGTTCGGTTCATGTTGGTTGCTCAACTATTATTTAGTTTTTAACTTATTTGGTGTATGGGCGTCCTCACTCGTAGGCGTAATACTCCCAAACACTTCTTCCGCCAATCACGCGTCCACCAATATATCCAAGGATCCGAAAAAGTAGTTTAAATAAAAATTCACTGTAGGTTTTGGTTTTTGGTATGTCCTTTTATTTGGCTTGATGTGGGTGACGATCGAATTTGATTATTTGTCTATTGTTTATATGTTCTACGTCATATAACAAAATATTTATTTTTAATTTAAAACTCAGTACCAACATTCACTGGTATTGTATGTAAGAGAAATAACATCGTAATAATACGTGGACAATAAGGATATATTATAACACGGACAGCAAGACTGTAACACTTGATGATACTACACTCGACTTGTGTTGTGTGTATGCCACGGGGGTTGCATAACGACTCCGATCGGAACTTGCAAAAATGACTCGACGGTGTGCACACTGCGGAGGTTGAAAGACGACTCATCAAAAACTGATTCGTAAGAGTCCGCCATCCTCTAAGGGTGGGTTTTAGTCTTTTCGATAGCAATGTGAAGTTACTCATGCGGTGACCAATAAGGAGAGGATCTCTCTGAATTGATCACGGCGAGGGTGCGTGATGTTTCGTGTTGCCTGGCCGAGGTAACTAAGATCGAACAAAAGGAAATGGGAAGAAGGGCATCATTCAGAGTAGCTGCAGCCGCACAGATAGTTTGTCCATCGATAGGGCGACTTAGGTCATTGGCCAATCGGATACTCGCACAACGATGATTGTGCGTCGTATCGATGCTGGTGGCCAATGTAGAATTCTTATGTGCATGTTCCAATGCTGAAGATTGATTTCTCGGCAACTGGGCGCGAGATGCTCGAACAAGTTTTGTCGGTTGGACAAAACTTGGGGTGACTTTGGATAAGTCATAGAAATACACTGCGCACGTGTATGGCAGTGTAAGTGTGGGGTACGAAGTACGGGTGCCTCTCATGGGCACGCCGTTCACTTATATCCCCATCAATGTTTCGATGAATATCCACTTCACAAAAATATCCAGAATAAGGCAATGAATAATAATGCACTGGTGTTCCGTGTTTGATTAGTTTTTATTTGTTCTTTACGTTTATACTTAGTTTATCTCTAAATATACACTAGTTTATCTATAATTATACCCTTGTAACTTTACGTTAATTTAACGTTCATTTGAATCAACGTCGCGACAGCTGAGATGTAGACAGATTGACTCTCTGAATCAAGATCTGGATAAAGTTCTGCAGTCGGGAAAGGTCCATCTTGTCGACTTCAACGCAACGAAGACCCAGTGTACAACATTCACAAAGAAAATTGGATCATCGGTTCCACAGCTGATGATGAGTGGCCGGGCACTCGAGGCTGGGGAAAGTTTGAAATTGCTCGGCGTCACGGTCTGTGGGAATATGTCATGGCATAAACACGTGTCGAGTATCGCCAGGTCAGCCTCAGGAAAACTGAGCTATCTTTTTAGAGCCAAGAAATATTTTACTCCGGCCCAACTTCTTCTCCTATATAAATCTCAAATTAGACCTGCGCTCGAATATTGCTCTCATGTTTGGAGCTCGGCTCCTAAACATACCCTCGACCTACTTGAGAGCATACAGAGACGAGCGGTCCGCCTGATCTACAGTCGCTATCAAATCGAAGGCGCGTAGCCGACCTCTGTCTGTTTTACAGATATTATCACGGGTGATGTTCTTCGGACTGTGGTCTTTTAACACGTCCGATGTGGGCTATGGTTGAATTGCGACAGGTGGCATAAGATTATATTGGGGCATAAATGCTCAGAAAATTGAAAGGAAACCATACAAAGGAAAACCCATCCTGAGAATTCGAGGTCGACTGAGGAAAACCAAAAGAACACAAACAAAAACCGACGCTACAAAATTTTCTAAAAAGTTCTAGAAGGTTGTTGTATTGTCTCCTTTTTCCTAGTTTCGAAGATCACGCACACACAAATTTGAAGGTTTTTTTTGGAGGGTTTGTAAGTGGTATTCAGATGGATGGTTATGAAATTTAATGGTGGCATGATGTAGAGATTTAGATGGCTCCTCGATAGTATAGTGGATAGTATACCCGCCTGTCACCCGGGAGAGCGGGGTTCGATTCCCCGTCGGGGAGCCTCTGGCCCAAGACCAATGACCTTGCCCAGAAAAAATAAATCATTATGGAAAATTTAACAAGCCTCAGGACTTGCTAAATAAGGCCAAGACCAGTTCCCGGTTGTAGTGCCGATGATGATGATGATGTTCTTCGGAGATTCGTGGCGCTGTTCCATGCAATTCGGTTTATATGCTCTCCACAAGACAATCCGACGGATCGCACCCGTTTGTGGTTCATCCCCCGACGGCGCGAACATCCCTGTATCAGAACTCGTTTCGTTACAGAGTGGGGAAGCTGTGGAACTGCCTTCCCACGCGAGTGCTTCCGGAGCGTTACAATCTGCAACTGTTGAAAAAGAACTGCAACTGTTATTTGATGGCATCTCGGGGCGCCCACTCGACGCTATAGGTTCGCCTCGCCCGAAAGAAGTCTAATAAAAAAAAAAAATAAAAATAAAAAAAAACGTTTAATGATTCAATATGCACAAATAAATTAATAGAAATCACAAGACAATTATGAAAGGCAACACGTTTCTCTTTCTCGATTAACTAACACTTCTCTTTTACTCCCTGCGCGAGCGTGTGCACCCGCATGCACACGCTGCAGTCGCTGAGTAACGACTCACTTCGTTGGTGGTTGTTAATCGACTCTCTGTAAAAGGGATGAAGATTGGTAATTTAATTTTCGCACTTGACAACCAACAGACAACATACTTCTGCTCTCGCATTGCCACGCCCGTCGACGCGTGGTGAATTACATCGGTTAATTCGATAATCGACGAACATGGGAGAATGAGAGAACAGACGCACAAAGTCTATGATCTCGGGGTGGGTTTGGTTGTGTGTGCATGAATCAATGCAGTTCTGAGCGTAACCCATTGACCTAATTCGGTGAATATGGTGATCTCAGAGTACATTGATCTGTACGAAGACAGAACTGTGAAAGAGAGGTAAATTAAGCTGGTGCTATTCACCTGCGAAAAGAGAACATTGATCCCCAGCGAATGAAGTGTCTGGAGAAAGTGAAAAGGACGCGGACTTGGCTAGGGAAATCTGATCATGGGGACTAACTTAAATGCTTTGTAATTTCCTCAGCGGTCGCAAGATTAAGCAACCGCGTCGTTTGATCAGACAATGCCGTTTCTAACTGACATGATGCGATTTCCGGTGGAAATTTCATGGGTTAGCGAAATGGGGTTGCCGTATGGCAAAAAGGTAGTTAAACTCAATTATGCATTATTTGCATAGGCTAATGAGTTTAGCTATGCGTCCATTTAACACGATTTACAGGTGAAATCGCTTATAAGTGGAATGGGTAGAAATAATGCGCTGAAAGCGGTCGATGTAAGGTATGGAATTGTGGGTTGGTTCTCCGTGCGGTATAGAGAACCCCCATATAAGTATATTGGCAAGGGGCGCCGATTGGTTTCCCTGGTGCATGTTGCATTTTAATAATTCGTTTCTGGGAATTCATATTATGCAACACACAAGCGAACGATTTTTCATTTAGGGAATTTTGGCTGTTGTCCCATAGTGGTGCAGTAGATGCTTGTACCGGGTTTTTAGGTTTTAGGGAATTTGAATGATGCCTATGGCATAGAAAACTGAATTCTATGATGCGTTGTCTGCATAGGATAACGAATCCAGGTGTGGTTCCTTCACCCGGTGTATGCCCCTTTGAGAGATATCCCTTGCGGGTGGTATGAGCCAACGAAAGGGGCTGAGGTTGGCGTTATGCGCAGCTGCAGGCGAAATTGTAACTGATATAGTAGGTTGGTTCTCGGCACAGTATAGAGAACCCCCACAACACTTTCCGGTTATTCGTTAAAACGCAGAATGTTGAAGAATCGTTGTATGTTACAGTATTTGAACTGATCGGGTGTCAGCTCGGTGTTATAATACACTACCTCGTTGGAGTCATTAACCAATCTTCCAGAGGTAAATAGATTTCTGGTGTGGAAACAATTCAAGTAGTGAGCCCTGTTATCTAAAGGATTGATAGTAGTGAACTTATTGTAGGGTTGGGGTTATTTGGGAGGTTTTCAATAAATTTGATAGACAGCTCTAGGAAGCGTCTATCGAGACGGCCACTATCAGCGGCATTGTATAACAAGCTGTTATTGTAATATTTGTAAGAGTTGGGTGGTCGGTTGAGGCCAGTGACCAACCTGAAGCATTTCCTTTTGAAAGTGCGTAACTTCTCCATTTGGGCAACTTCTCCGTCTGATTATTTGTTTACAGATGAGCAGTTTGACTTTGTGAAAGAGACAGTTAGGTTTCCACATCACTCTTCAAGAGAGATTCTATCGTATTGTGGCTTTACGTAAAGTATTTTTAATGTGGATGCAGAATGAAAGGTCATCGGAAAAGGTTATGCCCAGATATTTTAAAGTTTTGGAAGGGCTTATCTGGGTGCTATTTAGTTTGAGTCTAATTTTGTTGTGGGTGTGCCTGGTGTTGTTTGTGCAGTGCTCATTTTGCCCCTAAACACTATACATTGGGTTTAAACAGGATTTAGGGGAAGTTTCCATTGTTAAAGTATGTTGATACATCTGGGAGAAAGTTATTAATGCGGTTTCTTGCCTCCTTTACAAACTTCCTGCTGGAGTAGACTTTAGTGTCATCAGCGTAATTCAACATAACGGCATTAGGTGATCGAATCTGCGGTGTGTCTGTTCAAACACAGTCGAATGCTTTAGATATATCGAGAGAGACAGACCATCGGGTTTGGTTTTAAAGATAAGTTGTGACATCGTGTGTTCATTTTAACAGAGCACGACAGGTGGAGTGTTGTGAGTGGAAACCAAACTGGGAATTAGGGATAATAGCGTTGTCATTAGCAAATAAAATGAGATTTCGATATATCTCGCATCCCAGTATCTTATCCGATATCGGACAATAGTTGCTGGGATTGTTGGAAGGACTGGACTTATTGATAAGAACTATACCCGTGGTTTTCGAGTTGTCTGGGAAATGTGATGCGTTAGTTATGTGGTTGAGATGTGTGCGGGTACGAAGTCGTGGTGCCGGCGTACGGCACGGCGTTCCACCTCGTCCCCACAAGTTCCAAAAGGTCCGTCGTAAGATAAAACTGTTCACCAATAAAAAGGAAATATGGACACAGGATACCGTAGCGAAAGTAAATGAAAAGCACTGGATAGTCTATTGTAAAATTTTAATTTCAACAAATTTTTCGATGTTTAATTAGGTTACAGAAACAGATTCGAATTACACCAAAGGTTCTTTTATTCACAACGAGCTTTACGGTATTTAATTATGATGACAAATCTTACTGCACTTAATGTATGACATTGTACTGGAGGCAACTTTTAACTTCATTGCGCGCTTACTCGACTCGACGGAGTATATTCGCGAGCGGGAGAAAAACCGACCGGCGCGGTTGGTGGATGGAATGAGACTCAGCGATGTCAATTCACTAGGAAAGGAAATTCGGCCGACGGTACGGGCTCTCTTAATTTAGGGTGTGTTTCCTATTACAACAGAAACGTGAAGTCTCTCTTTGGGGTAGGTACCGGATCTCATAGAGGAGATCATGATGGTATTCATGTATGTGTGAACATTGGTTCCTTCATGGGACAAGGCCATGAGAACGAAGCTGAAAAATCAAAAGGGATGATGGGCATCAATGAGGTGTGAGTTCGGCTAAGTAAACAAGCCGTATCTCATTGGGTAGTAATGGGTTTCTGTTTCCTCATGTCGCGAGGTCATGGGAAGCGGATCCAGAAATATTGAAAGACAAAGAGATTGTGTAGATCATTGTCTATGATGTGCATTGCAGCTGTATGGATAGACCGCAATGCATCGTAGACATGGTGCTAATTGGTTTTAGCATATTCACTGAGAATACTTATGGCATCGCTGCCAAGGGTAAGTACACAATTCCTATTTGCGTTTGCTTATGCTATAGGATTTGGTTTATCCCCTTAGACGCAAGATGCGTGTATTTGCTTTTGTCCCTTGGACAAAGGTCGCCAGCCAATGTGTATGTAAGAAAATTTATTGTACACATTGTGAGGCTGGGAATAGGCGACGCAATGGTCGTTATGATGGTTACATTATATGTGAACCGAATGGTTTCTTTACAGGAATTCATCTAGGGAAAATGCATATGGTAAGATTGGGATTTGCCTGGCAACTGAATGTGCCGAATTGGGTTTTGGATTTATGATCCGATAAGATGGACAGAATTCTTGTAGAGATTTTTGAATGCGAATTGGTGCATGACGGTTAGAATTCTCTTCCGAGAGCTTTCAGGTTATGCGTTAGATAACCTTGTGGTGAAGCATTTACAGGTGCTAATGCAATTGCATTAGCGGAAAACTATTGAGGTAGGTTGAAGGTATGGGGGGTTCTTCGGGTAAGCTAAAAAGAGCGCCTACAGATGAACGAGAATAAGGACTATATTTGACAGGAGGTCTTTTGTAAAGAAGGTTTGCAAGTCCATCTAAGTCTGTCGACTTTTTCTTTAGGTAAAGATTTGCGTAAGTGATTATGAAGGGTGGGTGTAGGTGTGCGTCTGTTGACAGTTTGCTATTTCAATATATGATTGGGTTGGGTTGAGATCCTCGACTCCAAAATACACCTCCCTTTTATACAAATCTTCATTGAGATTTGTATGTGAGAAAGTGAGGAAAAGGAATGGGAAATCTATTGGGTTGCACCACATAAAAATGCCAGATTGTCGCTCAGTCGGAAATAAGAAGTTCTCGAGTGAACATCTGTGCCAGAACGTTAAATATTCTTTATTTATAAAGGAAGCTGATACGTGTGCTTGACGTGTGAGAATTTTAGGGTTCGTTTCAAGTACAGTATTTTTTTCTAGGAATTGTTTACCATGCTGTCGGCAGTTGAAATTCGAACCTTCTTCCTTTATGAATTTAAAATGGAACATAATGCGTCATTGGCAATGAAAAACATTAATGGCGCATTTGACGATGTAGCGGTAAACAAACGCACTATACGACGTTAGTTCGGAAAGTTCCGTTCGGGAGATTTCAGGTTCGAAAATAAACCATGTAGGAAGCCGCAAACGTTAGTTGAGCAACGGTGGATGCGGACGCAACGCATTGGGATGGGAAATAGTCACCTGTGATGAGAAGTGGATTTTATATGATAATCGTAAAAGACCTGGGCAGTGGTTGGATGTAGGTGAAAAACCAAAACACACCCCCAAGTCCGATCTTTACCCAAAAAAAGGTTATGGGGACAATTTAGTGGGCAATAAAAGGACCAATCCACTTTTCATTCCTTTAAGCAGGCAAAACGATAAACGCTATCAAATATTGTAAGGAAATCGACAAATTGCATGCTAAATAGGATGAAAAGCAACCTGCGTTGGTCAATAGGCACGGCCCGATCCTCTTGCATGACTATGCTAGACAACATACCTCACAATTAACGGTGCAAAAACGATTGCAGCTGGGATTTGAAATTCTTTCGCATCCACAGTACTCTCCTGACATTTCTTCAGCGGACTACCATCTTTTTCGCAATCTGGATTCATTTTGCCGGGAGAAGGTCTTCCGGAACCGAGAAGAGATCATAAAAGCTTTTGAAGATTTCATTGCCTCAAAAGTCAGCACTTTTACGAAAAAAAAAAAAAATTTGACCTTGTATCACGTTGGAAGAATGTCATAGATGCCATATACATCTGGTTAAAATGCATTAGAAGATAAGGATTTGTAGGAATTTTGTATATATGAACCAAATGGACATTTTGCATTCCATGGGAGAATTTACAGTTATCCAGATGGCCGCTGTTCCGCTGCTGTCTTCCTTCTGCGCAATAGTACCAGTGCCGGGCATTCTGTACTACTCATTGATGATTTCCATGTCGGCACCATATTCCTTAACCGTTTGGGAAAGGAGATCTTGTGCGGCTCCACAATGGTTTAAGTTGATTTGAATGCATATAAACCTGTCCATTTTTATTGAGAAGATTGGACATTGCGTTTTTAAATGTTCGGCATTTGTAACTCCCTGTTGAGTCGTGGTTGCCGCTTTCGCACCCTAATTCCCAGAACATGCATTTGGGGTGTGCATTACAGGCCATCGCTTTGTGGCATTTTCTGACGCATTTCAAACAGTTTTCCCAACGTTCTACTTCGGATTTGTATGATTTCGCCACATGACCGCATAGCCAACATCTGAAAAAATGTGGGGGTGTGATGTGTTCTCGCACTCTTCATCTCAACCTGTAGCCAATAACATGCTAGCCTCTTCTCTTGGCAAGTGGATCATGGCAACGTGCGTGCCATCTGTGTTCCTTCTTAAACTCTTTCCTGCTTCCTTTGGGATCGCGTTCAGTGCAGGAAACCTGATAGCGATCGCTGTCAGGAATTCGTCTACAGTGGTAACCTCATCTAAATCACGACACACGACCGTGATTTCCTGTGACACTGTTTTCACACTGGTATCTTTCTTTAATACTTGTTGTACTTTTTCTTTCAGTGTCTCGGTGCTCTGGTAAATGTTTCACTTCTAGCAGAAATTCCCCCATTTGCTGTCTTTCGAACTTTATTCAAGCTATTTCTGAACTCACTTAGTTTGGGCTTGGCCTTCATGAACTTCAATATATCTACATATATTTTTTCCCATGCACAGTGATATTGTATACCATACATGACACACATCCATTGGAATACCTGGGAAATGAGTACTGTCATGTCATACTTTTTGTCATTACTTTGGCATGTGCACTCCGATATTTTACTTCAAAATCGTCGATTTTAAATCATGATCCAATTATCCGGTATATAGTATAGAAAATGTGTTTCTGCTTTAATGGGTTCATTACAATTGACCCACCCTCATAAACCGGCACGCAAAATTGTTGAGGACAGTACTTGCTAGATTTAATAAAAGATTATTATTATCTTTTTGGAATAATAGTGTGCATTTTTTAGCATGGACATTTGTAGGCCAGCCGACACTTGAAAACTGAAGTACGAGTATATTGCAGTAGACTTTGGAAAGATTTTACAAGCGTCCCTTTGGAATCATCACTGTTCGAAGTCGCCCGTCTATAACGTCTATTCCATTTAAGATTGTGGTCATTAATAAATCACAAAATTTGGAAATCTGTCACTCGTAAAAACTGCAATCCAGATATACTTCATCGGGGCCGTGCCCACAATTGGGAAGCTCACGTCAAGTGTATCTGATTATTGTTGGGAGCGGGCCCAATGGGTAAGTATTTGAAGACGACAATTTGGCGTGTAATATGTAGCCATTCATACTGACTCTTAATACAGTCTACGCGACAGCAGATCCTCGTGGGACAATCCACAGAAAGGTGGAGACAATCCACGAACAACATGGCGCAAATAAGGCTATTGCACTGAATATTTATAGGACATCCAACAGTCTTCAATTACGTTGGCAGAACCTATCTTTATCTTTACAGGCATTGTATTCATTCTATTCAGAACAAATTTCTAATTCAATGTGGGACTACCTTTGTTGTCCAATACAGGTAGAACTTCATACCGTATAATCTGCAAATTATGAGATACTGATGTGTTTCGTTGCTCAGCTTCAGCTTCACGGCAGAGTAGTCTTCTGGGAGTTTTTTTTCTTAAATGAGAGACTCTCATTGTAGATATTCAACTAGGATAGAACTTGATAGCTTTAAATTCGCATTTGGTAACATTAATTTTAGTGTACCTCAGAGGTCTGTACAACTTTCGTTATCTTGGTCTCATTATCTCTTTTCCACCGCCCAAACGTTAATTCACATATTTCGTGGTATCAGCAATAATGAACTGTTGTCATATATGTTATAATTTTATTTAACAATTGTTTTAAGGGTCTTTATTTTTCACCAAACTTACCCCTATTTTGCTCCTTGAAGGAAAAGCAGTCTCTGTATTATACTCCAGTTCGAATACGAGAACAAATTTATCTGAGAACAAATACTCCGCATTTGTTTACAGGCATTTGCGTCTGTGCATCACTTCTTGCCTTGCAAGCAATAATTATACTCCACTCTTTATAGAAAAGATTTCGATGAACCTCACTGGCTTCTGTCGATCGACGCCAAGTTAGATAATACACACGTTTCCGGAGCTCGAGAGTAACAACAAACATCTTTTTCCTTTTATCTTTACTTTTAGTTTCTTTTTATTTTTACTTTTAGTTTCTTTTTATTTTCTCTTTTCACAACCGACCGTACGCGCACACGACTGCCTCATACCACAGCTAATTTGATGTTTTTGGGGGGGGGGGGGGGGGGGGGGGTGTCGGTTCGAACTCAGGTGCATCCAACATTGCACTAAATGCACTCGACAGAGTGCAAAATCGAGGAATGAAATTTAGAAGAGATTAGAGCTTCACACAAGTTATTATAAGGTACTTATTGGGCCTTTTTCAACTCTACAAGTTTCACCATTACTACAGCTCAAATGAAGTCGGATGTTACTCGTAATATAGTATTCAGCAGATAAGGCTCCAATCAGACCATCTCCATGAGCACATCAGAAGTAAATTTGAGATGGATAGATAAATACAGGGGATTGTTCTTCAGCCGAAGTACACAAGCATGGAATACTACGTAGGAGTTATAAAAAACAGGCTTTAAACTGACTGTTCTTTTCCCTATCCTTTCCCTCTACTTTTTCTCACCGTTTTTCTAACGCAACATATAATTCTGAGACAGCATCCTAAAATGTTAATAGATAACTGCTGGTAGATATACATATTAAACCATCTCTTTCTTGCGTACATACTCAACTCCTAGAGGAAGAACGAAAACACACTAATTAGTTCTACACTTCTTCACTTGTACTCTAATTATGCTGAATAAAGAGAAAATTCAAAAATTTTATTCACTCTAGGGGTATTATGAATATTTGAATTTCCGGTGGAAAGTTTGCTAATGTGCTCTCAGCTGTGTGGGCAGTTCAGTAGTGTAAACAATTCTAAAACATCTAAAACTCATAATGCACAAAGTACACTTTTCCCTTGCCATTTGTCCCGTAAATATATTTAACTTCTTTGGTGCCATTCTATATGAACAGGCTGCTTTTAGTTATTCTGGGTTAAGAGCCCTTCAAACTTTTCAACCTCTAACGACTTTAAACCCAACAAAATTCGTGTGAAATGCCAAAGCTGAACTTATTAACTAACCAAAGAGGGATCCCACATCTGACCTCGGCACATCGACAATGTATTAAAAGTACCACTACAGATCCTTTAACCCTTTCACCAATTTTCTCGACATCATTTCACTGGAAATCCTAAACTTTGTTCCTCGCACTCATTAATAAATTATTCATTCAAAAAGTGAATACCTCTTCCACAGAATCCTGTGAGATGATTGGTCTTCAGAGAACTCGAGAAATTCAAGATTACATCATTGTCCCAGCCCCATGTCTTCCTAATTACCTTCAGCAGTCTTAAATTAACTCATTCGTTCCGGAAATTGATTAAAACACAAAAGCCCTGACAACAGAGAATTTCATTAATCTACAAGTCCAATGGGATGAGACAGCCCCGCCATATTTCAGCAATCACAAAGCAAAAGACTTCGGCTCCATCTCCATCTCCGGCCCCCAGACCCGGACCCCAACTCTACCCGATCTTTGGCGTTGGCTTTTCATCTAATTACATATGTTACGCTCTGCCACGAGCGGTATAATAACTGTCTGCCATAAAATACAAAATTTGATAAGACGTCGCACGAGGGATTAATATCCTTGTACTGCGTGTCCTTAACGTGCGTACGAAATGTGTCCAAAAGCAAAAATTCTCAAAATTCGTTTAACCAACTATTCGAAGAGAGGCCGAGACAGAAAGAGTGAACAGGCGAGCGACAGAGATCGTTTTAATCCTTTTGGAGTATTTATGTTCTCCACATAAAATTTTCATAATTACCAAAACCCCACATCTCAACTTTGTCACATAACTCAAATGAAAGTTCGCACGATGGCAGCAGTCGGAGAGGAAGGATATTCTTCATATCGGACTTAATGAACATCCTGCTGATGTGTGTAGTTGAATACATTTGTGCAGCATTTGACAGGATGCTCCACGGTGGAGTTACATGCAAGATACTAGGACGCCTCTCTGCCCCACTGCTCAGCAATTCCTCAGGGTGTGGTAACAAATAAATTAGGAGATCGTTAAATTGACGTAGCTGTTACAGGGCGGTCGGGTTTGCGCTGCGTTCTGAGGCTGCATATACAGTTAAGGCAGTTTGGAACACTTGCGGAACATAAAAGGACGCGACAATATCTGTGTGGGTACGTACATATGACACAGGACCACATCCTCAATTATTTGGGATGACTGATATAAGGCAAAAGGGAAGTCGGAGTTAGCGGAGGTAACCATATGTAACCAAATACCACCGGGTGGTAATCTTAGGGCTCTTTGTGCTTCCAACATGTGGCAACCTTATGTGGAATAAGATATTCTCCGATAATGAGGCGACAAATTATTTGGATCTAAAGATCTTTCGGGCAAAGCAGGTGATGCGGCAGAAGTGTTAAAGATTACAGCTAAATGCAGTGAGGTAAAGGGCATTATCGATGAAATGTTTATGTGGCATTTAATCTGAAGGTGCATGGATGGATGTGAATTCATTTTATACGTATTCTACATTGGATAGCTAGAAAATGTGTAGCGAATTCATGTGAACATGTGTGTATGAATTCAAGTGAAGGTACCGTCATGCGGTTAACCTTAAATGAAGATGTGCTACTTTAGGAGTTAAAGGAACAATTGAATATTTTTGTGTGTTTGGCGAAGTAAACTATTTAAACTAGTTTTTAGATTCAGGGCCTGTATAGATACGCCTTTAAGGGGTAATTAATACCATTATAGTATCAAAAGGTATACGGAGGACTTGACAGCGAAGAGAAGAAAAAAAAGAATAACTTGTAAGACGAGGAAAAACCCGCGACTGAAATTGATATTCTAATTAAAAAAATATGACACAATGGATATTTATCATAATTATTACGTTTGCGAGTTTTTGAGTATTTCACGGTTGAGCAAAATATTGCGCCCGCTGTTTCTATAAATTAAAAAAAAAACCTACTCACGGTTTTGGAAATGAGGTACTTCCCTGGAGGTCGTAGTTGTTGCCAGGATTACAATGTAAGTAAATTACATAGTAACTTAAATCTAGTAGCTCTAGCAACTAAGGCTTTCGGCTAGCTTTTGTAAATATATGTCTGTACCTTTTGTATCTTTGTTTTCAAATCTAATTTTGTATCTTAACTAGAGTTAGTAATTTGTAGATTTTGTCCATGTTGGGTGAAGTTGGCTTGGAGATGATGTTGATGATGTCGTCTTGAAAATTTAGTTGAGCCAGGTTTTCATGCCCACGCATTCTAATAGGATATGTTTGGATGTTAAACTGAGGTTGGAACTGCAAATATGACAGGTGGGTGGGTGGGTTAGTTTTGTTGATGATATGTTGGTTGGTGATAAGCGTGTGTCCAAGGCGTAGACGGAGGAAGCATTTGATTTTTTGCGCTAACGATGTTGTCGGGTAGATGGTTGGTTCTCTTTTGTTATTTATTGTTTTGTAGATGTGATTGTAGTTTATCCATTCCAGTTTTTCTATCTTTTGGAATTCTATTTTAAAGTACCTATCGATGTCTTAACTGTTGTGCACATAGAAGGTGGTTCTGTGGGTATATTATGCTAGAGGCGTCAGCACGGACGCAGGTTGAGCACAACACCACAGATTGTTCACTGAAACTCCTCCAAGGAAAAGACAAATCACTAAACACGCGAGAGAAGATAGGAAAATGTCAAGTAGTAAAACACTGGTGAAGCTGTTTGGTTGTACATCGGTTCTTTATTGTTCTTGGTTACTTAACACTTTTGAGTTTAGTATAATACACTTCGTTTTAGGTTGGTTCTATCAGCAAAGAGAGATTTGTTTTTCTTCTAGATATTTTGTTTTTTTCTTTTTACCACTGTCACAACCGATTTGCGTTTTAATCAAGTTAAATTCGATAACGCGTAAGGAATAACAACAGTAATTAATTGCGGACTCAACACCATACAGAAAAACGCACTTGGATAAAATCAATACTTAATAAAACACTTGGCAGCGAATGTTCTACCACGATCCTCGGCCGGCTCGGAAAGCGGATGCGCAGACTTCAGCAAAAGAAATCTGACTCGCCGATTAAATCCATATCCGTCAGATTCAACGGTGGTGGATTACATCGGTGTGGGAGGATTCTATATGTGTCCGTATAGGACAAGTAGGTTGCCCTTCGGCCTGCATATCGGCAACGACGAAAATGCACCCAAATAAACATGGTGTAATGCATTGCAGGCATTATAGAGATACGCGATAGCGAGAATCGCCGACGGGAGAAATAGGTTTCTGTGTCTTAAATAAACAGAAACGCTATTTCGAGGGCCATAAATCTTTGATGACCTGCGCCTGAGAACGAAATAGGTTTTTGCTTTAAGATACACAAAAACGCAATTTCACGGGTCACGATGATATGCACATCGTGTTTACTCAGGCGTTAATGATAATGCCGTTGTAGCGTTCTACGAACGCACAATTCCGCGCAGGTAAGGTTCCCACCTTCAAAGAACTTAGTTACCTGAGAGCGTTGCACGCGCCCACAGACGCGTGTCCCAAAGTCCCACCATAGGGCCTGCAACTCGCAGCCAACGTTGAGACCGACACCAAAAAGCAAGGAACTGAACGTCCCCAAAGCTTTTAATGCCAAGCTCAACATTCGTAAGTCATCATACCTGAAACAAAAAAGAAACATTCAATCCGCCTGCGCCCATGAACATTCCATTGAATCAGCAATTTCAAACGTCTATGCAATGCAAAGTAGCCGACCAACGATGCACGTGCGGGTAGCTGCCATAATGACCACCAAGTCTATCGGCAAACATACAGAAACGGCAACCGTAATTATCTCAACGAGATAATTCAAATTGTATGAGGTTGAAAACCTACAAGGTAACTACTCCGATCCCACGGTGTCTGTTTGTATTTCACACCCATTAGAAAGATCTAATGGATTTCGGGTGTATTGACAAAAGTCAAACAAAACCCATGAACCATGCATCCATGCAAATTGCAGGATATCTTTCGGCCTTAGCGCCAGATGTGTTATATAAATAAGGCGGCATACAATCGACAACCGTCGAACTTAATTTCGACCATGATGTTCGATGATGAGCGAGTTTCTTCTTTCAGGAATGAAAAATCACCCCTGGGACGTGATAACATGCTGCTAACAGAAATTCGGAAGTTCTGTTAGCAGAGCAATTAGGGAAATTTTTCCGTGTAGATACAGATACCAGTTTGGAATCTGGATATCTGTGTGGGCAGACAGACAGTCTAATTTCGATCGTCGACGAGACGACTGGCTATATCGAACAGCCATATCGCGAAGTCTGTTTGAGAGCACCCGAGGAGGTCGAGAGGAAGTTACGAGGACTAGAGGGCGTACGTGCATTACCAGTTTAGAATCGGTGGCAATTTACCCACCACAGCATAACTAAAAGAGAAGTCCGAGTACCGTCAGTGTGTTGTCGAGCCTCGAGTTCACATAAACTAAAGTGATTTGTTAATTCAAGATAAGTGACTTAATAAACCAAAAGAAACAATAAAAATAAAAATCGAGATAATAAACATAATCCTTCTGAGTTTAATTCGTGACAGCATTCACTTCGGTGTTTTCAGTTGTTTCGTGGACAGTTCTGGCAGAGCACAGCATTCGCTCTGGGTGTTAAAATCATCCGCGATACACAGTGTTCGGCGGGACACTTGGACCAACACCAATATCGACAAAGTAAAAATAACCAACCCTTTCTACCGCCAAACCGTTGTAGGCTATACATTCTGGTGACGATAGGGCAGCCGAAAATTAGGGTCTTGTTCACAAGACCGTGCCGGTACATGAGTATAATGGCGAGGAATTAGTCTTGCAGATGTGTAAGCGTACATCTCGCCCAGGGTGGCCATGGACCAGCGGTCGGTTAATAGGGTAAACACAGTGATGCTACTGTGTGTTTGTTTGTTTAACAGGCCGGAGCATCTTAAGGCATGATCATGGGTATGATTGTCTAACGTCAATCATGTTCGTGCCCAAATCCCATGATCGGTGGATAACCGATAAAGGAAATTGGTCGCAACTGTAGCGAACCTTGGGATTGCGGCAATATTCACTCATGAACTGTAGCAAGAATACCGGCTACAACTGTGTCAACAATTACGGTGGCCAGCGAGTATTTATCTTTTATAATTACTGACAAGCCGACCCGATTGTCTGGCACGGTTCATGTAATATGAATGAAATAACTTGTTTGATGTGCATGCCTGCTGGGGTTTTACTTTCAGGTGAAAATTATTTGAAAGAAAGCTTACACTGCTCGAATGCAGGTAAGTATAGTGGTTTATGGAGTGAGGGAAAAGTAGGTTGCTTTAAAGAAATAGATGGTTCTTTAGGAAGGTTTTCAAGAACCGCCACCGTTCTCTTATAGCCAATTTGGCAGCGTTGTCGGCTGCTTCGTTACCCCTTATCCCACTGTGACTAGGAACCCAGCGAATTTTGACTTTGGTTTGTTTCTGGATTAGCTTATAATGGATCAGACTGATGGCTTTGATTTTGTTGTTTGTGTTTTGGATTGCTTAGATGGTGGATAGGCTGTCGGTGCAAATTTGTGTCTTCTTTTTCTCCACTAGTTTGATTGCTTCCTGGACTGCTGTTGCTTCGGTTGAAAATATCGAACAAAATTCGGGTAACAGTTCTTTTTTAGCACTGTATTATTATTGTTTACTATTGCGAATGATGTTCCTGCTTTTGTTTTGGAACCATCGTTGAAGAGTAGCTCCCACTCCCGGTGTTGGTTCTTAATTGATTGGAAGTGTTGCTGGTATACCAAGTTGTTTGTTGTATTTTTGGGGAGCTGCGATAAGTCCTCTATGATACATTCTGTTGGTAATAGTCATGTCGTGTAATGCGTTCGTTGTCGTTGTGGTTTAGTTACCACATGGAGCTGTTTAGCCAGTTCTATTGCCTCTCTTCGGGGAGCCCTTGGCGCAAGACTAATGACCTTGCCCAGAAAAAATAAATCATTATGGAAAATTTAACAAGCCTCAGGACTTGCCAAATAAGGCCAAGACCGGTTCGCGGTTGTAGTGCCGATGATGATGATGATGATGATTGCCTCTCTTAGTGCCGAAGTGAATTTTAGAGGACGTTTTCTCCTAAGTATCTGTTTGACGTCGTCTAAGATGGGGGTTCAAGATGTTGCGAGAAATTTGCCAGCTAATTTCGATACAAGCTCTTTTTTCTGTTTTCTATGAATGGAAGACCGCTTTCAGTCAATATATTGATAATTGGGGTGGTTCGAAATGCCCTTGTGCTTATGCGGGCTGCTGCGTGGTAGGGAGATTTGATCACCTGTAAGGTTATTTTGCTGGAGTTGCCGTATATAGGTAGACCATAGTCTATTATAGATAACAGGAGTGCTCTAGTGATTGTGATTAGTGTGTTAGTATGAGCTGAGCCATTCTTACATGCCAGGTATTTAAAAATATTTAACCTTAAATCTAATTTTTTCTTAAGGGCTACACAATGGTTTTTAAAATCGTATTTACTGTCAAATTGTAAGCCGAGGATTTTTAGTGTGTCGACGTAACTAATCATAGCGTTTTCAAAATTTACTATTAGATTCTTGTTACAATTTTTTTTTTTTTACATATGTGTAAGATTTTGCTTTTCTCCTTTGAAATTTTCGATCCGGAACGGTTACACCATATTTGAATGTCGCATAGAATGTTTTAGAATATTTTACTAGCTACTTTTAAGTCGTTAACATTAGTGAAAATGATAATGTCATCGGCGTAAAGGCAATGTTTTACAATGTTGCCAGGATTATTATCCCGGTTGTTGATGATGACGTCTTTTCCTCGGTTTCATATCTCCGGACTTTGCGAACTTCTCTGTTGGGGTTTTGGTGCCGATGAAATACGGTTGAAGATGAAATGTATCTGTGATCGGATATTCATATATATTTTGCAAGTTTAAGGCATTAAAGAGTTGTCCATAAGATCTCTGTTATCGAATAATGGTAACTCCATAGAACTGAAGTGCAAAGAAAAATACTCAACAAGAACATATTTACTAGATATATTTCTTTGGTAAAAAAATACGTAATTTTCTACGGATATTAATTTTTTTATTCAAAATATTGGCCATCGGTTTCTACACATTTCGCTCATCTTTCAGGTAATTTATGAATAGCATGTCAGAAAAACTGCTTGTTTTTCACGGCAAACCATTCGTCGTGCCATTTTCCAACTTTCTCGAAATCGTTCAAGTGCTGTTCTACGAGCGTGCGCCCCATTGATGCGAAGAGGTGGTAGTCAGCCAAGTCTGGAGAGTACGGTGGGCGCAGAAGGATGTCCCATCCAAGCGATTTTAAGATGTCTTTCACTAGTTTTGCTGTGTGCTGCGTACTTTTCGCTGCCGCCATTTCTTAGATAAACAGGAAAAAATCGTATGCATACACCTAGTAGTATTTTCACTTTGAAAATTTCGGAGAATATTTATGGTACGTAGTTATTTAAGTCAGTTTAAATTATTGACAATCAGTTGTAAGTTGTTGATGATTGATCTCGTAGGTAGATCCGCTATTAGATTCACAATCGTCGCGAACAACACGGCTAAAAACATGGCCACTAGTCTCCGTGAGCAAACTAAACGGAACGAATAGACAAATCTCTCACATGACAAGATACGATTTGACTCATCAACTGGTGTTTTATAACTGCAATTAAATTCACGAAAAATTAGGACATCCGAGATGTCTACACAACCTTCTAGTCGGAGGTCTTTGAGTATATTACCCCTGAATGAGAAGAGAAAACAATGCAACTGTAAATGATGTTACCTGTTTCATAACCGGGAATCCACCGTGCTGCGGTCAAACAATGTTTACATTAGACGTGCTGATCAAAGATCACAACGTCTGCAGTTGGGACAAAGTTACAGGATCACGCGACCAGTTGACGAGGGTCGCATTCGGCTGTCAATATAGCTTACTTCAGAATCCGACCGATTACTTTTGCTGATATTGTATAAGTTAATAGAAATACTGCACACTTAATCAAAAAAAAAAATATTATTACAAGGCAGAATGCCTTGTACTTTATTCTTCGAGTTGAATTCCAAAACTAAACTAACAATGATTCAATTGCTTATAGTTAATGCCGCATTTTCCCTATCTCAGCTTCTGCTGTTGTTCGCTGTCTTGGAAAATGACTCGAGGTGCTCCGTTTGCACCAGACACTTGGTCAGCATTTTCCTTCCTTGGGGCTTGCGCGTGCAGGTGTTGTTCACGCCGTCTGCAGATGTTAATTTATATGATCAAAGAGAACGGGGATGAAGAGGGATGGCTGCTTCAGCGATTGAGAAGATTCGTGTCGGTTTATTGTTTGTACAACTGTACAACTGTTGTACGCTTGCTGGATCCAAATCAGTTGCAATGACCGGTTTGTTTTGCTTTGCTTTATTTTAATGATCCTTTGATAATTCGAGGGTGGTCATTGGATTGTTTTGATTGCCGCGGCAATCCGTGTGCGGTGTTTTAATATTAGGACGTTGGGTAGACGGTGGTGTTGATGAGGCAATCCTTAAGTGTTGTTATAATAGAGAGCTTACCCCAATTGCCGCACTACCACTCCACTCTAACAAATTTTATTCAGTCGAATAAACTATAGCGTTTGCTACGATAATGAAGAACGTGTGATTCGAACTGATCCTATGACGGTTAGAATCACTTAAACTGAACCAATGCTCAACACATCAGGCCACTGCCGCGTGTACGAATTCGAATACGAAATGAAGGACGTTTTGTTTATATGGTTCCTCAATCGCAATTTTATGTGTAAATAGGTATTTTATTTGTTTGAGCCGGTTGACACCAGCTGGAGGAATTTGTATAATTCGTAGATGTCTTGTTTGTCCACATGTATGGCGTTTGGAAGTAGTCCAGCCAGTTTATTTTCACTTCCGGACAGATCCTGAATATTTCTGCTACAAGTTCCTCATTGGTCCACGCTGGATCATTATGTCTTATGATGAAAGTCGTTGGTTTCAACTGTGTATGTTGAAAAGTGAAAAATTCAAGCTTATGTTGCGAACGTTTTTCTACCGCCTTGTTGTAATCCTTTGAAGTGGTTGTTGTGATGGAAGTCGAAGATTCTCTTGTGTTAGTGGTGAAATTGCGGTGGCTTAATGTACTTTCGAGCATCCTACTTAGCTCCTTTGTGTTTGTTATATTTTTAATGTAGATGTGTGGTGGTGTTAAATTATTGGCGTGTGTGTTAGGCATTTGATTAACGGCTGTCTTCTTTCTTTTTTTTTGGAGATGATCGTTTGGAGGAAAATGATTGTTGCTTTGGAGATGGTGGGGCTAGTCCTGGGCGTTGAGCAGACCCTTCTTTCATGCAGACGTCATCCCTGTTTTTAGTGGGTGGTTGGAGGGAGTGAATTTCCTCCTGGAGTTGTTTCATCTGCAGTTTAAGTGTACTGATGTATTCCATGCGGCCAATAGCTTGTGTTTCCATGTTTGTCGGTTTCCTTTTTGCGTCAAGTAAAATGTCTCTGGCTTTCCTTTCGCGTTCTATGATGAACTCTTGGTCATCACTGGGGCCGCCGCCCACCATTCGTTACTATTGGTCTTCACTGTTTTATTAGACTTTTTTTATTTAAATAATAAAAGTATTTTGTCACGTGCACTTCGCACATTTTTAATGACACGTTCATTTCACACACTTTCACGAACACGTGTTTCACTTATACTATGAACGAACGTGTGCCCGCTCTGAAGTACTCGATAAGAATGAAAAATTCCCTAAATAAAACTAAATATGCGGACCAGATGTCTCACCTGCAAACAAGTATTATTGAGAATCATAAAATGCGCGTCGGCAATTTGATAATTCTCTAAGAATTTGTTTGAACAAATTCGGGGTCACAAACTCAACATCCAACAAAACCTATTTCGGAATCATAAAACGAACCACATGTTCATTTTATCACGCACCCCCATCTAGGATCATAAATGCCTATCCCCAAGATCCCTTGTTTTATTGCTCCGTGCTATAGAGTGCACGTAAAACCTAGTTGCATTTTTTGCTTTCCCTTTTGTTAATTCAATCCGGAAAAGATAAATAAAATTAAACGAATGCCTGGTGGCCAAGGAATGGTGCAAAAAAGGATGTACCCCCGATCTGCAGGACCGAAGGAGAGAGTTTTCTTTTCGATCGGATGATCGGAAAAAAAGGAGTTGGTTCGGGACATTTGCCCGAGACGGTCATCGGGAGTTGAGTGCGAATGATTGACCGAGACGATCGTTGTTGAAAAGTGTCGGTCTGGTTTTTTTTTTAAACTCAAATAGTGCAGATCTTACGTTTTAAAACAATTAATATTTCTCACATACGTGATTACTTTATATTTATATGATTCGGAAAACATTATTTGTGCATCTCAAAGATATTTGCTCCATTCGTAATAGGAAAAAAAAATTCATTAAACGACCGACTCATTTTATTTTTCCTTTGTAACTAAATCTGCGTTTTGACATTACACTTTTTTCACCATCAAAACTATATAAAATCATTACTACTTAAACAAACAAAAAGGACTTTCATTCATTATCATTTTGGGAAGACTTTTTAAAACGATCGGACGGAAAGAACTTGCATTTATTCAATAGTAAGTGTTAGAAGTATGTGAGTTTAAATAGATTTATATGAATAAATAAGGCTAATAACCTTGCCCGGAAAAACAAATTATTATGGACAATTTAACAAGTCTCGGATATGGACCGGATACCGGTGGAAAGACTTGCTATATAAGGCCAAGACCGGGTCCCGGTTGTAGTGCCAATGATAAAAAAAAAGTATTTATATATATATATATATATATGTATATATATATATATATATATATATACATATATATATATATATATATGAATAAAGTACCTATTCGTCACATCGCTTGGATCCTTGACAAAACGGTAGTAGCTTCAAGGATATTCCCACTACATCACTCAGATCAGCAATTCAAATAGAGGGTTCCAAGGATATTTCTCCTTACGCCGCATTCGCCAGAAACCTTGCCCTTTCAGTCGGGATCGACACATCAACACCAGCAACGAACCAACGGCGGACATTCAACTATAGAGTTTACTTCAGCAACACCACAACAACCGCCAGAACGGACCGACGTTTTGAACAGGAACTTGTAAGCTTTGAGGGGATCAGCTGGAGAAAAAAAAATCAACACTAGCAGCACTGATACTGTGAGTACACTTTGTGAATTAATATTTATAACATTACTCCACTTGTCGCGTTGGAACTGCAGCATCATGTCACATAGAATATTCCTCGCTACGGACCATGCGTGTTTGGAACTTGGCGTGTATTCTGTTACTCCTGATCTGCGGTCTTTGATCTCACGCACTCCGTGAGTACGTGTTCCGTATTTTCTATTTTGCCTTCTTGCTGTACAAGCAATATGGGTGATAGACATGCTTATACTTGTGCAAGTATTGCCGAAAAGATCCATGTCCTGATATCAGCTGAGTCACGTGGTAATTAAGCTCGCCATGTTTTCTTTTCACTCAGGTTTCTTGATCAGATGGCGTGGGTCCATCTTCCTTTGGTGGAAGAATCGCACTTTCGTAGCCATTCTCTTAGGGTTGAGAACTCTAATTCGTATTCGCCGGCGATTCTTTTGTGAGACCTTATACAACGCAGCGTTTTCTTTAGCTGCAATGTCAGCCGGTTTCCCCCCGGGCATGGTATCTTCGGATATCGTTCGGAATACGTAGCATACTCTTAATGATACCAGCCTATGTGCCGAGTTCACTCCCGTCATGTACGACTTAATCTGTGCATCTCCCGCCCATATGTGAGCTGCAAACATTATAATGGAGGTGTTGACACTGGTTATTCGTTTCCTTATGTGGGGCCGGGGTACTTCAACATTGGGTAGCAGTCTCGCCAAAACTTTGCATACTCTTGCCGTTTTTTCACTCGTTTTCCTCAGGTGTTCCTTGAAGCTCAACCTGTTGTAGGGTATAACACCAAGATATTTAATATAGCAAATGGATCTGATGGTTTCTCCTTCTATTTCCAAATCAAGGTGTTCAACTTTCCTGCGGCTGCTTATGAAAACTGTCTTTGTCTTATGTTTGGGTAGTTTCAATCCGGCCATATCTAGTTAGCATTTAAAGGTCTGGAACATGGGAACAAATATTCTCCAAGCCATCTAGATGTTTAGCTACGGCCACTTTCGCCAAATCATCTGCGTACTTAATCTGTATTGTTATATCTGCATGCCTCTGTTCTTCTGTGAGTTAGTTACAAATAGATTTCTTATCAGTTTCTGACTTGACACAGTCTCAACCCCAACTCAGAATTTAATATCTCATAGCTAACACCTCACGTTCGTAAGCAAATCATTCATTATTGTTTGATGTATAGAATTTCGAAACTATTTACAAAGAAATTCACTCAACTGCCGATGATAGCACGTTAGGTTTCTCTTACCCTTTTGGACATTTCGAATCTCGTTATCAAATAGCAGGGTATGTTCAGCACATTGAATTCCAACCTCAACAAAATCAATTATCCAACCGAGAAGCATTCGATGTCTCTAAAACCAATTGACGTCCCTCATCGTAAAAAAAAGGACGTCGACGAAGATACATTGTCGCTAAACAGAATTTGCATCCTGAACTATCAGTTCTTGGTATTTCACTTAGTTTGTTTCTTAAATGGATAGACCACATATTTAAAGTTGCGGAAAGTGCGGAAAAATGTATGGGGTTTCTTAAGTTGTGGAAGAAATGCTTCAGTACAAACAAACACTCTAAAATTAGTAAGGTATATATTCATATTAAACGAGAGCTTGTGGGTACAAGATCGCGACGCCAGCATGGGCGAGAGTTCTACCTCGTCTTCCATCATAATTATCAGTTCGTTGGACACCACACGGAGAGACGCAAAACTGTTCAAAAGCACGATCCTCACGAACAATGAGGAAAACACTCTCAGGAACAGCAGCACGGCAAAGTAAAACACTGGTTTATTGATTAATTAATTAATGTTTTTTTATTGTAATAAGGTTCTTTAATTGAATTAAATTTTGTGAAGACATCAGCAACGACGATGGCGACCAGTGCAAAGAGTGCACCGATCAACAGCAATTTAGAGTTCATTGTTTTAAAATTACTTTTCTCACTTACAAATTCTTTTTCACTATCTCAAACGAACTGCGGGACAAACTCGCCAAACAATTGGAAACCGACAAGTTCAAAATATTTCTCATGACTCCGGATATTATCGCGTGTCCGCAGCGCCACGGGCAGCGGGAGCGGCATGTGACCAGCGTGGTCAACAGATGGTAAACGACTCAACGACATTCAACCGTTTGGGGTGAGTTTTCCCGAGAGAGAAAGTGTTTCTCTCGTGGTGAAAACAAGGAAGAAAGACTTGGCAATGGTATGTGTATGTGTGAGTGAAGATCACATTGGTTTTTTCATACACAGGCCATGGGAACGAACCTGAAACAAAGAAAAGGAAAACGTGCATTCATTAGATGCGAGTTCGGTAAAGCAAACAAAACCGAAACTCGTCGGATGCTAATTGGATCTTTGTTTGAGATGTGCGTCGCGGCTAAATAAATAGACGCGACGCATCGAAGAAATGGTGTTAATGGGTTTTAGCTGGATTACCATGAATTGGTGTTTATTGCATCGCTGCCAAGGGCAAGGTGTTGAATTCCTATTTGCATTTGCTTATGCTGTAGGATTGATCGGTGCCAAGAGATGCGAGATGCGTATATTTGTTTTGGTCCCTTGGGTGTAGGTCGCCAGCCAACGTGTATAAAAAGGGATTTTTTGTACACATGAATGAGGCTGGGATTAGCCAACTCAAGGGAAAGATTCTTTATTACAGGGAATTTATGATAAGGTAAGAGAGAACTCTTACAGGAATTGTATGCGAAGAGATGCAAGAAAAGGTAAGAATTCTTTTACTGAAGCTTTTTAGATTATACCTTAGATAATCCTAGATGCGTAAAGCATTTAAGGTGCTAATGCGATTGCATTAGTGAAATTAGGAGATTGGGTGAACATTATGAGGGTTTTTCAGGAAAGCGAACCATGGGGTTTGGCGGAACCGCCACAAGCTCAATTTCCATACTTCATCAGGTGCATCCAAAAGGGTGATTGGTAGCATGCAAAAATAAGCCGTGAAATTCATTTGGGACAAAGAAGTAAGTCTTTCAATTTCGTCGGTAGAACATATGCGAATTGTGTCCTGCCGTGTCTTTATTCTATAGTTGTTGCTAAGTTCCCCATTGAACTTTATCGGTCAAAAAGCGCTCTTCAGATCAGACTTCATTGAAAGTCGTCGAAATAATTCAGAGAATTGTTCTTGAGCCGTACCAAACACGAATGAGGTGTTCTGATCATGTGATTGCTCATCATTCTTATGTTTAGTCACTTAAGATCAGTGCACAACAGTACTTCCTTTTCTAATCGATTGTGCTCTCCCTTTCTTTCGATTTCCCCCCTCTCTCCCCCACCCCCTGCTCCGATTCTGCTGGGGTTTCTTATTTGCAGGTTTCGAAACAAAAGATAACACTTTATCTTTCCAGTGGAACTTCATAGTCTTACCACTGAGGTACAATGTCTATAAATGATAATTTAAGGCTTCTATTTTAATCAGCTGTGTTCGATAGGACATGAACATATATCGAAAGTGGGACCGACTTATTATAATAAGCGACTAAAAGCCGAGTGTCAATCGCTCCGAAAACATTGGTGTCAAGAACCTATTGTATGTGGGTCTTGTTTTGGCCAATTTTGTATTTTATGAAGTGTGGCTATTAAATAACAAGATTATGCACGTCACACAATAATTATGAATGCGCCAAATTCGCATAGGTAACACATGTATAACGTGAAGCATTCTGGTTCGATTGTGGTCGCATTCAATGCGTTTTATGAATTTTTATGTCAATGCAGAAAGAGAGAGATCTTACTCTCTAACTCCCTCTCCCCACAATCCTCTCTCTCTCCCAATCTTCCTTTCTCTCTACCTCTCCCCCCTTCGAACTCTATCGTTGTCGAGATTGACAACAATGTCTTTCAATAAATCGGATGAATACTATAGCGAAAGTATCCTCAATGACTCAAGGATACAATGTTGTTTTCTTTCCTCTAGCAGAAGGTCCAATGTAGTGCTACGGATTTTGGTTTTACCCTAAACGAACTCAAAATGTATCCTGAGGAAATCTTAGACATCCAATTATGCAGAAAGGGAGAGAGGGAGGATGCCAGAAAATACACTTGGCAAATATCCACGACACGCTATTTGCAATTTGGCCGCAATCATTTATTCGTTGTGTGCCAAAATTTGTGGCTATAAAATTGAAGACTAGTCATTTTATAGCCATAAATCTCATTTGAAATGGTATACATATTTAATCGTATGCCCTTTAATTAAATATCGATGTCTCACACCCCATATGTGCCGCTTCAGATCTAATTCGATTTCCTTCGTACAACGTAATTTATCGTTTATCCATATGCATCATTCAAATGATGGCTCAATCGACATCAATCAAACCAAGTCTGGTTGTTTTCTCAGCGTTACGCACCATTCGTCTTGCACAATCACTTTCCTTGAGAGCTGTATTTGTTTGGAACATATTTGTACCTAAACTTCGCCTCGATATATTCTCTTTCCTCTTGTGTATGAATTTGTCAAAACGAAAAAATCCCATTTCCCGACCCATTGAGGAACAAAATCAAGAAAAATGAAGGAGAATAACGTAGGAGTTGACTACACATCCGTCAACGTATTTTATTGAATTATCTGCCAGTGATTAAATGGTTGTAAAGGTAGTGCTAGATCATGTCGCTCACTGGTACGATGAGGACGGAAATTGATTTGATTCTTTCAGTAAGGCTCCTATGTTCCGAACCATCCTTGGGTCCTTCATGAAACCACATTATCTCCAACCATTGTTGGGTCTTTTGTGATGCGCGAATGAATTGCAAAATGAAAAAAAAGTATAATAATAATAACAACCAATGAAGTATGCTTTGCAACATTGAAGGGGCAGAAAAGTATCGCTCAAAATTCTGTATGCGTCTCGTTTCCCGCTTTTCATGAGAAGAAGTTATGCATCAGCACGTTTGAAATTTTACACATCACTCTTGTGAAGGATGTCGGCACAATTCGGGTGATTGGGGCCACCATCAAAACTCCCCCCGAAGCCATCTTTTGCATCATTTCTATTTGTGTTTTACATCACACACACACACATTTACCGGGATTAGATCAGGATGCCTTGTCATGCCTTTTTACGGTCGCTTTCCGTTTTCATTTTGTTTAAAGTTTGTTGTTCATATCTTCCTCAGTGTGTTTGTTCCTCTTCGCCCCTTTTATGTTGTTCTGTCTTCCTTTCTTGCGTACGTTTTCCTTTCCTTCGTTTTGCTTTATTTTTATTATTATTATTTGTCCCATGACATTCACATACTTTACTATGTTTCATATTAAAGCATTTCGACGGTTGTCATGCCATCATCAACATCAGCATCAACCTGAGTTCCATCATCAGCATTTGCAGCCCCTATTTTTGCATACGCCTATGTTCACCTATAAATGTGGCAAGCAAACACAAGTGTCCTTACAGAAAATATGGGGATGTGGAATGAATGGGGTCTATGATACGCCGCAGCATCATACCATGAGTGCACATGAGCGGAAAGTACGCAAAAGGCCTCAGTTGTGAAAAGCAACACCCATAGCTCTCCAAACATAGAAAGGAATAGCAGTAGAACATCCTTCGAAGGCAGACACTTACACATGCAAGGCCTGATCGCCATCAACCAACAAACCTACTATCTATTTACGTATCAAACCAACTCCTGCCACTTTTATACTCATCGTATTTTGAATTTTTATTTTTACTTATAAAAAGGACCAAACAAAAAATAGATTAATGATAAAAACGGAAGCAGGACAAAAACGAGGTGACAGCTACGTCAACACAACTGATATGCACCCATGCAGCATTTTCCCTTACCCCTCCGTGTACATTTCGTTAGCGGCGGAGTCATCCTTCCACACGCGTGTCTCTACTTTGCTTGAGAGCTTCCGAGGTATTTCCCATTTGGTTTAATGGTGGACCCTCCTCTGTTGCCGTACGCCAAACAGCATCTCAACTGATAGAAGGGAGAGTAAAAAGTATTTTTTTTAATAATATATTATAAGAATATAATTTAACGCTGTATAAATTTATATGAGCGAGCTCAAAACGACAGGATATTTTTTATATCAAGCACGGTATGGGGCGCCCATCACCACATTAACCTCTCACTATGGGCTCGATGCCTCTCGAGTGGAACCTTTCAGATTAAATGGTGTCTCCATTGATTCGCACACCAATGCTTGAGTGAAAGCGGTGACGGACGGATTCTTTTCGGTGAACGGCTGACTGGAGAATCACATGCGAAAAGGATGTCGTCGATTGTCGTTTAGAAAAGATTATTGCAAACTTTTGAATGTCTCTTGACATTTCCAATGGTATTTAAGGTCACTTAAATAGTTATTGGTAATGTGGGGTTTTCAACCTGAACGGGTGACTCCTCGGCAACTGGATGTGACAGTGAGAGACCGGAAAGATGAATCGGTACATTAATTTTTAATCCCGAAAGTTCAGTCTACTTAAAAAGGCGAAGATATTTAAGATTCACAATAAAACAGCCGGCTGAATATACGATTGGTACGTTTGATGCAACTTCGGCAAAATTTATTGAAAAGTAGTCGACGTCGATTCATAATTGTAGGCATTCTGATAGAAAGCTGATTTTTGGTTTTTTTTTTCAGAAGCTCCGTGGATTTTTACCTCATGTGATTGTACAGTTTTTCTTTTTTTCTCTTATTACTTCTTTATTTATTATTTATTATTTCCTGCAACCATCGATAGCAAGGCGAATTTAGTATATTCTACGGACATTGAATCATTCCATGGTGAGGCGTCTCGTTGAATTTTTGGTGTCGAGTCGTTGCGATGATACCAGAGTTTCGCGTCGACCACTGCAACATTCATTGTGGTTTAAGGTGCAACTTCTCTGTTGTGTTTGTTCGCATATATAACCAATTTGTATAACACGAAATTTATGTTATAATTGGTACTAACATTTCGGATTTTAACCTGTTGATATGGTTATTTATTTACCAATTTAATATTTAATTTTAATATGTAATATATTTAATATTTTTGAATGGTAAGTTTAGAGGACTTTAAAGCACTTACTTGGTAATTCTTGATTGACCGTTGAGCGGTCGCTGCAGTTGCTGCTTGCCAGCTGCTGATGGGTTCGGCGACTGGGTGCAGGGGCCGTTGAGGTAATGCTCCCCAGTTCAGCAGTAGTGGCTTCCTCTTCAAATGTTCAATTATTATTTCATCTGATAATTCTTCCTGTATGACTTATCTTGATGACGTGCCGTTCTTGAATTTTAACTTACGACTGCTCACATACACGTTGGAGTACTGAAATCGACTTGCGTGTCGTTTCTCTGATTGTTTTACGTCGAATGTCAAATATATTTTTATTTGCCATTGACGTTTAAATTTTTATCTGGCGCCAACGCCGTTTTATTATTTCTTTCTCTACCAAGTAGAATTTGCACAAAGTAGTTTATGCAAATTAGCGACTTGGCGAGTTGTTCTCCTTTTAGAGGTAGAGAGGAGAAATTTACGATAGGAGATTTTTGGATGTTAGGGGGGACCTGGACGCTAGGTAGGGCCGTAACACTGTTTGGTTATAGTTAAATGCACTTCTTGGCATAGACATTTACATACAAAATAATATTACTTATTACAATGTGGTCTCTGTTCTAACCCATTCTCGTGAACAAAACTTCACATTGGTTGCTCTCTGCACAAAAACCCGAACTTGATAAAAAAAAACCCATCCTTCAACGAATTTAATACTCTGTAGAATGTTATTGATAGGATCTTGATTGAAATTGTTACCGAAGGTGATTTCAATATGCATAACATTCAATGATTTGATTATTCTAAAATTTTAAGATTCTTACATGAATACGTTGAATAAAATAGCGACCTTTATTTAATTGATCGGCGAAAATCACGCGTGGACACACAGGCGAATGTTCGCCAGTGCTACGGAGACACACTGTGTTCCACTGGTTCACGTTTTCAATGACCTGGCGACAGATAATGATCTTGTGGCGGTTCCACGAACCGCACAAACCACAGTAGGCTGAAACACCTGTCGTTCCACTAAAGAATATACTCAGCCTAGCTTAAACCTCACCTGTCCACAGAGACGTGCCCCCCATGGTCCACCCTTTCGTCGAGCCAAAGGTGACTTTCATACTGGTGTCAACAACCCCACGTATCCACAGAACATGGGCCCCAGGTCTCAAATATTTTTTAACGCCTTCACGGCGATCGAAGGACACGAACGAGTACAGAAATTGTGTATCGATCCATTAGCTGGATAAAACAAGTGGTTGGCACAGCTGCGCCAGATGTCGACTAACATCAAATCCCTGGCGATAAGCAAATTGCCGTAAACCTTTGGCTAAACCTTTGACCCTACCGCAATGCACTTCGCCTAAGCAAAGGCCATTGCGGAGAACAGTAATAAACTAGCAAACACTGTCCCCATAGGGCAAAATTAAATACAATTATCGTAACCGACGATAATTACCACGATACCAGGATCCCCAAGAATAATAAACCACACACCCGAATATATACAAAGCGATTCCGCAGAGGGTGTAAAAATGCTGGCGATCCCAGGAAGATCTCCGGCCACACAGGCAGCAACATCCGCGTCTGTGTGTGTGGGTGTGACCGCACATCTGGCCTGCGACCAAAGAGAAAATCGTAGGACACATATAGAGGGTGTGTTCTCCGCTAAGGGAGATATTCTTGACGAAGAGATGTTCTCGATTAAGGGAGAATCGAACATGAAAAGAGAACAATGGGCTGAGTCGGGACATCAAGTAAGGGGTAATTTTATTCAGTCGAAGAAAACCCGAAAGGAAAGAAGGTAGTGCCGAGTGTGTCGGTGCGAGTTCGCATAAAGTAAAACTAACCCAGAGTGTGACGGCGCGAGTTCGCGTGAAATAAAATTAATAAATCAGTGTAAAGTAAGAACGAAAATAAACCACGGAAGATAAAGTAAAAGAAAAAGTAAAATTCGTGTTTTATTCATGGTTTTCTAAAAAAAAAAAAAAAAAAAAAAAAAAAAAAAAAAAAAAAAAAAAAAAGAGTGGCCGGAGGTCAAGTTTAATGAGACTTGTCCTTCATTTTGTCTCTGGCTCCTGGTCATCTTGAGATAACCAGAATCATCCACATTCGTTAGGATGTTGGGCTCGGAATCAAGATATCTCAAAAATAAAAGGAGGGAGGTATCTAAGGATAGTTTCTACAGGGCTAGTTCTGATAGTCTCTAACTACTTGGATGGGTGGATTGTGCAATAGAAATCATACAGTAGGTCATGATCCTGGATCCGAAGAGATCGGTGGAGAGAAGGGTCAAGAACGCAACGCCAGACTCCCGTACAAGTAGATTCTCGCTGTTCTGAATGCTTTCGAGGTACTTGTGTGCTAATTGTAGCAAGTACTCGCCGATAGGGGTAATGGAGGCACCTTCATATAGGTGAAAGTTAGTGTAGAAGCGACCATCAGACCTTCTAGAGTGGTTGATGCATCTTCTGAGGAGTTTCCTTTCGAAAACTCGAAGTCTTTCCATTTGGGCTGAAGATATACAAGACCACATGGCAAAGGCGTACAATATTCCAGATCGGATTAGCTACTTATAGTAGGAAATGTTAACTTTGGTATCAACTATGCTGCTCCACTTCAAAATGTTGTGCAGTTGTGGGGTACGTGTGAAGTGCCAACGTATGGCACGCAGTTCTTTCGTATCCCCATCGATCCGTAGAAAAAATATTGTTCACACGAGAAGAGGAAACAAATACACACACTGAAAGTTATTTTAATGTTTATGTTTTCTTTTATTTCACTTGTTAATTCTTTGTTCTTATAAATATGATCTCAGGATATATATATGATGAAGCAGCAGGGTATAAGGCACGCCAACACACTAAGTAAATACTCCACGGTGGCTTTTCCACGAGATAAAGCGGTATGCATTATGAAATTGAGCAATAAAAACTTGCTGACCGAAAAGAATTGAAATGGATCTAATTTAAACTCAAACCCCTTTTAACTTTTTAATGGGAATGGTTGTTAACACTCAAAAAGTATAAGCACATGCGACCGCGGTGATGGTTATCGAATCACTAACTCGAAAAGAGATGAAATCGGATAATTTTAATTTTGCACTTGACAACCAAAAGAGAACATACTTCTGCTCTCTCATTGCCACGTTCTTCGATGTGTGGTAGGTTACATCGGTAAACCGATGATCGAAGAGAGCGGGAGAATGAGAGAACAGAAACTCGATGTATGATTACTTGGGATACATTTGGTTGTATGTGCATGCATCAATGTAGTTTTGAGCGGAACCCATTGACCTAATTCGGTAATATGGTGAGTTCAGAGTACATTGATCTGTACGAAGACAGAACTGTGAAAGAGAGGAAAATTAAGTTGATGATATTCACCTGCAAAAAGAGAGACTTGATCCCCAGCGAATGAAGTGTCTGGAGAAAAGCCGAAGTAACGCTAGGGAAATATTATCACGTGATTCAATCGAATGTTATGATAATTTTCCCCAGCGGTTCTACAATGATGCGACAACTTCGTCCGGCTGGATTTGGTTGTCGCTAATCGACATGAACAAGAGTTGCCGTATGGCAAAAAAGGGAAGCTAAACTCAGTTATGCATTGTCTGCGTGGAGCAATGAGTTTAGCTATGTGTCCTTGGTGGTAACATGCTTTGCAGGTGAACAGGTAAGTAGGGGGGGGTGGGGTTGGTTTGACGCGCTGTAAGGCGGTCGAAGTTGGATGGGATTGGCCGGGAATGGTGGGTGGTTCCCCGTGTAGTTTAGAGAAACCCCCACACAGTTGCTTAGACCGAGCGAGGCCCCTATGAACCGTTCTGATCTACAGCTTATATGACGCATCAGTTTATAAATAGGTAAAATCGACTTTATTCATCAATGTTTATTATATTATGCACTGTTTATTAAATTATGTACTGTTTGTACTGTATAAGAACTGGAGCTTTATTAAATTTCCTCGCTCTATTTATACCCAAAACTACTGAGGTTAACAATAAACACTTTACTTCGCTAGTTGCTTTTTCGACAAAATATGAATTGTTAGCATCTTTTAGGTTACTTTTTACGTCAATTAATAAATTGTCCAAATCAACAAATCAATGACAATGAATAATTATTGAAGTTGCTTCTTGGCCGAAATATTGTGTAATTCTCATAAACAATCAACATAGTCTCCGTCTAGGGTCATACATTGATTTCTCGTTTTTCTGACAAATCAATGCCTTTCTTGTAGAACAATTCGTCTTTGGCTTCGAAATACTTGTCAATTTCCGATTTCTCCCCTTCATTTTACAAATGAAATTTCTTTTAGTTGAGGCCCGCAAGCAGCCGAAAGTCTCTGGGGTCCAGATCGGCAGAATACAATGGATGTGGAGCGGTTCGAATTGCAATTCAAGTAGTATTGTCATTGTTGCATTCATTGTGTGTGACGTGGTTTATTCATTTTCTTGTTCAAGAACACCTCTGCCCCCTTCATTTGTGCCCGTTTTTTCTAAATTTACTCCTTCAACTGGACCAGTTGTGTTATATAAGATTCGCTATTGATAGTTCTTCCTTTTTAAACGTAATCGATGAACAAAATACCTTCTGCATTCAAAATCATTGAGGCCAAGACCTGTATGCTAACCTGGCCTGCTGACATTTGCATCTTTGGTCTCTTCAGGAGGCTTCCACTCATCTGACTGCCGATTTGTCTCCAGAGTGAAGCGGTGAATCCACCATTGCAATATATCAACGCAACAAAAATCTTCTACATAGGGTTGAAACGCGCTAAATCGTTGACGCGTTGTTGTTTTCAATTGACTGTGAGGAAACGCGACACCCACTTAGAACAATGCTTTCTCATTGCGAAATGTTTATGCTAGTTGGTAGATACGCTGTCTCCTGTTGTCCTCAACTCTTCTGGTATCTCATGCCTCAGAAGTTTTGTCGACTTTTTTGATGTTTTCTGGAACAACCACAAAATTCTGGCGACCTGAGCTTTCGGCATCATTACTGCTTGTACGACTACATTGAAAGTCAGCATACCACCTTTTAATCGTTGTTTTTGAGGGGGCAATCTCATAATAACTCTTATCGAGCTATTACTTTGCTTGCAATTTTTTCCGTTCAATTGACGCATAGATTCAATTCCCAGAAATCCTTGAAATTCAAACATCACAACCCATATCTTCATATGCATTGTATGTTCAATTATAGATTTCCAAAATGCCGAACTCAAACTAAATGTGCGGACCAGATGCCCCATCTTCGAACAAATATTATTGCGGGTCATAAAATGCATGTCTGCAATTTTATGATCCTCTAGGATTTTGTTTGCACAAATTTGGTCCCACAAAACTCAATATCCATTCACACCTTTCAAATTCAAATAAAAAACAAATTGCGCCATAAAACGAACCACATGTTCCTTTTATCGTGCATCAACAATTAGGGTCATAGATGCGATTCCGCAAGATCCTTTATCTATGGTTTCCTGCCGAAGTGCATTTATGACCTTTGTTCGTTTCTTTTCCGCTTTGTGATCCCAATTCAAAATGATAAACAAAACAAATGATTTGCGGGTGGCAATTGGGGTCTAAATTTAATGTTGCGCGACTCGTCTATGTCCTGATGGGGTGCCGTGGGAGGCAAGACGTCTCGCGATATCGAGAGAATATTAAAAGTTTTGTTTTGTAATTCAAAAAGTTTCAGTTCATAAAAGTTAAAATATTAAATATAAAAACACACTGAGAAAATGAAAGGACCTTTTAGTTTTAAAACTAAAGACGACAACGGTAGCTCACTCTTTCCGGAAAACCACAAGCACGGTGGTGCACCAGGACTTTTATTACATATAACTTATTGAGTGAAATATTATTGTTGGTTTTGAACACCAATTGCAGTTCTTCTGTTGATGCTTGAAAGCTGCTCCGTACAGAAAAATATTTATCCCGAATTTGCCGGTGATTGTTGTTTTTTATTTATTAATTTTTTGTTGTTGTTGTTTTTTTGTTTGTTTTTTTTTTGAAGAATTGTTCCGTACAGGGAACTTCACATTTCTAGATAATGGCATTTCTATTGCACAATCCACCTTACTTTCGGTAAAATCCATATTAGTAGAGAATGGAAGTTTTTCCCTTGATTTATATTTAGTCTTTAAAAATTGCTTCGAAAAATGGTTGAGTTCAGCAGCTATTATAATCACTGTGTTGCATGCATATATGACATTAACTGTCATAAATTAATCAAAACTAAATAATAATACCCACAAAAGAATTATGTTGCATGCATATATGACATTAACGGCCATAAATTAAAGTTTTAATAACTTTCGACCAAAACAGTTCTTTCGTTGTAGCATAAAAATTAATCTCCTGTTGCAACCGACCGAATTCTTACAGTGTAAGGATCAAACCCTATCACACGACTACCTGTTGCTAAACGCAAATTCTCATCATGCAATAGCATATGCTATCACTACACGTACCTTATCCATTCACATAACCTTGATGGGCATAATGTTACTTTAAACAACTAAAATTACAATTCTGAAATTCCCACGTTCCATCCTAGCACATGCTTTCTGTTCACATTACCGTGAATCGGTTGACAGCGGGATTCGTTGCCCGAAGTTTTCCAATAGCCTTGGGAAGGAGCCAGAGTAGGCGTCAGGTTGCCAATGTTACAATTCCCATCATCGTTGGCTGTCCTGTGCTTGGGCTGGCATCGGGTAACTGTCTCCAGGTAAACGATGCGATCGTGGGAAGAAATGTAAAATCAGATTTGATTTTGGGTATAAAAAAGGGGTTCTGTTAGAGGCAATGATCAATCAGTAAGTGAACTGCAGTCAATTAAACAGAGTAAGAGTTTGCAGCCCTGCATTGGTACAGCGGGCCTGTTACTGTAAATAAAATAATAAAATAACATAGTTTAATAATTTAATTTAATTAAATAAAATAAAAACTACAAAAACATACCCTCACTTGTTTGAACTCTCCAGTAGGACCCGGATTAGTAAGGGCGGACTGCCCTCAACCAGTCAGGTAAGGTTTAAATCAAATAACCCTACTATTTGGCGCAGCCGGCATACATCCAGCCGGTGCCGAATAAATAATCTAGGTTGATACCTTTAGGAGTATTACAACTGCTTTAGTGAAAGCAAGAGACAAATGAGCAAGTAAGAGACAAATATCGAGTGTACATTACTTATTCGAACATGTTTGAACGACCTCTTCCAATCGTATTATATACTCAACTAAAAGGACACATACCAATGGGGTTTATCTAACTGAGTAGAATTCGATCTTTCTAAAATCCAGTGCTGTCATCCCGAGGATGATTTCTAAAGTACTCCAGCCAAATTGGTCAAGCCCATCTAAAACAACATTGTACGAGCTTAATATGATCTAAACGCAAAGGAAAGACCTTTGCCATATGTTTACGAATTTTTTGCCTAGTTACTCATATTAGGTTGAAATTTTTAAAATAAATTAAACACATTGCCAGAGGAATAAGGTCACAACGTTTATGAGGGGGTAAATACACAGAGTGGAAAATGGGAATTCGCCGCCAACACTTGTGTTAATTACAATAATTTGAAATACTTCCTAAAATTAAAATCCAATGATTTTATTAACAAAGAATTGACCTTCTTTTTTATTTTACGTAAACATATAATTATAAGCCGCAGAGAAAAGTAATTATCATGTGAATTTGGTATAAAAAATTGTACAGGAAAGAATTTTTAGTTTGCAAGTATCTGTCGTAATTATTTTGTGAATTCATGACTGGTTCATACCATACAGACGTGAAAGGCTGAAATGACTGCCGTCCGCAACAACATACACAAGTAACACTTTCACTAGACAGTCCTGTCAACCTTCATTTACTACGTCCATCCTCTTGGCACAGAAGAACTGCACTAATGTGCATTTTATCGAAAGTAATGGAGTCATTGATCACCCGGCAACTCTCAAAACAATACAACACTAACAATACACGACAACACAGTGCCATTTGTTGTCGTCAATGTAACAATCAAAAGCTCTATACCCGCATTCAACCTAAAAAATCGGCTCTTGTTCGAATGCTACAGGTTTTTAAAAACAGGAACGTGACACCTATATGACGAATTAAAAGACCGCTGTCCTTTAAAAGATTGTGTTAAAATGAGAATTTCCTATCCTCATAACTCCGTTGTAGTTCCGAGAACGTATCCCTACGTATAAAAATTTTCACCACATGACGTGTATCACTCAACCATCACCAAATTCGTAACTTCATGCCAAGCATTCGTTATCATCTATTCAGAAAGGACGTGAGTTTTTTACCTTCCGGATGGTTACGTTTTTCAGGATTTTCAAATATTGTGGAGAGTTACTTGGAATGTGTGTAGGTGTTCGTTCTGGAAATTTCGCGATGTTTCCCTGGTTTTCTTTTGTGTTTCGTTTTTGGTTTTTAGGAAGGATGTGAAAATCGTTTTCTTGGATAAACTGGACTAAGGATGTAACTATATTGAGCTGAAGGAACAGTTCTCAAAAATGAAGGATGTTCCTTGAGCCAGTGCAATTGCTTTCTGGTTACGTATTTTATTAATCATTTCTTCTTTTTATTTAGCCCTCACTTGATCTAGATACGCCTTTCAATGAATTGGAAAGTTATATCGTGTTTTTCAAAAAGGGCATACGAGATCAGTCCTAGGATTAATCAGCCTGACAAAAAAAAAACAAAATATTTGGCAAAAACTTTATTTATTTCTCAAAAATACCAATAAACTCCTTCAGTGCCCGACTGGTTCGCGTTCCTTCTGGTTAATGGCAACAGCTGTCAGCAGTAACTTCGCTTCCCCTCTTTCCCCCCGTTGGTGACGAACAGCGTGACGTGAGTCACAAATTCAAATGATATAGCTAATGTGTTCGCGAAATTACTTTCGGCGAATTCAAACCTCTATCCCGGTCTTTTGGAGCCACCTGTGATCGCGCCGGTATGGTCTTCCATGCGGGATGTGAAATTTCACCCGCGTACTATTTAACCCATTCTACGCGAACTCGACTGTATGAGGGCAACCGGCCCGGACGGAATACCACCAATAGTCCTTAAGAACTGTGCTCCAGAACTATCACCGGCTCTTGGACGACTCTTCCGCTGGCTGCTGGAAAATTGTTCGAGTTCAGCCAATCCCAATAACGGGCAAATAGTGTCTCCCACAAAATGACCGGCCGATAGCATTAGTATCTATGTTATCTAAGGTAATGGAAAAAGTCATCAATACTGAGTTAGTTAAGTATATGGAGTGCAACGGATTTCCGAATGATCGTCATTATAGATTTGTGGCGGTTCCGCCAAACTCCACGGTTTGCTTTCCTAAAAACCCCCCATAACTTTCACCCAGTCTGCATAAGCTTTCGCTAATGTAATAGCATTAGTATCTTAAATGCTACACGCATTAAAGAGAACAAATTTGTAATCCAAAAAGCCCCTGGGAAAGAGAATTCTTACCTGAATGCATAAAATCCCCTATAAGAGTTCTCTTCAAGCTTATCATAAATTCCGTGAAAGAAAATTCATCGGTTCATATATAATACAACCGCATAGTCAGGAAATCTTACCCGTGAGTTGCCTTATCCCAGCTTCATCATGTGTATCATAAATCACCTTACAAACACATTGGCTGGCGACCTACACCCAAGGGACCAAAACAAATATACGCATCTCTTGGCACCAATTAAATCCTACAGCATAAGCAAATCTAAATAGGAATTCAATACTTACCCATACCAGCGATGCTGTGGGGGTTCTTTATACCACATGGAGAACCAATCCACAATGCCAACCAATCTTGACCGCTAACAGCGCGTCATTTTAATCCAACCTCCATGCAAAATCTGCATTTGCATACATCCCATACTTACCAAGAACCCATCTCCCAATCTGCAATAAAAGACCTTTTCCAAAATCCCAACAGAATATAATTCAACAGAATATATTCTAATCATCCCCGCATTCATTTTCCCAAAATTGCTTCGGTCAATCCTTTACTGAATTTTCATTTCCTCTTCGTGACCAAGCAATCTTAACTTCCCCAAAATGCATATGCCATAACAAACGCATATCCAAATCCTCAACGGAACATTACCAACTAACTCAGCCGCGCACATTTCCCCGAAATTACTTCGGTTAACATTTCATCTAAACGATATTCCCTTGCTTGCACCCAAGCCATTCCAATTTCCTCCAAAAATGCATGCCCATACTTGCTCGCGTTCCCAAAGCCAATTTCCCGGTACACCCAACCAACGAATTCAACCCAGCCTGTACGGCCAGAATTCGCTGGAACTGAGTTCTTATGCGAGCATAGCACCTCCTCCAAAATTCCTCGTAATTGGCAGCGAGCCTCATTTTGCTATGACGCACCGCGACGACGCAATGAACGAATTATCTTTATTCGTAAGTCAGTCTTCGTCCAGCAACCCTCGAGCGCACATCGTCCTTCCACCCCCCCCCCCCCCCCCCCCACTCACAGTTTAACCACCGCCCGATCAAGGAGTCGCATGTCAACCACCGGGCGCGTACACCTAGGAGTTATCCAGTGCGGGTTTTGCGAACCAGTCGCGAGTCGAGCTTTGCTTCTCCCTTTTCCCCCTGCCGTTTCGCGTGGCGGTAAAGCCGATTCACCTTGAAATAAAGTTTGTGACAACGTATTAGACAATCCAGAAGGAACTCGGAGGTGCGCGTTACTATATGGGTTCACGCGGCTTTAATAATAGTTTACCCAGAGAGAGCGATCCTGCGCAATCGCCAACTTGTATTTCGCATTAAATAACCGTTATCCAAAAAAGAAATTCAGTTCAATAACAACTAAACGAAGAAAGAGATTACGCGTAATCGCCAATTCATATCAAGAGCCCCCAGCAGCCGACAAACGATTTGAACTATGTGTATGTGCGGCAAAATTGAAATAAACGAAAATTAAGGAAACCTAAACCAACGTACAGTGGCTTTCATTTCCCCTTTTCTATAAGTGCACAGGGCGTGACGGACCTTCCGCTTTCGGGGCAACATTCCGCGAACAATCTCCGGTGGCGCAATTCGTTGGTGGGTGGGAGTGAACCCCGCGCCATACGTTGGCGCCCAGACCTACACCCCCCCACAATGCCATAAACACAATTTCCCGGTAATCTAGTTAAAACCCATTAACACCATTCCTTCGATGCGTCGGGTCTATTTATTTAGCCGCGATGCACATCTCAAACAAAAATCCGATTAGCATCCGGCGAGTTTCGGTTTTGTTTTCTTTACCGGACTCACATCCCATGAATGTACATTTTCCCTTTGTTTGTTTAGATTCTTTCCCATGGCTTTGATCCATAAAAGAACCAATGTACACATACACGTGCATTGTGGCGATCTTCTGTATGAGATCTGTTTGATTACCCCAAAGAGAGACTTTACGTCCGCAGTTCGTTTGAGATAGTGAAAAAGAATTTATAAGTGAGAAAAGTAACTTTGAACTCTAAATTGCTGTTGATCGGTGCACTCTTTGCACTGGTCGCCATCGTCATTGCTGATGTCCCCACAAAATGTAATCCAATTAAAGACCCGTGCTGCTGTTCCTGAGAGTGTTTTCCTCATTTTACTCATTAGTCTTGGTGATCGTGCTTTCGAACAGTTTTGCGTCTCTCCGTGTGGTGTCCAACGAACCGATAATTATGATGGAGGAAGAAGGGAACCGAGTGCCGAGTGCCCCTGGCACAATGTTTCTTCCCCACAGATTCCGTGGCAGGCCGTCCACGGGAGACCTGTGGCGGTTCTCGCGAACGCCACTGCGTATCCATTCATTACCACCAGGTAATCTCCCTCGCGTGCCCTATATCATGAAAAGCGTGTACTTACCCCATAGGAAAAACCTTGTAAAACAGCAATGATTGCGGACATAAAATGCCACCAGCAACAATGCTAGAAATCTAAAAAGCAGTGTGGTCGCATAATCACGCGACCAACATGAACCTAACCAAATACACAGTACATGTCTCGGGTCGCATTCCTCTACATTGAAGCGCAACTTGGTGTGCCTCTTGGCAACCAATATTGCCCGTGCAATATCTGCACGATATGCGTTTGCACGCCAGCCGTACACCTGCAGGAATGTGTATCTTTCCTCTGCATAGCATGCGGTCATGCGACAGACCGAGACATGAGGCATCCGGCCGACGCCCAGACAGTCGAGTTCGCAAATGGAAATTTACCATCAGAATTCGACTGCGAGGATAAGCCAGCGAGATGTGCACGATCAGCGATAATGCTTTACGCAGTCGTTGCGAACTTGCAATCATGTAGATTCAGATGATCCCATGTCTACATGCTAGGGGATACACACGTTAAGTTGCGAAAGCGATTATCGTGTGTGTGTATTTCACCCTTTTTTTTGTTGCTTAACCAAAAAGTTTAATCGCACCATAAATGGTCATCGAAGCGATGGATGGAATTTTAGTGTTCTGTCGTTTCGATGGCCGAGGTCAATCTGGATTCGGATTCCACGAGAGCAAGTCGCGCCCTCACGTTAATTTACATCCCTCTTGGGCCGTCCCAGGGGATTTATTTAAACAGTTAGTCGTGGAGAGAAATTGAGAAGGTTGAGCTAAAACAGTCGTGGTGCGCCATGTACTTTAAAATGAATATCTACAGTGTTCTTCGTAATGAATGTTTTTCAGTTATACATTAAATTGAAAAATAAGAACTACAACGTATATTGTATATCTATAGTGTTATTCTTACTAATGTTATTCTTCCTAAGTTATAATTGTAAATAAAATTAATGAACATTTAATTGAGACTTACCGGAGCTTTGTGAAATATATTCGTCCTAAGCCTAGTTTGACATTTATTTGGATAAATAAAGTTCGGTTAAGAAGACGTTTCATTCCTTGTGGAGTCAGATACCGAACAGAACCAGTGGGCAAACGTGGTTAACCTGTGCCCCTGTGGCACCCTATGTTGACACACCACGTAATATATACCATAGACTTTTTGGCCTTTATAACTGCTATATGTACATCTGCGATTGAGGGGCATGGTGAGTCAAGGGCGGTCGCATTGGATATCTCCAAGGCTTTTGACCGCCTCTGGCACGGGGCATTACTGACCAAACTTCGTTCATATGGACTTTCTCAGCAGCCTTCCGACTGGACGAAAAGTGTCCTCGAAAATCGATCGATCCGGGTTGTTGTGAACGGCGAGTGTTCGGATCACTATCCTGTTAGGTCGGAGGTGCCTCAGGGTTCTATTTTGGCTTCAACCTTGTTTTTGCTTCACATAAATGATTTGTTGGAGACAACGGATAACAGGGTGTTCAGTTTTGCGGATGACAGTACGCTTGTTTCCTCTTTTTCGACTGATCGACCGATTAGTGCATCAACGTCGCACTAGCTGAGATGTAGACAGATTGACTCTCTGATCAGGATCTACATAAGGTCCCGCAGTGGGGAAAGGCCAATCTCGTCAACTTCAATGCAACGAAGACAGAATATACAACATTCTCAAAGAAAAGTGGTCCATCGGTTCCACAGCTGATGATGAAAGGCTAGACCCTCGAATCTGGGGAAAGCTTGAAATTGCTCGCCGTCACGGTCTGGTGGTGGAAATGTATCGTGGCGGTCGAACATCGCCAGGTCAACTTCAGGAAAACTGAGCTATCTTTTTATAGCCAAGAAATATTTTACTCTGGCCCAACTTCTTCTCCTGTATAAATTCAAAATTAGACCCGGGCTCGAATATGTTTGGAACTCGGCTCCTGAACATACCCTTGACATACTTGAGAGCATACAGAGACGAACTATCCGCAGGAAGGTGGACTCGGCGCTGACGTCGGGACTACAGTCGCAATCACATCGAAGACACGTAGCCGACCTCTGTCTGTTTTACAGATATTATCACGGGTACTGCTCTTCGGAGATTCATGGTATTGTTCTGCGCAATTCGGTTTATATGCGCTCCACAAGATAATCCGATGGATCGCACCAGTTTCCGGTTCATCTCCCGACGACGTGATCATCCCTGCATCAGAACTCGTTCCATTATAGAGCGGGACAGCTGCGGAACTCCCTCCCCGCACGCGAGTTCCCAGAGCGCTACAAGCTGCAACTGTTCAAAAAGAACTGCAACAGTTATTTGGTGGTATTTCGGGGCGCCCATCGGGCGCTATAGGTTCGCCTCTCCCGAGAGAAGTGTAAGAAAAAAAAAGTTTAAAAAAATATATTCCCATTCACATGATCATCAATGGAACAAAGAGAATAAACGATATAAATAGCCGACTTTCAACGAGTTAGTTGTCTACCGATCTTGTATGATTTATTTCCCACCACCCCCCCCCCCCCCCCCCCCCTTTTCAGAAAACTAGAGGTCAAGCCCAACATCCTCACGGATGTGGGTGATTCAGGTTATCGCAAGATGAAACCATGAGGAATTTCCATTTACAACGACTGAAAGAGAGAATAGGTGGAAGAGCCCAAGGTCGCTGCCTCGAGTTAGTTGTAATGGAGAGTTCTGTGTGAATAACTATGTGCTAGCCAGCAACTGATCTAGATACTATGGCGTAGGTCATCTCACCGTGTTTGAGACCTGAAAGGGATCAGCTGAGAGCCTGATTTCGCAACATTACAGGGCACTCGGGAGAAAGAACCCTTGGAGTAGGCCGTCATAACCTATCGCAACCTAACAGGGTCAGTCGGCCACTGATTTGGCAACCTGACAGGGTCACTCGGGAGGAAAAGAGAAAGAGAGATCGTAGCGAGTTGGAGTCGAGAAATGTCGGGGGCGGATGCCAGCTACGAGGGCGGTTACGAGAGGAGACTACGAGGCCGCTGACAGCTTGCTAGAAGCAAGAACTAAGGGCAAACCGATCAATCAGAAGACCGGGATCGTTTTGCCTTAAACCCCCGTCACTAATCGACTAACATATTTGTCTTATCTGAGATCACGTCCGTAGCGGCGTGATAAAATACAACGATGGCACAAGAGCGATCCTCCGGCAACGGTTGCCATTCTAGAGTTCGTCGGTTGATAACTGGACCCGGTCGTGAATTGGCATTGTATGTCCGAAGACGTCTTCGGAGGCGGTTTCTGACATTCGATCGTGAATCAACTGACTTAGCTGTAGTTACTTCGTCTTCCCATTTTGTTGTGTATCTCGACCCCGACGAGGAATGTCGTCAGCCGAGATCCTATTGATGTTGTTCCGCCGAACGAGGAATGTCTTTCGGGGAATTGCGACGGTGAGCACGTTGCCTGAAACCAAAATGTGTTATAAGAAAGGCACAGCAATACCTGTAGAGGATCTTTCAGAATGATGTTCCCGCGCTGAATCGATGTGTGAAGAAATTGCTTGTCCCTTTTGGTGCCCCCTGTGAGGTTGAGTTGTATCGTTTCTCCTTCTTACACTGAATGTATCGATTGGTCGGAATTTGTGTTTATGTTCTAGGTTTATAAGTTCACGAACGAAAAGAATTCAGTGTACACCAGACAACGCTCGAATATAGAAAAGTTCGACTTCATTTATTGAACACTAGAAAATTCTTATAACTTTAACAGCCACATGGTGGCGTGCGACACATCAATTAATTCAATCAGTAATTGAAACGATCCAAAACAACAGTATGACTTTTTCCCTCAAAAACAGTCGAGCACCAACCACAGTAAACAATGCATAGGATGACAGTTTCTCCACTGCCATAATGTTGCTGGCATGTGTGGTGAATATGTGTCGGGGGGAGTACTAGACGATGTACTAGATTCTCCCCGAGCATATAATCATGAATCCGAAACACATTTCAATATGTTAAGTAGTTTGATTGATCTTACGCCGAGGGATGATGATTTCCTAGCCGCTAGGGGGTGGAGAAGAAGAGGATAGTGATGATACTGTCTGAGGTAACCGGTAGCGAGTTGACAAAATGCAAAGATGGTATACGAGAGCTTCTCTTGTTCCAAAATGTCCGTTAGTGACGCCAAGGTCAGTTAATCGGGTTTGGTTTGGGAGAGATGCTTCTTGTTGATACTTCCGACGTCGGGGAATATAGTTTCATGCCACTTCAGGTTAGTCTTATTATTCGTATTCTTTCGTTCATGGATTGATTAAACCTGAGTTCACATAACACTACGCTGTCCTCGATTAATTGGAGTTTTTTATCTTTGTTGACTTCTTCAAAGTAACGGATTAGAGATCACTGATGAATGATAATCAACTTATGTCACGGTAGAATTTAAAAATCTGCATTATATTAATCCACACGCAAACGATCGACATACAGAGCAATTATATATTCTTAGAATCAAAAATTATACTGAACCCAACGATCGGGTCGAGCCAGAGAACTGGTCCCAACGTCGAACACAACAGCACACACACACACACACACACACACACACATAAAGACCCTCACACGGCATACAAATCATGGCAGCCCGACCGCAAGGAGCGCCGCATAAGTCGTGGAGACGACCTGCCAGTAGAGCGCTAGGGGACCTACCACGACAGCTGTGATGGGGGTTGCTGGATCGTGATCCCTAAATATGAGAAAATATGAACTGTACGATGTAGAAAACCACAACTTTATTTCAGTTGAACGCAACATACGGGTTGCTTCTTGGGGAATAACAAATAAAACCAAATGAAACCAAAATGAACTAGAACATGACAAGAAAAACAAAACTTAATAAACAATCGAAAAGTATTTCACCACACTGATGCCACTAAAAGAGAATTGTGGGACGCACAACTGATCTGGATGGAAATCGGTCGCTTCACCCTGCGTGGATTGGTTCCCCTGTGGCCGTACATTATCGGAACTCTATTTTTGAAGTCGGTTATGATAATTTCTCAAAAAGTTATGAACCGATTTTATTCAAATTTTGTACACTTCATAGCCTTGCACGATGTTCGCTCTGACATAATCTCCCCAGAAATCTAAGTGTTAAACCAGTTTATTGCCGGAGCTCTTTATTTCAGAAGGTACCATCATGACTTATTTCCATTGCAGTCCGAGCCGTCAGCCAAACGTCCGAAATGCAGTCGAACATTTTTCCCGACGATATCGCGGGATGGCATCTCACCTTGTGGTTGACTTGTGGCGGTCCATTGAACGCCACTACTTATCTCCCCATCAATTGGTAAGAAAGTGTTTCCTAGAGCACTTAAAACCTACCCGAAACAAGTACTTTGTCGGTTCAATTCGAACGCCATTATTTACCTTGCAATAAAGCATGTCTCACCACACTGTAACCGTCTGCGGGCGTTCTCCCTTTACCCCACCTCCCCCACCATCCCCCCCCCCCACCCGCCCACGGCCGCAAATATGCATTCAATTCATCTGCGAACCGATCTGAAGGAGAAATCTATTTATGCACTTACGGCAGTATCGCAAGGCACCATTAATTTCCTAAAGCAATTCGGGTTCACCAATAAGAAACCGACATAACACTAACCACCGCCGGGCGCCGTTAATATTCATTGGTAGCAAGAAGCACATGAAACGTCCATCTTCCATAAAGGCAATTTGTTTGCATCACCTAGCAACCAACATTGCCCGAAAAATATCAATGAGATATACCCTTACGCGCCAGCAGCACACATGCAGGAGATGTTTTATCTTTCCCTTTTGCATATATGCCTACATCGATCGGCCAACCGACTGACAAATACATGATGGCATAAGGCTGATCGCCCAAGGAAGTCGAGTTCTCCTAAATGGAAAATATCCATCTAGAATTCGATCAGCATAAATGCTTTACGCAGTCACTGGTCGTGTAAATACAAAATATTCGTCGAGGTATTAGCACCAGCTGCAACCATGCCAGGTAATGTTCCCCTTGTGGATTCGGTTAATCCACCGTCCGCGTACTTGTGGACACACACGTCGAGCAGCAGAAGCGATCATCGTGTGTGTGTTTCGCGGCCTTGTGCTGGGACCGATGCAGGGAGAATCATCTCCTTGTGTCGGCACCCAAAGAGGAAATTATCTTTCGAAATGAGTTAATCGCGTTCTGGATTCCATGAAGGCAAGTCGGGCTTCTACGTTAAATAAACCAATAGAGAGTCAGGATTTAATCGTCATAGTGTACGGTCGCGCTATAAAAAGAGTATCGGGATGCGTCTCAGTAACGTACATTTATATTTAACCTTCAGTGTGCATCGTTTTTATTTGTAAATATTCAAAGTGTTGCCGAACAGCAAACTAAACTTATGTGTTATCTGCAAGCTAAGGTACATTTATATCCAACCTTCTGAGCGCATCATTTTAGTTTGTAAATACCCAACGTGTTGTCGAACAGCGAACTAATATTATATGTTATCTCTAAATGAAGCTTACATTTTATTTAGTAAGTTGGATGGTGATTTATTTTACGATCGAATAAAGCTAAGAAGAAAGCGAGTTGTTTGTTTATTTATTTTAAGAACGGCGTTCGGAGATCAACCTCAAATTTATGTTCGGCGTCGTGACCAGCGACTATTATCTCAGGAAGCTAGTGAACCGGTGTCCGCGTGGCACATAACTAGGTGTCAGGTAGTAGAAAGAAGACGAGAATACCCACAGACTTACCACCTAAACCAACCTTTTCTCGAACCGATCCATCAGCCAAGTTCAGAAAGATGGCCGGGAATTACTCCCGAGCATTTCACGGACCCTGTAGCTTAATGAGATGTTATTTCACCGGACGACCCCACCCCCCACTCGGCCTTTCGTCGTCTGTCACAACAAGCCGGCCTAGCCGTGAGTATATTGTAGCGCCCTTCTCACATGGATATAATATGAAGCAGAGGTGTGGACACGAGAAAAGAAGGACATCGGGAGGTTGGAGATAAGGATTTTTCCCGCATTGCGCTTCACTCTCCCCTTGACTTTCACACTTTTCACTTTGACATGCGTATGGAGATCTGTTTTTTTTTTTTTCTTGATGTGGTGCCCATAGAAAACTGGTCACGCGAACCGAGGGTGCAATATACGATTCAATGTTATTGAACCTTTTTTGTGAAGGTTAACAAGTCGAAGGCTGACGCCAACAAGCCCACAACGATCCGCACCTTGAAGGAATAAATTGACTATATGTAAAGCGGACAATGAAGATTTCGAAAAAATAGTGTGTTGGCGAAATCGTGGAAGCTATTTATGCATAAGTTAAATTCATACATAAATTTAAATTCCTCACTTAATAAGTCAATAAATTAAAAATGTGCGCTTTCTACCAAAATTATTTCTTGTGTGCATTTTTGAGTACTATTTCGTTAAACTTTCCATTACTTGATCAGATACTTTGAATACTTTTTCTGCCGCAGTTAATAATCCATTTGAAAAATTCTATTCTGGAGGTTATATTTTTAAGTTGCTTTTTTATATCTTACCTCCTTTGGGGTGTTTTCCTTTAGGGTGGCAAAATTAAAAATCATACAAAGAAAACGTAAATAAAAATTAAATAAATAAAATAAATAAAACGAAATCACTTTTCATCTTGGACCCAAGGCCAAAAGACCCGGTAGCCCCGCCAAACGAGGTAAGAACAATAATTTAATAAGAAGATAACTTAACAACTGGCGCAGCCGGTAGGATCGGGTAAGCCAAAGTTATACACTTGTACTCGTAAGTGATCGAAAAACCCTGATCTCTACAATAATAACCTACTTCCAATCGTGCTGGGCAAGACACTTTTACCTTGCGTTTGGAGCTGAGTCCGGCTGCGGAGGGACGATATGGTAAATTAAAAAACCAAAAATAAAATTTAATAAAAACAAAAAATTAATAAAGCGTACCTGGGGCTAAAACACCAGAGTAACAAAATCAAAAATAAATAATAAATAAAAGAACTTAATAATCGTCTTTCAATATTGGACCCTTGAAAACAACCCGATCTCCCCAAAGGAGGTAAGTTAAAAACAATTTAACAAAAATATAACCTCAACACTATCAGGAGAAGCTATTTAAGAAATGATTTATCTTTTGTCGTTTCCGTGCAATAAGAGCAAATCTATACACTTCCTATCTCCGTAGTAATTAACACCCAGCAGCCATTTGAGAACCATTTAAAACTTTTTAAAGTAAACGCCGATGTAATATAGTCTTTTATAACACGCTTACAATCTAAGAAGTAACCTTGTTGGGCAACAGAATTCTGAAGGGAAGTTCGTAAGTTCTCCGAATATAGTTTTAAATTGTTAGCAATATTGAGCACTATGATTGCCATCAGCATTTTCAAAGTTCGTTCATTTAGCCATAAGTTTCTTGAAAATTCAATTTCAAACATAAATTTTCCGCTGCTGAACACTAGAAAAGTTATTTTGCAACCGGAAAAGCTGTAGTGTTGGGATAAGCGTGAACAAATTCAAAGGGCCTCCTAGCATTTATGAGAACGAAACACAATGAACATCTGCTGTTTCTAAACGCATACTCTAGTACGTATTTTTCCGAGTGATTAACACCTTTAATGTGATGAATATTAAGCTGTTAATTCTACACCAGTTGTCTTGTTTCACCCCTGTGTTGGAACTTGAAAGCGTTGCTCAGAAAGTAATACAGTCGTGTACCTTGATAAAAAAGAACAGAGAAATCCGTCATCTTATTTCATAAATCATAAATCAGATTAATTCCAATTAGAGCTTGAGATTTAAATTATAATTATGCCAAGACGTAACACCACAATCCAACTATTATATTTTATACTATACAACGATTACACCAGACGATGCTTTCCTTAGATAAATCCGTATTAAGAATGAATTCGCAAAATTAATGGGATCATTAAAACGGCGAAAAAATTCGGAAATTCGTTATAAATCTTGCCTCTGAAAAGTCGCCGCCGGTGTATGACCGCGAAAGGCAAAGGAGCTTCTAAATCAGTTCGAATTTCTTCGCTGTGTTGCCGTCAAATTTACGATATAGCCTTGGGGAAAGCTTATTTAGGATTATTAAAATGTTATCAACAAGATGCGCCCTAGATTCAACCTAATCCGCATCGTAAACAAAAGCATCTGAATTCGAATGCTACATTAATTCAATTTTCCGAAACGTGCCCAACGGTCCTTTGTGAAGCGACGTGTCATGAGCCAACTTCTTCCGTCTAAGTGAATTCGAAACGTTTAGTTTAGTTACCGAACAAAATCGGATATCCTTTAAATATTCAATGCGTGACGGTGTGTAATCCTCACTCTCAAAGGACCACTGAAAGGAACCTCCCATCCCACATACTTCATCCACCATTAAGTTTAAGAAAAAAAGGAAACTTTTAAAACGAACTCAATCGAAGGATGAGGGGAAAATCATTAACTTGTATTCATATCCCCCGGGAACTTTTGGTACAGGACACTAACCCAAAGGATGTTACATGTTCCTCAGTCCCTCCATCTACTGGAAATCGAAGAAGATATTATTTACTCAGAGTGGGGGAGGTAGGAGTAACGCCTAAAGACACCAAAAGAATTGTAAACGAAAGTCGTTCGGTTGCTCAATGATGATGGGTCCTGTTCTTCACCGGCGGGGTTCGATTTCCCAATCGGGGACATTTGGAAGGCGACAGAAAGTTGCGAATTTCTCGAACATTAACGTCGCTTTTGTTTTTCTCTTGTTGTTATTCTGGATGTAGCTCCCTCTGCTGTTCTTGGGGCTGGTGTTTTATTTGACTTCCTTATAAATTTTGCGATTTTCCAGGGAGTGAAGAAAAGCGCGGCAGTCTTTTCTTGGTTCTCACCCCAAAAAGGATTTATTTATTTTCTGTTGATGTTATTCGTTTTTTGACCAGCAGCGATATGCGGTTGATATAAAGTGCCGACAGACGTCATAGTCTTTATCATGCAAAATAAAAATGCTCTCTTCTCCGTCTTGCTATTGCTCCTTTTTTCGTCCTTGTGCCAATAGAATTTTGGAGATATGAAATAATCCATCATTCTGTTCACCATTGTTCGTTCATGGGTGGTGGTGGCGGGCTACGAGAATGAAGAACATCTTCAACATTTCTTCCTTGGCGATTTGATCCTTTTAGGATTTTAGGGGTGAAAGTTATGGTCAGACATCACCACAGTGTCAGATCACATTAAAAAGGTTTTCGGAATGAATGCTTACGTTGGGAATAAGTGTGCGGATACAAATTTTATTGAATCCAATATCCTGAGTTATTTGTTCTGCTGCTTAGGGGAGAGCTAACTCATTCAAGAGGTTTCCTTCCCTGTAATGTGATCCTAATGAAGGCACATCAATTCAATTACATTATTGGATACTGCTTTGGTTCTACTCTGTGTCAGAAAGGTCAAAAAGAATAGATTGATGGGGCTCGAAGTTAAAATATTTAAATGAGAGCAGCTTTTCCATACGGAACACATTTAAACGAGCAGAGAGCCGTCTGCAGCAATATTTGCACAACACCTCCACTTGACCTATTTGGGAATATTTTTTTTTCTTTTCTGGTATTTTCATTAACTTCCTTTTGTTGCTAGGGGTGTCATTGTTTTCATTACCACCGGGTAATACGAGTGGATTCAAAGGTTTCATTCACTGCCGAAATAATGAGCACGGAAATTAGTTCAAGGAAGCGGCGACTTGAAGTCAAAGACGAGGGTCACATTGTTGCTAGAAGAAATGGCACGATGCTGATTATCTTTCTGGGTGACCTGCATTGCCTTGTACAATATTTGTAAATCGGAATTAGTTTTTTGGTATGGAACTGAATTAAAAATGGATGAATTGAAAATTGATGCTAACTTTACTCGAGAGTTTGTGTTAAGGTTTTGTTTAATTTTAAAAAAATGGTAAACCAAATGATAATTTGTTGCTGTTGAAAACAGGTGTACTGTACAATAAAACGTATACACTGTAGAACCACACTTGTTTGTAAAATTAAACGCATACTTTTAGTTTGGAAATGAAATTTATTAAATTGGTATAACCGAATTGAATTCAACTTTTATCACAATAGTTTTGCTATCAAACAACAACATTTTGGTCATCTTAAACGTCGGGAGCCAAAGGTGTATGGTAAACAATTGTGGCGGTTCCATTGAACGCCACTATTTACCTTCCCATCAAACATTAAGAGACTGCTTCCTAGAGCACCAAAAACCCTGGGAAGCATTTACTTACCTTTCCACCGTTTGTGCAAATTATCACCTGAAACGCCTGGAATCTATAATCTTTGCTGATGCAATTCCATCAGCACCAAACAAGTATTTTTCCTAAGGGCATGGTCGCATGAAACGTCCCATGTTCCTTAAAAGCAATTTGGGTGCACCACCAGCAACCAACATGGCTCGAACCATTTCGGTGCACATATCCCTGAACGAATTCCGCCGCACACATGCAGGAGATATTTCTTCTTTTCCTTTTTCCTAAAAGCACATCGGTCGGTAAGCCGATCGACAAACATTAGCATCCTATAAGCATTTCCCCCAGGGGCACGCCTGCATACAACGCAGCATGTTCTTGAAATCCAATTCGGTTACGACATTACGTAACCGACACAAATCCTCAAACTTGTCCATGCACACAAGAAGAAAGTATTTTCCCCACACACGTGCATGGCAAGTCAAATCGTTCGATCGTTCAATCTGCAATAGCATACCTCACCACTGGCTGCCGAAGCAAATCGAATTCTCGTCAATGTAAATATACACACGAGAGTTCGACCCTCGCGAGACGCCAGCGATATGTGCACGATCAGCGTAAATGATCTACGCAGTTACTGATCGGGTAAACACCCCAAGTATCGTCTTCATGATACTTGCCCAGATGCAAACACTGCGTGTAACATTTCCTTTTATGGAATTCGAATATCCATGGTTCGCATGCTCATGGACACAGAGCATGAGGGTGCGAAGCAACCATATCTGTGTGCGTGTAAATCCTCATCGTGATCAATGTATGGAAGATCATCCCCTATTGGTCACTGAAGCGATGGATGAAAATTGGTATTCTGTCGTTTCGAAGGAATTTCCTCAATCTCGGTTTAGATTCCGTGGAGGCGAGTCGGGCCCTCCACGTAAAAAGTAAAATATCAATCAGCCGGAAATCAACCGCCATCAGAGTCGGAGTCAAGGTCGCCACTGCGCTATCCTTACATCTCAAGTTAAGTTTGAACCTAACAATGTAAATGTATTCTTACCTCTCAAGTTAAGTGTGAATCTAACAATTGAACTATTCTTACATCTCAAGTTAAGTGTGAATCTAACAATTATAAACTATTCTTACATTTCACATTAAGTGTAAATCTAACAATGTGAATGTATTCTTACATTCCAAATTAAGTGTGAATCTAATTATTGTGAATCAATGTAAATATACCAATATTCTTAACTATTCTTACGTTTTAAATTAAGTGAAAATATAACCAGTATGAACCTTTCTGAACTATTCTTACATTGTAAATCAAGTGTGAAGCTAACAGTGTGAATCGGGCAGTATCCAAATAAGTATACATAAAGAAAGTCCACGAACTAGAGTGTTTCATTTGGCGCACCTTTGGTTACGAACATTCAACTTGGGAAGAGTAGTGAACCTGTGCCCTAGTGGCACATTACTAGAAGCAGAACAACAACAAAGAGATCATAAATCCCACACAATCCGTACTTTCTTATTAGAAATTAATTATATGCTCTCTTGGTTGATTGTCGTTTAATTTTGTCACAGAACGTACTATTTTCCAACTAACACTGAACGCACTATTTTCCAACAAGAATCAATCAATATTATTCAACCATGTAACGAATATTTACACAGCATTAACGGTAACAGGCGCACTACCGCACTCAGAAACTTAATTAATTATTTACTTGTTTGACAAAGTTGACAAAGCCATCGGTTTTTAAAGCAATCATTTCTGTTGGCAGTTTATTCTCGACTCTGTTATTTTTATATTTTAAGTACACAATTGACTTTTATAATGACAGTTCCACTGATTGTTTAACTTCCACTGCATTTGTTTTGAACTGCACAGATTGGTATGTAAATTTTCAAATTTTTTCACCGTCTGTTTTGTGAATCATTATAGTCATCCCTTCTGATGCGTGCATCGCAAGGTAGTCTTTATATATTCAAGATTTTGATTGATATGTGGTAATTCTCTATTACTTGGAATGTCTGTATCACGATCCTAAGCAATTTTTGTTGTAGTATATTCCAAACCTAGTATTCCCCCATTCAAATTTAAGAACATTTTTGTACCCACTTCCAAACTCGATTGAAAAAACCTAACATCTTGATTAAATATTCCCAATTCGCGGCCTTCTCCATACTATCCTTCACGGACGACTCGTTCGAGGCTAACCCCTGCTATTTTACTGGCATGTCTGAATTCTCCCTCGGCCCTCTCATCCCACTACACATTCAACAACACCAAGTCATAAAAAAACTTGAAGAACTGAAAGACGATTTCAGTCCCGGCCCAGACGGACTCCCTGCTATCCTCTTTAAAAAAATGTCCTATTCTCTCTCTCTGCCGCTCGCGTCAATCTTCAATCTATCCCTTGCACAAGGTCTATTCCCTGACTTTTGGAAATAATCTTACATAATCCCCATACATAAAAAGAAAAAAAAACGATATATCCAATTATCGTCCCATTGTCAAGCTTTCGCACATTCCCAAACTGTTCGAAAGCCTTCTATATGAGACGTTATGTTTTCGCTGGGCACCCACCATCTCTCCGAACCAGCACGGCTTCCTCTCAGGCAGGTCTGTGGCGACTCTAACAGATACACACACAATTCACAAACAAAATAGTGAGGACACCGAACGAAAACCGAATAAGAAAATACATCAGAGCCGTATACCATAGCGATAACATAACAATTCACATCAGTGGAGTATAGTCGAATTTAAAAATCAAATTCTATACATCGGCCAGTAGCCTGATGCGTAACGCTTAGGTTCAATTGTTGGTGATTCAAACTGTCATGGCGTCAGTTCGAATCACACGCTCTTCTTCACTATTATTTCAAACGCTATAGGTCCATTACTACTAATCTTGTCGAATTCACATCCCACACACTCCTTGCCCTAGAAAACGGCGATGAGGTCGATGTAGTCGCTACTGACTTTAGCAAGGCCTTCGAAAAAATCTCCCATAACCTTATTCTCTTCAAACTGTCTTCCCTCGGTTTCGAACCCCTGCTGATTAAGTGGGTCTCGTCCTATCTCAGTTATCGAACCTGCCGCGTGCGATTTAGATCCACCCTCTCCGATCCTTTTTTCCCAACCTCAGGTGTCCTCCAGGGCAGTCATCTCTGCCCTCTTCTATTTATCGTAACCATAAACGACATAGGCTCTTGCATTAACCAGTCCTTCATCTCGCTTTACGCGGATGATTCCAACATTTTCAAGACAATCTGCTGTCCCCTGGACTTCTCACTTCTCCAATCGGATCTTGACAGCTTCTCGACTTGGTGCCAAAATAACTGCCTAGAAATGAATATCGCCAAATGTCACACGATCACCTTCTTTCGGAAGCGTTCCCCCACTCACCGACGCTCCTATCTCTTACTGAACCAATCGATAACATCGGCTGAATTGATTCGCGATCTGGGCGTTCTATGCGACAAGGAACTCAAATTTACCGCAGATATTGATTACATTATCCTCAAGGCCAACGCCGCCCTTGGGTTTGTCAAACGCTGGTCGAAGGAATTCCTTAACCGCTATGTCAGCCGATCACTCTACACAACTTTTGTCCGGCCACTACTCGAATACGCTAGTCAGGTCTGGTCCCCGTATCAAGTGACTCACATTCGCAGGATTGAGGACGTTCTACGTCGTTTCTTGCGCTTTGCCCCCTGCGGACTGAACTGATAAAATCCGCTGATTCTACCACCATACACAAGCCGGCTCTCTCTAATCAATCTAAACATACTTGAAGAGCTCAGAATCCATGCCGACATCATCTTTGTCCATCGCCTTCTGTCTGGCTCAATCAGTTGCCCAAACTTGCTCTCCACTTTAACATTGCATACAAACCCCCGTAACGTACGTAACCCTCGACTGTTTCATGTATCCGCTCATCACACTTCTTACGGCGCTAACGAACCCATGTCGCGTATGCTACGACAGGCCAACTCTTACCCCACCTCCTTCGATTTCAACATCTCCACCCCCGCTTTTAAACGATGTCTCAGAATAAACCCGTCCTAAATCCGCTCCCTCCCTTCAATAACCCCTCTACCCTGCAATCCTGTCCTCTCCCCCTCCAACGAGATCTCCGATACACCTTTCCACCACCACCACCACCACCACCACCCCCCGGTCACTACCCTCGCCCCTGTAGCAGTCCATACACATGCCCTCCACTGTCACACAAAGGCCGCGTTTAACACCCCCACATACACTCGCTCTTCCCTGGCCTCCTACCTCCCCTATCGCCAGAAATCTTCAATTTCCTGGTTTTCTTCTCCTCTTTTTTCAATTGAATAATTGAATAATGTCTTAACCACTACTTTAGATTTTAAGATAGTCTGTAAGGTTTTCTGTTAAGTTAATTTTAAGCTTGCGTTAAGATAAATAAAAATGGGGGTTCCGCCTTCAATCAATCAATTAATCAACCATTAAAATATATAAGTAAGTGTTTGTCAAACCTAGTATTCGCCTATTCAATTTTAAGAAAATCTTTGTACCCACTTCCAAACTCGGTTGAATAAAATTAAAGGCGTAACAAATTGAACTGTATGTATTTATTATACATTGATTTGATTTTCGAAGCTTTCTAAGATTATGGTATGCGCATTTTCGGATGAAGTTCATGATGTTTAACAAAATTCCATATGATTCCTACCATGTAATTCCATACTACAAATGTTGTCCCCTCTGCCAGGAATTTATTAGTACTTGTCTTTAACAAATCTCAGCCGAGATTATATGATACGGTGATGGATTCAAGATTTGTAGGTCATTCTTTGGGTTGGCAACCGAAGTTGCGGACACCAACAATTTATATACAAATTAAAATTAGACTAAAAAAATATTAACTAAAAGTCGTGAGGCTGCCGTCCGCATGGATGTCGTTTCGAATTTAAAAATTAAAATATATAATTTTATTTAAATAAAAAATATAGATTTTAAAGGCAAGATTCTCTTGTTTACACAACACCATCGCCATCCTTCCCAGTAGAACTCAAAAGCACGAGTTATCTCACACATTGTCGGAATAGTCCGCAAGGTCAATGCCGCCCATCGTTTTGTAAAACGCTTGTCGGAAGAATTGTAATGTTTTCCGCCACAGAAATTTATATATATATCAAATGTTACCTTTTCATATTATCAAAAAAAACACGGGACGTTGCAGTTCTTTTTTTTTCTCTAACTGTAGACACGAAAAACACCATTCTTCTGCCAACGGAACAGAAACTTTTTTTTCATTCGAAACAAACGGAACAAAATCTGCTGTTCTTTCTTCAACACACTAAAAACCTTTCTCTCTCTCTATCTCCATCCACTCCGAAAAGGGATCCAGCTTCCACACGATCCACAATCGAACAAGAGTACGTTCGTACATTCAACATGTGAATCGTGTGTTTTTTCACCACCTTACCATCCATTATTATAATATATATTAAAAACGAAACAAACGATGGGGATGGCGGAAGCCGCACGTAACAGAATTCCCCAATTTTTACGCCACCGCTCTACATGCCTTTTTTCCGACCTCTTCTTGAATATGCTAGTCAGACCCCCAGAAACAAAGCCAACTGAAAAACGAGAATAGCCCGGCGTATATTACAACTTTGTATATATATTTAAAAAACAAAAACAGTAAATTGTACAGCAAACAGTACATAGCGCTCACAACTGTGACCTATATAAGAGTGCTATTCCTCTTCGAAGACTAATGCTCGTTTTTCTCAGCGTAGAATTCTCGTCGGAAGTCCAATGGGACTGAGACCGGCGCGAAAACCGGGAGGATAATATAAGACGTGGAGAGGTCGGTTCAGAGGACGAAACGTGAAGGGAGAGTGCACAGGACAAGGAACAATGGTGCAGCCGAGCCCGTGAAGTAATAAACTTATATGTTTCCACAGGCCAATAAATAATAATAGTAGTGATAGTTTTCAGCGGGAGAAGAATTGTTGTGGCTCCTTTTCTAAATACAGTATCAAATTAATCTACTGACTTTATAACTTCAAAAACGGGTTTTCATAATACTGGTGATTGTTAAGTGTGGGCAAGATGTGAGACTTTGCGTATACCTGACGAACTAGGAGAAAAATAAAAAGAGCAGATGTTTCTCAAAAAGGAAAAAGGCACCCGACAATTAAGCTTAACGTACATCAAGAAAAAAAAAAGGGGAAACAAGCGGCGAACGGAAGCAGGTCTAGTCCTTTGTCCCGGTTATTGTATCGATGATGGCTATACCAAACAAACAAAAAATAATAAAAAAATAATTAAAACAAAAAAACAGAAGTTATAAAAAAAGATAACCCCCGCTTGGTAGAAACCTTGACGTGGTGCGGGGGCTTAAGCTACAACGAATTACTCAGGCTAAGATCTACCATCCCTAATCCAGGGTGTTATGCGTCACCGTGCCCATTGGGTGGTTTGCAGCCAGGGGTATACCGGCCGTATTTAACGGCACCTCTCTGGCACCTGGTCAAATCAGAGCAGTAAACAGACCTTACCATATCAAAGAGGGGCTCTGATATGGTGGACGATTTGAAACCCCAAGACTGCTCCCACGAAATGAATAATCAATATACAAAAAACAATCTCACAAAAAATGCGGTAAACGTAGGTGTGATGAGCTGACGCTACCATACGGGTACAAATCATCAAGAAAACACCGACTCGGCAAAAAGAAGACGTAGGGAAAAACGGAAAAAGTGGGATATACGCGTCGGAACGTGGAATGGCCGTAGAAAAGGCGAGACAATATAAAATGGACATCGTCGCGCTTCAGAAAGTCCGACTCCCACATCACGTAATCGAAGCCAACGTGTTTACACTGGCATGTGGGTGTACCGATACACATAACCTCGGAACCGGCTTCATCATAAGCAAGAAGATTAAGCCCCATGTAAAAGTATGTGAAATTTATTAATGACCGTATAGCGTTTGCGATGATAGTAAAGAACGTGTGATTCGAAGTGACGCTATGACAGTCAGAATCATCAAAAATTGAATTAATGCTTAACACATCGGGCTACTGGCCGCGTGTACGAATTCGATTTTTACACTCAGCTGATGTGGAATTGTTATTTAACGCTATGGTATATGCATCTAGGGCTCCTCGATAGTATAGTGGTTAGTATACCCGCCTGTCACCCGGGAGACCGGGGTTCGATTCCCCGTCGGGGAGCCCCTGGCGCAAGACTAATGACCTTGCCCAGAAAAAATAAATCATTATGGAAAATTTAACAAGCCTCAAGACTTGCTAAATAAGGCCAAGACCAGTTCCCGGTTGTGGTGCCGATGATGATGATGATGATGATATGCATCTGATGCATTTTCTTATTCGATTTTCGTTCGGTGTTCTTCACTATTTGCTTGTGTATTGTGTGTGTATTCGTTAGAAACGCCACCACCGAATATCAGTGCTAAAAATACTGAGCCCATGGTACAATTATGTATTTATAAACGTACACGCCGCAACAGAATCTACCGACGAAGAAACGAAGGACACGTTCTACGAGACCCTAGAAGAAGTATTTGATGTGATCTCATCATTCGATGTTAAAATTCTCCTCGGGGACCTCAATGCAAAAATTGGAAAGGAAGATAACTTCCAACCAACTATAGGTAAAGAGAGCCTACACGACGTTTCAAATGATAATGGAATTCGAATTATCACGTTCGCAGCGTCCAAAGATCTGGTAGTGAAAAGCACGATGTTCAAGCACAAGCAAATCCATAAAGCCACATGGATATCACCCGAAGGCGTAACGCGTAACCAAATAGACCACTTCCTCATAGACAAAAGTCACCACTCGAATATCCTTGACGTAAGATCATATAGAAGAGCAGATTGCGACTCCGATCACCTTCTAGTGATGGGCAAAATCAGGAGTCGAGTCGCACCAAACCCACATGGGCAATCACGGGAGACAAGCAAAAAGTTCGAAATTGATAAACTAAAAAACCTACGCAAAAGGGCTGAATATCAACGCGAACTCACGAATAGATTAGCATCTTAGAGAATGGGAGTTGTGAAGAAGAGGAAACCAATAGTGTGGACACTAAATGGGCATCGATCAAAGACACAATCACACAAACAGCCCAAGAGGTATTAGGATTTAAGAAAACAATTAAATCCAAACCTTGCCCTGGCGATGAGTGCAGGACGAACATCGAAGAACGCAAACGCCTGAGAGTGATCCACTTAGAAAAATATGATGAAGTAAACGCAGAAAGATACGCGACAGTTCGGAAAGAGACAACGAGACTTTTCAAACACAAAAAACGCGAATGGGAGAAGACTCGGATCGAAAAAATCGTAGAAAATGAGCAAAGAACAGCAGAGGTATTTATACCTGCATAGATTCAATCAGAAATGGCTATCGAGGGAGAGCCAACATAATTCCAGACTCAAACGGCTGTCCGGACAAGATGGAAGCAGTACTTTCAAAATCTGCTCACTGTCCGCACCCATCAACCACAAACAAACGCACCAGACGTACATACAGACGCAATAAATTGATTGAAAAACAACAAGGCTCCCGGAGTCGACTGAACAGCGGCAGAGCTTGTGAAGCATGGAGGAGAGGCAACCGCTCGAAAGATCCACCAACTTATCAAAACAATACGGGACAAGGAAGTCACTCCGGAAGAATGGAAAACCTCAATAGTCGTTCCCATTTAAAAAAAAAGCGACAGATCTGACTGCGAAAACTACAGAGGAATATCATTGCTCCCAACCGCATACACAATACTAACAAATGTCATACTGACGAGAATCACACCGTGAGCAGAAGAAATACTGGAAGCCTACCAATGCGGATTTCGTAGGAACCGGTCAACATGCGACCAAATGTTCACAATAAGGCAACAAAGCGCGACATTGAGGAGATTGGATCAGATGGCCAAGCGTGGAAGGAGAGCGCACGGTACAGGAAACGATGGCGCTGCCGAGTCAGTGAGGTCACGAATTTCAAGGTTCCTATAGGCCAATAAATACTAGTACTTTATATAAAATAAAAAATTGTATTTCTATGTTGAAGAACAATTTGAGTCCAGCGTGAATTTTAAGATTCACTTTATATTAAACATAAGAAATTGTTCTTGTACGTTGAAGAATAAACTTAAATCCGGCGTGAATTTTCAGCCACACTTAAATGCGAGAATTTGTGCCTCCATGTTGGGTAAATTAACTTGACTGGAACTTTATCACAAACCAAATCCTCCGTCATCGTCTGAAGAATTCCCACATTAACTTCCGATAGAACTACACTCATTCAGAAACCGCATCTTTATTTGACCGTGAACAAGACCTAAATACGATTGGAAACCATCGTTCTGGCAGATGTTCAAGTTCCATTGGTGCAAATGCATCCGTAGCAGGAGACGGATTCATTTTCAATCAAAACGCTGAGGACCTTAGGGGCGCCCTTGTCCAAGTGCATGCTCTTAATGCCTTCAGGATTGTTATTAAAAAAGTAGAAAAACTCAAATAATGGAAATCCTATTTTATGCTTTTACCCATATGTATGGTCAGGCAGGGGAAGAAAACCGGAAGGATGCATCTTCATCTACTCGCAGGATATATTATCGAAAACCACTCGTACATGTCACTACCGCAGGCACACCATTTCTCCAGTGAGTAGGCACAATATCTAAAATAACAAACTAAAAAAAAAGAAAAAAAATGACTACAGTGTATTATTTTTTATAGGTTTACCCTTCCCCCCCTGGGAATTTAAACGACAAGATCGAAGTTGGTACGTGATAACGTTCGCAATTATTGTCGACTAAATGTCGCGGTCTCAATGTAATGTGCGCACACACGATGAGATTCACCCATAAACGTGGGACGTGACGGAAGGGATATACTCGTTCGATCCACTACTCACCAATGGGACTCGTTAATGTGGGTTCATAGTATGCTAACAAAAGCAAAAATGAAACACTAGGGACGGAGAATTCTCCAGCAGCTGATGGGTATGCTGATGATAATTATAATGATGAAATATAAGGCAAGCAAAAAAAAAAGGAGGGAATATATAACTCCCCCGCGTACACGTATATTCACATGCACACAAATACAGAGCGTGGGAGGAAGAGTAATTAATAACAATGATTATGAGTTTTTGTCCACATCTCAAGCGATTCTGTATCTCGGCGAGAGACAACCGCATCTGCGCCGCCATCTGGTACCCAACCAGTCACCTACAGCTTATACAATGTTCACCGACTACTATATTACTACTGCGCTACTTGCAGTGAATTGCAAATAAAACAAAAAAAAGACAAAAATGAACACCAGTCTTTGCCGTCCAACCCCCAACACCGTTGGCAGGATCTCCTCTGGCTCGAGAATCCCACAAATCATTGCTGAATACATACATATCCTTTTGCCGGCGTCTCGCGTTCCTTCGGTCATATCCTCTTTGTTTCCTATCATTTTTCATTTCAATCCTTTTGCGCTGGGGTACGTCTGCATACTAATTGTATGGGGAGCTTCTTTAAAGGATATTTCTCTCTTTTTCCATTTCACTTTTTTTTCTGTTCGGGTTTTTTATATTTCATTTTTATCCTTTTTTCATAGCATGCAGCTTGCCGGTAGTCTAACACCACAAGTTTCGCTGTTTCTGAGGAGACTCCAAGCCATGTTCGGCTGCGTTCGCTTATTACCTTTTACGACGACTAAATGGGGAGCGAATATCCTCAGCATAAAATTATAGCAATAATTAAAAAAAAAAAGGAAAAAAATAACAACATACATACAGACGCATACACTGCAATGGTAGTTTTAAGTGCACGTCGCATGTACCATACATACAGTCGTATTGAGGGATTAAAAGGAACATATTCCCGTCCCAGCAACAGCCACTAACATCGTCCACCAGCTTGCGTGAGTACAATGTATTCCGGTAGTAGGAGCAGGATCTAATAGCCGCTGGAATATACCTCGAGAGCTCCATATTAATTTGCGGTTCTCAACGGAACCATTATTATTTCAAACACAGCGGATAGTTCGTTTGAAGTTGTTCACGGCTGCTTGAGTCTGGCGGGCATTAAGTGTTATATGCGTTTTGATTTACAACTGCAACTGCATCGGTCCCCAGACAATTTTCAGTGCCATCAATATAACGTATGATGCACAATACGATTGACGACAGGAAGTTGTTACATGTCTATCGTAAAAAATTCTGGCCTTGCCGTACCTGCGAGATTACAATATTCTAAGCCGATGTCGTTAAAGGAATTTATAAATCGGCTTCACGATATTGGTGCAGATTTGGTTACTCTGCTCTCAGTCAGCTCCAAAATGATTTGAAGATCAGATCATTGTAAAATGGAGACAAGAAGATCTACACTTCCCAAGCGGGGTTTTCTGATAAATTGTTTTTGCGACTATGTCATCTAATTCAGTATTTAATGACAAATTACAACGATCGCTCTTTGTTGCTGTAATTCATTATGTGATTGATCTCTAAAACATCACAATACCAGTCCGTCTTTTGTATCGAACATTTTACCGTCAATGAAGCTTATTTCTGAATGGTTTCAAAACCAGGAAAGTGATGAACATTCGGAAACATCTAAACAACTCCCACTTGTTCCAACGAAACGCATTCCTTAGCAGACCCTGAACTGGTTCATATTTTTTAAAAAAGGTCGTAATCGCAATATAAAGGTCAATAGTCCACCGTTTCGTAATTAACCACAAATTAATTAACATGTACTTTTCAAAAGACACCCTCGGTTACCTGAACCATGCTGATGTTTGATCGATGATAGCTGTCTGGCTCCGCTGACGCTCGTACCAACTCCAAGATGGTATGGATCGCTGTGGGCATTCCTTTGGTCCTGACCAGGTGATATCCGGGGGGTTTGAAAGCTTGAATGAATCTTCTAAAATATAAACAATTATACAGTACCTGTGCTGCGGGTCACCGAATGTCATCACTGTATTTTATTTTCCTGCTGCGATGGCGGTCCTGAGTCGTGGCACGTAAGGGCAGCTGGTTGGTGGTAGGCTGTTGAAATGGACCGCGGGGCGGCAACAAAACACTATACGGATTCCAGCGATTGAGTGGTTTTTGGTTTTCGTATTCATGGACTGCACTCTGGTGAGCCAGCCTTAATCACCCATGGAACAGGACCCGATTTGAATCCAGCACGACTCTTGTAAGCTTGTTCAATGAATAGAATTGCATCGCGTAAACGATTAGCAATCGCACTTAAACGATTACTTCCGAATTAAGAACCGATAAAATCACTAAAATTGATGAACATGAACTGCACAAGCGACTGCAACTGAAACACCCGCCGACGATCGCGATTTTCCAAAAACCACTGACTGCTCTGAGTCTTTATCACTCTCCGAATTAGAGTTCATCTCTGAACAACTTTTGTACGACCGACCGCCAAAACACACATCCTTATATGGTCATGTAATTCTCGAAAGAACACCTCCCACCACGTCAAAAAAACTTCCCATATATCAGGTGTATACATAATTTTTTTCCGGTTTCTTTGGGAAAAAAACGTAATTTTTTAGGGAAATTAGTTTTATTTTATTCCATCGGCCATCGGCTTCTACATATATCCCATCTTTCAGATAATTTATGAATAGCATGCCAGAAAAACTGCCCCTCTTTCGTGGCAAACCATTCGTCTAGCTATTTTCCAACTTCCTCGAAATCGCCGAAGTGCTGCTCTGCGAGCGCGTGCCCCATTAATGTGAAGAGGTGACAGTCAGAAGGCGCCAAGTCTGGCGGGTGCAAAAGAATGTCCCACCCAAACGATTTCAAGATGTCTTTCACTAGTTTTGGTGTGTGAAACGGCGCGTTGTCGTGTAACAAAATCACGTTGCCATCTCTTCTAGCCCATTCTGGTCGTCTTTGAATTAATGCGTAATTTAAATTAATCATTTGTTGACGGCAGCGTTGTATATTAACGGTTTGTCGGTCTTCAAAAGTTCATAATACACCGCTCTGGTTTCACCATACACAAAGCATGACCTTCTTGCCAAAGCGATTTGGTCTTGGTGTTGCAGGACCGGCCTCGCCAGGTAAAAGCCACGATTTTTCCGCGTCGGGTTTTGAAAAAAATCCATTTTTCGTCTCCCATCACAGTTCAATGCAAAAATGGCGATGCTAATTGCCGTTGAGTTTGAGTTGGGTGTGTGGCGGTTCTTTAATACATTCCCAAAGAACCGCCCATCCTCTTTAAATTAACCACCTTCCTCTTTCCATACAAAGCCACGGTACTTACCTGCATTTTGGGCAGCGTAAGCTCCGAGCAGCATTTTCCATACCTAAAAGAAAATCTACCCGACGGCATGCATACATTCTGAACTTTTCTGGTTCATACTCCATGAACCAGTTCATCTCCTGTCGGCTCAGCTTGTTTTCAATTACCGATAAACAAACGCTGGCCAGCGTATTGCGGACACAGCTGCAATCGATATACCTACTTAATTGTATATCTTATCCTACCCTAAGGCCCGCTTTAGTGCGACCAATTCCCTAACCTTTACCCATCCATACATTTGATTTGAGCATGAACGTGAACGTTTATTTACTTACGTTCATGTCCCATGAAGACCCATCATCCAACCCGAACAAACAATCCATAGCCACCGTCGTCGAGTTTTCTGTGGGCTTATCGTCCAGATTCAATTTCCCCCATTATGCTTCAGAGCCATTTGGCTTAAGTAAACAGATTCCCAATCTCTGGTCGAGCCGTTGACACCAGTAGATATTGCCTACATCGGTATTTCCAAGGACTCCTAGGCAAATACAATTACGACCGCTTTGTAACATAGGCACATCATGTACACCGTGCGCGCCACCATTTGACCTGTGAAATAGCGTTTTTGTTTACTTTGAAACAAAAATCTATTTCGATCCCTGGCATACATCATCAACGATGTATGGGTACATCGCCGCAGCCCCCGATGATCGTGCGATTGTTTAATCAGGTGTCCGCCGATCATCGTTTTCATCGCAGGGCATCGAACCCGCCCTACACAGTCAAGTGGATCCGTTGCTCCTCCTCTATCGATGCAATTCGCGGCCATTGAATCTGATGGATATGAGTTGCATCGAGGAGTCAGATGCCAATCTCCAAAGCGGACGGTCGCGTATTTTTAACATTAATTTTCATTTCTAGCCGCGTTACATGGAGTCGGTTTTAACCTCGGTCAGGATAGTCGAGTTCAGAGTGCGAGTTAGCGCCTATTGCTTTTAGTCATTAAGCCGATAAATCCGTTTAGTTTTTTTTTTTTTTTAAGTGAAATTGGTACGATACTTTTGGCGTACCGGAAGGAGTTGCCGGCGTTCACCAGCCAGAGGATTATGCGAATGTTGTTGTGAACAGTTCTGAGTTAGAGAACACTAGAATAAAGTAATACTTTCGGGAGTTTTGTAGTGAATCATTTGTTTAAAGTCGATCACCCTATATTGTGAAAAGTGAACAATTTCCGATTCTATGCGCATGTGCTGATGCCATATTATAAATAAAATAAAGAACGTTAAATGACAAACCATACCTGTGTGTTCTTATTTGTTTTGTTTTCTTTTGATGCACAATTTTGGCAGCAGACATCGGTGGTGTTTTTATGGAACCCGCATCCTTGCTGATGCCATCGTAAAAACTACCTACAGTTCATCATCCAATAACGACTGCAATTGCTCGTCTTCACATTTTTGTAGTCTACCAGAGCGCTCACTTTGTTTCACATTGAAATCACCACTTTTCAATTGTCGAAAGCATGTCTCATATGTTCTAACTGATGGAGTGTGTTCACCACATATTTCTACCAACAAACGATGATTGAATAGCTTTTTTATTTTTATTAAATAAGAAAAGTAATGCGTGCCGCAAATGTTTTTTTCAGGCACAAAGCTCGACTTGTTCACTAAACGATAAAACAAGGACGCTAGTTTTTGGCGGACTTATCTTGTGTGTATTTGTAGTTAAATCTCAGACGAACAAAATGACGTATGTGTCAAATTAATACGCTGCGTACTTTTCGCTGGCGCCATCTCTTAGTTAAACCGGAAGAAGTTTAGGGATTCACTATGTGGCGTTCCTGTGAACCTCATAAATCACTGTGGGGTTAAATACCTCTTCACCCGGCTAGAGGGTGTCATACATACTGGTGTCCGCAATCCCACATATCCACAGACACGTGGACCCAATTCCACTACCAATTCCTCATGCCTGCATGGTTACCAAAGGACACTACACCAAAAACGAAGTTGTTTGACGACCCATTAGCTGGATAAACACAAGTGGCCCGGCGCGATAGCGCCAGGCGGCGACATACATCAAAAATCCCATGCGGCAAATATACGGCCAAGAAAAAAATAATATTTATGATCTTCTCTTGAGCCAACCGCAATTAGGTTTTTTCCTTATCGAAAGGACTATTGTGGGAACAGAAGAGAAACGATAAACATCTACCCTGGTCCTCAACATAAATATCTCGGACGAGGACTGGATAGCCAGCATGCAATGGTCAGACCCGGGTCTGCGCCACATCATAAATGCACCTCAGAAAAAGGTAGCGAACAAGCACGTAGTTACCCTGGTGGACAACATCACCAAGTATGTAGAGCACTAAAGGGAGTAAAGGCAGCCACCACCAAATGTGCCCTAAATATGTTAACGGAGGTATGCGGGTATTTCGCAGCCCCGGAGAGTCTCATAAGCGACCGCATTTACAGCAAGAGAATTTAAATTTGTTTGCGAAGCAACGGGCATACAACACGTCAGGACAGTCGAAAGTATCAATAGGACAATCCTAGCGGCACTACAGTGCACCCACTCCAGCGGCCAAGACTGGGGTGGCCAGCTAAGGTCCCTCCAATGGAGCCTAAACACCGCCAAAAATAAAATAACAAGGGCCACGGCACACAAGATTCTGATCGCCTTCACGCCATGAACCCCATACTCAGGGGGCTAGAAATCCGTTAGGCCATTGGACCGGACGAAATGGTAGAAAAAAGAGGTGAAGCATCGAAGAACTTCGTGCGGGACCAGGCATATCAAAAGAAACAATACGACGGAAGGCACAGTAGACCGACCAAGTACGATGTGAACGACTTAGTACTACTCGAAACGAAACCCATCAGCGCTGATACATCGCGAAAATTGAAGCCGCACTTCAAAGGCCCATACATCATCGAAATGTAACTGCCCAACGACAGGTACGAACGACAGGTACGTAGTCGAGGACATCCCGGGGATGCAGCGCACCCAAAGAAAGCTGACCGCGATATCGGATAAAATGAAGAGGGGGTGCGAGCCACCAACCGACGGGCTTGGCCGCGGAAACGAGAAAGACGGTGGTGCCCCCACAGTCGAGGAGAACTTTGGGGGTTTTCTATTTCTGACTCTGTGTTAGGACGTAGCCCCAATGAAACTCGCGTCCTCACTTCTTGGTCATTAACTCCTTTCTTTAACTTCAGTTCACACTTAGTAATTCGGTAACTAAAATTAAAACTTAGTTCGTACATATTTTAATGTTGCTGGTGATGTATCCTTAGCAATTACATGAATTAGATTAAAACTTAGTCCATAAGTATTTGAATGTTACTTGTTATGTACACTTAACAATCACGAGATTAGATTTGTTACGGACCGACCTTGAGTCCAGGTCCCCCCAACATCCACGAATCCCCTTTCGTTAGTTTCCCCTCTTTACCCCTAAACGGAGAACAACTCGCCAAGTAGTTAATTTGCATAAACTACTTTATGCAAATTCTACTTGGCAGAGAAAATAATAACGGTCCGTAACAGATTCGAATTAGAATTATACACTTAGTCCATAAGTATTTGAATTAGTTAGGGCACACACTAGGTAACTCAATAATTTATATTGTAAGTAAGGCTCGTGACTAAATAATTCAATCGAAAGTAGAACCAGGAATGGGCTTTAGACATCCTACGACTGTTGGCTATCAATCGCGACTCGTATCCATCTGCTGTTTACGTGGAGGACAGGGTTTGCCTCCACGGAATCTAACTGAAGACTGAATATTCCCTCCGAAACGACAGAATACCAAATTTCATCCATCGTTTCAATTACCAATGGGGGATGATCTTTCATGGTTGGTGATGTACACGCACACATTCCCCTGGGGGAAATGCTTATAGGATGCTAATGCCTGTCGACCGGCTTACCAACCGATGTGCTCGTAGGTAAAAATGAAAGAAGAAATATCTCTTGCACGTGTACGGCGGAATTCATTCGGAGACATGTGCAATGAAATGATTCGGGTCATGTTGGTTGCTTGGTGTGCAACCAAATTGCTTTTAAGGAACATGGTGCGTTTCATGCGACCACGCCCTTGTGGAAAATACTTATTTGTTGCTGATGGATTTTGCATCAGCGTAAATTATAGTTTTGAAGCATTTCAGGTGATAGTTTGTACAACTATGGAAAGGTGAGTAAATGCTTTCCAGGTTTTTGGTGCTCTAGGAAGCAGTTTATTGAATAATTGGTAGGAAGGTAAGTAGTGGCGTTCAAAGGATCCACCACAGAACAATGGTGGGTCCACAAACGAGGAAGTCCCCGAGGATGCGCTCAACGTCAAGATGGACGAGCTGTAAGCCTTTGCACAACAGGAGTCAACCACGGCGTGCGTTACGGATCATCGATCATGTATCAAAAATTAACCCGAATACATTCTTTTCTTTGTGCATTTATTGCTTTTATACAATTTAGAAAGTGTATTCATTAATTTGTATTTATCTTAAATTAAAAGTGGTTCTTGCGTGAAAGTTTGAGTGTAAAATAACCCTCTTATGACGATAAAATGTATAAATATTGTTATATAATAAGGTGTGTTGTAGTTAGCTATAATTTTTATGACAATGCGCAGATGAACACAAACTGCAACGCAGTAGCAGAGGTACACGAGGACAGGTCGCTTTGCTGGTCAAGTGTTTGCTCGTGGTAACAATTTTTAATCACGCAAAACCAACGTATATTCCCACTTAATTTTCTTTTCTTCTTCCACCCGCGTGGGTGTTAAATTTTAGGAGTGTTTGAAAACCCCTTTATACGTCTATACAAAAAAATGGTTGAATGATATTTTTTTATGATAAATACTAAGAATGGAAAACCTGTACACTCGGAGGATATATCGTATTTCATGGATTATAGTTGCTACCAAACTTTTTTATGTTTTGTATTGTATCTGCATAGTTCGAAAATTGTTGGATAATATAGATACAAATGTAGTAAAATATAGATACAAATGTAGCAAACTATAGATACAAATATATCTGATGCACATCGTATGTACATCATCATTACCGTCATCGGCACTACAACCGGGATCCGGCATTGGCCTTATTTAGCAAGCCAAAACATCGTATATACACTTTATCGTTATTCAGTTGCAAGTATTTAACATATATGTATGAGAATTTTGAGAATACCTGTTGGCTTTGCTTCACATCCACAAATGGATCAAAACATGCCTCTAGTCTCTAATGAACTTTTAACTAGTGATTGACGCTCTACAATTGTTCATCTTCACGTAATTAAAAAATCACGAAAATCATATTAGTTTTCTGTATGAGTTAGACTTGAGTGCTCTTAAATGAGCATCTAGTTTTCAACTGGTTTTCATAAAAACCTAAAAGTGGCATCTCCAGGTTATTGAATTCTTTCAACGGCTTCCGACCCCGAGCTACACATGTTGTTTTGACCCAATTAACACCTTAGAAGTATTTTCGTATTTTTTATATCAACCCAAAAGCAACACATACTCAATGAATAACGACCAGTTACGGTCTTCTGACACATCGCCAACTCCTTGGCTAAAGTAGAATCTATTTAAATGACATTTGATATCCACAAGTTGCGACAGATGCTGTAAAGCAACACACCCAACACAGAAAGTGTCCTTATTGCTCTTTCAAGAGAATTTCTGAAAGTCCTACGCCATCACTTGATATCATTCCTGAAACTAGCACTTAAACTTTGCAATCGAGGATACGTGGGAGATAGAGTTTTCCATGATAAGTGTTTGAATATTTGATGAAATAGAGTTGGACGACATTATGGAAAAATAAATATTTGTCAACGTTGTTCAGCGAGATGTTAGCTAGTTGTGGGTTTCTAGGTTAAGTGCATCATTCATCAAATGATGGTAAAATTGGGAAAGTTCAAAAATGTCTCTTTTTTGGTATTAGCGTGAGTATAATATGAGTATGATATCTTAAAGTAATAGTAACATTCTCACTGAACGAGAGGACGGAAAACTTGTTGGTTTATGGGCCGCAGAGGAAATATGAAAAACCTCTTCCGGGCGGGCGAATTATTTAGAAATAAAAATTCATGGAACTAGGTCACAGCAGACGCTTCTTTAATTAACGTTCACATTCCAAAACTTGTCCGAATTTTATTGAAATAAAAAACACGATTAGGAGGAAAAGAGGTAGCATCGGTTGTATCGGGTTTTCCAATAGGGACTTGACAACTTTTTTTCCGGAGCCCAATCGGAGAACGTGCGTCGCTTCGAATGGTCCATCGGCTTCAATTCTCGAGTCAGCTTGATCTTGTATGGGTGTAAACCAAGATCCTTACGTGAAATTTGCCATAAAGTGGTGTGGGCAATGCCCAATTCCTGAGAACGCCGTGGAATTGACTGATTTGGATCGTTTGCTACGGACGCCTGAACGGCAGCGATATTTTCGACACTTCGACCAATCCGTTCTCTCACTGGCACGTCAACATCACACAATGAATATGTAGACTTAAATTTTTGCACTAAACTTGTTATTGTCTGTCTACTAGGGCGAGAATTACGACCGAAAATTGGAGTTATGGCTCTTAAAGTTGCGGTCACCGACTCCAAATTTCGGTAGTTAATTTGCAGACGTTGTTCGTTCGTGTACTTAAGCATGATGAAAACGTTGAGTTTACTGAATAAATTGACAGTGACAGTTCGATGATAAGTGAAAGGGTGCGTTCACAAATTAAATTCAAAGTTGTCAAGTCCTTATAAAATAACCCTATATAATATTAGAAAAGTGCCAGTTTTACCAATTCATCACAGCGTAGCAGCACTATTCTATCTACTGTGCTACGTCGAAAATCTTATGTCTGACAAACTGATAAAGGAGTATAGACTCCGAGCAATAATTTTGGGAGTTTCTAAGCGCTCATACATTGACTATAAAGGGGAAATTACTGAACTCATCCATATAAATGTAGTATGACAGAGTACACTCGAAAAATACGAAGATGGTTCAGTAAGTGGTTAGTTACTACTGGAAAAACTAGTAGGGTGCGTTGTTGTTTTTATTTCCCATATAATCAAACCCATTCAAGTTTTTCATATCACGATGTGTTTTTTATGTTTTTACTCAACCGGTGCAATAATTATAGTACTTCTGTTGGTGATGATTAGTGAACTGTATTCTTCTTCTCTTTTGACCCCGCTTGCGCCAGCTGGTTAAAGATACATGACAAGACAGGAAGAAACTCGCCAGCACCCAGAAGTATGAGCAAAGAACGCCATCCCTCTTAGCCCTAAAACTATTGTTACCGCACCCCTCCGGCGCGATGTGCAGTGGTACCCACCAGCACCCAGAAGTATGAGAAAAAAACGCCTTCCCTCTAAGCTCTAACACGATTGCTACCGTAGGCCTCCGGTGCGATGTGTCGGGGTGTTTGTTTTGATATTTCTTACCAACGCGAGGCGTCCGTTGCCACCGATAGTGGGAACACGCCGTTCATAAGCCTCAGCATCGGTGAATATGCCTCGAGCACCCTCTACCACTGAGGTACCCTCATTAAACCATAAGGTTGAACGCCGCTTACGACTGGCGGGGGGAAGCGTTCGCGGGTACCCCTAAAAGAGTACGAAACGGAGCAAAAACACGGAACAACTTTCCTCTAAACGCAATCAGTATTTCTATTTTAGCATAATATTTTATTTTTTCTACAATATTGGAAGACCTACGTGTCCCTTGAGATCTCAAATTAAAATTCAACAGTTTACAAATTGTTTCCTCTATTTATACTAGTTTTATACATGTGTCCGGCGCCGTGCTTCCTCGGTTGAGGGAAGAGCGGGGACCTCTTGTTTTTCTTTTAGTTATTATTCCTTCTATTTATTATTCCGCTCCGATAGAAAGTACGTTTGAGCGGAAATTTGTTGCAATTGATAATTAATTAATTAAGAAAAAAACGAATTCCGTCTCCTTAATATTGTTTATTTTGTGTATCATCTTCTTCACTCAAGGAAAACTTATTCTCAACTCAAAACATAAATTTACTTGAGACTGTAAGCAATTCAACTAACTTTGTTCTCTAACTCAACTCCAAACACAAACTGATTTTACTATTGAATTTTTTCTCTACTTATAGAACATTGTGTTCTAATTTACTGTAAATTATAATATGAACAAAACAAATTTTCTCAAAGTATTCCTTTAGTTTCTGTGACTTTTAAATTGAATAAAATTTGAAAGAAAATCAAAGTGCTCTGTTTTGAAATAAAAAGGGGCAAGTTATTAAATGTGCTGTAACTGGCAATATTGTGAATGTTTATGAATGGTATGTATTAAGTGAGAATGTAATATATGTTAAAGGAAGTTTTTAAGGATGTGTAAGAAGATTCAGTGTTAAATTTAATAAGGGTAGTATTCTGGAATACAACACATGGCTGTCGATGCCATGTGTCATTGTCCACTACGGAAAATCTTTCATTTGTCTTATTCTACTGGCCGTTTCCGCCTATAGATAAAAGTCAGCGAACATTCAGCTATTGTAGTTCGGTTCGCTTTCGTGCTTCTCGATCAACGAGGAAGAGAAACGAACGACGGAATCCTATGTGGATTCCGGATGATTTGTTGATCCAGTGGGTTTTGTTGATGTGCCGTCACAGGTTTACTTCACGAACGCGTTCACTAAACACAACCGGAGAAAGACGGTACCAGCGATGACCAACGCGACCAGTGTTGCTACTCGAAGGAAGTTTAAAAGTAAAACAGTTGATGTTCCTTCGTACGAGGGTTGCCTTTTATATTTCGGGATTAGAGAACAAAAACAAATATTGATCATCGAAAATCACTTTATTGTTTTTCAAAATATTCCCCATGAAGATCTATACACTTTTGCATGCGTTTGAACCAATTGTCGAAGCACTTTTGCCACTCTGATTGAGGTATCTCCAACACATGCATTCTGAATGCAGCAACCGCTTCTTCAGGTGTCGAAAAACGTTGACCTCTCAGTTTGCTTTTTACGTACGGGAATAAAAAGAAGTCATTCGGTGCCAAGTCAGGACTATACGGCGGATGACCCTTCAAATCGATGTTTTGGGTGCTCAAAAATACAGTTGTCGCAGCCGATGTGTGCGAGCTCTCATTGTCGTGGTGAAGAGTGATCGGTCTTCGGCGGTTGGTTTTCCCGATTTCTTGGAAGACAACTGGCAAACAAATGGTTGTGTACCACTCAGAATTGACTGTTCTGCGTTGTTCTAGTGGTACGGTTGCGACATGTCCAGTTTTTCCGAAAAAAAAGGCGACCATTTGCTTGGAAGTGCTTCGTGCGCGAACAACTTTTGTTGGATTTGGCTCATCTTGAAACACCCAGACAGTCGACTGCTGTTTACTTTCGGGCTCATACGCGTAAATCCACGATTCATCACCTGTCACGATGTCATAGATGTGTTTCGAAGCACCGCGACCGTATTTTTTGAGCATTTCTTTCGACCAATTGACACGAGCCTTTTTTTGGGCGATTGACAAATTGTGTGGGATCCAACGCGAACAAATTTTTTTGACAGTCAAATGTTTATGCAATATTGAACGTATGCTGGCCCCACTAACGCCTATGGTTCTCTCAATCTCACGATAGGTCATATGACGATCTTCCAATATCAGTTCGCGCACAGCATCAATGGTTTTCGGAACAACAACTGATTTTGGACGACCTTCACGAAATTCATCTTGGAGTGAACTACGACCACGATTGAATTCACCATACCATCGATAAACACTGGTCCTTGATGGAGCTTCATCGCCAAAAATGTAATTAAGTTCATCCATGCCCTGTTGCCGAGTTAATCCACACCGAAAGTTGTAAAAAATAATCGCACGAAAATGTTGACGATTTGATTTCATTTTTGGGCCGAGATGAATCTTTTAAGTTACTGTAAACAACACAAATAGCGCTCGTATGTCAAAACGTTCTGAGTGCAAAAATGTCCAACTTTACGACAGAGCTGTCAATTGCCGGATTGCAACACTAGGGTTGCCAAATCCCGAAACATAAGAGGCAATCCTCGTACCTGAACTTAATTTGTATTTCACTCTTTATTTCGATTTTCACTTATTACACTCTTAAATACGTTCCTATTTATACACTAAATTATATTTTAAAAGCGATAACTTCTCCGCTTAATACTAACTGAAAATGCGTTTTTAAGGACGATGCCTTCTCCGGTTTACCGCGACTCTTCAACTCACTTTTTCAACTTCGTGAAATCAAATCATCTTCTCACTTCGAGAATTCAAATCCTCATTTCTTTATCTTCTTTCGAAGGTCAAAACGCATCGCCACTTATCGTTTGATCCTTTATTGGGGTTTTTCTTTGTGTTAGCCATCTGGCCGCAAGATCCGTGGAAATTGGTTGTTAGTTTAGGATCTGGGAATCCGTGTCTATTAGCAAATCATAAAACATCTGGTATGCGTTCGGATGTTTATGATTCCAAGAATTGTGTGCCGGCGTATCGAATAGATATGCCTTTGTGCACTTTTAGGTTTTCGATCTTGTAAGTTTTTTAGATGCTAATCGCTTTTAGCATACATGGGAAAATAATGCATTATGCTGTTTGATTTTAGGAAATAGCATCGAACAAATGCATTGAATTGAATAAGTATATTTGAATTCAATAAATGAGAATTTGAACGTTTAGTTCGGTTTGGTTACAATGTTATGTTGGGAATATCAAATGGATTTTGTTATAGGTAGGATTTGTGTATATGTGGGAGGAAAATGTAATGTGGGAGAACAATGTTATGTGGGAGAAAAATGGTACGGCTTCTTGGAGCACTAAACAGCCAATTCCCAAAAAGGGTGACAAATCCTTCCACTCTTCTTATAGGCCCATAGCACTAACACCTATCCCCTCGAACGTAATGAATTCACTTATCAACCGTCCTTTCAAATATCTGGAATCAAATGGTCCCCTCAATAATCGCCAATATGGTTTTCGTAGCAACCGGTCCACAAAAGATTTTATGGCGTACCTTACCGAAAGGTGTAACCATTCTATTCACTACTTGTGAGAAAGCAAAGTTGTTGCACTGGATGCCTCGAAAGCCTTCGACAGAGTTTGGCAACCAACCCTTTTGTCAAAATTGCATTCCTATGGAGTGGACAATTCCCTGTTCCATTGGATAAGAGACTATCTTTCTGGCCCTTCAATTCAAGAGGTTCTTGATGGTGTCAAATCTGTCTCCCAACAAATTTATGCAGGTGTTCCTCAGGTTTCTGTACTCTCACCCACGCTATTCTTCATCTTTGTAAATTATTTCTTCTTCACTACACACAACCCAATTCACTCGTTTGTTGACGAAGGCACGCTGAGTTTCTCATACTCATATGAACATGCCCAACCAAACTCTTCGAATGTCACTACCAATCAGCGGGTTTTGCCTAATACACTGAATTCTGACCTCACTAAGATATATCAACGGGGAATATCTAACCCAGTAGAATTCAAATGCCTTAAAAACTCAGTGCTGCCTCTTGTCGTCAAAGGCAAACCTCAAAGTAAATATAGTGCCGATGAAGCCAAGGAACTATCAATCCTCGCCACTCGAATTAATCCGACTCCTAATTGGAATGACGACATATTTGAAGCTGCGAATAGTGCAGCTAATGTATGGAGTTCCTCAAGAGATGCAAACGATAATTCACTCCACCCAACCTGCCCACTGTTTACAAGGCGTATATTCATCCCAAAATGCAGTTCAACTCCCATATTTGGTTAGGCGCATACAAAACTCCGCTACATGTGGTCGATAGGATGCAAAAACGAGCAATAAAACATATTGGGGACCCAGCTGTAAATCGTTTAATTCCGTCGTTAGAACATAAGCGCTACGTATTGTGACACATATGACAATCAGTACTAGAATATTCTAGAGAGTCCGAAACAGAGTACTAGAATATTCTATAAAGTAATGGAAAACTGGAGACTAGGAACAGTAGAACATTTAAGGCAGTGGAGAGGACGGAAATGAAACGCTGAAACAGTATAAATACGTCGCACACAGAGCATAGTGATGAGTATGAAGTAGGAAGTGAAACAGGCGATTGCTGATGAGTAAGAAGTAGAACGTGAAACAAGCGATAAGTCTCGAGCGAGAAGTAAGCAGTAAAATACGCGATAATTACGGAAGCGATAATAAAGAAAACGTTAAGTGTACGGTAAAAAGTAACGATTGTTATTACGGACTAATAAAATGTTACATTAATTCAGAATCGATTTAACGGCTCTTATTTATTTTAAAATAATTATTCCATCGAACCCTAAGCTCGCTACAGTATCATCCCTATCTTTTTTCTATAGATATTGCCACGGTCCGCGATAGTATAGTGGTTAGTATCCCCGCCTGTCACGTGGGAGACCGGGGTTCGATTCCCAGTCGGGGAGCCTCTGGCGCAAGACTAATGACCTTGCCCGGAAAAACAAATTATCATGGCAAATTTAACAAGCCCCAGGACTTGCTAAATACGGCCAAGACCGGTTCCCGGTTGTAGTGCCGATGATGATGATTGCCATGGCCGTTGCTCAATTGAAATTTTTGTGTTCCGCCCCCTCAGACATTTCCCCACGATAGCCGTTAATCCGTAAATGCGCATCAGTTCACGTTGAAGTCAGCACAAATAAACATAGAAACTCATTCTTTACCCGAATCACACGACTGTGGAATGCTCTACTTAATCATGCGTTTCCTCGTCGTTGTAATGTCCAGGCATTCAAGACCAATATACATCGATACCTGCTTTCCTAATCCACTTCCTCTCCATCCGCTCGCACTGTGCTCTTACATTTAAGGTTACTTTAAAATCCCGTTTTGTGCGCGCGTTAGTGATAAGAAAAGTAGCTGCGGCACGTGGTTGTGCTGAGTCCCGTCTTTCCAGGGATCGAGCTATTAGTGCTCTGGTAATTAACGCTTTCCTGGGAAATCGGCACAATGTTGCTCTATTGCAGCATCTTCCTGAGTATCTGTCCGATACTCTTTTCTTTCTTATTATTGTCCAGCCCGCGGTTGTAATTTTCTGAGTTTTTCCTTGCTGTGGTATCTTCTCCAGTATTCCTCCAATACTCTTTTTTTCTGTTATTATTGCTCCGCGTTCGATTGTAATTTGCTGGGTCTTTTCCTCGATGCGACGTCTTGATTAGTTTCCTGACGCGGCGTCTTTCCAGATGTCGGGTATTTGTGTTGTTGGGAATCTGAAGATGTGTCAGGTCGGCATCTCTCCTGACCCTAGAGTGACGCGTCACTAACAATCTCCCCAGCAGTACGAAGCACAACTCCCTGTGGTGGCGACGTCGTCTGTGCCGGGCATCTAAACCAAGATGCACTGGTTGCAAGTATTTCTCTGGTCATGTGTCTCCAGGTCGTAAGTTTCCTATCGTCATAAAAGAGTGTTTCCAAGTCTGTTGTTCCATACTGTGGCCCAATGCTTGCTGTGCTGTTCTCGGTTCGTCTTCTGTATGAGCTCGTGACCACCGCACTTCCTTTTTGGTCTTATATTCCCTTCGAGGCAACACAAGCCTTTTTGGTTCTAGGCCACGGATCCTATTTCTCTGGGCACATTCTGCATACTTTGGTTTTAGATAATGATTTGTTTTGTCTCTCCTAGCCCCAGTTATCGAACTCTGGTACATGGCCTTGTGGTCCGAGTTTCTGCAATACAACCGTACCTTCGTGGACCCTTATATTCCTCGCTGTATTCTTCTCCTTGGAGTCTATGTTTGTCCTAAATATATTTGCGCCATCGACGTTTTCATCCACATCACTCTATAGATCGGGAGTCTCTTCATCGGCATTGTCCTTTAATTTTTTTGACGTTTTGCCTTTTCAGCTTTCTAGTCGTCGCCAACGATGGTATGTATGCTCCTTCGATTGCGTTTCTTATCGTGTTTCTGGGCCTCGTTCTCCGCGATATATTCATTCTCCACTATCTGGGTTTCCACTCCACATTGACTTGGTCGTTTTTAGGACTTTTTCTTCCCGTGCGTTATAGGTCCACGATTTCTGCTTCCTCACGTCCCCTTCCTTGACGAGCTTCTCCATATCGTCACCAGTATCATTGTGCTCATCATTTTTCTGGGAGCGTGGCAGTTTTCCACGTGATATAGTTTTGTGATTGCGCCACATTAGCGCTTCTACCTTGTTTTTCCTTTGCCTGGAATGATTGACTATATTTACCATTTTTGCTTCCTTCTAGGTGTCAGTCTGTCCTCGATACGCCGTGCATGTCTGCAACTTCTGACCATTCCCTTCTCTGTTTCTTGTTCAAGGAGCTTCATGTTGTCGACTAATTTTACTTGAATCGACTTTATATCCAATCTGTGGGCTACTTTGAACTTTTCTGGAACCCTCTGCGAGTTACTCTTCATGGCACCTCTTCCACCGACTGTTCCACCAGGATGAGCGCTTGTCTTTTACCTTTTAAGGTGCTCCTCTTGGCAGTTGCTGAATCCAATGACGAGATGGTGGATTCCTCGCCGAGGAGAGCTAAAATTCGAGCTAATCTCTTCGGTCAGAAAAGATAGACAGTTGCCAATTTTAAGTACGCCTTACCGCTGCTTATGGTGCCCACGGAAGTGGCCACTTTATCCTCCAGTTGCTTTGGTATGTCATCGGATTCGATATTCGGTGTTGTCTACCTCCAATTCTCTGTTTCGTCATCTTTGGAGGTTTTTCCTGGTGAAGAGGAGTATGATGCCACCTTAAACACTTCTTACATGTTGGCGCCTTACAGCATGATCTTATATGTCTTTCTGTGCCATAGCCCATTTGCCGCCGGTGCTGGCCTTTTTGAATTTAGGACAATCAAAAATCCAATGTCCCTCATGGCTTACCAGTCACTCTGAGCATCGCATCTGTTGGATTTCATTATCTTGGAGGGCTTGTGATCGTTGAGTTTTCCCTTTTAACTCGTGCGCTGAGTTGGCACCCAAGCTCCTAGGATACTTAGAACTTGGGGTTCGTAGGGACCATCGTGGGAACCGCTGGTTTAAAGTGTTATCCGGTATATCATTCCACGCATCTACAATTCTTTCTTTGAGTTGATCCACGTTTTGAATCTCTGACTTTTCCTGACCGTAATCCGCCCTTGCCAGGATCTGCTACAGGTTCTTAATGGGGCTTATATCTGGACTTACAGCTGACCATCGTAAAAGTGTAATTCCATGCTCTTGAAACCACGCTGTTGTTGCTTGTGCTGTGGGGATAGGAGCATTGTCTTGTTGAAATATGGCATCTTCATCCTCTGTTAGGGTTGTGGGGTGGAAGTAGGTGCCTAACATGACACGGATTCACTTAAATCCCCAATTCTTATCCAGTCGAAGTAGTACGAAAAATAAAAAATGCACTGTGGTAGTTTTACTGGTGAATGTTTTTCTTTATTCTTACTTTTTAATAAGTTAAGGAATGACGGAAGAAAGATTATAGCACTGTAGACGTCCTCTCGTATTATTGTTCGATTCCCTTCCCACACACTGACTACTATTTGGTGATATATTCGCCCGAAATAATTTAATCTGATTACAGAAATTGCGCGATAAAGAATTATAACCAACCGCTACCGTACCGACACGCTTGATTTTTTAATTTTGTGTGTCCACACACCACTGGCGACAAAATCTGACTCCTTAACGCGAGTATCCGAAAAGGGCTGAATTTTGACTCTGATCACGAGACCTTGAGACGTGTGTCCGGCTGGACGGTATAAATCTGACTCTCCGATGCAATCCATATCCGTCAGATTCAACGGTGGTGGATTACATCGGTGTGGGAGGATTCTCTATGTGTCCGTATAGGAGAAGTACGATGCCCTTTAGCCTGCATATCGGCAACGACGAAAATGCACCTGAATAAACATGAACTGGTGTAATGAATTGCAGGCATTATTGAGATACGTGATAGCGAAGATCGCCGAAGGAGGAAATAGGTTTCTGTATCCTAAATAAACAGAAACGCCATTTCGAGGTTCAAACGATGCGATGCTATATGGGAGCGTCGGCTGTTTACATAATCGCCCCAGATTAATACCATTGCAGGCAATCAATTTTTTCGCGGCGATAAGCAAGCCGAAGGTTTGGTCGCCTATGGCCAAGGCTATGATGACTTTTGTTTGATCTAATTAAATGGAACATGGGTATGATGGTGGGGAATTTGACCTCCAGATGTGCAAGCATACGCCTCAACCAGGGGGACCATGGACAGCGGTTGGTAAGTAGCATAAACACAGTGATGCTACTGTGTGTTTGTTTGTTTTACAGGCCGGAGCATCGTTAGGCATGATCTAGGGTATGATTGTCTAACGTCAAGCATATTCGTGCCCAAATCCCATGATAGATAGATAACCGATAAAGGAAATTGGTCGCAAGTGTTGCGAACCTCGGGATTGGGGCAATAAATGGTTATGAACCGTAGCGAAATCATCGGCTACAGCTGTTTCAACAATTACGCTGGCCAGCGAGTGTTTATCTATTATAATAGCTGACGAGCCGAGCCGATGGGGAGATGGAATGGTTCATATAATATGAAACGGAAAAATTCAATGTGATGCATACCTTGATGAGGTTTAACTTTCAGGTGAAAGTTATTTGAAAGACAGCTTACGCTGCTCGAATGCAGGTAAGTATAGTGGTTTATGGAGTGTGGGAAAAGCGGCTGATTTAAAGAACTGGGTGGTTCTTTGGGAAAGCTTTAAAGAACCGCCACAGGGTTATTTAAGGAAGAAGATGTTCTTTTAATACTTCCTAGTACTTTTTCGCGTCTTTTCTTCCAAAAATAAAAACCATTTCTGTTTTTAGATTTCCAATGAAAGCTGCCCACACCATCACTCCTCCTCCTCCTAAAGGGCTGTGTGACTTTTTTTTTCTTTCTTTCCTGAGATCATGCCAATAGTACTTGAAGCTGTGAGGCCGTGCAAATTAGATTTTTTTCTCATCACTGAAGATTTCACTGTGTGTTTTAGAGTATCGAATTCGTGAATCCTTATGTCGATGTTTGAGTGGTGGTTTGCACAAACACTTTCGATACTTCAAGTTGATTGAGGCACTTGGCCATTTCCTGATGAGGCTAGAATCGCAGTCCCAATTAAAACGTCGATGGGACGAAGGATCTCCTGTTTTGGACATTTCACGTAGAACGGCCCGTTTTACCGTCGGCGAAAATTCTATTGGTCTCCCAGATTGCACATTTCTTCCATAATTTTCAGTACCGACTTGTAGAAAATTCTTCACTACACCTTGAATGGGATTTATTTCATTAGCAATTAGTCGTTGCGTTATTCCAGTATTTTGTAAATCGACTACTCTTTGTTTTTCAATGTCCGTTAATTGTTTCCTGTGTGTGTTTTATTTAGAACTTAAAAAAATTTCACAGCGTAAAACAAGAATCGGTTTATTATCAACTCCAGACTATCTGCACGGTTTTTCAAGAACTTTTGATATACGAAGCTATGCGATACAACTAAGCCTGAGATCGAAAAAAGGGCCTGAGTTTATACTTTTTCACAGGCGAAATTTAGGTTATTTCAGAAAATTAATGACCATTCCTGGTAAAAAGCAATTAACCCATTGGAGAGTTTTCCCTGAGTTGATGTCGGTTGACAGTATTTTTTCACTAAACTAATTTATTACTCATTCCAAGAAAACTGAAAATTTACGTTTCGATCTATAATTTTTCACAGGTATTGTATGTATCTGTTGGAAGCGCCACAAGACCACAACCTGACCGAACATATTTGCTTGATCAGGTTTATCATCTTCTAATTGCCACCCTTTGCTTTCCAAATCCTACCAGTGTATACATTTAAATCCTGAATTCATATTTTCTGAAGGTATTATTAATGATACACCTGTTCTTATCTTTTCAGTTGGTACACACACAATGGACCAGGTCCGTTACCAGTACTCACTGGTGCAAGGATTCGTTTACTAGGTCCCATCCTAGCCATAGAAGCAGTAACATCTGAAGACTCTGGCGTTTACAAGTGTACAGCTGGGAACGTCGGTGGGGAAGCAAGTGCTGAGCTTCGTTTAAGTGTTGCCACTCCAGTTCAAGTAGAAATCTCGCCAAATGTCCTGAGCGTCCATATGGGAGGTACAGCGGAATTTCGTTGTATTGTAATGAGCAATGGCAGCCCGGTGGGCATGCAAAATATTTTATGGTACAAAGATGGACGACAACTACCAACATCTGGGCGAATCGAAGACACCCTAATTGTAACAAGGGTAAGCAGAGAAAATAAAGGAATGTATCAGTGTGTGGTTCGTCGGCCAGATGGAGACACCTTCCAGGCATCAGCTGAGCTTCAACTTGGAGGTAATTAAACATAAGACAATGTTTACGCCTACTCATTATCTCTAGCATTAGGGGTAGAAGCTGCCTGGCTTCTACTCCATTACATTGTGGTTTTATGGTTTCTACTAAGTGAAATAGGAATTAATGAGGATTTAGCCCAGTTCGTCTGTAACAGAATGGTGATGCTAATGATGATGGTAATAGGACTGTATCTGCTGGCGTTGAAGAAGGAATACAAATAAGAAAAGTAACGTAGTCAACGGCAACGGAGAGTAATTTATGTAAATCTTGAAATAATAAGGTCTGTCAGCTTCCATATTCTTGTCATACATCACATTCCGTTCTTTTGTTTTGGAAAAGAAGAGCTGACAATGAACTTCGTTCCTTCAATCGGTCAATGTCAACGGACATCGGCAAGTAATTGAATCGTGCTCAAGCAAAACTAAAACACCATCTAATTATTCCTTAAGAAAAGTTATGTAGTCGCAGGAATCGACATTTTTCGATGAAATTATAGCTCGTTTATAGCACAGCACAAATTCTATAGCCCACACCAATTAACTTAACCAGTGTGTGCACAATGTGAAAGGCTAAAATAAATGTACCCGTGTGTATGTGCTTCATGGCAACTGCCACGACGAGATTAAGAATATTTTGAATTCTATTTTCTCTCCAGATTTTCTTAAGGAATTCGTGTAGTTCACACGTGCTGTTCCTGCCTGAAGAAGAAAAATTACATAGACGTGCGGCACACAACGCCAGGCAATGACTTTCACCAAGGATATTAAGGCATTGTGATAGACCACACTTTTCCTTCCTTTTCTATTTTATTTGCTTGGAGAATTATCAGTGTCCGTGATTTGCCATTGATGGGAAGAAAGGAAAATTTATTCAATATCAAGAATTTGTGAGTGGAATCATAATACGTTGAGAGCATAGGAATGAAGAAAGTCGTGGGGGTTATTAAAAGGCAGACTAGCCATCTGGAAAAAAGGATGCACGTGTATGATGTAATTCTGACAAGTGGTAGCAAGAAGGAGCCTTGTCAGCAAATTAAGACATAGGATTCTGTGCTATCCAATCACTGGAGAAACAATGGGTATTCAATGATGCTTACTCGTCCGCAGGGAACATTTTGTTACAACGACTTCGGAAATAGTGTTCTTAAAGGTTCTTGAGAAGAAGGAAGCATTATCTTTAAGGCGTTTGCATAAGGATTAAATATGTGTCCCAAGTTTTCTCATAAGACGTCGAATGGGCGATGAAACCTTCCCTGGAAAACATACTTGAAGAGATCTATTAAAAGTATCGTATATAATGAATACTATGAAGTAATTAGACAGGAAACAACTTTTGTAATTGTGAGGAGTGTACAAAAATTCGCACACAAAGTAATTTTAATAGAAAACTTTTGAATAAATCTCCTCGTAGTTGATGCCTGTTTTGTGGGACGATTATTGCGAAAATAAGGAGTAAGCGGTCTTACAATTGCAATTACCGACTAAATATTACGGTAGCAATTATTAATAATTTCCAAACGTAGCTTGTTCGTGAACTTGGCCACGATTAAATGCAAACTTCGACTAACGTTTTGACATTGACAGATCGTGAAAAAAGTTTAAGGATGCGTTCGTGTTAAAATACAGTATTCGCATGTCCCTTTTGAAAAGTTCTTCATTATAAAATGCTAGCACGGCTTCAACGTTGACAGTCTTTTCCACACGGACCCGATTCCGGGGACACGAGCTGTAATTATTTGGTTTCTCATCCAGTTGTCGTTCCAATGTTGTCTTGTGTTAATGAATAAAAACTCCAATGCATAGCCGTTGTCTATGATTTGCGTAATTGAATCTAAGATGCTGTATATCCTTCTCTTTCAATTTAAGTTGCCACTTAAATGGCAAAATCGTGGCATAATCATGCCTTGAAAAACTCAGTGAAATATTTAAGAACTCTAGAGGTTCAAGAAAGCCTTTACCTTGTTGGATTTAGCCACGATTTTTAAGGCAATTGTTTACTCAAAATTGTAGTGCCTTTTCCATATTTGGTCAAAAGTATCCAAATGTAGTATTGTGGCGGTTCCGCTAAACCCCACGGCCCGCTTACCTGAAAAACCCCCATATCTTCCATCCAATCATATAATTTCGCACCTTAAATGCTTGGCGCATCTAGGATTATCTAAGGTATTGTGGCGGTGCCGCCAAATCCCACTGTTTACCCCCCTAAAAAAACCCCATAATCATCACCCAAGACGCTCAAGTCCTCGCCAATGCATTCGCATTCGGCACCTAAAAATGCTGCACGCATTTAAGAGATCAAATCTATGATCTTTAAGTCCCTGTAAAGAAAACTTACCTTCATGCATTCTCTTCGCATACCACTGCTCCTTAAGATTTCTTTATTAGCTTACCAGGAATTTCCAATCAATTTCGGCATCTACGTCGCCAGTCAAATTTCCTTAGATGAATTCCGGTAAACAAAATAATTAGATTTACATTCATTGTAACCTTCATGACAGGGATCATAAATACTGCGCCGTCTATTTTTCCCAGCCGCGCCATGTGTACAACAATGTTCCCTATATACACCTTGGCCGGCGACTTACACCCTAGGGACCAAAGCAAATACGTATTCAGCGTCTCTTGCATCAATTAAATCCTACTGCATATTCAAATGCAAATAGGAACTGGATACCTACCCTTACTATCGTATCCCATTAACACCTTTTTACCAACGTCCGTCGTAGCGACGTTGCATAAACATGACCCACATTACGGCGCGAACCATTTGGTCGCCTTTTCCTTTGTTCTCGCCGACTGCCCTTCTCGTCTTTCCACTGCTTTCGAATACGTGCAACAACATCGGAACTGAACGTCCACACACACACAACCATGATCTCGACTACGAGATCTGGTTTTCTTGTTACCACAAGAGAGACTCTACGTTACACTTGTGGGAGATAAAACATATCCTTGGTAAGAATATATTCACACCCTTAAGAGAAACGTTTTTCTCTCTCTTCCTTTTTTCCTTAGCGAAATCATCTCTGCATGAGATGACGATCGCTGAGTCTTATTCCATCCTTCGACCACGCTGGTCGCAGCACTCCCGCTCTCCGCCGGCAGCGGAGAAGCGTAATAAAATATTTCGAGTTGTGTTCGTGTTCGAATTAGTTTTTATATTTCAAACAGTGCCACCGTAAAATGTTAGTACGCAATAAGTAAAGGAAACGGAGCAATAATCCGTGGATTCCAACTAGTTATCATCATAATAGAGTTTTTTTTCCCTTTTAAAAATAAAAAAAATAAAACTAAACCAAATGAAACCAGTGTTTTAATCTGTCGTGCTGCGGTTCCTGATAGTGTTTTCTCTTTTGCTTGGTGATCGTGTTTGTGATTGACTTTCGTATTCGGCGTAACAATCGACGGAACTATAGCTTAGTGATGGGGAGTGAAGTGAACCGTGGGCCCGTGTCCGGCATAATACTTCTCCACCCCCACAGTATAATCTAAAAAGTCCCTAGAAAAGAAAACTTGCCTTTCACGCATCTCTCCACATACAATTCCTGTAGGATTTTTTTCTTACCTTATCAGGAATCTCAAACTAATTCGGCGCCTTCTCTGCCAAGCAAATCCCCCTAGACGAATTCCTGAAAACAAAATGATTCGGTTTGCATACAATGTAACCGTCATGACAGGGACCATAAATATTGCGCCGTCTATTTCCCCCTGCCGCGCCATGTGTACAACAATGTTCCCTACATACACATTGGCTGGCGACTTACACCCAAGGGACCAAAGCAAATAGGCGTTCCGCGTCTCTTGGCGTCAATTAAATCCTACAGCACAAACAAATGCAAATAGGAATTCAACACCTACGCTTACTGGCGATGCCATAAACACCATTTCCCAGTAACCTAGCTAAAACCCATTAGGACATTTCCACATCGCATCGTCGTCTCTTTGTTTAGCCGCGACGCACATGTTCCAACAAAGATCCCATTAGCATCCGACGATTTCGGTTTTATTTGCTTTACCGAAATCGTATCCCATGAATGCACTTTATGCCCCTTCTTTGTTCTAGGTTCGTTCTCATCCATGAAAGAACCATGCACACATCCCACCATGATCACCATAGCGAGTGAGCTCTGCACGAGCAAGATATCGCTGAGTTGTATTCCAATCACCGATCTGGTCGGTGCGTTTTCCGCTCCCCGTGGCGCCCGGGGATGTGCACACCCTGAGTCGAACAAGTCTCTGGGCGAGTGCTAAAGTCTCCTTGTTAGTTAAGTCCTCAGTAACACACCAATTCTTTGTACATGTGAATTAAATTAAAACCGAGTTAAAAAAAACAAACAATTCCAGAGTGCTTGTACTCGACTAGTTATACTCCGTGAATGTGTACCACGTTTAAAATAAACATAAACATTTTTTTCATAAATTAAAATTAAATTAGAAACGGTGATCACCGGCAATAAAACCAGTTACATTAAACTACATACAGTGCCTTTCATTAACTTTCGCACCGGTGCCAGTAGTGTGTTGTTTTTTCTGTGCTGCATATCCTAGTGGTTCATTTTCCTTTCTTTTCTGGTGAACGGTTAGTGGCGGACCTTTCCTTGTTTTGGTGACAATTGCTGCGGCTGAGCTTTCGTTTCGTGATGGGCAGTGAAGTGAATTAGCGCCGTGCGCCGGTGCAACATACTTCTCCAACCCACAGTATCCCTCTACATAGCCCTATTTAGCATAATTCAATTAACGTAATATTAATTCAATTCATATCGCACGAAATCTGCTCTTAATCGTGTCCTCTTTAATTGCCTAGCCACGACGTGCAGTCATTTCCCAGTCAAGCTATAGGTTATCGAATTACGAGTACACGGCTTTTGAACCGTATCGTATATCGCCATTCATATTCATATCCAAAAGCAAACACCTGACATGGGAGATTCACTAGTTATTGCTGGAGCCTGCAAAAATGCAACGCCTGCAAACGTGCCACAGAATGTGGCAATTGCCGTACGCCAACAGGGAATTCCCATAAAAATGCTGACGCCTACGAAGAAAAGGCACATGGATAATGATGAATTGCCATCGGTAATTCAAAGTGACGAAACAAATTGCTTGAACCAAGGCTTACTGCACTTTAAGTGGACCAATTAAGCGAAATATCGTTTAAACGAATATCAATTAAGTGGCCATACCAATTAAGTAACGCAAATGACTCGTACCAGGCAATCGTACTCGATATGGGGCAAAGCCGTCTGAGCGGAGCTGCAGCAGAAGAAGAGTGCATCGTCTGCGATTCTTCCCGAATAATTTGGGTATAAAAGAATTGGTTGCAAAGGAAATAACTCAGACATAACTGCTATTTACTATACTATTCTAAGCTAACATTGTCCTCCCATCTCCGTCACGGCCGCCCTGTCGGTCTCTTTTTCGTTGGCTTACCGTCAAGAATTATATGCACGGTCCTATCGTTGCCCATTCGCGCCACATGTCCGGCCCATCTTAATCTCCGCGACTTGATTACTCTCACTATTGTAGGTTTGCGGTATAGCTCATCCAATTCGTTGTTATGGAGTTTCATCCATTGTCCTGACTCCTCGTCATATTTGCCGCTTAAGATACACCATGAGACTTTATTCTCGAATACGCGGAATTTGTGTTCTTCCCGTTTTGTGAGAGCCCATGTTTCGCATCCGTATAGAACAATCGGCATGATTATGGTACTATAGACACGGAGCTTTATATTACGTGATAGCAGTTTGGATTTCAGCAGTTTACTGACTGCATGCCAACTAGCGTTGCCGGAGTGTAATCTTTTGTTAATTTCCATCGACATTTCGTTACTGGCCGTCAGTATTGTTCCCAGGTATTTAAATTCTTTGACATTTTCGAATATCTTGCCCCTGATGTTTATGCCTGCTCTCGCCATAATCATATATTTCGTTTTGTCTTCATTTATTTCTAGGCCCTCCTCTTCTGGCGCTTGCATGATGATTTCACTGTTTTTACTTACAGTTTCTAGATTATCGCCCAAAACGGCGATGTCATCCGCATATGCGAGCACTTGTGCGACCCCGTTCAGGGATGGGCCGGCCATGTTGTCGTCTTGTATCTTTCTGACGACGTACTCGAGGACAAGGCTAAAGAGGCATGGTGAGAGGCCATCGCCCTGTTTTAGTCCGTCCCGGATTTCAAATGGTTCTGAGAGGTTGTCTTCTATTCTAACTCCCCCCTTTCTTTTCGTTCATGCAAATTTGAATAAGGGCGGCATATTTTTGTGGGATTCCCAGCTCAACAACAATATGGTAGAGTCTTTGCCTTGCGACTGAGTCGTAGGCTTTTTTGAAGTCAACGAACAGTTGGTGAACCGTCTCTCCGTATTCCCACTTCTTTTCCAGTAGTTGCCTTACTGTGAACATTTGGTCGCTCGTTGACCGGTTCCTACGGAATCCGAATTGGTAGTCTCCCAATATGTCTTCTGCGTACGGTGTGATTCTCGCCAGTATGACATTTGTTAGTATTTTTTATGTAGTTGGGAGCAATGATATTCCTCTGTAATTTTCGCAGTCTGATCTGTCGCCTTTTTTGAAAATGGGGATGACTATTGAGGTTTTCCATTCTTCCGGAGTGACTTCCTTATCCCATATTGTTTTGATGAGCTGGTGGATCTTTCGAGCGGTTGCCTCTCCTCCATGTTTCACAAGCTCTGCCGGTATGCAGTCGACTCCGGGAGCCTTGTTGTTTTTCAATCGATTTATTGCGTCTACAACTTCGTCGAAAGAGGGCTCTGGGATCTGAGGCTCGGCTGTATGTACGTCTGGTGGGTTTGTTTGTAGTTGATGGGTGCGCACATTAAGCAGGTTTCCAAAGTACTCCTTCCATCGTGTCACGATATTGTTTGTTTCTGTGACCAGACAGCCGTTTGTGTCTCGGATTATTTTGGCTCTCTCTCGGTAGCCATTTCTTATCGAATTTATGCCGGCATACATGTCTTTGATATTCTTTTCTCTGGCATTTTCTAGGATTTTTTCCACCGAGTCTTCTCCCATTCGCGTTTTTTGCGTTTGAAAAGTATCGTTTTCTCTTTCCGAATTGTCGCGTATCTTTCTGCGTTGACTTCATCATATCTTTCTAAGTGGATCACTCTGAGGCGTTTGCGTTCTTTGATCTTCGCCCTGCACTCATCGTCAAACCAAGGCTTGGACTTAATTGTTTTCTTAAATCCTAATAACTTTTGGGCTGTTTGTTTGATTGTGTCTCTGATCGATGCCCATTTAGTGCCTAGATTATTGGTTTCCTCTTCCTCACTACTCCCATTCTCTAGGATGCTAAATCTATTCGTTAGTTTCTCTCGATATTCAGCCCTTTTGCGTAGGTCCTTTAGTTTATCAATGTCGAGATTTTTGCTTGTCTCCCGTGATTGCTCATGTGAGTTTCCTGCGAGCCGATTTCTAATTTTGCCCATCACTAGGAGGTGATCGGAGTCGCATTCTGCTCCTCTATATGATCTTACGTCAAGAATCTCCGAGTGGTGTCTTTTGTCTATGAGGAAGTAGTCTATTTGGTTACGCGTTACGCCGTCGGGTGATATCCATGTGGCTTTATGGATTTGCTTGTGCTTGAACATCGTGCTTTTCACTCCCAGATCTTTGGACCTGATAATTCGAATTCCATTATCATTTGAAACGTCGTGTGGGCCCTCTTTACATACAGTTGGTTGGGAGATGTCTTCCTTTCCAATTCGCGCATTGAGGTCGCCGAGGAGGATTTTAACATCGAATGAAGAGATCCCATCCAATACTTCCTCTAAGGTCTTGTGGAATATGGCCTTCGTTTCTTCGTCCGTAGGTTCTATTGGGGCGTGTACGTTGATAAATACATAATTGTACCATGGTCCCTGTATTTTTAGGACCGACATTCGGTCATTAATAAATTGCACATCTTTTACATGGGGCGTAATCTTATTGCTTATGATGAAGCCAGAGGTTTTGTGTATAGGTACCTCCACACGCCAGTGTGAACCCGTTGATTTCGATTACTTGATATGGGAGTCGGAATCCCTGAAGTGCGACGATGTCGGTGTTTTCTTGATGATTTGTTCCCCTATGGTAGTGTCGGCTCATCACACCTACGCCTACCGGGGTTTTCGTGAGATTGTTTTTTGTATATTGATTATTCATTTTCGTTCCCACGAGTCTTGGGGTTTCAAATAGTCCGCCACATCAGTGTCCCTCTTTGATATGGCACAGTGACGCGTAACATCCTGGATTAGGGATGGTAGATCTTTGTGTGTTACCCCGCGCTAGCCTGTCTGACATGGGTGGCCCTACTGGAAGCGTATGCTTCCGTCAGCATAGCCTGAGTGATTCATTGCAGTTTAACTCCCCGCACCACGTCAAGGTTTTTACCAAGCGGGGGAACTCCGACGTAAGTAGTCAGTTAAATTGTGAATAACTAAACTAAGGCCACAATTAAAATAAATAATTAAATTAAGGTAGCAGGTAAACCAAGTATTACAAACGCAAATAAAAAATATCGTATTTAAACATTGACTTTTCTCTAATGTAACTGTCCACTTACTCCCTCTTCCTTCACTATTGATGGAGCACGGCGAGACGCGTTATAGCATAAAACAGCTGTGCATGTGTTCGAAAGTATGGGAAGTCGAGCAATGAAAACTTAACGTTAAACGGTTGATATTAAGACAGCAAAGAGTCGTATATGCATCTCTCTTGTCTCCAAACATTACCACAAATGTAGCTTCAGTGCAATCAAAAACTACGATTTCTTTTTCCTACGTGTTTACCCACGAAATACCATCACTTGGCACGTGCCCACAGGAACTACCAAAATATCATTAAACATCGAGGCATATATAGAGAATCTTTCTTCTGTTGAAATTCACGAGCATGGAATTTTTTGTCATGTGATTTGTTGCCGCATGGTTAAAACTATTATACTATTAGCAATTACGTTGGTTTACCTGGTAATAAAATTGCTAGTTTATTGTTATTCACTACGAGACTTTTTATTTCAAGACCATACGACTTTCTTGGATTTTTGTCCTATTTAACTGACAATGGGATTTCAACTTCCAAGAGCAAGCCAAGATATTGCAAAATACTAAAGATCTCACCCATGTGACATATATGTGGAGGCTATTACTTTCAACAACAAGGCGTCTCAGGATTGTAAGGAATTTAAATAGTTTTGAGGGTTCTACAAAGGATGGCGTAACTAGCATTATCATTTTTTCGGACCAACTTGTAACTATACTAATGTTACAGTGTCATCATCATCATCATTATCGGCACTACAACCGGGAACCGGTCTTGGCTTTATTTAGCAAGTCCTATTGTTAAATTTTCCATAATGACTTGTTTTTTCCCGGCAAGGTCGTTAGTCTCCCCGACCGGGAATCGAACCCCGGTGTCCTGTGTGACAGGCGGGTATACTAACCACTATACTATCTAGGAGCTATTTGCGTATTAAAAATGGCCTTTTTGACACCAGCGGCAAAGAACCGAAAGGGAAGCCAGTAAAATTTGAATACGCTGAGTTGGAGGCGGTAATCTACCAAGACCCATGCCATTGTTGTGCTTTGCAAAGTTCTACCATTTCCCGGTCACTCCCTAAAATCCGAAACCAAATACATATCTAATAATCCAAATTAATATTGAATCAAATGCACGACAAACCAGAGTTTTACTTATCATGCATAAACATAAATTCCCAAAAGTCATAATATAATGAAATGAGTACCTTCAAATGCATTTCCTGATCATAACTTCCGTGGATTTGTTTCCCCAAATTCCCATATAATTCCTTAGAAGTTAATTCCAATCGAACTGCATGACAAATCGTGTCTGTTCTTCCAGGAATATTTAAGTATGTTTTCAAGATAAATCTCGACGAGAGTTTATATAAACACGCAATGCATCCTGGTTTCGACGGCCAAGCTTTCATCCTATATCGCTCCTCGCTTGCATCAGCAAAATTTATGAAAAGTTCATATACAAGAAGCTAAACAACATTATCAGTGCCAAGAACCTTAAACCTGATTTCCAATTTGGATCTAGAAGAGCGTACCACACGGCTCCATTCTAAGTCCTATCTTATTCTATATCTACACCTCACATATTCCTCGCCCTGTGGACGGGAGAATAAACCAGATATGCTATGCGGATGACGTCCTAGTGAAAACGTCATTCAATAGGATTCAGAAGACCGAGGACCTTCTTGTACGGGAGACTTGCGCTATTGACCCTTCTCTCCTTCGATCTCTTTGGACCCGACCAGCACAATTTCTTCTTCAGTACAAAACTGAAGAAAGCATCCTTCCTAATAACATTCCCCTTTATAATAGAGGATTCCTGGACTCGTTCAATAGGGTCTACTGCTAACACACTACAAACACGCACGCAAGGTACAAGACAGCACAAATGGACACACACACGCGCACACGCACACAGAGAGAGAGAGACACACATACACCCAAGATATGCAAAATATTACCACACAGGGGATTCATCACTGGCAAATTGGCGAAGAAAGCCCAAAAAATGGATGAAAAGAGAAGGACCTCGATGCGGAACTGCTCGATTATATACTGGAAGACCAAATCGCACAGTTTGATGCAGAGGCCGATGCGATCAGGCAGCCTGGAAAAGTCATGAAGTGGCTAACTACCGCATGTGATGCTTCTATGTCACGAAGAAGACAACCAGCAGGGGCTATCAAAGCAGTGTATTGATGGAACTCAGAAATCGCCCATGTGCGATCGGAGTGCAACAGGTTACGACGCTTGCAACAAAGAGCAAGAAACAGTAACACCTGCCCACAGTTGCATGCGGAATTCGTCAACAAACGGAAAGAGTTGAGGAACGTTGAATTAAATAACAACCCATGGGGCAGCGCTTACAGGATAGACATGAAAAGACTACAGAACAACAATAGTCAAATGCAAAAAAGCAAAACTGGCATGGCAAGAATCGCTGCTGTCCTCTTCCCGCAGTGTGATGAGGTGTTGAGAGTGCAAGAGGAGTGGAGTATCACTGAAGGAGAGATACCTCCCGTGACCACAGAAGAGGTGTTCTTGGCTGCAAGGATTGTCAAAAAAACAAGACCCCGGGACTGGACGGTATCCCTAACGCTGTAGTGAAGACTGCTTTAACAAAAAAACCGGAAGTCTTCAGCAGTCTCTTCACAACCTGCCTTCAAACAGGACAATTTCCCAAACGATGGAAAAAACAGCGGCTTGTGCTTATACCAAAAGGAGTCAACAATCCAGTGGCGCCATCGTCTTATCGCCCGTTGTGCATGTTGCACACAATAGGAAAACTGCTTGAGCGAATAATTGCCACTCGCCTGGAACAATTCGATCAGGGGACATCGGGGCTCTCTGAATCGCAGTATGGGTTCCGGAAAAGTACATCAACCGGTAAGGCACTATCTGTGCTGTATGCGACATCGCTCGCAATGCGATAGCTGGAGCACGATGGCTAGGTGGTACAAAAAACAAATATTGCGCGGTGGTGACACTAGATGTTAAAAATGCGTTTAACTCGGTGAACTGGAATCGGATTCTAGAAGCGATGCGCGATCGACAAGTCTCACGCTACTTGGTGCGTATACTAGCAAACTATCTCTCGGATATAAGACTGCTGTATGATACAGATGAGGGACCACAGGAATATAAAATAACAGCGGGCGTACCTCGAGGATCTGTATTAGGTCCGCTGTTATGGAATATAATGTATGAAGGTCTGCTCACGGTCAATGTACCGGAGGGGGTTAGAATCATTGGGTACGCTGATGATTTTGCAATAGTAGCCGTAGCTAAACATCTAGATGACCTGGAGAATATTTGTTCCCAAGCAATCCAGAGCATTAAATGCTGGCTAGATATGACCGGAATGAAACTAGCTGGATATAAGACGGAGGCAGTTTTAATAAGCAGCCGCAAGAAAGTTGAACACCTTGATTTGGAAATAGAAGGACAAATAATCAGATCCGGTCCCTATACTAAAAATTTTGGTGTTGTACTCGACAACAGGTTGAGCTTCAAGGAACACCTGAGGAAAACGAGTGAAAAAACGGCAAGAGTATGCAAGGTTTTGGCGAGACTGGTACCCAATGTTGGAGGACCCCGGCCCCACATAATGAAACTCATAACCAGTGTCAAAACCTCCAGTATAATGTATGCAGCTCACATATGAGTAGGAGTCGCACACTGTAAGTCGTACATGACGGGAGTGAACTCAGCGCATAGGCTGGCATCACTAAGAGTATGCTGTGCATTCCGAACGGTATCCGAAGATGCTACAAATATTTTGGCCGAGAGGACACCACCTGACATTGCAGCTAAGGTAAACGCTGTATTACATAAGGTCTCCCAAGAGAATCGTTGGAGAATGCGGCCATAATTAGAGCTCTCAAGCCTAAGAGAATGGCAACGAAGGTGGGATTCTTCCACCAAAGGAAGAAGGACCCACACCATGATACCTGATATAGAAACATGGGTGAAAAGAAAACATGGCGAGCTGAATTACTACTTGACTCAGCTAATATCAGGACATGGATGCTTTCGGCAATACTTGCACAAGTATAAACATGTGAATCCCCCATACTGCTTGTACTGGCGAAGGCAAAATAGAAAATGCGGAACACGTACTCACAGAGTGCGTGAGATTTGAGACCGCACGAACGATTTTACTGAGACGTATGAGACGGACAGTTACTCCGGGAGGAGTAATAGAATACATGCTGAGTTCAAAACAGGCATGATACGTAAGAAATGGTATTCTCTGTGAAATGATGCAGCAGTTGCGTCGCGACGAGCGGAGTAACAGGTAAACTCCGTTCCGCTCCGCGATGGAATATCTAAAATAAAGTTCCGCGGGGATCAACGGTAATATGAGCCTGGTGGGACGTGGTTTTAGTCGGTAAAAACCCGGCATGCCTTTGGATCGGTCCAGAGGTATCTTTTGAAGATTTCCACCTTCCTACCGAAACCAAAAACAAAACAAAAAAAAATGCATAGGTCACTCAACTATCATTCTTGGGTTTTCATTCGCCCAGGGGCAGCAATTCTGCTTGTTGAGGTTTGTTGCAGTGGACCCCATAGCTGAAGCTAACTTCACCCGAGAACTGGCCATTCAATCAGGCCACTTCATGCATATATTGAGTGTACTGGCGACGAGAAGCTGCAATCTCTCTACCTTATAAGCGTGCATGTTCAAGTCATTTGTTAAAATTTTGAACAGCACGGCCGGTGTAAGGTTCAATTCCTTCGCAAGATGGCGAATGGATCTGTACCGATACTCAACTAAACTATTGCTCACAGGAGGAAAATTATCGTTCTTACGAGACACGCGAAAGAGGATGTTATAAACATACCCAGTGTTTTTCTATTCCTTTACGATTTTCCAAAGCTCGGTAAGTTGTTTATGGTGACTGAAAAAATATCAATCCACCGTTCAATTTTCCAATGTTTCTATAAAGTTCAGCGATGAAGTGAAGAACGCGATTCGAACTCATGAAAGGAACAGGTTACAACCAAAGCATCATCACACCTCCATATGTACACTAGAATGTTTACGACTCAACTTAGGCCGTTGGCAATGATTTGTTAGACCAAATGATGCTTTGTTTCCTAGTCATAGAAGAATTTTTCGCGTTAAACAGAAATGCAGTCATTGCTTGTCCTCTTAAATTGCCTCATACAGTGCTTTCTATGAAAAGAATGCAATGAACATCAAATTATAGTGAAGGAAACTAACAATTATTAAAACAAAAGATATTTGGTAATCTGATTAAAAAACAGCTTTCCATCAGACATACGAGGTGTCGCGAAAGAGTAGTTTTACATTTATTAAAAAGTCCATACTGGGATAAATTAAATACAAAAATAGATGTTAATAAAAAAAATACCTTCTTATGCAAAGAAATTGCCATAGTTCGCCTTTACATTTTACAAAACTTTATCTCACCGTTTCTCTCAAGTTTTGTGCAACGCACCGTATGGCAATACCGGTAACCACATTTCAGTTTACAAAGAGACATTTAATGGCACTACTGTTCCGCTTCTTCTGTTTGCAACGTTTCCTATTCAGAAGTATTTTCAGAGTTTTCTCTTCATCCCTCGCCATCCAATCCAGTCTCCTTCTTTTTCCTGCTCACCACCCCTTTCTGTTTACCTATTATAAACATTTGTCTTTTAGAAAATTATCTTACAAATTATTAGACGTATCTACTAATTTAAAATTCATGATTCGCAAGTCCAGGGACTTTTCCCTCCCTTTTAAATGTCATTCTCCCAGGGAGAGCTTCCTTTTTAATAACCCATTAAATCTACAAATTATTTGAAAAGATTTCCCCTTGAAAAACAGCGAAGTAGGGAATTCAATATTCACTCCAAAGTCATTTAATTCCGGTTGGGTTATAATTGACTTTGAATACACCTTTATGCGGCGTTGGTGTCTTATGTCTCTGAGAGTAATTTTGTGTAGGAGTATTCTATAGGACATTTTTTCTTAAAGACCAAACACCAATCAAGCCTATTCGTGAGGATAATTGAAAGCCTTAATAAGTCCTGACACGTTTTCATTCCTCAACAGAATAATGTAGAACAAAAAGGACGACATTTTGCCGGCTTGTGAGTTCCTATCCAACACGTACGACACAAGAGCGTACGCCTAACCTTTGGCTTTAAATACCTGACTTTCATTTGCCACGTAGGTATTTATTTAAAAATCGTCCTGCATCTCTGGTAAAGGAAGACAGACGTATTCATAGGTACACGTGTACATGTCGCAGCTAATCCCCGGCGAAGGGGCCATGAAGACCACTGACGACGTCTGAAGGGCGGAAAGTCAGACAGTGTGTGGTACTAATACTGAGTTTTACCAGTTTGCCAGCTATTAACTGAACCGTGAACTGATGGACGATTGGTTAATTGACTCTGATGAATGGATTGCGGTAGGTTCAAGTTGAATGTGCATAGGGTGAAAGGTCATTAGCCTGTGTGATAACAGCATCGGAAAAAGGATATTTTATTGTGTTGCTTTGTTTTCTGTTAGTTCCTTTTTTCCTTTTATTTAGTTCACTTCCTTTGTCGGGATTTTTATTGTGGAAGTTACGCTGCATAATTGTTTGGATGGCAAACTCGAATCATCGGCAAAAGGGTTTTTCTGATTGTAGTTATAGGATTTGTCTTTTGTTTTCACTGCAATTTGGAGTAAGTGTCTACTTGTAATTTGTAGCGTTTACAGTGTGCTTTTTTATTATAGACCGACGTTTTTATTTTTCTAAAGAACTTTCAAATATATTATAATTTTATAATTTATATTTTAGTGAATAGAATAGAATATGATGTCGGTAAGTGGCCACCTTTGGGCGTGGCACAAAGGAGAGCTCTTTAAAGCACATTTTTTGTAACAATTCCGCAGACTTCCGAAGTACTTTCAACAATTTCATTCCGGAATTTGTCTTTAAGTAACAAGGTTGTGGTAGGCTACCTACCGCCGTAGGAAAAGGGCGAGCGCGGGCAAATCAGGGATTCGCGGGTGCTGACCCCCGACCGCCGAACCCTGACCCCTGACCCCCGACACATGACCCCGACCCTCGACCCCGATCTTTGACCGCGACCCTTGAACCGACGAAACAAGAACACGCATTCATTCATATATACAATTAATAATATATCCGCAATTGATGTGCTTTCAAAAAAAGATTTGCTTTCAAAGTGTAACCGTCAACAGTTAGCTCGTCCATACCCCAAAAGCCAAAAGTTCACATACGATTAATATATCCACAATTAATATGCTTTCAAAAGAAAAACATACGCCGTCCTTTGAAAACATTTTAAAAAAGCCAACAAAAACTATTAAATCACCTTAATGAAAATCACCAAAGTAAAACACACAAACCTGATGACGCCATATTTGCATAGATCGAACCGACGAAACAAGAACACACATTCATTCATATACAATTAATAATATATCCGCAATTAATGCGCTTTCAAAAAAAGATTTGCTTTCGAAAGGTAACCGTCAACTGCTATACTTCTATAAAAATAAAACATACGATTATTATACCAACAATCAAAGTGTAGCCGACAACAGTTAACTAGTCCATACGCCAAAAGTCCCTCCGCAAGTTCACATACCCAAGATTTCAACACCACACAAATTCATTCATATACAATTAATAATATATAACAATTAATAATCCATACATCAAAAGCCCCCGTAAGTTCAACCAATACAAAAAAGCGCTCTCAAGGGGAGCTTTCAAGACAACGTGACAGCGAGTGGCGTCAATGCGGCAGAAACCCCATAAACACACTACTGAAGAGTACTGCGGTATATGTTTTTTTTTTTTTTTTGGTTTCGGTAGGAAGGTGGAAATCTTCAAAAGATAACTCTAGACCGATCCAGAGGCATGCCGGCTTTTTACCGACTAAAACTCCCTCCCGCCAGGATCATATTCCCGTTGATCCCCGCGGAACTTTCTTTTAGATATTCCATCGCGGGGCGCGACGGAGTTTACATGTTACTCCGCTCGTCACGTCGCAACAGCTGCATCATTTCACCGAGAATACCATTGCTTACGGACCATGCCTGTTTTGAACTCAGCATGTATTCTATTATTCCAGCCGGAGTAACTGTCCGTCTCGTATGTCTCTCCAAAATCGTTCGTGCGGTCTCAAATGTAGTATTCCAGAATACTACTGTCCTTATAATTATTAACTTAAACACTGAATCTCATTATTTATCTAACACATCCTTAAAACATTCTCCTAACATATCTAACATTCTCATTTAATATATATCCTAAATAAACATCCACTATATTCTATATCAAATCAGTTTCAGTACACTTCATACATGTCCCTTTTTTCATAACATGCCCCTTTTTTTCATTTGAAACATGGCTCTTTGATTTTGGTTCAAAGTTTGTTCAAAATTAAAAGTCACAATAGATTAAATAATAATTTGATAAAATTGATTTTGTTCAAGTAATAATTTACAGTAGATTAGAACACAAAGTTATATAAGAATAGGGAAAATTTCATTGTAAAGTCAGTTGAGTTTAGAGAGCGAGTCGAGAAGAAATAGAGATACAGAATAGATACAGAAGAGTCGAGTAAGATTAGAGAGAGAGTCGAATAAGATTGGAGATTAAAGATGAGAGATAGAAGACGAGAATAGAATACAGAGTTGAAGAAGTTATTAAAACAGAGTTGTAAAAGGAAGTTATTAGAACGGAATAAAGAAGAGAAATAAAAAGAAGAAATCAAGAGAATTATTAATATAAGAGAAAGAAGACGGACAGAAAGACGAGATCGAAAGTTTATATAAAAGGTCCACGCTCTTCCCTCTAACGAGGAAGCACGGCGTCCCGGACGTACAACACAAATCTCACGCACTGTGCCAGTACGTGTTCCGCATTTTCTATTTTGCTTTCGTAATACAAGTAGTATGGGGGATTCACATGTTTATACTTGTGCAAGTATTGCCGAAAGCATCCATGTCCTGATATTAGCTGAGTCAAGTAGTAATTCAGCTCGCCATGTTTTCTTTTCACCCATGTTTCTATATCAGGTATCATGGGTTGGGTCCTTCTTCCTTTGGTGGAAGAATCCTACCTTCGTTGCCATTCTCTTGGGCTTGAGAAGTCTAACTGTGGCCGCATTCTCCGACGATTCTCTTGGGAGACCTTATGCAATGCAGCGTTTTCTTTAGCTGCAATGTCAGGTGGCGTTCTCCCGGCCAAAATATTTACTGTGGTATATGTCTAATTTTGGATTTGTGGGGAAGAAGTTGAGTCGAAAAAGATAACCCAATTTCCAGGACACATAATCAGTCATTTTGCCCCCTCAATGGCTGAATCAGTAACTAGGTTGTGCCAAGCGTTTGATTGCGCATAGGTCGGTTCAACTGACGACTTTTGCCAATGTGACAGTTCGGCTCAATTACTAACCTAAATTAGCTTGGGTCTCCATACTTAGCCGCCTAATAAAATACCACACCACTAAGTTAAGGGTTCCGTGATATGGCTTGGAGAAGTCTTTGACAACCTTTCGAACCCAGCTGAGAAAGCCTGGTATCTCAAAGCGTTGGTTCTGTATTATAGGTACCTCTTTCCTGAGAGATGTAAAATAAAAAAAAATCCACAGCGCCTAATAGGAATTGATTAAAACATTCCAACTGACCCGGACGATTAGCGAATTTATACTTTTCTAAGATTCAATGGTCTGGCTGTTCATAATAACCGAAGGAGTCGACGATTTATTATAAGCGTTCTATATTGTGTCTTCTCTCAATTGGAGTCGACGAGATTGGCTTTTCTCTATTGTAGGAGAGCCGATCTGATTACATTTCAACAAGTGCGAACCGGTAACCGGTCGATCATATGAAAATGAAGAAATCAGCGTACTGTCCGAATATTAATATTTTTAATATCAATAGCAGAATAGGGTTGTCGCCAGGATATAACACTGAGGCACGCAGAATTAATAGAAAAGATATCTGCGGACTTGCCATCGACAATAACCTGAATCGGTCGATTTTCAAGAAAACTCTTCGTTCTTCTTGGGATACTCTGTAAGAATGAAGATCACTTTGTAAAAACGGTCCAAAGCCTTGGACATATTTAATACGACTGTTCTTAACTCACCAAGCTTTTCAATTGTAAATCTCCCGATTTTAGTTACAAACCATCAAACATAATGAGTATTGACAAATCATATGAGTGTGGGATTGTACACAAAACGTTATATGTATTAAATGAGATGAAAGAACTGAATGAACTGAATGAACTGAATGAACTGAATGAAATGAATGAAATGAATGAAATGAATGAAATGAATGAAATGAATGAAATGAATGAAATGAATGAAATGAATGAAATGAATGAAATGAATGGAATGAATGGAATTAATGAAATTAATGAAATGAATGAAATGAATGAAATGAATGAAAGGAATGAAATGAATGAAGTGAATGAAGCGAATGAAATGAATGAAAGGAATGAAAGGAATGAAATGAATGAAGTACATAAAATGAATGAAATTACTGAAATGACTGAAATGAATGAAAAAATGAATTTAAGAGTCCTGCTACAGAATATGTTGACAATGATTTAAGAGTCTGTAGAATTTCAAATATTTAAGCTCGGTGCTGACGACGTTTTCCATCACAGCGGACAATATGGAGAATAATACGAGGGCGGGCTGAAAAGTTTCCGCCCTAACAAAGATTCAAGACATTTTTTCTTAAAATGTATTTTTATTTTTCTACATAGTCTCCTTCTAACTCTATACACTTCTCTCAACGATGGTCCCATCTCTCTAACCCATCTCTCTAAATAGTACTCGGCGTTTTTCTCTGCGAAACAACTGTTCACGAAGGTGATTGCCTCATCATTTGACGAAAATCTCTATCCTCCGAGCGCAATTTTTAAATTAGAGAACAAAAAGATTTCGCTTGGAGCTAGATCTGGTGAGTAAAGTGGACGGTCAAGCAGATCAAACAGTAATTCGTGGATTTTCGCCATGGCAACCGCCAAGGTGTGAGACGACGCGTTGTATTGGTGAAACAGTATTTTCTTTTTCTGCAAATGTGAACGTTTTTCCGCAATTTCTGCCTTCAGTTGGTCAAGTAATGATGCGTAGTATGCTCCTGTAATGGTTTTTCCTTTTTGAAGATAATCGTTTAAGATAACTCATGGCTACCCCAAAAAAGAGTTGTGGGGGTAAGAGTATGTTGCCAACGTATGGCACAGGATTCACTGAACACCCCCGACAATTAGAAAGTAGTTCTTGCAGTTAACTATTTGAAATGTATACATATATATAAAGAATATATTATATACATATATATAAAGGCGAGCTGTCCGATTAAAGAATTTGAAGTTATCTCTTAAATATAAAATCCAATATATTTGCTTCCAAATTGAAATATTCACACACACTTAACTGAATTTGTTTGTTAGATGTCACATTTATTTTTTTTTTTCTTTATTTAATATTCTTTTATCAATTCGCGTTTCAGTGTTTATTCGCTCCGATTGAAAATATGTTTTTGCGGAAATTTATTGTAATTGGTAATCAATTATCAAAGAAAAAAAACTATTCACTATGCTTTTTGACGCGACGCGACCTTACGTTCTCGTGATTGAATAGCGACTGGTGTGAATTGGGGTTGAAATTCATATTTCTTTCTATACACAGAACAAACAAAAGAGACCACGCCTGTGCTCTCTCAACCTCACGCCCGTCAAAGTATGAGTAACTTTTGTTAATAGGGTAATTGACGGACATGAAGAATGAGAGAACAGAAAACATGATATGCTGTGATCTCGGGGTAGCTTTGGTTGTGTGTGTTGGTATCAGATGCAGCTACTGACCCAGTGGTACGGCTATGGTGTAGTTAAAGCGCATTGAACCGTGGAAAGAAATACGAATGAGAGAGAACCCTAGCGGATGTTACTCCCCTGCAAAGAGAGATCGTTGATCCCAAGCGAATGGGTGATCTGAGGGAAAGTCGATAGGACGCCGCTGATGTTTGGGAAATAATTCGCGTGAGAACCAGACTCTATGACGCTAAAATTACCCCAGCTATTTTGCTATGTTGCAACAGCGTCGTTCTTTTAGACTTGTTGTTGCTAACCTATATTATGAGATTTCCGATGGGAAACTCATGGTTAGCAAGAATGGAGTTGCCGTATGACATTTATGTAGCTAAACTCAATTATGCATTATCTGCAAAGGATGATGAGTTTAGCTATACGCCCGTTTGAAATGTTTTACAGGAGAATACATATAAAGGAAATTGGTAAGTATGACGCGCTGAAAACGGTCGAAATTAGGTGGAAATGTTGGTTGGAATTGTGGGTTGTTTCTCATGTAGAAGAGAGGAACCTCCCACAGAGTCGCCATCACTTTCGCAGCCGAAAAAAGCAGTTTTTGCTTGTTTTGAGCCGATTCCCCCTTTATGGTCCTCTGTTTTGACTGTATTTTTATTTCGGGAGTATAATAGTGTATCCAAGTTAGGCCCACTAAACTAAATTAATCTAAACTAAACTAAGCGAAGCCCGACTAATAACTGATACTAGTATATCGGATTCGAATCTAGGTGGTTATAACTTGGTGCCTCTGGTATACCCATGTACGAAGTGATATGGTTTTTCGGCGCCTACCACAAAGTAGACTTTAACTTCTTGCTGCTAAAACTCCATGTTCGTAAGCATAGCCTGCACAGAGGTGCGAAATTGAATAGAAACGCATCCTTCGATGCTCTATCCGAGTCTTTTGATAGAATCTTGACCCTATATCAGTACACCATATTTATTGTGGGTGAATTCAATGTGCATAATTCTTAGTAGCTTCGCCACTCTGGTCACACAAAGCCAGAATTTTTTTATTTTTTTTTATTAGATTTCTCTCGGAAGAGGCGAACCTATACCGCCGAGTGGGCGCCCCGAGATGCCATCAAATAACTGTTGCAGTTCTTTTTGAACAGTTGCAGGTTGTAATGCTCCGGGAACACTCGCGTGGGAAGGGAGTTCCACAGCTTCCCCGCTCTGTAACGGAATGAGTTCTAATGCAGGGATGTTCGCGCCGTCGGGAGATGAACCACAAACGGGTGCGATCCGTCGGGTTGTCTTGCGGAGCGCATATAAACTGAATTGCCAGTATGTCCAGCTCTTTATCGAATCGAACAGCCTTGCAAAATTTGTTCATGAACCAACACAGATACCAGACATAGATAATCATTCCGCAAATACTCTGGACATCTGGTTCGTCATGTCCCATCCTAATATATATTGTACACAATTGAAGTTTCTTCGTCATTGGGCACTTCATATCACTCTATTGTGTCAGCCAAATTGTCTACAACCAACAGCAGCACTCACGAAAAGAAAAATCTAAAGAACAGAAGCCTCGAACGTCAACTGGGGCATTCTAACTGCCTTTGGCTAAGGCTTCACAGATGGAGATTCCATCCATCCTGATCTTTTCCGTCAATTCATCAAACATCGATCGTAATGTGGAATGGCAATAACAGAGGTGAATTTGGGACCAAATTATAATTCACGATCACATCGTGACAGTGGAGTCAAACTGAACTTTGGTTGGTAATATAATTCACAGTCACTCAGAGCAGTCCAATTGTAAAAAATGAGAACACAATTCGTTAGATGGGCAGTTTGTGATTCGTGAGTTGTCATTAGTTAAAATTAATAGTTAGTTCTAACAAGAATAAATAATGTAGATACATCTATATTCTTTTTTGACGAGTGCTGCTTTCTTTACGTTGTGGTCGAAAACTTTTCAGCCCGCCCATGTACTATTGGCGAGTAATTTTGCTATATACATTTTTCCTCTTCCCTTAAGATTGGTTGAATTCGAAGAACATGTAGGAAAGTTTTTCTATACATGGAATAGGCGAAACAGTTTACAGATTTTAAAGAGTATAGCTAGTATCCAGACCCGGTTGCTTTCTTACGGTCTAGTCCAGTAACAATGTGTTGTAAAGCCTGTGGGGTTTCTCTATATCACAAAACCAAAACCTGCAATAGCACACATTCGCAAACATGCAAAGAGTACACCTCCCAATATGCCCAGAATCCATTTCCCAACTTGTAATAAAACGCATTTTCAAACTTACAACGGAATATTAATCATCTCCCTCAACTACATCAAACCGCATACATTTTTCCTAAAAACCACTTCGGTGAATTTCTCACTTAAACTATATTCCTCGCTTGCAACCAAGCAGCATTAATTTTCCCCAAAAGTCATTCCGGTTCACTTCCTGCTTAAACCATTTCCCTCGCTTGTAATCAAGCAACATTTAGTTTCCCCGAAAATCATTTCGGCTCCCATCCTACCCAATACCAATTCTCCTTACTGGTAAGTCACCAGCACGATGCGTTGCAGTCCCATGAAACAACCATCGTTCCGACCAAGACCCATATTCCTTTGTCTAACCGACAACACATGCGCATACTTGGTCGTGTTTCCAAAACCAATTTCTCCGTATACATAGCGACAGAGGAATCCAATTCAGCCTGTACAGCAGTAATCAGCTGAAACTAAGTTCTCTGTGCACGCATAGCAACCCTTTTCAAGTTCCTAGTAAGTGGCAGTGAGTTCATTTAGCTATGACTCCACTGCCACGACACGATTAATGGAATCTCGCCCCTTTCTAGTCAGTCGAGTCCCAGTCACCCACAAGCGCAGTCGAGTCGAGTGAAAAACCCGCGCCAGTATATTAACCAAAATAAAGGGAATTAAAGAAGCGAATCCAACCGTAGTAGTGTACATGCGAACAGTAGTCATAAAATAAATTGTCGTAAATATAGATAATTTAATAAGCTATGTAACACTTGGTTGAGACTCAAAGCGCGGATATTGAAGAAATAAAGAACAATTATCACTAAGCCACTCGGAGTGTTTAATTTGTGGTGTTTCCGCCTTGCGGATGACAGTTTCGCATCAGGTTTTCAAGTGCTCGTAACGTGCCCGAGGTGCGGTCTTCTAGTGAACGGCTACCAGCGAATGACCCAATTGATCGAACCTCTAAAATTGTTGCAAACGATCTGAACTGACTCAGTAGTGACAGTTCCCTGGCTGTGAGCTCTGAATAAGAAAAGAAAAATAAAAAAACACAAAGTGCAAACGAGCTTACCGTTACCAGTGCCGTTACCCGCAACTATTCGCCGTTTCCGTGATTCTCGTCGGTGGGTGATAGTGAACCTGTAGCGGTTCTACGAACCATCACAACCAACTATAGGTTGAGGTGTCCTTCCGCCAAGGAATATACTTACCGGTATTCATTACACGTGCCCACAGACACGTGTCCTAATAGCCGGTGATCATACCTGTAACAAAGGTTATAAGAAATTGTAACAACGTTGAACCCGATATCAAAAAGCAAGGAACTTAACGTTCCAAAAGCTTCCAATATCCAGTTCAACGTTTCATCCATCATATTCAAAAAACAATCGAAAAGTCCAGAAATGCATAATCTTCAATTCCGAACATCTGCACGATGTTTCTATGGAATACCATGTCGGTAATTAAACTGAACAAGGGATAGATTCTCGGGTAGCTAAATTCAATTAGCACCTAAATCCCTTGTAGGACCTAATGCTAAGGCATGCTTATGCAAACAAGGCATATCGTTTAGCTGTCGTCCCGTGGTCATACAATCATAAACTCATAACACTATCCCTGATAGATGTTTATGATGGAAAAGGCAAACAAAGCATTACCGACCCCATAGTCCTTTGTATCCATCTGAATAGCATGAGAACCCTCGTTTCTCACGCCAGATGGGAAAAACAAACAATGCATAGAAAAAGATCGAAGAGTAAGCGGCGGCACCACCGATCATAAGACAGAGGAACAAGATTCCGTTAACCAAGTCGGAAAAGATAATGATAATGATGATTACGATGAAAAACCTTCCTTTACAAATACGATGGGAAATTTCGCTTCACGGATACGATAGGAAATTCTGTTTCACAGATACGTTGCAGGAATTTCCCTTACGGATGGAGAGTGGGATATTTTACGGATAGAGACAATTAGTCTACTTAGAGCATCCGTCGAATTGAGAGTTCGGGAAGAAACAGTCGCACTGGAAGGCACAGAGGTAACGAACGACGTGAAGCGTGTGCGCGATTTTTGTTAGTAAAGCAAATAGTTTTTCAGTTAATTCATCCGGAATTCAAATTCTACTAAAGTTTTATGTGCTGCCAAATGTTTAACATAAGTGTACGAACGCGGAGAATCGCAAATAACAACGAACTAGAATTGTAAAACTTATTAACCTCTTTAACAATATTTGAAACAATCCGTGAATCAATAAACTTTGGATCGGGACCTATGAGTGTCCAACAGTGTTATCTAAATTGAAAGAAATAAAATCTAATCACAGGTTAAAAACAACTCAACTACTTGTTTTATTGGTGACAGCATTCGTTTCTGGTGCAGTTTTGTTCGTGTACAGTGTCCGGCGAAACACAGTGTCCAAAGACAATTAAATCGCCAAAAAGCCGTGCCGGACATCGGCACCCATACACCCACCCCCGCAAGCCCATGGGTGGTACTTTACATGAAGCATTGAAGATCGAGTCATTGATTTTTTGGAAATTTTAATTCGTACTAGTCTCTTAGATTAATCAATCAAATCGTTCAAACGATAAACAATATGATTTCATGCATCCAGACCCAATCTGACTCGAAACTACTTTTGGATGTTGTTCCCTTTTCTTCCGTGCGGATTGGGCATTGATATTTAAAGGTCTCAAAAAAATGGTGTTTGTGTAAGCGGCATCCAAATGAGAATGATCCAATGCGTGGCCTGCTCTTGAAAGCATACTTGTTCATCACCTTGGACGTAGACGGGAGGATATCGTTAAACCAAATGGATGGGTCAGAGGAGAACACACTATAGAGAAATATGGTGTAGCCCTCTCAGTGGAATTATCAACATATGCGCCTCAACTCACCCGTATTTATAATATTATTCAAGTATAAATCTAAATTGCAAGGCTTAGTGTATACCTTACGTGTGCTGATAGTTGGAGTTTCTTCAAAAGTTATCATATCATATGAGGATGCTTTTATAAACGAACAATAAACCCCCTTTCCTGTGACAAAAAGGAATACAAGGAACTCCCAGAATATCATTTAAGTTTCTTGTTTCGAAATCTTTCTAAATCGCAAAACAAATGAAAACTCAACAATATCGCAAAATCTCATCTACCCTTATAGACTGTAATTACACCCGAGGGGATGTGCTACGTCTTGTACATAGCACTTGGTACAGAAAGTTCCACTACTTGTCAAGAAGTTAATTAAAAGTTATTTCGAATTTCATGCCTCAGAAGATTTCAGCAGATTGCATCGCCCTCATACCACGACAAACTTTAGCGATTCGTCTTTTTGTCGGCAAAACTGCACAGTGATTTGCAGGCAAAAACTCAAAGCCACCAAAAAAGTAATCCCAGAAACCAGTAGGAAAAAGTGGAATTCGCGCACCCTCCTCTAACTGTGATTTAATTTATCACTTACCCTTGGGCAGGGGCAATACGCATTAGTCATTATCAACTTGCAGCACGCCGGACAGCGCAGCGGATACGTAACTTTAATTCAATTAAACCGGCAGGTCATGCTAAGTGAAGATACTAGAGCGTACACGCCCGAGGCGAGTAAACTGACTCCAAGTATTTCTTCATAGTAAATTCCTTTATCTGATTATCCCTCATTTCGTCCCTCTGAAGTTATCTCAACAGTCTCTGTCGTGCTCATTACCATCATGACTAGTTTATTCGGGAAGTTGATGTGACAAGACGCTTGTTCCTTTTTGTTTGTACTTTGGGAAACATTTACAGAATGTTCTTTAATGACAAGCTGGTTGTTTTTTTTTTGTTTTTGTCCTTTGAAAAATATACAAAATGTTCTTTAATGTAACATATTCAAAAATTTATTTGCAGATGCTCCACCAGTCCTCTTGTACAGCTTTATTGAGCAGACGCTTCAACCGGGACCAGCAGTTAGTTTGAAATGTTCAGCAGCCGGAAATCCAACGCCACAAATTTCATGGACACTGGATGGATTTCCGCTCCCATCGAACGGAAGGTAATTGAACTCGCAAAAAAAGAAACTGGTAAAAATAAATAAACTTCATACAAACTTATTGCCTCAGTTCCCTGTGATTGCCATTCAACCTATCATTACAATCGAATTTATAGATGTACACGTAGATGAAGAAACAAAGACTACCACACCTACCTGACTAACTACTTTTAGGTACAAATGACTGCTTTGAATGCGAGTGAACCCGGAGAGTTCCAGTTACTAGTCGCTAGCTCCCTTCGCATACAAATTCATAACAAATCCCCAATGAAACACATAAAAACAAAAATAATTTTAATTAAAACTTATCCCTGAGTAGAAGTAAACGAGGTAATTAAAAAGTGTAAGTACGTTCATTCCAATGCGCCTTATGCTCTGTGTGGATGCATTGCTTTGGCGTGGCACTAGCTCTATCGGCGCTTCGTCATCCTCACAGGCGGGCAAGAAGACAGAAAACCTAGGAGCGGAGGTTAAGGACGCAGAGGGTTTTTAGGGGGCGGTTGGCAGGTTTGGAGGATTTGGGGGGTTCGGGTGAAGTTTCTGTCGTTGTTGACGTTGCTGTCTACCATAAGCCATCTCAAGCCTCCTACCCATTGGCCAACTAGCTTCAGGGTATTGAAGTACTTTAGCGCTGGTTCTTTGACGGTTAGTTGTGTTGGTCGCTTGGTCCTGTCGGCCGTCGACTCTGTGTGCTTGATTATTCATTCATTTCATTTCATTTTATTTCATTTCGCCAACTTTCGAGTCTGGCTCAGGAATCATTTATAGAAAACGGAAATGCCAAGCAGCTGTATCCCCTACACGTCCCCTGCTAGGGTGTTATCCCCCAATGTCCTACGGTATCCTGTATATATCACAGCATGTATGGTGCTGTGTGAGTGTATCCCTAGAAAAGATATACAAATAAAACGAGGTGAAGTCGAAAAGATGAGGAATACCCACGTGTATAGATGATTTTCCGTAACAGATATTTCATTCAACATCAGTCCTCGGTTATGGCACTCATTTTATTTTGTCTCGCTTTATTACGGTGGATCAGTTTTGTTTTTATCCCTCTGCACTTTTCACTTGGATCTCATTTTATTTCTATCTTTTCATTGAGTTGAATCCCTCAAACCACCCACATGCAATGTAATGGCATTGCACACAAATGTATGGATCGCATGGACGGGTATTTTTCAGCTTCGATTGATATTCAAAATTAAGCAAATAGAATAGTCATTCAAAGTGGGCCGAGCGGCGAAATATCCTGCGCGAAGGTTGAGGACGTCAGTTGAGAACTGCGAGGAGGCAACCAATAGCATAAACAAATAATACCACGGCGGAATGAAACACCAACAACAAAAAAAGGCAGAAAACAAAATCACCGCTTGAAAAAAGTGCTCTCTACACTCTACACCCTACAGACGAATGTTTCCACATCCTCTAGCTGTGTATCTCAGTAACTACCTTGTGTATAGTTTCTGTAAGTGGCGGTAAATAGTTGTGCAGGGTGGCGCAAAAGTCAACACCGGATTTTAGAAAAAGTCAATTTGTCTTCGTTTATGTAAAATTTTGTACGGCTTCAGTATAAAAAATGAAGGGGTCGAGAGAAAGACATTTTTATCCGGTATTTTTGTTGTTCTATAGCAAGAAAGAAAAATGAAATAGAAGAAAAAATGTTACGTATACGACACCGCTGGCGCTATGATTTGAATCAAAAGGTAGATTTGTTTGGTCTTTTTTTTTGTCCAGCGAAAGCATAATGTCTAGCCTGGGAAAAAGGATAAAACACTGTGCAAATTGTACGCCATGAAGGGCAATTTTTCCAGAGGTAAAAAGCGTTTATTGACTGTCGAATCGACGTAAAAGTCAGTGAACTCGGGGGGTTAGTTACTCTAATCAAGTATACCACGTCCAGGTGGTGGAAGCAATGGGAAATGTATTCCTTCTGTAGTTTCTGCATACCAAGCGATTTCAATTTAGAATTCAAACACAAGTTGACCGAGCACTCAACTCGGGGGGTGGATTCGTGGTGTTTACGGGAGTAAGTTGGAGGTGCTTTCCGTTGACGTCGCCAATTTGCGGTTTGCAACGTTGCGAATGATAAGATAATTGTAATGCATCGTAAATTTTTTTAAATATTTAATTAAACTCAGAGTTATAAATTTTTAAAAATATTTAATTGAACTCAGAATTATTATCGTGGTTGATGAAAAAAATGTTGTTTGAAAAGTTGTTATGAAATTTACATTTAAAGCAAACTCGTGTTGAAATGAGTTAATGGAAATCAGGCAAGTTCACACTTATGAAATTTTTCACATTATGTTACCATTCAAATTTAAAGGTGCGTCATTTTAAAATTGTAGTTGTTGCTGTTCACTTACTTCGGCGAAACTCTCAATGGCTTCATAATCCAAATGGAGCGATAATATCTAGAAATAATCCGCGGACTCTACATCCATAGGTCGCTGGCTCGACTCCGGCTCTATGGACAACAATGATGTTTTTGCATCTGTTGTGTGGGAACACGTCAGCGAACTTGTTCACGACATAAAATAAACTCCAACACTATTTTGTGGTTCCGAATATTTCCAATTATTTGGATTAGTAATATGATATTTATTATTTATTTACTTATATGTATTCAGACTAACCGCCATTGATTTTCCTCTTTTCTTGTTGTCTTTTTGCAGGCGCGCGCAAACTCTCCATTTTCTTTGTTTTTCCTTTTACTGTGTTTTAGAAAACATCTTTTTATATATTTCGTGCAGCAGGGTGATTGTCTCCTTGCTATTCTGTTGAAAACTCGATCCTATAATCCGCACATCCTTTGATCCCGTATCCACTGTTATGAAATGTCCTTCTTTTTCCTTTTTCTCTTATATCCGATCAAGATGAGTACTTTAGGACCGTACTCTTGATTTGTCCCACTTTTCTTGTTACAATAAAACGTGATAGAACTAAATTGTTGTTAGTTCTAAGGTTGTGACACCTGTGAGCAGGGCGTTAGAATATACAATACTCACAGCTAGGCCGACTTGTCGTAAGAGGCGACTAAAGGCCGAGTGGTAGGTGGGGACGCAACGCCCTGTCGCCCGGTGAAATACCACCCCATCTAGCTATAGACTCCGTGAAATAATCGGGGGAAATCCTTGGCCATCTTTCGGAGCTTGGCTGATGGACCTGTGGCGTTTCCGCCCAACCCCACTTACCTGATAAAACCATAACTTCACCTCAGTCTACATAGGCAGCAATCGCATTAAGCACCTGTAAATGGTGCACGCATCAAATAGTTCAAATTTATTTAACTAATAGTCCCTGTAAAGAATCCTTACCGTTCATGCATCTCTTCGCATACAAATTCCCTGTAAGAATTCTTTCCTAACTTATCAGGAATCCCAAAACCAATTCGGCAACATCGGTGCCAGGCAAATCCCCCTAGACGAATTCCTGAAAACAAAATGATTTGGTTTACATACAATGTAACCATCATAACAGGGATCATAAACATTACGTCGTCTATTTACCGTCCTCGCCAAGTGTATCATAAATCACCATACATACACATTGGCTGGCGACCTACACCCAAGGGACCAAAACAAATATACGCATCTCGTGTCTTAAGGTATCAATTAAATCCTACAGCATAGGCATGTGCAAATAGGAATTGAATACCTGCCCCTATCAGCGATGCCATAAACACCATTTCCCTGTAATCAAGCTAAAACCAATTAGCGCATTTCCACATTGCATTGTCGCCTATTTATTTAGCCGCAATGCACATCTTAGACAAAGACCTAAGCGTTCCCTTTGTCTTCTCATATTTCGGGATCTGCTTCTCATCAGCAGCGGCATCAGCAAACTAAAACCATTAGCATCCAAGGAGATTCGGTTTGTTTGCTTTACCGAACTCACATCTCATGGAAACACCATAAGCCATTTCTTTGTTTAAGTTTCGTTCTCATGGCTTTGTCCCATAAACGAACCAATGTACACACACACATTATTACGTGATCTGGTTTTCTATTCCACAAAGAGAGACTTTACGTTTCTCTGGTGGTAAGTAAAAACATATCCTTAGTGGAGAGGAAATCTACAACCACACCACCAAACTCACCACATTAGCGAGTCGGCTCTATACGAGCCAAATATCGCTGAGTCGTTTACCATCACTAGACCGAGCCGGTCGTGTCCCTCCTGCTCCCCGTGGCGCCACGGGGACGCATACATCCCAGCGTCGCGTAATTAAAACCTATCGTTTGTTGAGTGTTTGTTGTATTAAGTTGAGTTTACCAGCTTATCCTTAACGTGTAAAGCCACTGCAATTAAGTGAAGTCGTGATCATAGTCAAAAATTTTACAACATTAAAATGTTTCATGTAAACTACAAAAAACAATAAAACAAGCTGCATGTGCAACAATCCAAAAAAAAAGTATCTGTCGTTTTAATAAAGACACCATTTAATGAACAAATCAATATACTGTGTTTAAATTCTTCCTCGTTGTTTGTGATTAATTGTCTGCGAACATTTTGCTGCGGTGTTCGGTGCGTGGACTTAATCCTTGGTGATCGGTTAATGGCGGAACCGATGAACTCTCTAGTGAATGATGGGAATGTGAAGTGAATCAGCGCCGTACGGCGGCGCACAATACTTCCTCCCCACAGACCGCTTCGAGAAAAGATTGGTCTAGGTGGTATTAGATCCCAAGGTGAGATACCACCCCGTCACGCTGTACATTCCACGATATCCGCAGGAGAAATCTTCGACTATATTTCGGATATATAGCTCATGACCCAGAGTGACACGGAGATAAGCCATTATGGTACTCTGGCGGTAACGGTATCGTTTACCTGAGAATTGTTCGTGGTCCACTTGTGCTCGCCCAACACAAGTCACATTCCATTTAAAACAGCAAACACACCTATTGAATTTATTTTTATTCAGTTTTTATTTTGCGTAGACTTAGGGGTTAAACATTGAATGAAACGGTGATTTGGTTATGGCCGTGTCTTTGTATGCTATTAGTGCCAGGACTTCCACTTATGATCTACATGCCGAGCATTGGCTTCACTTTAATTGGCCGAATTTTTGTGGCGATTTACAAGAATGAAAATGTCTATTTCGACTACTGTGCGAACATCGGCTCCACTTACTATGTCGCACTTTTATCAACAATTTATACAGATAAAATGTTTACTTCGTTTAATGTACGAACATCGGTTCGCTTACTATGCCGCACTTTCTTAATAACCACGAAAGACTGTGGCGGTTCCGCCAAACCCCACTGTTCGCTTTCCTGAAAAACTCTCATAACTTTCACCCAATCTCTTAATTCCACTAATGCAATCGTATTAGCATCTTAAATGCTACACGCATAAAGAGATCAAATCTGTGATCTAAAAAGCCCCTGGAAAAGAAAACTTACCTTTTCATGCATCTCTTCGCATGCGATTCTCCGTAAGATTTCCTTCTTAACATTATCAGGCAGAACCTCCATTATTACAACCCAACTCCCATTGTTTCCCGCCAATGCATTTGCATTGGCACCTGAAGACACTTCCTTTTACAAGGACATTTAATGCATACAACGCATTATCTAAAATTCCTAGAAATAATTCTTTAAAGTGCATATGGCATCGTGAATCCCAAGCCAGTCGGCACCCTTTGTCTGTGTTAAAATCCTATGTCGGACAGCTTGTTTTTACAGATGCCATAAACCATATTTCTACGCATGTAAACATGCATAAGATCCAACTCATCAAACAATCTTCAATTTCTTTCCCTGCCGCAACTAATTACCCGGCATATACAAAGGCATGCAGGCGATTCGTTCGGGAACCAATCCCATTTTTTTCCAACGTCGATAATAGCCACGACGCATCGCGTAAACAATGACCCGCATTACCAACGGCGCATTTGGTCATTTCTCCGTCCTGTCTTTACCGCCCGTCTGCTTTGTTTACCCATTGCCTGCGAGCACGTGTAAACAACACAGATCTGAACGATCTCACACACACCACCACGATCTTCATTACAAGATCTGGTTTCCTATTCCACCAAGAAAGACTACGTTTCTCTAGTGGTAGGTAAAAACGATATCCTTAGTAGAGAGGACATCTACCACCACACCACAAACTCACCCCAAACGATTGAAAATCGTTGAGTACTTTTACGCCCACCGACCGAGCAGGTCATAGTCGTTGTCGCCCCCGCTCTCCGTCGCCCGGTGGAGAAGCGTCCCAATAGCGAAGTCGTGTCGGGGAAAGTGTTTCGCCAGTTAATGTATTTATAAAATTTATAAAAGATCAATTCAAAATACATGGGTACATCCAAACCAAATGACAGTGTTTAATCAATAAAATAATAATAAACTGAATCAGTGTGTTATTCTTTCCTGTGTTGGTGTCGCAGAGTTTCGCTTTGTGTTTCCCTCTCGGTGCGCCTATTTTCCCCTTGGTGAGATTTTGCAGTTTTTCTTTCGGTCTACGGCGGACACTTAGAACTGGTGGAGACGAGGTAGAAGTCTGGCACATGCTGGTGTCGCGATCACGTACCCCACAAGACCACACCTCGGTGGAAACGGACTCGACACCCTGATATCTCTGAACTAACTGTTTTTCCAATTCCTTCGGGGATGAAAACTCACCCAATTCTTTTTTCTCTCCTTTTGCCGCCTCTCCCTTGGAAATCTTTCTCTTCCATGGAGTCTCTCCTTTCCAGGAGATCGCACCCTCTCTCTGGTCCTACGATTTTTCATTGTTCCTAGGCCTAATGTACAGATACACACACGACGCGAACGATGCTGCCTTTGTGGCCGGAGGTATGCCGAGGATCGCCAGGATTTTCACACCTTCTGCGGTATTCGTTGTGTATAATATCCGCGTGTGGTTTATTGCCCTGGTACTTTCCACGGCCGCGGTCATTATCTTCGGTTTCAATAATTGGGCTTAAATTTCCTTGCAGGAACACTGTTGTTATTTTATTGTTATTTTTGACATATATGTTATATATTCGAAGGAAGGCAGAGAAATTGTGTTTTAAGACATAAATGTTGCATTGGTCGACGCGATTTTCTTAAGCCTTTGCCGCAACACTGGACACGGCTAAAACTCACGGCTTACGAATGTTAGTCTAAATGCACGTTAAGAAATCTTTACATAAAATTTTTACTTACATAACAACATACCATTAAAAGTAAGAAGATGTACAGTCGTGCAACAAATATGAAATATCTTTGCTCCAGATATATAATAGACAATACTTCAAATTGAGCTTTTAGTAAACGGTTTCCCAGAATTTTTTTTTATTCAAAACGAGGGCAAAATATCGTGGAATGGAATTGGCGGAGGTGAATTTGAATTTTGTTCACAGTCACATCGCGATGTAGATGGGCCGAATTTTGTTTAGTCTTATAATTCACAGTCAATCAGATCAGGTCACTCTTGATAGACAGGTGATGTAAAAATAAAGAGACAGTGTGTGATCAATTGTCAGCTCAAAGTAATAGTTAGTTCTAAGATGAACTAATATAGTGAATATTTTTGAAATAATAAAGTGAATATTTTTATACCACAATAGTGAAGGTATTTTCCTATTTGCTTTCTCCTAAACGTAAAGCCAATTTTTTTAAAACTGTGGTCACGGGTGCTCCATTATTGCTGTCATTTCTGCTTTCAGATATTTGCTTTTAATTGGTCTAGAGCGAGGTCTCCTATTGTATATTTTGGATTCTAAGAAGCTTCTAAAGAAAAGGCCATTGATGTCAAGTCAAAGCTTCATTCAGGCCAATTTATGTCACTTCGTCAGAATATCAGATCTCCAGAGGAAAATCACGAACAACTATCAAATGTGTGTCATACGTTTGAGATATGGTGTACTTGTGTGGGTTGTCGTATGTACCAGGCATGGGCACTAGATCCGCTCAACGCCCCAACACTAACTATTCGTTTCACTGTAAATTGTCTACAAAATAAACCGAACTTCGAGCAAGCAAATGAAAATGCACGCAAGTATTTAGTTGTTAAGTGTTCTTTATTTTATCTAAGTTATGGCATCGGCACATGCGCATAAAACTGCGAGTTCACAATATACGGTGTTTACTGTCTTTGAAAACTGGTTCACAACAAAACTTCAAGAAGGCTTAGTGTTTATTAGCTCAGAAATTATTTACAACCAACTTCACTTAATCCTTTGGCAATGAACGCCTACACTCCTTCAGGATCGCCGAAAGTATCGTACAAAGTTCACTTTAAAAGAACAAAACGGATTTATCGACTCGATAACTAAAAATACTGGACTCCAACTCGCACTCTGAAATCGTGTATCTTGACCGTGTCAAAAACTGACCCCTTTATAACGCGGCGAAGGATGAAAAGTAACGTTAAGCGGCGCGACCGTCCGCTGTGTTGATAGAAATCTGACTTTTTTAAACATTGACTCGATCCTTCGGCCAGTCTCAACTGGTGGTGCATTTCCACCGATGTGGGAGGAGCAGCTCGGGTCGTTTCTTTGGTGATGACCAATGAACGATCGATTCGGGTTTTTTTGAAAGAATTTCCCTGTGGTGACCGTACAGGTCAGGATGAAAACCCATTCGCTAGAAGCCAAGACAAAGAAGATGCGAAGAGTGCACAAAAGGAAATCCAAATATCCGTCTGATCAAATAGATGATCGCGAACGGAGGCTGGCTGTATTGCCATGGTGAACGATGGAGCGTAGATTTTTACTTAACGTCAACAGAAACTTCGCCAACGATGGCAAGGGACCAGGATGGATGGTTGTATTTTTGTTCTAGATGATGCATCATAGGGCATGCCATTGCTACGATTGTTTAAATAACAATCATGGGTCGTGTGGAACTCGATGATCGTTCATCGCTTGGGTGACCGATCATGAGGAATTTTACTTGCAGATGTGCAAGCATACGACTTACCCAGGGCGGCCATGGATCGACGGATGGTAGGTAAAATAAACACAGTGAGGTTCCTGTGTGTTTGGTTTGGGAAAACCGATCATGGAACACGGCCGTTGATTGGATTGTTTAAACAACAATTATGATCGTGTCGAACTCATTGATCGGCTATCGGTTTAGGCGATCATCGTCGAAAATTTGGCTTGCAGATGTGCAAGCAAGCAAGTTGTCCGGCATGTCTTTTTTATGGACCAACGGATTGTGGGAACAAGAACACGCTGAAAGATTGACGTGTGTTTACCAATCATGCTTGCAGACGAGCTGAGCCGATCGGGTTGGTATATGGTTCAAGTATTATGAATGGAATGATTTAATTAGTATGCATGCCTTGCTGGGGGTTCCAGGTGAAAGATAATGAAGGGTAGCTTACGCTGGTCGATTGCAGGTAAGTGAAATGGCTTTGTTGAGCGAGGGGAAGGCAGGTTGATTTAAAGGTAATGGGTGGTTCTTTGGGAATGCTTTAAAGGACCCCCACATACTCCTACTAGACTCATGTGTTACGATTGAAACCAACCAAATCACATAAAGTTGGAGTGAAAAACTTATTAATTAACACCGCATATCCCTCTGAATTCACAGTAACTATGCGGCAGTAAGAAGAGATAGAAAGTGTCGTGTATTGACTGGCACGTGCTCTCCACATTTTCCGCGTCGACGAGGGGGGTCGCCCCGTCTGTGGTTTGCCCTTTATAAAACCAATCTCTAAAAAATGTCTTTACACTTTTTTGTTTTTTCATTTTTAAAACATTTTCATATTTTCTTTTTATCTTCTTAGTTTCTAAATTACATGCTAGACAAAAAATGTTTAAATTCTATCTTAATTATCTTATATTATAACTTACTGGTCCTACGCAGACGCTCTAAGCTAAACATTACATAACTATTGTATAATTTGCCTTTCGGCGACAGAAGGTTGTTTGTGGCAGTACTTATAATTATTTAAATGACAAAGAAAAAATTTTAAAACTTTGTGTCGATTTTTCTTAAAATTTTTTTTGTTAATATAATTTTATTTAAAAGAACTTAACTTAACTTAACTTAAATCTTATACTACCCTAATTCTAGAGAAGCTAAGTCTATGTAAGCTGGCTGATAATACTGTTATTCTATACCGACTTTGGTACCCAGGTCTTATATGCCATTCAACCACCAGAACTGTTGACACTGTCTAATACTATCGTCCCGGTCTCTGTGGGAGATAGCCCTACTGAAGCGCAGGAGCTCTTCTTCGGTGCGCGCTACTTCCCGGTCGTAGCACAATCGCCCGTCTACAGATGATCTACTTACATGATAGATCAGCGGAATTCCGGATCTATCCTGTATAAGCCCTTTCATGTCCAAATCAAGGAACGCCTCTGGTGGAATAAAACCGTTGCGACGCACGTTCTCATAGTACAGGGTATTTGGATAATAAGCCCCAAAAATTAGGTCATTGGACGAGCTTATTGCTCTCGTAATATGTCCTCTGATTAATTTAATTATAAAATTATCCACCTTATTTATGCAGGCTTCACTATATAAAGTCTCATCTGAGTGGTACTTTTTGTATTCCGATTCCGGTGTTCGATATAATCTGAGACAACTTCTGAGACACTTCGCTTCGAACACCCGAATCTTTTCCATCAAATTTGGACTTATGTTAAACCACACTGGACAACTATATATGAGCATTGGCCTGATTAGCGTCATGTAGCATATGACTTTTATCCTGCTGTTAAGTTGGCTACTGTGAAATAGCCTCCTTGTCATAGCAAACGTTTTCCTCGCTTTGAGCAATATCTGTTGAAATACAGGTATTGATCTAGCCAGATGCCCAGGTATTTAACTAAACTCTTGGTTTCCAGTTTATCTCCATGCGGTCCCACGATAACTAGCTTTCGCCAGTTTTTCCTTGTGTCGTTCGTGGCTTTATATAATGGAGTTCTAAATAGGGTGGCTTCACATTTCTGGAAGTTGATCTTAAGTTTCCAGTCATTGCAATAGCGCTGCACTTTGTTGAGGTCTCGCTGTATTAACCTATTTATGATCGCAACTTTCGGAGCTGTTCTGTAAATTATGAGATCGTCTGCGTACGCAATAGCCTGCGGAAGTGCTTCTAATAAGTCGCTAATGTAAATGTTAAAAAGAATCGGAGAGAGTACCGCGCCCTGTTGCAAGCCATTCTTGATATTATACGTTTTATTAGAGGTCACATTACCACTTTTCACCACGAAGCTCCTGTCCTTTAACATATCGTAAAATACATATAGTAACGGCTTATGTATGGCATGTCTGATCAGCTAATCATACAACCCTTCGATCCAGACGGTGTCAAAGGCTTTTTCCAAATCGATCAGACAGGCACATGTGCATTGGTTCCTACATTTATTCCATTGTATGTCGGAGACCAGTTTAGCTGCGGCATGTGCTATTTCATGACCCACCTTAAAGCCAAACTGGTTATTTGGAATAATGTTGTTGTCGTCTACCCATTTTAGCAGAGCTTTGTTAATGGTTTTTTCAAATACTGCACTGATGCTTGGGGGTAAACTTATCGAACGCATGTTCATTGGGTTTGTAGAGTCCTTGCCCTTTTTTGGGATGGGCTGAATGATAGCCGTTTTCCAACGCGCGGGATAACATGCATTATTCAACGCGTTGTTAAACAGGACCGTGTATACATCTATTGCCATTGGGGTCAGGTTCTTGAGTACGATGTTAGGTACTCCGTCTATTCTCGCTGACTTTTTGATTCTTAACGAGTCGAAGATACTCTGGAGTCCTTCCCTAGCCATTAAAAGGCGATTAGCCTCACCATTGGCATTAATGTCAATTGACAGATTATCGTCACCGAATTCTGTAAAACCCGGATTCTCCGATTGCCAACGTGAAATTTCATTTCGGGGGTGCAGGTGATTCAGTAGAACTCTGTCCTCCAGGTCGTGATTTCGCCGAGTGCTTTCATTCACCTTGTACATTTCCTGAAAGACAGCTCCCACAGCGTTCACCTTTTCCAAAGGATCTTCGATCACGAAGAGCTCACTATTGAGGATAGCGTTCTCTGTATCTATGCCAATGTTGGTTAGCAGCTGCTTGTTTACATCAGTACGTGGAATTTGGAGGCACTGAATCTCGTTTGGATTATTTCTCCTGAATATTTTATTTATTTGTGGGAACATATTCGGGTTATTAGTTTTTATAGCCCGCATTCTGTTGTTCCAATACAAATTTGTTGCTAATCTATAATTAGCTTTAAGTAATTGTTGGAGGTTTTTTAATCGGGATTTCAATGATATTATCTCCTGGTCTTGTCTGTCTGTAAACTGTCTGTGTAATTGTTTTAATTTCGATAGCAGGCTGTTCTTTTTCTTGTGGAGTGCGTTTATTGTTGTGTTTCTGTACATGTTTATGTGATCTGTAACTCTTGTTTTGGGAATTGTTTTGTCCATTGTTCGTTTTACGGTTTCGTCCATTTGTTGGATGATTTGTCGATTTCGTCATTTTTCAGGTTTCTGTTTACTGGCAGATTAAAGTCATTCGAACGAAGTTCTCTTGTTAATGATCTGGTGAACCGCGGCCATCGCATTGCCCCCTAGTTGTAGGGTTGCCGGATCACGAATTCAGTAATAGAGTTGCGAGCTCGCTCGGAAGCTCTATTACTGCCGTGAATGCACAGTGGTCACTGTCGTATTCAATCGTCCGTAAACAGTTTCTGTTTCGTCTGTTGGTGCTAAGTAGTCTCAGTCGTGAGTCAATTAACAAGATATCTAGGAACGATCTACCTCTGGGGAACGATGGATATTTGGTAGCTAGCAGGTCAGTTCTATATTCAATATGATACTGATCTGATATTCAATATGATACTGATCTTACCAGCCAGCCAACTGATTTCCTCTGGCATTAGACATATAATTTCCCCAATTTCTATGGTTGGTGTTCATATCTCCCCCTAGGATAAAATAGTTTTTGTCCAGGTGCAAATGTAAGCATCGAAAGAGTATCTCGAGCTCCGCTATAAATAGGTTATGTTGGTGCTCCTCAGGTGCATAGACCGCAATCGCATACAAACCACTTCCCTGTTGAATGGGGTATGCGTACGATACAGGCTTCTAGCACCCGGAACCTGCGCACTTCTCCACTATATATAACTTTATGATGGATTCCTTTTCTAATAAAGATTGCGACACCCCTCCCTTGAGTGGAGTTAGATCGGCCTCTTCGTATAATATCGTAGTTTTTATGCTATATCTTGTGTCTCTGGTTTAACTTTCTTTCGCCCGCCAGAAGTATATCAGGTTGTTCATCTTGCAACAGGTTGAAAAGATTGGCTCTTCTCTCAGTTCTTATTAGTGAATTTACATTCACGACAAGAGCTTTTATTGATGTTGTGGTTAGAGGGTTTATATTGACTTTTTATTTATATTGGGCAAGTGCGAGTAGATCTCGTTTATTTGATTTTGCAGCTGTGTCATCTGTCTCTGCAGATTGAGCAGGACCGTGATCACGTCTGCTTGCGGTGTTGTTTCAGTCTGTGTAGGAGTATTTGTGGATACCAATGTTGTAGCCTGATTTGGTGTTCTCCCACTCGACGCAACTTGTGCATACGACCGCTGCGATGTTACGGGCATTGTTGTAGTACGAGCTGGCTCTGTGTTTTTTTTGCCGAGTCCCACTTCTTGCCGTTATTTCTCGGAATTTAGGACATCTTCGATAAATAGCGGGGTGTCCCTCATTCCGACACACTGCGCACTTTAGAAGGGCTTTGTCTTCTACCCTTTCTTTTCCCAAAGGTCGTTCTATTGCCTTATGGTCTTTTCCGCATTTTACGCAACAGTGCTGCATTTCACAGTTCGCCGCCGCGTGACCAAACCTTTGGCAGCGGACACATTGCAGGATGTCTCTGCCTTTTTTAATTTGTCCCATGTGACAATTTGATGATCCAAGACTGTAATTTTTCTTAGACCACCAATTTTGCTGCTGGGCGTTAGTTGAACTAAAAAGAAGGGTAGCTTGCGGTTTTCTCTTCTTGCCTTGGTTGTGGTGAACGGTTTTAGGGCGGTGAACTCGAGATCCTCGTGCTTCAACTTTTGAAGCATCTCGAGCAGAGCCTCCGGTTCGACACCCTTTAATAGAACCGTTACCGTCTTTGTTTGCTTCGGCGTGAACGAGTAGAATTCCGCGGTGGCTCTTATTAATACCTATTTAATTTTTTCGTGCTCTGCCACCGCATAGGTTGAATGGCATGCCTGTTACCAGCCAGTCTTTTAACTGCAAAATTGTTTCCTATAGCTAGCTTACAGAGACTTACCAATTCCTTACACCCAATATCTATGGTGTTGATTGGTGGCATCTTTATTATTTCGTTGTTATTGTTGCTTTGACGCTGCTGTGTTGCTTGCTGTTTCGGTGGTCGATTTTGTGTTGGTAGTTGCTGCTGATGTTGAAGTTGATGTTGCTGTTAATGGTGAAACTGTTGCTGTTGGCCGACTTTTGGCTTCGGCTTTTGTTGGTGTTGTGTTTTTTTTTTTCTAGTTCGAGTGCCGCTATTTTTTTCTTTCGGCGTCTCTCTTCTAATCGGGCGCTTCCCATCACAAATTTCGCCACCAATTCACTTATCTTCTCTTCTTCATCCTCAGACTCGGCAGCTCACTTTCCCCCTCCATCTGCTGTTCTCTTTTCTGTGTTATTAATTTCGCGGTTTAACTTCGCGTCACGATGGGATTTTTCGGAGCTGCTTTTCGTTTTTGTGTTGTCGCATTTTTATCTTCCTCCGTGTTCATGCTGGTTCTTTCCAGTTTGTTTTTATTAAAAAAAAAAAACAAAGACAACCTGCTATGAACCACGACGCAACTCGATTTCTACCGTAAGCTAGGTCTAACTCGCCTATTGTCGGCTAAGAGCCAATAACTTTGCACTCGCGCCAAACGATGGTTTATTTTAATTTTCGCGTTTGCGACCGAAGTGTTATATTTTTATTGTTTTTATTTTTATTGCCTCTCGAACACTTTTTGCGCCTCTCTGAACTGATTTTGTATGCACTTTTTTTTTGATTTTATTTAATGCACTGTGAGATAATGATTTGTCAGGTTTAACTCTCGTTTTGTTTGTTTGTTGTTGTTGTTCTTTATTTTAATTGTCATAACGCGTCACGTTACTGTTTTTCCATTTCGTGGCTTCGTTCTCTTTTATGATTTATGTGAGATAATTAGATCAATAGAATATTCACAGGGTGAGAGCTGATGTTTTCGTGATATTAAAACACATTGGTTATGTGATAAACAGCACTTTAGTTAGTAAAGCAATTGTATGTTTGTCAATGAAAAAGTTATATACATCCAACGTATGCGCGAAAACTGAGATTTCTTTGCCCATGTTTTGATAATTATTCGATGCTTCTCAATGTGATGAACGTAATGCTGGTGACCGGTGAAGGGACTTGCTGTATAACGCCAAGACCAATTGTTGGACACGGAGCAGCACTCGATGGCAACACTGGTGCAGGCACCACTGAAATGCTGTCATGACAAACAAATGTCAGCAAACAGCTGACATTTCAATTATATTTAAAAATGAGCTGTCATTTTGCAAACCCGTTTCTACTTGTCGTGGGTAGCGTAAATAATAAACAAAACATTAATTAATATTCGATTAGTGTTTGTTTCTCACTCTTGTGGTTGTTATTAATGGTCGGTCCTTTGGTTAGCAACGTAAGAGCCTTTCCTCGTGAGTCGAACAACATCAGGAAACCCCTGAGAGTCCAAGAACTGAGGGACTACGATCGAAAGAAGAGTTGTTCGATCCAACCAATTGAGGTAATTCCTTTCAGTTTCAACCACATTCGGATTTGACATTGTTTTCAGTCAACGGCAAAGACCACAAACAAATTTAGCGTTTACACCGAATCTCGGTTGTAGTGCCGATGATGATGATGATGATGATGATGAACTTAATGCAGATTGAAGCATTTCTGCAGCCCTACAGCGGCAGACTACTACTTTTTGTGAAACTGGACCACATACCACGCTTCCCTCTCGTAAAATGCGCCACAGGGACCAAATTCTCAATGACTGAACTAGCTATCTATCGACATATACCCCACGCCTGTCCCAGTGGTGTCATTAGTACAGCCAGCAAAACAAATTGAAAATGAATTTTAAGACCTCTTCTAGTTAATACCCCTTGCGGTGAGTCTGTTATTTACTAAATTCAGCTCTCAAGGCAAAAAGCAGATAATTTATTGACCACATTAGAAAAGACTAAGAAGCAATAAAGTCATTTTACACACGCTGCTTTAAATAACTTTTCAACTCAACATAACGTTCTTAAATTAAATTCCTTGGCTATGCGCCAAATCACACAGTAGAAAACCCCGTTGTCGACCTAGAAGTAGAACTAAGAAAAATAAATGAGCTCTTTCAAACTACTTTCTATTCCTTGGAACGTCTCTTGGAATACAAAGAAAAGAATTACTCTTCTTTGAAGACAGTACAGACATTTCCTTGCATCAAATAATCCAAAAATCCTGAACTTATCATCCAATTCCACTTGAATCCGTAGCCTCAAGTCTCGCAACGGTTTCAAAACTGTCACCATAAATGTGCTTTATTCTTTTATTACTCACATTTACGGATAATTTGTATTCCACTGAAGTCACCAGGCATTCATAAGAATAGCAGCTACGCACCCGGATTCACACATTATGGTCGACAGAGCTCAAGTAGTTTGGTTTATGGTGATCCACCGCACGTGTTTTTCCGGTGAATGTCCTAGTGTAGGCTGTAAATAGTGGTATGTACCACCCAAAAGTTCTTAAAAACAACAGTACATTGTTGGCAGGCGTGCTTGCTTGCAAAGTACAAACTTTGACAGGATCGTATTTCAACCCTCTCACTAAAAGGACGATTGCCACAATTTTGTGGGAGTATCTGCCTGTTTACCGACTGTTTTCGAATAGCATCGGAAACCGCATTATTGAAGATACAATTGAAGACAAATAGCGGTTGGTGCTTGATCATTAGACATATGGCCGTCTTCCGGAGTACGGCAAATGCATTTAAGTTGTAATCCAAAGGTACACACAGAAACACCCACTAGGTTTCCACTGCTTGACAAATTCCCAAGATGTTCTTGCCAATTGGATTTTCCCTTGAGTTTGTGCTATCAACTTGGTTGCCGTTTGGCGTACCTAGAGCCTTCTCTCCACAGCATGTGTGACAAATGTCCTTAAACCATAATTTAGTTCCTCCGCAGAGAAAAATCCTTTTTTGTTTTCACCTTCTTTACCCCATTCGTCCTGTCCCATGTAAGTTTTCGTGCAGATGCACAAGAAGAATAATTTTTGTTAGTGACATTATATACCCACAAATATGCGGTGTAACAAGAAAGGGGATTTCACACAAGGATAACAAATATTTTGTTACAAACCAAGAAGAAATAAAAAGAACAGACAGAACAAAGTAAAAAAAAAAGGAAAAACGATGAAATAGACGTGTCCTCTACGTAACAGACGTTTGTTGATTTAGAAAAACAGCAACATCAAGGACATGTACAGATTATTCTCACCACTCCTCCTTCATCAACGAAAAGAATATTCAATTTGTCCCTCATGCATAAAAGAAGCGGGAGTTGAAAATGGCGCGAAACGTCCGCAAGGATATTCGTATTACGTGGCATTACGATTCTACATCGGGGCTGTTCCGTTATTTCATCATTCCGCATCTTTTTTTCATCTTCATCCAAAGAGGGCTTTCATATATTTTCAAACTGTTACTTAACTGCTTTTTACCCATGCGGTGTATGAATCTTTTAAGAGATTTTCTGAATATTTATCCTTGCAGGAGATGCGCCGGTATTTTGTTATGTTTCCTTCCTCCCTATTTCCAGAGATAGAGTTGATGGCTTGAGAGATTTTCTCTGTTTATACGTGAGAAAAATACTATATATCCTTGACGGTATTTGGGCGGAAAAACGGAGAAGGGATTGTCAATGACAAGGGAGATCCTTTTTAGGTGGGAAATTAGATAAAAGGGAACACAAATACGGTGGCGGTTAGATGAATTTAAAATTTTGAAACTAGGTCGTTCGTATACATTTGTTTACGTTACGACACTCTACATATCCGCAAGGGAACTGCGATCCATTATTTTACGTAGTTGCAATTTCTAAACAACCTGCGTTGGTCGTTACATTATGTTAATTAGATTTTTGTTAAGAGCCTACGCTTAAGTTACAAACGGTTTACCCCGTTTATGCCAAGCAGAAGATATGTGAAGTCAGGGCGACAACGAAAAGACTTACTTGTACTTCATTGTTGGACAAAGGGGGGATTAGAGAATAAGCTTCAGGTGGTAAGGTCATATCTAAAATGATGAAATTACCTCAGTAATGGGACGTTAGTTTCAAAATATATTAAAGACATTCAGGGGGAGAAATGTTACAATACTAGTTTTTTGCTTTTATACGAAGCAGACACAGAGTCCGTATTTCGAGATACCCTTAAATGATAAAGCACAGTGCGGCCAGTAAAGGACAGGGATATCATTGTACATTGTTTGTGGATGGAGATTATAATGACGAGGAAATATGTTACATGAGCAGGCAAGGCACTTCACGGTAATGCACTTCGGCTCAAGAACGATTCTCTGGCATTATTCATAAGTAGGTATTACAAAGGGAAACCCATTCTTTAATTCCCGGGAACATATTTCGACGGATGGGACAGTACCTTTAGAATAAATATGATCCGAATTCGCTACGTCTATCTTCCATTACGATGTACCACTCTGCACCTCGGCACCTGCAAAGAAAAATTGGCATATGTTGAACGAAAACAGCGACAGGGACAGCAATCTGGTTCTAAAACATAGTACAATAACAAAAAAAAACCTCTACATAAAATTTAAACATAGCTGCAAAAGTATTGTTTGAATATCATAATAAAAAAAATTGAATACCACACATTAGACTGTTGTATCGATTTCAATACTAGGTTTTGTATCATACGTATAAGTTATGTTTGATGCACCTGACCAAGTATGCTTGGTATCTGTCGCGCAAGCACTTGCATTTCAAGCGAAAAATCGGCCTAGGCAGTTTCGCCATGTATGGAAGTATGCGGCTGCTAACTGGGACTATTTGCGAGACCTTGTCATCCTTTCCATGGTCGGAGGTGTGCTTCGGAGACTCCGATGTTAAGGCTTGCGCGGTGTTGGTAACAGAGATTATTCTTCTCGGGATGGATATCTACATTCCACATTCCATCAAACGAAATTCATCTGATAAACCGTGATTTGAAAAAAAAATGCGAGCAGATTACAGCGGCAAAAAATATAACTTTTAAGTATGGGCACTCCCACCGATGTTAAAAGAACGAATTTTGTTAGAATCAGAAACGCGTGCAACCAAGCGATTGATACCGCGAAGAAAGCTCACAACGGCAGAGTGACTCCTTCAGTGCCCGACTGGTTCGCGTCCCTTCTGGTCAAAAGCTGTCAGCAGTAACTTCGGTTACTCCTCTTTCAATCCTCTGGTGACAGACATGGGAACGTTAGTCACAAATTCAAAGGATAAGGCTGATGTGTTCGCGAATTTATTTTCCGCGAATTCAAAACTCGATCGCGGTCTTTTGGAGCCACCTGTGATCGCGCCGGTACGGTCTTCAATGAGGGATATGAGGTTTCGCCCACGTACTATTCAACGGATTCTACGTGGAATGAACTGTAGGAAGGCAATCGGCCAGGAGGGATTACCGGCACAGTTCTTAAGATTACCAGTCCTTAAGAACTGTGCCCCAGGACTATGGCCGGTTTTTAACAGAGTTTTTCGCTTATCTTATGCACGGAGAACATTTCCTACCTGCTGGAAAATTGCTCGAGTTCAGCCAATCCCAAAGAGGAGAAAAAAATATCTCTCACAAAATTACCGTCCGATAGCATTACTGTCTATGTTATCTAAGGTAACTGAAAAGGCCATCAATGGCGAGTTAATTAAGTATTTGGAGTGCAACGGACTTCTGAATGATCGTCAATACGGATTCCGTGGAAGGCGGTCCACGGGAGACCTTTTGACACTTATAACCGATATATGGACACCTGCGATTGAACGGCATGGTGAGTCAAGGGCGGTCGCATTGGATATCTCCAAAGCTTTTGACCGCGTCTGGTATGGGGCATTGCTGAGCAAACTTCGTTCATATGGACTTTCCCAAGGGCTTTGCGAATGGATGAGGAGCTTTTTCGAGAATCGATCGATCCGGCGAGTGTGCGGATCTTTACCCTGTTAATTCGGTGGTGCCCCAAGGTTCTATTTTGGCTTCAACCTTGTTCTTGCTTCACATAAATGATTTGTTGGAGACAACGGATAACAAAGTGTTCAGTTTTGCGGATGATGGTACGCTTGTTTCCTCATTTTCGAGTGTTCGCCCGATTGGTGCATCTACGTCGCACCGGCTGACAAATTGACTATGTGAATCGAGATCTAGATAAGGTCCTGCAGTGGGGAAGGGCCAATCTGGTCCACTTCAATGCAGCGAAGACACATTATACACAAAGAAAAGTGGATCATCGGTTCCATAGCTTATGATGAATAGCCAGGCCCTCGAATCTGGAAAAGCTTGAAATTGCTCGGCGTCACGGTCTGTGGAAATGTCATCGTCATCATCATCCGCACTACAACCGGGAACTGGTCTTGGCCTTATTTAGCAAGTCCTGAGACTTGTCAAATTTTCCATGATAATTTGTTTTTCCGGGCAACGTCATTAGTCTTGCGCCAGAGGCTCCCCAACGGGGAATCGAACCTCGGTCTCCTGCGTAACAGGCGGGGATACTAACCACTATACTATCGAGGAGCCCTCTGTGGAATTGTATCATGGCATAAACACGTGGCGTACATCGCCAGCTCCGCCTCAGGAAAACGGAGCTATCTTTTTAGAGCCAAGAAATATTTTACTCCGGCCCACCTTCTTCTCCTATATAAATCCCAAATTAGACCCGCGCTCGAACATTGCTCTCATGTTTGGAGCTTGGCTCCTAAACATACCCTCGACCTACTTGAGAGCATACAGAGACGAGCGATCCGCCTGATCGGGCACTCGGCGTTGACGTCGGGACTACAGCCGCTTACATCGAAGGCGCGTGGCCGACCTCTGTCTGTTTTACAGATATTATCACAGTTACTGTTGTTCGGAGATTTGTGGTATTATTCCACGCAATTTGGCTTGTATGTGCTCCAGAGGACAATCCGACGGATCGCACCAGTTTGCTATTCATCTCTCAACGGCGCGAACATCCCTGCATCAGAACTCATTCCGGTACAGAGCGGGGAAGCTGTGGAACTCCCTTCCCACACGAATGTTCCCGGAGCATTACAACCCGCAACTGTTCAAAAGAACTGCAACCGTTTCTTGGAATCGCTTGGAAACCGCTTGGTGGGTAACTTCTAATGGCATTAAAAGCTCTTGTTGCCTTTGGCATGTATCCTCATCGAGCAATGCTTCCACTTCAGCGTCTGCGAAGGTTTTTGGCCTTCCTTCACTCGGATGGTCGTCAACATCGAAATCACCGTCTTTGAAGCGACAGAACCAATCATGGGACGTTGTTTCACTTAGAGCAGCATCTCCGCAAACTTTGTGGAGCTGTCGATGCGCTTCTGGCGCAAGGCTAATGACCTTGCCTGGAAAAAACAAATCATGATGGAAAATTTAACAACCCTCAGAACTTGCTAAATAAGGTCCAGACCGGTTCACGGTTGTAGTGCCGATGATGATAATGATGACGATGAGCTTCAGCCGCCGATTTCTTCGAATGAAAGAAGAAAATGAACACTCCCCGTAAATGACGATTACTTAGCACAAAATCAGACATTTCACTCCCCAAAGGAATATGACGCCAAAACAAAATCACTACTGTGTCAAAGCGGTTTGTTTACCATATGTTTGAGATTGGTTTATGACGTTTTGGATATATCGAAATCGACCAACAGTTATTGCTGAAGCCGTCTACTGACAAACAGCGGGAACTTAGCTGCGTATCAATATTTATAACGTAACTCGCACGCTTCGCTCCAGTGTAACGCTTCACAGCGATTGAATTCCCAACGACTGGTATGTAGTGTACATCGGCCCCTCGTTTTTTTTTTTTTTTTTTTTTTTTTTTTTACACACAAACGCGCGCACAAAGGGGACACTCCCAATTTTTTCATTTTTATGGGAAACAAAATAAATCGAAAAAGACTTTTGGGACACCATGCAGATATGGAATGGCATATAAGCCGGCCGGCTTGTGAATAATAGTTTGTTTCTTCACTCTGATGCGCCGTAGTGTGAGTGTACTTTATAATACGGGTTGAGAAGGAGGTGGCGGAACAATGTCAAACTCGTGTGTCAGAAATGAAAGGCGGAGTTACTGTTTAGGTCTTCTGCAAAAGTACAATTCTGTTAATTTCTTATTTAATAAATGACGGAATCCTATCTTAATCGACTTAATCCATCGACATGTGTGGACGGTAGTTTGACGTTGTTTCCTCCAGTGTTGTGTTGAGTAGATTTTACTTTTTCTAATCCGTGTTGTCCTTGATGTGGTGCTGAACTTATTTTCTTTTGCACAGTACTTTCTTGTCTCATAAACGCAATCAATCTCCAATTCCTTTGTTCCGTGTTGTTTGGAAGTAGAAAGATACTGATCGATAATCACTTTTGACAAAACTTCCAGTGTCCAGTTTTATGTTAAACGAAATTAATGAATAAAAGTACTTCAGTTAACTACCTAATGTCTACAATTTCGCCTGCTAACTCAACATCACTTTTCATTTTAGTATCAAGCGTCAACGTCACTTTGTTGTCCCTTTGTTCGATCCTGTTGTTTTTGATTATCGCCCGCCCATCATCTTCCTTGTTCTTCGCCCACGTTGTATCGCTCCTCTTTTCTCCAGAGGTTTTGTGCTGTTTATGATCAAGAGCCCCATTATTCCTTGTGTCACAGCTCACCGAAATCGAAACTGAGTTAATCGGTTGTAACACAAGCTAACACCTCGAGTGAAGAGGGTGGAGAGTTATTTGAAACATGTTAACACACACAGCATCCTCATCATTACTGGTTGCAACGTGCAAGATCGGTTCTTGAGGTATTTAGTGTCACCGAGAACTCACCAAAGTTTCAACGCAAGCAAATAATATTGCGAAGGAACAATTATCCGATGTATCGGGATATTCACCTAATGCTTGCTATGATTTCTCGTCTTGTGTTTTCGTCTAACTTATTCTGCACTCGAGTTAGTATAACGCAGATCTTGGTTCAATCCTTCCCTGACCGCATCATGTATTGTATTTTAGGACTTGAGATGCTGTTTCTCGTTTAATCGAAATGGTTGCACACCAGAATAACATGTTTTGCATCCTTTTCTCGCACTTCGCATTATAGACAGCGGTATGTACCATCGTGTCTGACACGATTCAGGTGTTTTTGATACCGAGGTACCCCGACTGAAACTGCGTAAAGTGGCAGGTTCAGTTTCCGAATGAGCGCGTTGTTAGGGCTTTTAAGGCTGGGATAAGCCAAAGGTCAAGTTTTAAGTTCTTGGTACATCAGGTTCGATATATAACAACAGAAATTTATCTTTCTTTCAAATTTTATTATTTCCATTTCGCTAGTCACTTCATACCTTGAGTCTCTTCTTTCATACGTCACTATAAGGAGTACTTCAGAAATAACAAATGCTGTCTCATCGGAGCTCGTTATGAACCACATATAGCTTTACAATCTTCTATTTTTCCGTTGATAGAGCTTCCACCCAAACTCGCGCCATTTAACGACCATGATACGAACTCCATAGTTAACGACCATGATACGAACACCAAACGTTGATAACACAACGGAAAACTGCCATATACGACATGACTCACTTGGAAACCAAGAAAAGACTTGGCACAGACTATCATACACAATATGACTCACTTGACCAAGATAAGACTTGGCATTAACTACCATGATACGACAATCACGGGAAACCAAGCCAAGTATACCAAGCTCTAGGGTATAAATAGAATATGTAAAACCCAGAACAGGGTTCATATATCCAGCAAGAACCACGTGTAAGACATGAAGTAATAAAGGGCTTCGGTCCAGTAGTTCAAATAGAAAAATTAACTCCCGCCATATGCTTGTAATGATGCAACCACCCTAGCAGAATAATTATCTTACCGATCCCTACCGTGATGATTCTTTTCCTATATCTGCGTCCGCCATAAGATTGACTGTGACTTTTTTTATCTGCATACTCTGCAGGTGATTTCAATTTGAGTCTGTAAAATCCAAGATACTCGACAGCCTCCTTAGATCATATGACTCGATTTCCGATCGGAGATGTTACATGTGTTACAATATAAGTTTTTGACAAGTTATTACGACTATCTTCGTTTTGCTATCAGCTAATTTCGATCTGGCAAATTGTAGTGATCCTATAATCAGTCGAATTGCTTCGTTGGTGATCGTTTCAAGTCGCAAATTGTTACCACTACGATGTTCTTAGTAAACTCAATAATTTACGCTCCATGTGGTAATTCTATTTGTAAAACTCTGTCATACATGATATTCCACAGGAGTGGTCCAACAATTATTCTTAGTTAGAACGACACTTTTAGTTTAGATGAAGTACTTAAACTTAGTAGTAAGAAGGCCCGCTGTACACGCGCTAGGCCGCAACCTTCTTACTATATTACTACACTAATAATAATAATAATAATTTTTTTACCCATTCGCAACCTTCTCTTTATATACCAATTTACTGGCGAATTACTGTAGACGATGCATTTCCTCTATCAGAACGAGTAATCTATTTTGAGCTTATTTGCCTGTCAGAGGTTATTTGCATTTTCAGTAATTGTTAAGTTTGCCCTGTTAAAAATGCAGCGGTAATGGATTGTGCAATTACTTAATTGCTTTCATGCGGAGAACCAATTATAGGGCATTGCCCGTGTGTGCTAATCGTATCATACGATTAATTGCGCCTCAATGCTGTGTTCGCTACTTTGCCAAACTCGGCACTTTACCGACGCTCGATTACTTCGTCGTTGGTGGCCTTTGACAATACCGCTTGTGTTATATAACTTTATTAACGTCGTAACGACGTGTAGTCAATACATGTGCTTGTCAGGTGCTCGTTTGGTTTTTTGGCGACACAGCGGAATGGTCATAGCGAGCGACTTTGGGATCGTTTGTCATGATCGGCGCCTCGCGCCGGTTGGTGTTTATGAATAATATGATATGGGAATAAGTTGTATTTTGCATTGTATACAAAATACTTGTGAGAGTTAATTGTTGGAGAGGCGTGACTTGCATTTATTGGAAGAAGTCGTATTTTGCATTGTATGCAAAATACTTGTGAGGGTTAATTGTTTGAGAGGCATGAATTGCATTGTGTGCAGACTGGCTGTTAGCTTGTTCTGGGAGGGGTTTCAAGACGAGGTGTAACAGGACGTAGAGCGGGGTGTCCATTCAGTTAAGATCTACCTGAGTTACAGGCTTTTATCTACTATCACAACATAGTATGTTTATCCCTTATCTCTATCGTTTTCCTTTTATAGCTTTAGCTGTCACTGTTTTGGTGATAGATTGCGATTTTCTAATATATTAGTGACCCGATAGTGTTGTCTTTCAACTCGGTGAGCGAGCTACCACATATAATTTTCTCTAAGATTTTTCTTGTAGTATTCGAAAGGCATATGAGCTACCTGAATGTTTTTTTTTTGTTCCTTTCGCATATGTACTAGTTAAGATACCCTCCATGTATTAAGGAAAATTCCTTTTTTTAGGCACTACTGCATTGTGGTCTTGAGTGTGCCTGTTTTGGTTTAAGTGTAAGTTTGGTGGCTTTTTTTGAGATCCTGTGACGTCCACAAGCTTTTTTGTCGCGTGTTCTGTTGGAAGCACTTTGTATCTCTTATGACGACAACGCTCGGATGACCTGGGTTCCAGAGCTTATGACAAGGTACCACTCTCTATTTGGTTTCTGGAAATAAATATAAGATGTCCTACTATTGAGCGAAGCATTTTAGAATAAGCTATGTATGGGGCTTTATGACCATTAAGTCATGCAGTTGCTGCTGCTGATCCACCTCATTAATACGATCAGCTATTGATGCCAGTTACTTGGCTGTGACGAGTCTAGGTTGAGTAGCTAATAATGCGGATGTTGCTGAATGTCGGAGCTCTTAGATGCATGTAACATTCTAGGGTTCAGTTAATGTGTGTTGAGTTCAATCCGTAATGTCAGGCATTTGCTCCGGCTGCGTCTTCGGCGACTCCCGCGGTGCGATCGCGAGTCCGACCTGTTGTATCGCCTCCGAGCTCGTAATGTTGAGCGAGTGCGACCATTACTTAAGGTTCGGTAGATCCCTGAGCATAAGTGCGGTTGCCCACTGTGCCTGTGCCTTTCGTTGCCTGTTTGTGAATTTGAAGTTTAGCCATAAATAGTTTAATGTGTTGATCAGCCGAAAATTAACGTACCCATGAGAATTGATAGAGGCGAGATCTATGAGTAAATATTTCGAAGTGCAATTTTTATGCGTAATATAAAAATTCTTTAGTTTGGGTGCTACTTTCTGGACAGGACATGCTCCAATCGTCTCCCTGAAGCATGTACTAGTGTATTATTTGCCGTTAGTTGCACTCTTTTTTGTGTCTCCCTGGAGGTTTTTTATGAAGTCGGCGCCAATGAGACCCATCCACTTACTAACACACTAGTTGCAGCATTAATGCATGATGATGCTAGTCTTAATGATGGTACTCAGTGAGATTATATTGTTTTAGACTTTCTATTACTTATATATTTGGAGGTACCTATAATTTATGTTTCAATTAATTTTATTCCTTTCCATTACCATTTTTTTTTAATTCTCCCTTCTTTTTTTTTTATATACAACGCGCGCACAAATGGGGATTTTGCAGTACCCTTAAGTGTCAGAGCACAGTACAAGCAGAATGAGAGGTGTGGATAAGGAAAGGAGGTATGGATGTACATTGGTCTTAAATGCCTGGACATTACAACGACGAGGAAACCTTTAAATGACAGCTTCATTACCGTTGTTGATATGTATTGCACGCAGATGAAAAGCAATGTGTTTGGATAGTTAATTATCGCGAATTGCTAAAATCCCACCGTCAATTATACTTGTTTGCCTATATATTTTCCCCATACTACACAGTCTGATGTTCCCCCTTGCTAACATATCATATTCTCTCTATCCTAAACGCCTTTTTCATCATATCATCTCTATCCTAAACATCTTTTTCATCACCTGTTTGGTTATGAGAGCCATAAACGTGCATATAATATTCCAACAAAAAACCGTTTAGCTCTAGAACATAAATCAAAATAGTAATGTGGGGGTTCTTTTAGGCGCCCGAAGAACCTCCCATCGGCCTAACCTAACTCCCCTTTCCCCTACCTGCAAATCTCATTACCTACCATAAGCAGCTTACGTCCAGATGAGCAGTCAAGCTCCCCTGCAACAATATGTCCTAAAATCCAATTCGGTTTTCCCAGCGTGCAACCGACATAAACATCCGAACATGTCAATAGGCATGGCTGAGGAGCATTTTCCCCATATTCGGCATGTCATGCTTACCCTTGCTTTATCGACAGACCCGTCGGCCGATCGTTCTATCGACAATACACAGCATAGCCATCGCTGGCTATCCACAAGCGATCGAGTGTTATTTAAAGTAAACACACACTCGATCCATCGACCTAGGAGACGTTACATTTCGAGTAGACTCAAAATGACGCTTTACACCATGGCAAAAGTGTTAACAAACACTGCCTCCAGCTCACCAGATATAGCTGCACCCGATAGTTTCCCTTCCACTTGGTAATCTTATATTGCACCCATATCCTGAGGTTCGCAAAACTTGCGACCAATTCCCTTTCATCGGTTATTAACCGAATATGGAATTTGGGCATGGATATGATCATTGTTTAGACAATCTTACCCATGCCATGCCCTACGATGACCCACCAGCAAATCAAAGCAAACACACAGTACCTAACGGCGTTTGTTTTGTTTACTAGCCGCTGGTCCATGGTTCCCATGGGTGAGACGTTAGCCTGCACATCTGCAGGTCAAATCCCTCACCACCATGAATAATTTCCCGCCTTGTGCTCAAGAGCCATACGGCTAAAGCAAACACAACCCAAATCTCTGGTTGACCTAGCATCTCCAGTACATCTCATCATTTGATCCTTCAAATAGCGTTTTTCTTTTTTACTTTGAAGCAAAAAACCTATTTCGTTCTCAGGCGTGGGTCATCGATGATTTATGGGCACATTCCCTGCAACCTCTGATGTTCGTACATTTGTTTGATCAGGTGTCGGTGATCGTTGTCTGTATTGCAGGCTAAGGGGCATCGTACTTGTCCTATACGGACACATGGGGAATCCTCCCATTTAACCCCTTTCATTGGCTGCTGACAAGTTGATCCGTTTCGCTCCACCTACATCGATGTGATCCAGTACCGTTGAATCTGACGGATGTGGATGGCATCGAGGAGTCAGATTTCATATCCCCAAGTGTGCGCACTTAGCTTTTATTGGAGTCTCCAGAGGAGTCAAAAAAATTCATCACGAGAGTTGAGAGTTTTCGTACGGTCTGTGTGTGTCGTTGGTTTATTATCGCACGACGTCGTTAATAGAATGCAAATTATTTACCTCGTTTCACCAGCCAAATAGTAGCCAGTGTTGTGGAGAACGAACCAAGTGATAATATGAGAGACGTCTCGCCGTGCTATAGTTTGTTAAGCATTTCCTTAACGTTTTTTTGTTTTATACTAAAGTGTTGTTGTTGCATTTCCGTTTACATCTATGTGATTTTAAGACAGAGAACATTGTAAACAAGAATAATAACGAATGGAACTGTGTGATCAAAGGATCAAAATAAAGAACATTTAATTAAGCAAACAAACCAGAGTGCGTTTTTTATTTTATTTCCTTCCTCGTTGGTGAAGGTTCGGAGTTCTGTTTGTCCAGTGACGCGTTGTGGGGTATTTCACTGAACCCGCGTCCGTGCTTACGCTTAGTAAATACCACCCACAGTAATACATAAAGAAATAGCTTTAAAACTATAAAGGAATACCATATCAGTTCAAGTTCTTACTGAGTAGTGACAGACAACAAACTCCTGCTTTAAAAATTTGTTTTTTACAATGTGGCACACCCGTAACTGCCGACGTTTTTGGCTTGAAATCGACCAAGAACCGTGAAGGTTTGTTAAGGCATTGTCATGAATTGAAAAATATGTACCCTCATTTCAACCCTCTAGCTACCACAAACAGCGACGACCCACCTGAAATTTCATTAACATTTCATAAAATTACTACAAAAAAAATCTTTGAAGTTCGTATTTCAAAATCTTGAACCTCCGATTTGCCCCATCTTGTAGTCTCCAATTTAGTGGCAAAGCCTTAGCCTTAGAACTGAATCAAATATTTACTTCTTCCAATTTCAGGGCAGGTGCCATAATAAAACATTTCCAATACACTTTATCCACATAAACCAAAAACCTCTGGACCTCCTGTTTTTCTTTCCATGTCGCAGCTTCTGTTCCGCGTCCTTCGCCTCTCCATTTTCAATCACCGACTTCGGAAAGTTGTAAACTTTAAAACAGACAATGGAATTACCGTTCGAAACAACTACAAAATTAATCATAACACTCTCTGGAGTGTACAGTCACATCGGAATCACATTAACTTCTATTGAGTGCTCAAAATCGAATAAATGTTCGAAAGTACGGCAAACTTCTTTAGCCCGACTTCGCCAGTCAGCCGTTCGGTTAGGATGCCTTTGGATTGATACCGGATACGGACAACTTTGTCTGTGGTTGTGTTGAAGACACCCACTAACCATCCAATAGCCGGAAAGATGTTTATTGTTTCCTTTCCCTGTACCATCGCAGTTGTCAATATTTTGTACAGGAGGTCCTTTAGACGTTGCCATATCAAGCAACGTTGCTGCTACTCGTGTGGACTCTAAGGACTAAAATGTTTTCTCACACCGTTGTCGTGTTGAAGGTGTATACCTTAAAAGTGTTTACCGATGCCGATGGGTACGATGTGTTCAAGGAAACTACCCATTGACGATGTATCCTTAAATTGAATACACTTCACAAGACAAATGCTTTGCAAATGACTGCGATAAATCCTGTCAGGAAGCAACTACACCAACGAACGGAGCCGTGGAGATGGGGACACAGACGATGACTTTGTCAGCGGAAATGTATTTCAGCAATTGTGCGAAGACAATGTTTCCGGTTGTTCTCGTCCTGTGATTTTGAATTCAATCTAGAGTTGGTGGAGAGCATTAGTAACCACCAGACATGCTAATTTCATCTAACGCGGGGAAGAAGTTGCGGCGACTGTGAAATGTTTATAAAACTGCTTATTTGGAAACATCTAATTAATAGTAAGGCGAAGAAGAGAAGTGTTTCAGATTAGGCGGGGTGTAAAAACTTTTCAAGAAATTGCAATTAAATTTCGATTTCGTTACATTTCTAGGGCGAAGTTTTGACTAAAGTTTATATTAGAATTCTAGAGACAAGTCGGCAAATTTCTTGCTGGAAATGGGGAAAACTAAACAAGCTTGCTCATAAACACCCAAATGCTAGATCCATTGAATTGTGTAGTTATAATGTCGAGGACGGTCTGGTTGGTAAAATTACCAAAGTTCCATTTTAACGAGATAGATAAAATTAAGGACCGCTTCACTGACCTTGCGTGTACACTCGAATCGTTGGTGATAAACTTAATTGACTTTTATTCCACTGCGGGTCAAACGGCGTCAATTGGGCAGCAATTTGAAGTTATATGAAATTTGCTTAAGTGACGTCTATAATAATATAATTAGAAAAATCGGTCATTACCAATAAGATCTCAAATATAAATAAGAAAAATTTAACTAATTTCATTTAACACTTTTATTTCATTTAACACACACAAAATTGAACTAATGTCACACAACAGATATCAGTGGTTCGTTTGGTGAGAAAAGTGCGACATGTCTGTCTTTTTTATCGATAAGAAGGTGGAAGTCTTCAAAAATACTTTTGGACAGATCCAAACGCATGTCGAATATTTACCGTCTAAAAGCATCTCTCATCAGAACACATTCCCGCTGTTCCCAACGAAACGTTCCGTCTGATATTCCATAGCGAAGCAGAATGAATGTAATCCACTATTTCGCTCGTCTTGGACCACCTTGTCAGTTGCACCCATGTTTCCTCCAGTAAAAGCAGCTTGTAAAACGGGACACCGCCATCATTGGATGAAGGTCAGTCTTCTGAGAGGAATTCTAAAGCTTGCCAGAGGGTATTTTGGCTGGTTTCCGGACACGGACGCTGGTTCAGCAGAAACACCACCACATTAGTGACCCCGACGTGATTTGAACACGCAACCTTCTGATCTGGTGATCGGGATGATTACACAATGACGGTTGTGTATTTATCCGCGTCAATTATGCATTGCATCCATAGCGAGTCAAGGGTGGAATTCCACTGTGAATATTTACACTGGCAAAGAATTCGGCGCTTGGCAGTTAGGCGCGAGTTGTGCTATGCTTGTATTAGTGAACAAAACATGGGACGTGACCATTGCTAGATTGTTTAGGAAAAACAAACTATGAGCACGTCCAATTCGATGCTAGTTTATCGCTTATGCAACCGATCAGGAATAATCGGCTGCAGCTGTATAAGCAAGCGATTTGCCATGACTTGTCTTTTGGACCAATGGATTGTTGGAACAAGAACACTCGGGAGGATTGGCCTGTGTTTGATGGGCATGTGGTCGCCCATAGTAACCGATCGGTTCATGACAGATAAACCGAGAGGGTTCAGTTGATGCCATGGCTAGATGGTAATCTTGCCGTGGACTTATGTTTCAGGTATGCTTTCGTATGATGCCATGGCATGATGATGATCTTGCCGTGGGCTTATTTTTCAGGTATGGGATGGTTTGCACCTTTTAATTGCAGGTGCGAAATGGGAAGTTGGGGTAAGGGAAATGAGTGGTTCTTGGGAGATGCTTAAAGAACCCCCACGGTACTATCGATATGTTGCGTAATACGTTTTCGCAACTGATATACGTCACCAGTTCCTAGCCACTTGAGAAACAAGTGATTTCCGTGCCCCTTAAGAAGTAATTTTAATTTTTTTAAATTAAAAATATTGGCCATCATTTCGCCCATCTTTCAGGTAATTTATGAATATCATGCCAGAAAAACTGCTTGTCTTTGGTAGTAAACCAACTTCGCGAAATCACTGAAGTGCTGTTCTGCGAGAGCGTGCCCCATTGATGCGAAGAGGTGATAGTCAAATGGGGCAGGTCTGGGGTGTACGGCGGGTGCAGAAGGATGTCCCATCCAAGCGATATCCGGGCTTTTTTCACTAGTTTTGCTGTGTGCAGCGTACTTTTTGCTGGCGCCATCTCTTAGTTAAATCGGAAAAAACGTATGCATACACCTGGTATTAATCTTCCCATTGCTCGTAAACGTCTGCTGATTATTTCTTGTGAAACATGTAATGCTTCTGCTAATTGCCGTTGAGTTTGAGTTGGGTCATCATCCAATAACTCCCGCAATTGCTCGTCTTCACATTTTTGTGGTCTACCAAGGCGCTCACTGTGTTTCCTATTGAAATCACCACTTTTAAATTGGCGAAACCATGGCTCACATGTATTAATTGATGGAGCGTGTTCACCATGTGTTTCTACCAGCAAACGATGACTTTCAACAGCCTTTTTATTCTGATTAAATAAAAAAAGCAATGCGTCCCGTAAATGTTCTTTTTCAGGCATGATCACTGAACGATAAAACAAAGACGCTTGTTTTTAGCGGACTCAACTTGTGTGTGTTTGTAGTTAAATCTCAGGCGAACAAAATGACGTATGTCTCCAATTAATAAGCTCCCTACTTTTCGCTAGCGCCATCTCTTAGTTAAACCGGGGAAAAACGTATGCATACACTTGGTAAATTGCAGATAAATTCTTTGCAAGTTTTGAATCGGGGATTGGGTTAAGTTGACACGCTGGTAGCGGTCAAAATTATGTTGGAATTGTGGGTTGGGTCCCCATGTAATATAGAGAACCCCCACAAGGTTACAAAATGCCGTTATCAGTCGAGCGTCGACAATGCCTCGAGAACAAACCCGATTGTGCAATGACGAATTTCTTAAATTTCTTCCCCCCCCCCCCCCCCTGTGGAGATCCGAATGGGAAACTAGTTTACCTCGGGAATTCTTTATCTCAGAAATGTTGTATTCCAGAATACTACCCTTTATTAAATTTAACACTGAATCTCCTTACACATCCTTAAAAACTTCCCTTAACATATATTACATTCTCACTTAATACATACCATTCATAAACATTCACAATATTGCCAGTTACAGCACATTTAATAACATGCCCCTTTTCATAACTTGCCCCTTTTTATTTCAAAACAGAGCACTTTGATTTTCGTTCAAATTTTATTCAATTTAAAAGTCACAGAAACTAAAGGAATACTTTGAGAAAATTTGTTTTGTTCATATTATAATTTACAGTAAATTAGAACACAATGTTCTATAAGTAGAGAAAAAATTCAATTGTAAAAGCAGTTCAGTTCAGTTTGAGAAAAGCAGAGTTGAGAGATAGAAGTGTTTTAAATATAGTTTGAGTTTTGAATTCGGAGAAAGTAGACTTTGAGTTTTAGTTTCAGTTTGAATTATGATATAAATATATTGATAATATATGAGTCCCCGCTCTTCCCTCGAAAGAGGAAGCACGGCGCCGGACGTCAACAGAGAGTACCATTCTGACTTATCTCCATGTCAGTCACGGACCTCTGCCATACATCCGAAACACAGCCGAAGATTTTTCCCGACGATATCGCCTTATCTTGGGACCGACTACCATCTTAACGAACCTTTTCTCGAACCGGTCAATCAGCCAAAGTCGGAGAGATAGCCAGAGATTTCTCCCGACCATTTCATGAAGCCTATAGCCTGACGGGGTGGTATCTCAGCTTGGGACCGACTACCACCTTAACCAACCTTTTCTCGAACAGGTCTATCAGCCAAGCTCCGAAATATGACCACGGATTTCTCCCGACAATTTTACGCAGCCTCTAGCTTGATGGGGTGGTATTCACTGGTGACATGGCGTTGGACCCCACCTACCACTCGGCCTTTAGTCACCTCTTACGACTAAGTCGGACTGGCAGTCAGTATATTCTAAAACCCTACTCACAGGTACATGATTGTTTGGGCATGAAACGTGTTGCCGCTCAACATGATCTGTCTTCAAAAACTAAATGGCGTTAAGATCACTGAAGGCATGCTAGAATGAGGCATTCTACATTCTCTACATTCCTAAAACGCATTATTACTGCTGATTTTTCTCTCCACCATATCTTTAGTCCCCTTTCACTCTCTTATGCCCAGTATGCTTCTTTTGATACTATAAGGCTATTAATAATTCTTGTCGAGTGCTTTTTATAAAAAGAAAACCAATTCTTCATAAAAATGAATGTGATTTAAAACAGTTAAAAAATAAGTAGTAGAATGTACAAAAGAAATCAAGCATTCGCCAAATGTTCGAGTTATGTTAGGATAGTTAGAGGTTGGAAACCCTATTTTAGAGAACGAATCGTTGGATAAAGTATTCTGTGGTATATTTTAGAATTATATCACTTTAATACTAAACATTCGATGTTTTACATCACCAATGCAACAAAACCATTAAAAAACAAAAAAATAAATAAATAAATAAATAAAAAAAAAAACTGCCATTATACGATACCAACGGTTTGTTATGAAAAAACAATTCATTCAATTACATTATTAATTAATGATATTTATCAAAAACCAAGCGGTACAGCAGCCCATTCGAAGAATACTTTCATAACAGACATTGCATCTTGCCCTCCACTCGTTTTTGTACATCGAAATCAACCCATGTCGCTTTAAGGGTCCTTATGATTGCGCTGTAGTGATTGTTTTACCAATAACGATCCTTGAACTGAAATTGTAAAACAATCAAGTCTACCCGTAATCAATATTTTCTCCTACCCCTTTTGCCCTTACTGTTCTTAAACACGTTTCAGATTATTCAGCTACTCTAAGCGATTTATCCTACACACAAAACCATTCTTAAACTATTACTCAACTCTTCCTTTCTTTGAATTGCAAATGACCTAACTTAGAGTGGTCACGTCCTATGGCACTACACAAACCGAATAGCACACACTTCCTTTCAGATATCCTCGACATTCGCCTTGAATTTGAATCCTTCTCCTTTGAATCTTTGAATTCCATCCAAGAGAAAATTAATGAAAGAAACTTCGGATTCAATCTACGTGGACGGTCTTTGAGTATTTTACTTGCTGACAACTGGATTCTTCATCAGTTTCGAATACGAAATGATCCTTTCCATTTGGTTCACGCGAAGGATAAGCAAGTTCTCGCATAAGAACTTCAAAAATGTATCCTTTCTTACCGTTCAAGATTCACCAAGATTCCTGCAGGCCGCAGATCTTGTTTGCATCAGGAATGATGCATGTATTAAATAGTTTTGTGTTTACATTCTAAATACGATTGTCCAAAGACGGGAAGGAGGAGGGGAAGGATATTTATGAACAATTTAACTTCTTATTCTTCGAAGGAAATTTTGGTAGTTGTTGAAATACATATTTAAACGTCAACGGGGATACCTAACAAGACGGCAAATTTCAGTGTGACTGTATAAAATACGACAGTATCTTAAAAATTGCATAAGTCGGTGCCATCATCTTAAAGGATTTACACCAAGCTATATGATTACGAGAAAATAACGCTCCTTTGATTGCGTAACCTGCCTGATTTCCAACGAGGAGAATTTCAATCTTTAATAAAATACTCTCCTTTTTTATATTAAATGGAAGAGGGGAAGAAAAGGAAAAGGGACCGAGCGCGCTGATTTTGAACTCCTGTAGAATACAAAGACGAAGAAACAGATTAATTAGAATATTCTACATTCGTGTTGTTCGGCCAAAGAACAATTTTCCATAAGTCTGAAGTTATTTTTTAACGTAAACTTGTAAGAAAGAAGCATGGTGCGCCGGCGTACGCATCCCCCTGCGATACGGGGAGCGAAAGACGAACCGTCCGTATCGGCGGTTGAAATACGACTTAGTGATTCAACCCTCGTTTGGGGTGAGTTTGGTGGTGTGGTGAAAAGGAAATGAAATTTCATCGGAGAAATGGTGCTGAAAACAAATAAGGGCATCATTACAGTCGTGGATGAGTGGTGCGGATGCGTTAATAGATGCGTTGCCATTAGGAAAAGGTGCTAATGGGTTTTAATATTTATGGCCTCTCAGACTGCAGTAGGAACCGAGTTCTTGTTTGTATTGGGAAATGCTAGAGTATTCGGTTCCGATGATAATACTTGGGATGCGGTAATTGTTTATCGATTGGACAAACGAATCGCGGGTCGGTTTATTGCAGCTGTATAAACAAGCTGTCCGACATGGCATTTTAACGATGACAAAGGGTGCCGAATGGTTTGGGATTTATGATGCCGTATGATGTGAAGAATTCCTTACAGAAAATTTGAATAACGCATTAAATGCGTGAATGCTGTAAGAATTCTCTTTGGGTATTTTCAGATAATGCGTTGGGTGCATTAAATGTCCTTGAGAAAGGAAGTGTTTCAGGTATGCTGGTGATTGGGGTGCAAATGTGCTTTGCGAATATAGGGGGGTTCTTCAGGTGAGCTTTAAGAACCCGCACAAACTTATGGACACTGTTGGCCTGACGGATATAGCGGGAAAGTATTTGAAGAAGTAGAGTGCCTTCGGCAGGTACAGATGAGTTGCTAACAACTGTAAAAAATAGATAGAGCTCGCCAATAAGTTTCACTGTATACTACCGAATAAAAGCAGCGGCCTTTTATATACGCCACGAGACTTGATTTTTAATTTGGGACTAGTATATACCAAAATATTAAACGTTTTGAAAATGGTGGCAAGATTATAAAGAGCATTTCTTACATATCCACTAAGCACTTTGTTGCAGTTTTCACAGCTCACAATAAGTAGTCAGTTGAGTGTCTGTGGCAGTGTGGGGGTTTCTCTATTCTACATGAGAACCAACCCACAATCTCAACCACAATTTCCACCTAATTTCGACCGCTTTCAGCGCGTCATACCTACACATTTCCCTTATATGCTATTCCCCTGTAAAACATGTTAAACAGACGTATAGCTAAACTCATTATCCTATGCAGATAATGCATAATTGGGTTTAGCTACATTCTTGCCATACGGCAACTCCATTCTTGCTAACCATGGGATTCCCATCGGAAATCTCATAATGTCGGTTAGCAACAACAAGTCTAAACGAACGACGCTGTTGCATCATAGCAAAATCGCTGGGGTTATTTCAGCGTCTTAGAGTCTGGTTCTCACGCTGATTATTTCCCAAGCATCAGCGACGTCCTATTGACTTTTCCTCAGATCATCCATTCGCTTAGGATCAATGATCTCTTTTTGCAGGGGAGTGACATCAGCTAGATTTTCCTCTCCTTCGTATTTCTGTCTTTCCACGGTTCAATCCGCTCTGACTACACCATAGCCGTACCACTGGGTCACCAGGTCCTGTCAGTAGCTGCATCTGATACCAACACACACAACCAAAGCTACCCCGAGATCACAGCATATCATGTTTTCTGTTCTCTCATTCTCCGTGTCCGTCAATTTCCCTATTAACAAAAGTTACCCACACTTCGACGGGCGTGAGGTTGAGAGAGCAGAGGCGTGGTCTCTTTTGGCTGTCCTGTGTGTGGGATGAAATACGAATTTCACCCCTGATTCAAGTCAGTCTTGTCATTTCCCATCGCGGTTGGTCACGCCGCCGCCCGGAGTAAAATTTAATTTCGTCGCTTTTAACGTAGTCGCTTCTCAACCTCAATTGCGCTAGGGCACGTCGCTTGGGCCTAAAATTCATTCGCCGTGTAAGACAATTTACTTAGGTCATATTTAATGTTTGAAAGTACTTTAGTAAAGTTGTGAACGTATAATAACTAACAGACGTGTTAGCAGTAGTGATAATTTATAGTAAACATAAGCTAAGACAATTTAAATTAAAAAAAAAAAACAACAAACTAAAAGTGTTTTCGTTTCCTGGATTTTCTTCGGGCGATCTATTGTTTTCGTAGTGACGGTGCGGTGGGGAAGAAGTGAATCGTGTGCCCGTGCTCGGTGCAAAACTTTTTTACCCCCACAGCGGTTCCGCCAAACCCCACGGTTCACTTACTTGAAAAACCCCCATAACTTCCACCGAATCTCATAACTTCACTAATGCAATCGCATTAGCACATTAAATGCTTCACACATTAAAGAGATCAAATCTTTAATCTAAAAGTCCCTGGAAAAAAAACTTACCTTTCATGCATCTCTTCTCATACAATTCCCTGTAATATTTCTTTCTTACCTTATCAGGAATCTCAAACCAATTCGGCATCTTCGGTGCCAAGCAAATTTCCCTAGACGAATTCTTGAAAACAATATGATTTGGCTTACATACAATGTAACCATCATAACAGGGACCATACACATTGCGTCGCCTATTTCCCGTCCGCACCAAGTGTATCATAAATCATCATACATACACATTGGCTGGCGACCTACACCCGAGGGACCAAAACAAATATATGCATATCGCGTCTCTTGGCACCAATTGAATCCTACAGCATAAGCAAATGCAAATAAGAATTTAATACTTACCTTTACCAGCGATGCCGTAAACGCCATTTTCCGGTAATCTAGCCAAAACTCATTAGCACATTTCCACAGTGCATTGCCGCCTATTTATTTAGCCGCAATGCACATCTCAGACAAAGACCCAAACGTTCCCTTTTGCCTTTTTATATTTCGGGATCTGCTCCTCATCAGCAGCGGCATGAGCAAACAAAAATCCATCCAAGGAGATTCAGTTTTGTTTGCTTTACCGAACTTGCATCTGATGAATGCACGTATGCCCTTTCTTTGTTGTTGATTCATTCCCATGGCTTTGATCCATAAAAGAACCAATGTACACACATACATGTGTACCGTGACCATCTTCTCTATGAGATCTGTTTGGTTACCCCAAAAAGAGAGACTACACGTCTCTTGGAATAGGAAAATGCGCCGCTTAATTAAGAGAGCCAGTTTCACTGGCCGAATTCCCTTGTTAGCGAGTGAATATCGTGGAATCTTATTACATCCGCCGACCACGCTGGTCTCGCGATCTCCCGCTCTTCGTCGCGCGGCGGAGAAGCGTATATATACAGAAGTCGGGTCGTGAAAGAAGTGTTTCACCGTGTTTATAATAAATTTTGAGGTGTTTACACCAGCACATTCGCAGAAGTAAAAACCATTCAATATCTGTCATCCGAAGGCGAGTAGATTGGTTTGTGATACAGACCAAAAGTTAACCATATAAATGAGAAATACAATGTTCGACAGTAAGCAGCCCTGAGGAACACCAGCATCGATTTGATAAAATGCAAATTTGACGCCGTCTACAGGCACTTGTATTGGACGAGCAGAACGGAAATACATTATTGATTTAATCATTACAACGATGCACTGCAGGACAATTCAATTTCGACAACATTTTTGGGTGCCAAAATCGACCGAACTGTTCAGTACTCTTTCACCAAAATAGTGAATCGAATGAATACATTTTTTGATACGATATACCATTAGGTTATAACGTATTATATGCATTGAAGAATCGAACCCATGAAGAAATTGGTTGGAAACGAAGCATGTGTGGGGGTTCTTTAAGCATTCCCGAAGAACTACCCATCGTCCTAATCCAACTCCCCGTCCCCAACCTGCAAATACCCTGCAAATACCTGCACTATCCATAAGCAGCTTACCGTATACGAGCATTACAAAGCTCGCTTCAACAATCCATCCTGAAACATAAGTCCACGGCAAGATTACCATCTTGCCATGGCATCAAGTTCATCCGATTTGAACCGATCAGTTCCTAAGGTCGACCCTATGCCCATCTAACACACACTTCCTGTATGTGTTATCGCCCCAACAAGCCATTGGTCCTTTAAAGACATTCCGGGCTACTTGCTTGATAGCACTGTGGGTATTCTGTTACTTGTGCATCTGCACGGACGCGGGTTCAGTAAACACCTACCGAGTAAGAGCCGATGGAACACCAACGATCTTGAGACAAAACACTGATCACCTGTGAAAGTTGATGAATGAAACAAGTTGATGGTTTCCGGTTATAAAACATCCTATTTATTTGTGTTAATCCGATGGATTGGTGTACAATTGTGTTCCTCATTAACTCAGGGTTCCATTTTAACAAACAGGAAACTTGATTAAATATAAATCCGTTTCACATTAACTCTGTGTTCCATTTATCACAATAAACTCGATTCAATATAATTTTTGTTTCACATTAATTTAGTGTTCCTTTTAACAAACGACAGTTATGTTGTTATATTAAGCGACTCCCGCAAGGACGGGACTCAACATAAGCTCGACATAGAAACACGCACAAGACAAAAAGGATACTTAATTCGGACTCGACTCCGTATATTAATGAAACTCAATAGACGTGTGTTGGGCGTGTGACGAAATCTGACTCGTCTCGCGCGACCGACTCCTGCTATGGATGAATTACCACTATGAAACTCCACGGCCAATGGCGATCGAGAAAGGGGTTAAATGGGAGGATTTCCCATATGCCCGTATAGGACAAGTACGATGCCCCTTCGCCTGCAATACAGACAACGACCAGTCCTGCACCTGTTCAAACAAATGAACGAGCATATTGGGCTGCAGTCATTGTTGTCATAAATCGTCGATGCTGCACGCCTGAGAACGAAATAGGTTTCTGTATCCTAAGTAAACAGAAACGCTATTTCAAGGGTCACGATGAGATGCACACCGTTCGTGGTTTTGCCGATGTTACATTGGGTCGTCAGCGTGTTTACTCAGGTGTTCATGGTAATGCCATTGTAGGCTATACATTCTTCGGTGACGATAGGTCAACCGAAGATTTGGGTTTTGTTTACATGATAGTGCTGGTACATGGGCACAATGGCGAGGAATTAGCCTTGCAGATGTGCAAGCGTACGTCTCGCCCAGGGTGGCCATGGACCAGCGGTTGGTAAATAGCATAAACACTGTGATGCTGCTGTGTGTTTGTTTGGTTTACAGGCCGAAGCATCATAAGGCATGATCAGGGGTATGATTGTCTAAACGTCAATCATATTCGTGCCCAAATCTCATGATCGGTATATAGCCGATAATAGGGAATTGGTCGCAAGTGTTGCGAACCTAAGCGTATAGGAACAATGGTTCAGTTATAGACCGTAGGAAGAATATCGGCTGTAGCTGTGCCCACAATACGCGGGCCAGTGTCTGTTTATCGTTTATTAGTGACGAGCCGGGCCGATAGGGAATATGAAATGGTTCATGTATTATGAACCAGAAACATTCAATGTTATGCATGCCATCGGTGAAGTTTTACTTCCAGGTGAAAGCTACTGAAAGATAGCTTACGTTGCTCGATTGCAGATAAGTATAGTGGCTTTTGGAGTAGGGGAAAGGCAGATTGACTTAAGGAAGTGGCTGGTTCTTAAGGAAGTCTTTAAAGAACCCCCACAGTACATCTGCATGCCAGATTTCCATTTAGCTTGCACTACGATATATTTGTCGTAAAACAAGACAATCTTTGCCCTAACCCTAGTCACGGCGAGCAAATCTTCTGTTCAGCTTAAATCACAAAAGAACCCATTCTCGCCATCATAAATATCCCCTATTACCTTCATGTACGCGCATTTATTTGTACAGATGCACGACCGAATGCATGATCCGTTGCCTGACCGAGGAACGATCACTGCATCGGCCATGACCCGTGTTTCGTTGCCTAATCAACAAGTAGCCACGATTCTCCCGCTGGCCATTGAAACGGAATGCTTCTGTATACTCAACGTAAACAGAAGAAGCTATTTTGGCCTACACGGAAGCATTCCGTCGTATTAATGAAGCGCTAAAATAGACATACACCCAAGAGTCGTAGCCTTTGCCATCGCAGCAATGCTCTGTTGACTCAACGTAAACAGAAACCTAAAATCTTATTCATTATTGCCATGATGGCAAGGCAACGAGCCTCCGTATTGGGTCATCTATTTGACCAGCGACGTGTTTGTATTTCCTTTCTTCGCCCAATGCATGTTTCATTCGTTTTTCTTGCTGAGGTAATGACATTCAGCCTATCTGGAAGATGTCCATGGGAACCTGCCAATAGTGATGCAAACCGATTTGTCATTGGCCGTTGGGGCGAGGGAGGGATTGTTTTCCCCTGCGATGACATGCGTGGAAATTCATCTCAATGACTGAGGCTGGGTCAACGTCTCACAGCTCAGGGAGTCCGAATTCCACCCCCAGACTGGGCAGATCAGTCGAGTATACACGCGTCGTCGGAGTCAGATTTTATCCCCCATCGGGTACAAACACGTTGCTGGAGTCGTACGGTGGAATACGACCAGTGAGTGCGGTAATCTAGCGATACCTAATTAAATGTTACACGCGAACTATAAGTGTCACGGTATTGCATCTCTTAGAAGTTTTCCGTTTTAATTTTTTTTTCTTTCTTTCTTCAAATAAGATATAAAGTAAAGTGCGGCATTGTGTATCTAAATAATTACCACTAAATTATACCTAAACAGCGTGCAATAGTGGCAGAGACGACTAATTACCAACTATCGAGTAAACATTCGTGACTATACGTTTTATATTGTACCAATGAACTTATAACCAGAGCGTTAGTGTTCCACATTGTTAGTTATGTGAACCTTGAGATTATAAATAAATGTTATACCTAATCAAAAGAAAATCAGTGTATTTTATTTCCCATTTGGAGAACGGTCTGCAGCATTTTACAGTGAGCTATCAGTGAACAATCTGTGGTGTTTTTGCTGAATCCGCACCCGTGCAGGTGCAAAACAGAAACTACATACATACACATGTGGGAGATGAATTATTATTTTTAACTATTTTACAGATGTAGATGTGCTGGGCTATCATAATTGCTATAATGTACTGTTACGACACTTTATTTCTTCATTTTTCTTCGGGTGTGGTTCTTTACAATATTTTGTATAGATACACTCCTGCAAACACTACAAGATCTTCTATAAAACTGTTCCTGCGAAATTGTAAAGAAATCTTTTCTCCAGACATTTCCAAAGTTCATTGAACCGATGGCAGCTTTAAAAGAATCACAAAATTCACCACAAAATTATGGAATCCGGTTGCTTAAAGAAGCCAGCGAAAATGAAAGAACAAGAGTAAAATCATTATCATCCATCATCATCGGCACTACAACCGGGAACCGGTCTTGGCCTTATTTAGCAAGTCTCGAGACTTGTTAAATTTTCCATAATAATTTATTTTTACGGGCAAGGTTATTAGCCTTGCGCCATAAGAGTAAAAAAATTTAAAACATTCTAGAAATTTCGACAGCGTCGGTTTTTATTGCTGTTCTCAGTAAAAAATAAATCAGTTGGCTTCGGCCACTTATCAACACTAGTTGCATAGGCCTAGTATAATTTAATTTAATTTGGTTATGCCAGAACCGTTTATTAAGCTTAATATACAAGCTAAAAATCAACTTAAAAACTGCCATAACACTAGGATACAGGATGAAGGTTAAGAATGAGGTAGGTATGAAAGTAGTAGCTAGTTAGGAGGAGACAGAAGTGTAGTAGTCGGTGAATGACAATAATATCGGGTTGAATACGACGCTTTTCTTTAGAACCATCCAAAGAGGTTGACTTTAAGTTGGTATTCCCTGGCATTCGGGAGGTAAGTTTATTAGAGCCATACGAGGTGTGGACAGATATATAGAATAGATGAGGATTCCGTCGGATTGAGAGATGGTGTAGTGGGAGATAGGCTAAAGAATGTTTGCGATCTTAACCGTTCCTGAGAGTAATCGGTGGATGAAGATAATATCGGCTTGAATACGACTATAAAGCCATACGAGGTGTTGTGGACAGATATATAAAGTAAATGACGATTCCTTCGGTTGCGAGGTTGGTTTAGTAGGAGATGGACTAAAGAATATTTGCTTTCTCGGCTGATCCTGAAAGTATGAATGAATGAAGTGTGGGCAGCACCATCATTTTATTTTACTTAGTACAAGCGGCATAAACATATTAATAGATTTAGCAACTAACTTAAAAACGATAGCATTAAGGGGGGGGGGGGGGGGTGTTAACTTTAAAGTAAATAAAAAACTGGAATGGGGAACTAAACAAAGATGGATAGAACAATAGTCTACTTGGTGAATTACTATGGGAAATTTGTTCAACATTTTTCGAGAGAGTACGCCCCATAACTAACTTGTTAATGACGGACATTACGTTCACCTGGTCAGACAAATGTCAACAGGTATTTAATAAAATAAAGGGACTGTTGGTCTCACCGCTACTGTTAATATATCCAGATTTTACCAAACCCTTTAATCTGACCACGAATGCGAGTAATGAAGCACTGGGTTCCGTACTGTCACAAGGCGAAATAGGTAAACACCAGCCAGTTGCATATGCCAATCGAATCTTGAATAAGGGGGAAAAGAATTACTCTACCATTGAGAAAGAGTTACTAGCCATTGTGTAGGCGGCTAAAAATGTCCGTTGTTATTTACAAGGGAGAAAATTCACCATATATACGGATCACAAACCACTAAAGGGAGTATTTAACGTGAAAGATCCCACGTCACGTTTAGTAAGGTTCAGTCACAAGTTATCGGAGTTCGACTACCAAATCGACTACAAACCCGGTAAATATAACACCAATGCGGATACCTTGACCCGCATCCCGCAAAATTGTGATGAGACACAATATATGCACAATCGAATGAAGCTCTGGAACGAGCCCATCGCCCACTCGTAGACTACCTGCGCAGTATTGTGGGTGGGCGGGGGGGGGGGGGGGGGGTATTGTTAAGGGTTCCACACCCAAACTCTCACTTACAATCACCCTCTCTCTATTATAATAATTAAGTCAAGTAGTAAATTTACATAAACTTGTGGGGGTTGAAGTATGGTGCCAACGTATGGCACAGGATTCACTTAAAAACCCCCGACACTTGTTACTCCGAAGGAAATGACAAAAAACACGTTTTTATTTATTTAAATTTATTTCTATCCGCATTTATTGGTGAAAACACGAGCAAATTGTGGTGAATGGCACAATATCGATTGAACTTAATTACACAGCTAAAAATTGGGTCTTAATTGTATTTGCCAACATGAATCACAGCCTCACTGGATTAATCAGAATATCTATGATTTACTATTTCACTTCTGTCAAGCAGGGAATGCAGTACGCGACGGGAACGCCAGACTGTTCAGCTGGTCGGTCGTACGCAAATCGCGAATATAGGTGATCCGTCAAAACAGGCTTCGGGAACTAAAGAACTTTACCTGTACACCAACTCTATCGAACGACTCCTTGGGCTTTTTTGTGTGGACTAAACGAACTATCTCATCCGCAGATACAACCAGGTTCAGATACAAATAGCGACTAACTCTATTTAGGGTGGAAATCGTAATTTATGCTTTTTACACATTGATCTGCCAATGGTAATCATGCTCTCTTGTGTGTTCCCCAACTCACCACACTCATCCAGGTCGAAACGTACTTGTGTATTCGTTCGACGTCGATGGGCGTAGCCAGAAAGGAGAAATCAAAAGGGAAAGCACAATAACCCAGGGTTGATCTGGCTAGGTGTGTGTGCGTCAATGCCATGTATACGGCTGGTCTACTGACCTATTGACAATCTCTTAGGTCAACGCACTATAGCAAGACAGAAATACGAGAGAGAGGGCAAACGTAGCTAAGGTTATTCACCAGCAAAAAGATATCATTGATCCCAAGCGAATGGGTGATCTGGGAAAAATCAATAGGACGCCGCATCGGCTGGGGATATAATACCATTCTGTGGAATGTTCAATAAATACCCAAGCCTATGGACTATGACGCAACCGCGTCGCTTGGTTTGACTTGGTTGTTGCTAACCAATACGAATGGAATTTCCGGTGGAAATCCCATGGTTAGCAATAGTGTTGCCGTATGTCGTTGATTGTAGCTAAACTCAATTATGCATTATCTGCATAGAATAATGAGTTTAGCTATGCGTCCCTTTGACATGTTTTACAGGTAAATCCCTATCAAGGAAATGGGTAGGAATTGTGGTTGGAATTACGGGCTGTTTCTGCTATAGGATAGAGAAACCCCTACAAACTACTTGGCAATAATTAAAAAAAGATTTTTTTTAAATATATTCAGTAGAAGTAGTAGAAGACAAAATATTTTCAGTAATTGAAATACCGCCGCAGAGAACGGATCAGTGAACTACGCGTCGCGTGAACGGGATTTAGTTGGTTTAAAGGCAAGTACAACGCTAATAAACCGAATTCGCCACGTAGCCATTAGTAAAAATTCGCCGCATGTGAACTGAATGGCCAACCCTAATAAAGCGAACTCGTCACGTGTGTACTACGCGTCGCATGAATGCAAATCAACAATCAAGTCTAACACATCGTAACGGGGGGATCAAGAATCCTAACCCCTTGCAACTAGAAAGCCTAAAACATCGACCGAGACGCGGTCCCACGACACACCCAAGTTAGTCAAATAAATATATTAATTGTGAAAATTACATTAAATAGATTAATTGTTAAAATGCACATAATAGCGCTGGTGTTACAGAGTGGTACCATGTTATATTCAGTAAATTCGAACTCAGAAAAATCAGTATTAGTGATTACCGTTGATTCACTTGACATTAAATACACAATTGTGCTAAAATATTTGGTCAAACCAAACTAAGAAATTAGATTTCATGCCAGGGTCGTTGCATTGGTCAATGCGAAACTCTTGTGTCATTGCAACGGCCTAATACAAATGATTAGAACACCCTAGGAACGGGATGTTTTATAAAATTTTAAATGGATGAGCGCAAACAACCGCTGTTCATCCCGAAATCTTACAGCATATTCCTCAATTAATCCTTCTTCACCTCAAAAATGAACAGAAATTCATGTTGTTTGAGGAATTCAACAGAAGTAAGGAAGGAAAATTGTGGCACAAGGCTAATAATCTTGCCCGTAAAAATAAATTATTATGGAAAATTTAACAAGCCTCGAGACTTGCTAAATAAGGCCAAGACCAGATCCTGGTTGTAGTGCCGATGATGATAATGATGAAAGAAGGAAAATATTAGCTCAGCATTAATACCACACCAATAGTTGCAAACAGCTGTTCGGAAACAGGCCCACACCCCTTTATCTTATTGAACTTAGTACAAGAACCAAACTATCTCACGAATGATTGATTAACCAAACCTCGAAAGCCGAGGCGGGTGATGATTCACTGCCCCAAAATGAATACTTCCATCAACTGGATTATTAAATAAGGAAAACATATATAATATGATCTATGTTTGGAAAGTTACAGTCATTTTCGCCATCAACTGCATGTAATAGTATTGAGTTTAGGTTTTACGTCACTGATTTTAATTGGGATACGGTTTCCCTGTGAATATATGCAAAATCTGTTTTATAATGCACTTCAGCCGGCCGGCTGGGGGAAATAATATAAATTCAGGCTCGCACTCACCCTGGCCTCGCAGTCTTCCTTACCTATCCACCGCATCATACATGCGTTAGTAACTCCTGGAGCGTCAACTATAAAACAAATAATCATTCAACTTTTATTGAATCGCAAGGTCATCATTATTAATGAAATTTTGAAAATCATCTACATTTCGAAATATCATAAAACTGAAGGTCTTCACTTACCAACAGAATTGACTTCACACACCATTGACCACATTTAATAAAACTCAACCCTCTATGCAGCGAACGTTGTCTTTCCAAATGGAAATCTCACATCCTCTCCGTCACTCTCTACCTCTTACTTAGTTTACTTATCTCATTACTGCTCCCAAATCTAATAACCGAATGTTCCCTGTTATCCTGGAGAACAGATTAAAAATTCATCACCCATCGACCTTTAACCTCCACTCCGGGCAATTGACTTTTATTGTGGGAGTCCATTGCATCCACCACTCAATCCGGCTTGCGGTCTTTTTATTTTGAAAAATTAACAATTTCACGCGTCCTTTATTGTCGCAATTTGTCATGATTTTGACTGCCGGTGGAGGAGCGATTCATTTCGTGGGGACCTAAGCCCCGCCAGGCGTGCGATTTTATGTTGCCGAGCCCTCTTTTTTCGGGAGCCATTCTAAACAAAGATTCGCAGGAAAACCCATTACCTCCAGCTAAATAAAGATGAATGTGATTTAATTTTGTCCCACCAAGATTGCATAAGCCTCCAGGGATTCAATTCTCTAAACCTCGTTGGGGATTGTTGATTGTCTTATTATTTGTACAATTGTGTTGCCTGTTGAACTTTTAATGTCCTTCGCTGAGTGTTCAACACCTATCAGTCGGTCATGTGCAACCAATGGGAGGAAACAAATTACCAATCTAATCAACACATTTGCCAAAACAATTGCAGCATGAATCCTAATTGAAACAAAGTTATCTTTGACTTTGTAAAGATAAGAGAAGGGATTTTCATTTGTAAATTGATGGCTAAGTTCTTAGAGTGTTCATTGACGTCCCTGGTGCGTTGTTGTTGTGTATTCCCTCAAGCGGATTCTGAATGTCGTTGGCCCCGAGATCAAATTGAATATGATTCTGTATGTTGCACACAGAATCACATTCGCACACAGTGGCACGTGATTTAATATTACAGGATATGAAAGTAAGCACAAAGTTAAGAGAAAAACGTACAAGGAAAAGTTAAAACCCCTGCGGTGGTTCTGGAACTAAAACAATTACGGGGAGCATAGCTCTAGGGAGAGTAAATCACCAATTTAAAGGATAACTGCTGAAAATATTTAAAATAAAGAAAAACTCACGATTCACTGTCGTCCTGGATGTTCACTGAAGCTTTCGTTCCTTTGCCAAGCTGAATGCTGTTGTTGACGAGAACGCTTAAGTGTGATTTTCTGTGTGTGCTTTTATTAAAACGTATACATATAATTAACATCTCCCTCAGTGAGTGACTTCATCCTTATCGTATTTGAATCCGAAGACATACCATGATTACATTACGCGATGCACAAGCTACCATTTTCTCTGTGTTTGTCCAACAGATAAACAGGAAAACGAGCTCTGCCTCTTCTATGGGTTTCCTCCACTTCTGCAGGCAATATCTAAAAGCTTGTAGTTGTTAACAATCTTATTACATTATCCATCAGGGCAGTCTAACCAGTTAACAACAAAGGGCGACTGAGCTAGTGGGTAGACTTGGGTGTGGTGAGCCCACAAGGGATATCGTATTCAGGCAAACTTCTAAAAATGAAATTGCAAACAGCAATAGCCCGAAGTAAGTTGTCTTGTGGATGCACCTAAAATATATAATGATGATATATAACAAAACTAGAAGCACTAATCAAGTTGAGGTCTTTCATTTACACCAAAACTCTATAAAACAGTTCATGTTAAATCAGTTGAATGCCAGGTTGGAGGGGTATTCATTATATTATAAACTCGAAGGTCCTGCCTAAGAGAAGAGGATTCCATACCGAAACTTTATAATTTGACTTGAAATCCTAAGTTAATTTTAGGGCGGCTAGTAAGATTCAATCTGCTTTAAAGGCACTAAAAGCAAGTACCCTTTGTATCTTAGTATACGACGCCCTTTATCTTCACATATATTGCATCCCAACTTATTCAATTCCCTCCTACACCTCCGGTTCTGACCACCAGCTCCTTTTTGAAGATCAGGCTATTGTTATAGGCAGACGGCACACTAGAGTGATTATTCGGATACCCTCAATTCTGGCCTTCCCAACTGGACTGTATACTTGCCCAGCGTTAGCCGAGTCGAAAACGTTTTTTTTCCGAAATGTGGTGACAATTAAAAGGTAATAGAAATTATTTATTATTTATTGGCCTGTAGGAACCCGGAAGTTCATGACCTCACCGACTCGGCTCCGCCATTGTTCCCTGTCCTGTGCGCTCTCCTTCCACGTTCGACCATCCGATCCGATCTCCTCGAGGTCCAATCTAACACCGTCCTCCCATCTCCGTCGCGGCCGCTCTGCCCGTCTCTTCCCCGTTAGTTTACCGTCAAGGATTCTATGCACGGTCCTATCATCGCCCATTCGCGTTACGTGTCCAGCCCATCTTAATCTTCGCGACTTGATTACTCCCACTATTATAGGTTTGCGGTATAGCTCTTCCAATTCTTGGTTGTGGAGTTTCCTCCATTGTCCTGATTCCTCGTCATATTTACCGCCAAATATACCCCTTAAAACTCTATTCTCAAATACGCGGAATTTGTTCTCTTCCCGTTTTGTGAGACACCACGTTTCGCATCCGTATAGAGCAATCGGCATGATTATGGTTCTATAGATACGGAGCTTTATATTACGTGATAGCAGTTTGGATTTCAACAGTTTACTGGCTGCATGCCAACTAGCGTTGCCGGAGTGTAGTCTTTTGTTAATTTCCTTCGACGTTTCGTTTCTGGTCGTCAGTATCGTTCCCAGATATTTAAATTCTTTGACATTCTGAAATATCTTGCCCCTGACGTTTATATGTGTTCTCTGAGGTCCACCTACTCTCGCCGTAATCACGTATTTTGTTTTGTCTCCATTTATTTCATCATTTCTGATAACATACTCGAGGACAAGGTTAAAAAGCCATAGTGAGAGGCCATCCCCTTGTTTTAGTCCGTCCCAGAATTCAAATGGTTCTGAGAGGTGGTCTTCTATTCTAACTCGCCCTTTCTTTTTGTTCATGGAAATTTGAATGAGGGCGGCATATTTTTTCGGGATCCCCAGCTCAACTACAATATGGTAGAGTCTTTGCCTTGCAACTAAGTCGTAGGCTCTTTTGAAGTTAACGAATAGTTGGTGAACCGTCTCTCCGTATTCCCACTTCTTTTCCAGCACTTGCCTTACTGTGAACATCTGACCGCTTGTTGACCGGTTCCTACGGAATCCGCATTGGTAGTCTCCCAATATTTCTTCTGCGCATGGTGTGATTATTGCCAGTATGACATTTGTTAATATTTTGTATGTGGTTAGGAGCAATGACATTCCTCTGTAATTTTCGCAGTCAGATCTGTCACCTTTTCTTAAAATGGGGATGACTATTGAGGTTTTCCATTCTTCCGCAATGACTTCCTTGTCCCATATTGTTTTAACCAGTTGGTGGATCTTTCTAGCGGTTGCCCCTCGTCCATGCTTCACAAGCTCTGCCGGTATGCAATCGGGAGCCTTGTTGTTTTTCAATCGATTTATCGCGTCTACAACTTCGTCGACAGAGGGCTCTGGGATCTGAGGCTCGGCTGTATGAACGTCTGGTGTGTTTATTTGTGGTTGGTTGGTGCGCACATTGAGCAGGTTTTCAAAGTACTGCTCTCATGTTGTCACGATATTGTTTGTTTTTGTCACCAGACAGCCGTTTGTGTCTCGAATTATATTGGCTCTCCTTCGGTAGCCATTTCTAATTGAATTTATGCCAGCATACATACCTCTGCTGTTCTTTGCTCTTGCATTTTCTAGGATTTTTTCGAGCCGAGTCTTCTCCCATTCGCGTTTTTTGCGTTTGAAAAGTCCGGTTGTCTCTTTCCGAATTGTCACGTATCTTACTGCGTTGACTTCTTCATATCCTTCTAAGTGGATCACTCTGAGGTGTTTACGTTCTTTGATCTTCGCCCTGCACTCATCGTCAAACCAAGGTTTGGACTTAATTGTTTTCTTAAATCCTAATACCTTTTGGGCTGTTTGTTTGATTGTGTCTCTGATCGATGCCCATTTAGTGTCCACACTATTGGCTTCCTCTTCCCCACTACAGTCATTCTCTAGGATGCTAAATCTATTCGTTAGTTCGTCTTGATATTCAGCAATTTTGCGTAGGTCTTTTAGTTTATCAATGTCGAACTTTTTGCTCGTCTCCCGTGACTGTCCATGTGGGTTTGCTGCAAGGCGACTTCTAATTTTGCCCATCACTAGGAGGTGATCGGAGTCGCAATCTGCTCCTCTATATGATATTACGTCAAGGATATTCGAGTGGTGTCTTTTGTCTATGAGGAAGTGGTATATTTGGTTACGCGTTACGCCGTCGGGTGATATCCATGTGGCTTTATGAATTTGCTTGTGCTTGAACATCGTGCTTTTCACTACCAGATCTTTTGACGCTGCGAACGTGATAATTCGAATACCATTATCATTTGAAACGTCATGCAGGCTTTCTTTACCTATTGTTGGTTGGAAGATATCTTCCTTTCCAATTTTCGCATTGAGGTCGCCGAGGAGGATTTTAACATCGAATGATGAGATCACATCGAACACTTCCTCTAGGGTTTCGTAGAATGTGTCCTTCCTTTCTTCGTCGGTAGATTCTGTTGGGGCGTGTACGTTTATAAATACATAATTGTACCATGGGCCCTGTATTTTTAGCACCGACATTCGGTCATTAATAAATTTCATCTTTTACATGGGGCGTAATCTTCTTGCTTATGATGAAGCCAGTTCCGAGGTTATGTGTATCGGCACCTCCACACACCAGTGTAAATCCGTTGGTTTCGATTACTTGATTTGGGAGTCGAACCTCCTGAAGCGCGACGATGTCCATTTTATATTGTTTCGCATTTTCTACGATCGTCTGTATCGCGCCTGCTTTATATAACGTTCGAACATTCCACGTGCCGAAGCGTATATCCCGCTTTTTCCGTTTTCCCTACGTCTTTTTTTTTGCCGAGTCGGTGTTTTATTGATGATTTGTTCCCTTATGGTAGTGTCGGCTCATCACACCTACGCCTACCGGGTTTTTCGTGGGATTGTTTTTTGTGTATTGATTTCATTTTTGATCCCACGAGTCTTGGGGTTTAAATAGTCCGCCACATCAGAGCCCCGTTTTGATATGGTAAGGACTGCTTACTGCTCTGATTCGATGCGGTGTCAGAGAGGCGCCGTTATAATACAGCCGGTATACCCCTGGCTGCAAACAATCCAATGGGCACGGTGACGCGTAACACCCTGGAATAGGGGTGGTAGATCTTTGTGTGTTACTCCTCGCTAGCCTGTCTGACATGGGTGGCCCTACTGGAAGCATATGCTTCCGTCAGCATAGCCTGAGTGATTCATTGTAGTTTAAGCCCCCGCACCACGTCAAGTTTTCTACCAAGCGGGGGAATAAAAATTATATTAACCTTTAATTTTCTAAAACTATATTTTATTTAACAACATGGAATCGAACCCTCACAAAACAGATGGGAAGCGAGGTACTAACCCATCAAACTGATGGCCACGCGTTACCTTATTATTGTCAACTCCTGTTTACTACCGCAGGATAATGATTTATTTTTCAATTTTCTTTCAGTATTTTTCACTGCTTTCTGTATTCGTGTGTCTGTTGATTATTCCTCAGCGAGTTTGCATAGAGACTGACTCACCATTAAAGTAATCCCGCCTTGAATAACTAGTTGGTACAGCCACCGTTAATGTGTTAATAGCGTTTGCGACGATAGTGAAGAACGTGTGATTCGAACTGGTGCTATGACGGTTAGTATCACTAAAAATTGAACCAATGCTCAACATCAGGCCACTGCCGCGTGTACGCATTCGATTTCTAAACTCAAGTTCATTCAACTGATGTGGAATTGCTTATGTCATTGCTTAGTATACGGCTGATGCATTTTCTTCTTATTCGATTTTCTTTCGGTGTTCTTCACTATTTGCTTGTATATTGTATGCGTATCTGTTAGGCACGCCACCCTGCTCCCTCCTCAGTAACTTTATTACGATCAACTTCGTGGGCGAATGACGGAGCGAGGAACGAGCGAGCGAGAGGACGGCGGAGCAGGCGAATGTGCCGATGCTCTATGCGGAAGTCGTGATCGTATTAGTAAAATCCTGTTTACCTATGGGGGATAGTGTGTTGTGTATTCAAATCACGTAGGATTGTTGCGTTAAGCAAGGATAGTGAAAAGTGAAGCATTGTGGCATCAGGCTACTGCCACGTGTGCGAATTCGATTTCTAAACCCAAGTACACTCAACTGATGTGGAATTGCTATGTTATTGGTTGGTATACGGCTGATGCATTTTCTGCTTATTCGATTTTCTTTCGTTGTTCTCCACTATGTGCTTGTATATTGTAGGTGTATCTGTTAGAAATGCCACATGCTCGCTATGTATTTTTCATTTTCGTCTTACGACCCAAATTTCAGGTGCTAAAAATTTCGCTCACAGTAAAACAAGTCTCCATCACGCAGTGGCGGTGTCATCGATTTTGACTATTCAGTCCATCTCTTGGTCTCTATTTCCACTTTTTCTCAAAGTCAGGTATTTCGTATTACTTACACGTCGATAACCATGGCCATGTCTAGGATGTCTCTGGAACGTAAAGGCTTCGCTTGGTATTAGAGATGACTGATTTTATTTGTCCCATCCTTTTCAAAGATGTTAACCGCACACAAATCCGCTGGTCCCAATGGCATTCCCCTAATCGTCTTGAAGAGATGTTGCTCTTCACTCGCTTAACCACTGCGGAAACTCTTTCATTTGTCTTATTCTACTGGCCATTTCCTAAATAGATGGAAGCCAGCGAACATTCATCCAATTCCCAAAAAGGGTGGCAAATCATCCCTTTCCTCTTATCGACCCATGGCACTAATTTCTATTCTCTCCAAGGTAATGGAATCACTTATCAACCGTCAACTTTCGAAATATCTGAAATCACACGATTAAGATCGTTACAGTTGAATTGGTGATTTTTTGTCAAGTTATGGGAGTCTTTGACAACCTTAGCATATGACATTCCGGGACTTGTAGGATATGTTGTTTGAGGTGATGTTGTTTTAGTTGATGAAGGTTTGTTCGTTGCCATGTGTGTTGTTCGCCTTTGAAGAATCCTCAGTTTATGAGGACATTACGAGAAGTTAGCAGGGTGGGGTCTTCCGCAGTTACAGCACGTCACTGTGATTTCCTTCGTTGTAATGAATCCATCGGGGTTTGTTGTTTGGATTGTTCTTGGTTCCACCCTAGGCGAGCTGACATTGCAATCTCCAGGTTGAAGTTGCGTTGCACACATTACGCATCGTATTCTTAGATGACATGCGGCCGCCGAGTGTCTTGAGCCTTGGTATCTTTTGTAATGAAGGACGTTTTTTTTATGTGGTTCCTCAATCGCAATTTTATGTGAAAATAAGTATTTTATTTGTTTGAGCCGGTTGACACCAGCTGGAGGACTTTATGAGTTTACGCTCAATAAATCCGAGCTTTGGCGCCGATTAATTCCTGTCGATGAAACTTGGATGCATTATTATCATCATCATCATCGGCACTACAACCGGGAACCGGTCTTGGCCTTATTTAGCAAGTCCTGAGGCTTGTTAAATTTTCCATAATGATTTGTTTTTTCCGGGCAAGGTCATTAGTCTTGCGCCAGAGGCTCCCCGACGGGGAATTGAACCCCGGTCTCCCGCGTGACAGCCGGATATACTTTTTGCACTATTATACCCGCGAAAAAAAATACAGTCAAAACAGTGGACAGCTGAAATGGCTGAAATTTTGGTGAGTAACTGTCAAAAGATCCACAACTACATTCAGTGGCTTTTATTGAGGAGTGCTGCTATCTTCGCGTTAAGGTCGGAAACTTTTCAGGACACCCATGCATAGTTTTGACATTCCACACGCCGATGGGTATATTGCGCTCTGTTTTTCGCTATGTTGTGGGGTTAAAGTATTTAAGTCAACGTATGACTCGGATTCACTTTGTCTCCCAACGATGTTATTCCGCCGAAAATTCTTCACCAGAAGGAATAGAAAACACTGTTTTCATTTTTCTTACTTTATTTATTCTTTGAATTTTTATTTTAAAAACTAGGCGTTGATAAAATCTGTTTTTTTTTTTTCTTGATTACATGAAACTTATTTTTGTAATACACAGTTGGAATAAATAACTTTAATACGAGATTTAACACTTTCTTTCTCGACACGGTGACCGCAGTAATGAAAATTTAGACACGAAAGATAAAAATTAAATTCCACAGGGGACGTAACCCGACTTTTATTCGGTACAGCTATAGCTCGACTCATAAAGCGGCGGCGTGACTGACCGCGATGGAGATTGTATAGTGACTGATCTAATTAGGGGTGGAATTCAGTGTTCTGTTTTATTGCAAACAGGACAACCAAAAGAGATCATGCCTCTGCTCTCTCATTGTCACGCCCGTCGGAGTGGTGAACGTCGGTAAATTGATAACCGACGAACGTGGGAGAATGAGAGAACAGAAACACGATGTACTGTGATCTCGGGGTGGATTTGGTTGTGTGTGCTGGTATTAAATGCTGTTTCTGAGAATGACCTACTGCCCTAGTGGTACGGCTGTGATGATCTCAGAGAGCATTGAACCGTATGGAAACAGGATTATGAAGGAGAGGAAAATGTTGTGTGCGCTATTCACCTGTAAAATGAGATCGTTGATCCCAAGCGAATGGGTGATCTGAAGAAAAGCCGAAGTGACGCCAATGTTGTATTCCAGAATACTACCCTTATTCGCTTTAACACTAACTCATGTCCTTTCAAACACAACCCTTAAAACTACATCCTCACATATCTTACATTCTCAGTTAATACAATTCATAAATAAACAGACACAATATTCTATATCCAGTCACTTACAGCACATTTCATAAATAAACAGACACTATATTCTATATCCAGTCACTTACAGCACATTTCATATATATGCCCCCTTTCATAACAAGCACATTTTTCATTTCAAAACATGGCCACTTTAATTTTCGTTCAAAGGTTATTCAAAATTCTAAGTCACAGAGACTTCTAGATTGTTTTGTTCAGTTTATACGCCACAGTCAGTTAGAACAAAATGTTCTATATAAACAAGTAAATTTATATGAAAAAGGTAGAAAGAAGAGAGCTCAGCTTGAGATAGCTGAGTTCGATAAAATAAAATAAAAATAAAACAAATAATTATTTAAATAAAGAAAACTTTAATTATTATAATAACCTCCACGCTCTTCCCTCGAAAGAGGAAGCACGGCGTTGGAGCCGTAACACCAAATTGGCTAGGGTAATTTATCATGAAAACTAATTAGATATTTTGATAAATTTCCCAGCGGTTTCGCTATGATGCGACGGCGTCGTTTGCTTCGACTTGTTGTTGCTAACCGACATGATGTGATTTCCGATGCAAATCTCATGGGCTAACAAAAATGGAGTTGCCGTATGGCAAAAGGTAGCTGAATTCAAATCTGCATTATCTGCATAGAATAATGAATTCAGCTATGCTTTCTTTTACAGGTAAAATAGCCGAACGGTGGGATAGGAGATAATGTGACGCGTTGTCAGTGGTCGAAATTAGGTTAGGATTGTGGTCTGGTTCTCCATGTGATATGGAGAAACCCTACAAAGTCTTCTTTTTGCCGAATTGGTGATTTCTTGTTGAGTTCTTCTCATCACATCTATGCCTACCGGATTTTCTATATGTTTATGGTTTACAGACAATTGTCTTGGGATTTCCATAGTCCGCTGTATCAGATCCCATTTTTGATATGGGAAGGTGTTCTTACTGCTGTGTTATAACCCGGAGTCATACAGGCGCCATTATAATACATCCGACATAACCCTGGTCGTAAACCAGATTGGATTGGGAGCGTTATGTATGTTCTGTTTGATGTCTCACATGGCTGACTCAGCATAGCCTGAGAGAATTATTGGAGCTTAAGCTCCAGTACGACGACGAGCTTTCTACCAACCAGGAAGCATTCTTTCCTTTTACGGAAGTAAAACAGTAAATTATGGCAAAATATGCATTTTTTGTCCTTCCATCTTCAACTTGTAAAATCTCTAAAACTCAACCAAATCGCTAAATTTTTTGTTAAGAATGAAATTTAAAATTTCAGCTGAGAAAGACACTAGCGCTGGCAAAACTACACTAACACCAACTGTTGTAAAAACACGCACTGAGTTTTTTGACACAAGTAAAATTCTGAATACTACGCATCTTATTTTCTAGTCAGGTTGAAAACTTACACGATACCCTGTTTCGAATTACGTGAAATGTGTAAGTTCCAATAACTTGACGTACCTGAACGAATTACCCCCTTTTATTTCATTAGACGCGAGAGGAGTTGTTGTCCGTTAAATCCATTCGAACGGGTTCAAATTACATTTGCTTTATAATTTCCTGTTCAACTTAACAGCCACAGCTATTCTACGAACGTTGTAATTGAATCCCATTTTGCAGTAGCCACGTACTAGTTTGTGCTCCAAACATTGAAGAACCCTCTTCAGTTAAATATATATCCTGTGGTGTTTTCAACGCGAAAATTTGCCTATAATTGGATTTTGTGTTATTCTCGCAGGCTGATCTGCTAGGATTCGCCGCCACAGGATAACAACAACGCCGTTGTACACAATGAGAAGTTGTCTTGAAATTTAATTTTAGAAAATTCTAGACTTTCCAATTACATTTGCTGACCTTCGTGTATTCAGCACAACTTCATCCAAGTACACGAGCAAAAGTATTAATGAAAAACAGTCCAATAGTCAAAAGGTAAAGGTAAAGGTAAAGGCAAAGGCATTGGAACCTTTCTCGCCGGTGGATAAACAATCTAATTACAACGAAAACCCTGACGTTGTTCAGGTAAAGGACACAGAGGACATTATTATCTGTATACTCCCGTCAAAACAACTCCATTCCATCCTTGCACAAGGACACAGTGCTTCACACCCCGGAGTTCCTTCTCGAGACAAATAAGATTTCAATTCCAGTCATTTAATTTGAAGGCTAATTGCAAGTGTTCAAAAACCCCTTGCTTTCCTTTCCAGCGTTTCTAATCGGACAATCGACAAATGAGGGATGGATTTCAATCGACAAGGTTCGGTGCATTATACGTAAATGTCAAAGTTAACATACCCGTTCAGGCAGACAAACACACGTGTCGATATGGAGAACACATCGTTAGCGCGACCAGATTGGTATCGTCAAAAATCAGTCTGTCTGTCCTTCGGCTCCCCTGCTCTTGGCAGTCGGACAATTCTTTACAGATTCTGTTCCAAATTTTTAGGTCACCTGAATACAAAATGAGTAGACTTGCTTCTATCCAATGGCCGCCCTCCAGTTCCACTCCACCTCTGAGCCATATGGCCTCACTCGTTTTGTGGGGGTTCTACTTGTGACCTGAGGTAGTTGCAATCTCTACCGAGAATGTTATCCGAATCCTGTGTCTCTTGGGAGGTAGATGAATTGAGATTTGCAATTTGGAGGTCGAGCAACTTAATTGGATTGAGATTCAACACGCCACACCAACTCAGTGGTAGTGTGCGATTTATAAGGACCCAGTGGCATTCCAGTGGTCGGGAGTGCTTATCCTACGAGTTGGGTTACACGATGAATAAATGATGTTTATCGTACAGACTCTCAGATACAGTCAATTTTCTAGTTTGCAATTAATCACGAAACTTTACTGTTTAACTAGCTTGAGACATTGGTCCAGTCATCATGTTCGACATCAAGAGATGTGTAGAATTTTATTTACAGAAATACCCTCGTCAACCGTAAACGCAACGAATTAAATACCAAATCTGGTTAGATGTTAATTTAAAAAAAAACTATCTCATTACGGAGTCATATAGTTGATGTTTGAAGGCCACAAGTAAATATTGCTTTATGGAAACTTTTTATGGCCTTAAATGAACTCGGCTACTAGAACGACTAGAACGAGGTGCTTAGCCCATTGAAAACAAAGTTTACGACGGCTTTAGGGTGGAAGTTAAATTTCACTGTTTGGAAGTTGGAGCAGAAAGCACAACCACTTAATTTTATTTGTGAGGTGTATCGACCGTAATAATGATCGAAATAAATGAGTGCCACGATAGCCCCGTATCTGAAGGAATTGTATCAAGGACTCACATTACAGAACAACAGTGCGAATGAAATGTAGTATCTGGGAATTAAATTGGATTCAAATGTGCATCCGGTTGAATGCGCCTACAACAGAAATGTTTGTGTCCTGTTAGGAATCCTGACAGTGATTAGAACCTCCACTAAAATTGTTCGTAGCTTTTATGGAGGTTTTGAAAATGCAAAGACATTCCTTTACGTCAAGTCTTACCATAATACAATTGAAGGAAACAGTATTTTAATTCTATGTTTAAGTGAAATTTTGAAAGCATTATTATCATGTCTTTAAGCTGGGGAATCTCAACAGAGTCGCGCTTTTCTGGTTAAAGGATTTGAAGTACTAAAGATGTTATGAATAAGAGTGCGCCATTAAATGGCAAGGCGCACTGCTGGATTTACCCTCGACTCCTAGTATTTATATTCGTCTGAAATAGCCGCTTAGTGTAAACCAGTGGGCTATCTGGGATTGGTATTTCTCGCAGTCTAATGTTTGGCAAGTTTTTTGGTCGACTTTACATTGTGTCGTGAACCGAATTGAGCTTCGTACATTCGTCTCGAAATCGTCGCAGAATAAGTCCAAGGACAACAGTCCTGGGAACGGTTCTACGGTGTCCAATAATTTTTTGAACTAGCGATATCGATATCTTCCATGCACTCCTGTGTATTTTTTTCAAAGCATACAAAACAAGTCACGAAAACAGATAAAGCTCGCCTTGTAAATCGATGCCTTCTTCTTAATCCTCGCTCTCTTTCGCTCTCTTATTTCGATCCACTGTATTTCGACACCAATGAAGCTAATCTCCGTTGGTGTAAAAAATCGCAGGTTTTTTTTTAATAAGTACCCTTATTAAAATTATTAATAACCTTATAGTACCACAAGATACAGGCCAGGCAAGTAAGTAGAGAAGTTATAGTAAAAATAGGGAGGTTAGAAAAAGTGCTTTGGTTCTGTATATAAGTCAAGCATTGCGCGAGGAGTAAAACAATCAGTCTATATTCAAGCAACAGCTTTGACACGGTGGGGGTTCTCTATATTACATGGAGAACCAACCCACAATCCTAACCTCCTTTTCGACCGCTAACAGCACATCAACCCCTATCCCACCGTTAAAGCTAATTCACCTAAAATATCATATTTCTCAAATGGACGCATAGCTGAATTCATTATTCTATGCACATAATGCATAATTGAATTCAGCTACCTTTCTGCCATACGGCAACTCCATTACCCTAAACATTAGATTTCCACCGGAAATAGCATTCCTATTGGTTAGTAACAACCAAGTCGAATCAAATGACGCGGTTGCATCATGATCCAATGGCTTGGGTAATTACCGCATTCCTTAGCGTTTTTCCCACGGTAGTATTTCTCTAGCCGATGTAGCGTCCTATCGACTTTCCCCAGACACTCTATCCGCTGGGGATCAATGATCTCTTTTCACAGGTGAATACCACCAACAAAATTTTCCTCTCCTTCCCAGTTCGGTCTTCCTACAGTTCAATGCACTCCGAGATCACCACAGTCACCGCACTAGGTCAGTGGAACGCCCTCGGAGGCTGCATTGATTCATGCACACACAACCAAACCCACCCCGAGATCATAGTGTGGGGAGGAAGTAATGTGCCTGACACGGACACTAGGTTCACTTCCTCCTCCATCATAAATTAATTAATTGGCCCGTCGTCGCAACAAGAGGAAACACAAAAGTTCCGAGGAAATCGCTCGAAAACTGCCACACAACGTCCACAGAAACAGGAAAGACAAAAGGAAACATTGGTCACTGTTATTAGTGAAAGGTTTTTTTTTTTATCTTTAATTATTAATAGATTGGCAGAAAAAGAAAAGAAAAACAAACTACTTTAAAAAAAATATGCACTATTAATGTCTCCGCTAATGTAGACATCGCACTTTATCGGACTACGGACACACTTTATTGGCGTTTGCCATTTTACACACACACGACTGGGGCTATACGCTCCTCCGCAGCTTGCGGAGTGGGGGAGAAAAACCAACCGTCACGAACGGTGGTTGTAATAAGACTCAGCGATAATTATTTCATGCAGAGATCACTCGCTAATCTTGATCATGGTGGTATGGGTGAGTGAAGATCTGTGATTAGGGTCAGCTAAATAAATAAGCTGGAACTCATTACATGGGAATTGCATTTAGGATACCACAAACGATGTTTATAGTATTGCCAGAAAACCTTTGAAGGGCAGCGTTCTTTTGTTTGCACATTGCGTGCTAAGGAAATTCGTTTCAGCGTCTATTGCGCTAATTATATGCAGCTGCTTGGGTTGTTTATTGACGGGGTAAAAAGGTCGCCAGCTAATGTGTATGAAAGGGATTTATTGTACACATGAATGAAGCTGGATATAGGCGACGCAATATTTATGGTCCCTGTCATGACGGTTACATTGTATGCAAACCGAATCATTTTGTTTACAGGAATTTGTCTGGTACGGAATTGGTATAGAATACCAGATAAGCAAAAAAAGAAATTTTACGGAAAATTGTATGCGAAGGGATACATGAAAAGGAAAGTTTTCTTTGTAGGGATTTTTTTAAGATCATAGATTTGATCTATATGATGCGTGAAGCATTTTCAGGTGCTAATGCTTTTGCATTAGCGAAATCAGGATTTTTGCTGAATGTTATGGGGGTTTTACGGTAAGTAGACAGTGGGGATTGGCGGAACTGCCACAATAGCACATTGTGTTTCTGTTCTCTCATTCTCCCGCGTTCGTCGGCTATCGAATTAGCCGAAGTGTTCACCAATAGCAAACGCCTCGACGGGCGTGGCACATGAGAGAGCAGAAGCGTTAAGTTGATCTCTATTGGTTGTCCGTGGTGCAAAATTAAATTACCCATCTTCATCCCTAATCCAAATCAGTCGTTATTCAACTACCGCAGCGTGTGCGCGCTAGTGCACACGCTCGAGTCAGAAGTAAAAGAGAAGTGTTGTCAGACGAACGTAGTGTCCCGCTAGTCAATGGAGAAAGAGAAACGCGTTGCCCTTCAAAATAGACTGATTGCAATTACTTATTTGGCGAAAAGACGAGATATTAATTTGACACGTCCACCTTACATCTATTCGTATAAAGTGTTAGAGATAAATCTAAGTTAAACCAAATAAAACAAACATTTACAATTAAACTACAACCCCGTGCATTTTTTTGTTTGTCTCTTTTCCTTTGTGCAGGACCATTTTTGTTTGACTACGTTGGGGAAGAAAGTGAAACAGTGCCCGTGCATGGCACACATTACTTCGTACCCCACAACACCATTAAAATTAATTCGATTATCCCAATTATAATAAACCTCGTTCAAAATTCAACGCGCTTAACATACTTAATTGCTTTAGTTATATATAAATAATCAATGCCATTCTACTAAAGGCCAATTTCAGATGGGTCGAGGCAGTAATAAAACGGTGTCATCTGAAAAAAAAAGTAGATTCTGTTTTACATGATGTACAAAAGATATAAATTAATATAACTGTTCAAAAAGAACTGCAACAGTTATTTGACGGCATCTCGGGGCGCCCACTCGGCGCTATAGGTTCGCCTCTCCCGAGAGAAGTCTAATAAAATAAAAAGATAAAAAAAAGCATAGTGGACAATAACCCCGAACACCAGCACACTTATAAGATGCTGAATCAACGTTGTCGCCACTCCAAATAGACCCGAAATGGAAATATATATCACCGGAGTTGTATGCCATAGTAATTACGAGTGGCAGCCCACTACAGTAAATACTAGTCGAGAATAATAAGTCATATAGTACACGCAGCTGTTAGTCTTTTGCGTTGATACTTTGGATCTCAATCAATTGTGCGTCAGATCAATTCCCCGAATTAATATTCAATTTGAAAAACAAAATATTATATTGTTGGAGTTTCGGATTTCGATCAATAAAAATAAAAGTCGCGTAATTCTAGATGTATACAAATATAAACGGTAATTTTACTTTTTTGCTTATCAACAAGTTGCGTGCTAGATAATCTTGTGCGTGGCTGTTATTTGGTTTATGCGGAGTAATCAAGTCGCGAAAATTAAGATGGGCCAGATAAATGGCGCGAATGGGCAACGATACGACCGTTGGCAGAATTCTTGACGGAAGACCAACGGCAAAGAGCCGGTAGGACTACCGGGATTGAGATGGGAGGACAATGTAAGGTTTGACCTTGAGAAGATCGGATCAGATGGTCAAGCGTGGAAGAAGAGTGCACATGGCAGGGAGCAATGGCACAGTCGAGCCATAACATCATGGACTTCTGAGTTCCTATAGACTAATAAATAATAATAAGGGAAACCGGCTTGGCTAGCGGTGGCGTTCGACTTGCTAGACAGTAGAGCAATGACCGAGCAAGGGATACATACGTCTCTTGAGCAACGGCTTATTATAAAATTTTTAACAAATTAAGGCGTTACATCTTTGGAATTTTTTTCTCGATTGACGGCTCCGCTTGGTGACGATACACTGTCTCAGAATAGTGGCTGTACGTAGGCCAAAGAATTTAAAACTGGGCGAGAATGTATCGAAAACGAAAGCCCAAAGACAAGTCGTACAGATGACAACATTTCTGCCGTTCCAGAGCTTATTGAAAGTGATCGCCCCTTAACTGTTGGAGAAATCTCATCAGAACTGGTTATCAGCATAGAAGTGTTCAATCCATTATCACTGATGATCTTAGCTTCAAAAAAATTACTGCTTGATGAATTCGTAGGTTATTGACTGTAGATCAAAACCAGGTCAGATTGGAGATCAGTGGATGACGTCTAGAGTAATTTAGGCAATAAGGGCAGGTTTTTTTTGAAGCGTATCGTCACATGTGATGAGACGTGAGCTCATTATTATACTCCCGAGACGAAAATGATAAGTAAGGTGTGGCGAAGGAAGGATGAAGGCTGCCAAGACCAAAACCCGTCTCTCTTTTGTACATGAACAACGAATAGTGAATGCAGTTTATAAGAACAACGAATAGTGAATGCAGTTTATAACTGTCAGTTGTTACTGTCGGCAAAAGCCACATATCGAAACAAAAGACGAGTTATGTCCATTCGAGATGTCATCCTTCTTCCGTTCTTCAGACATTTGCCGCAATACCCGTCAATCTGTGAATGCGCATCAGTTCGCGTTGAAAGTAAACTTCAGGTGCACAAACAAACATAGAGAGGCATTCTTTAGCCGAACCATACGAATGTGAAATGCTCTGCCTGATCGTGTATTTCCTCGTCGTTGTGATGTCCAGGCATTCAGGACCAATATACGTAGACACCTCCTTTCCTTCTCCGCTTCCTCTCTATCCGCTCGCACTGTGTTCTGACATACTCTGGGTACTTCAAAGTCCCCTTTTGTGCGCGAGTTATGGTTTCCACGAGTTTTTCTCTCCGCACTAGAGCACTCCCAGCAATAAAAGAAACCAATTTATAATAATCACTTTTTTTTTTTATTTATTTATTTAATGTTTTTATTTTATTTGAGATATATCTTCCTTTTTGTTTCCTTTTGATCTAACACATTTACTAAATTCCTTTGAATATAATTTCTCTTTACTTATAGTTAACAGTGTTCTTAATTATTAATTACATATATTCGATCTTATCTATTCACTTCTATTACGATTGTACAAAGTTATTAGGCACTTCCTCCTTTCTTTATTTGCTCTTCACTACTTCTTCTTTATTCTGTGCACTTTAAGATAGCACTATGCGACAATACTTTACTTTATATCGAACTCGCAATGTTTCTTATCTTTAGTTACATATATCCAAACTTATTTGTCCACGTTAGTGTAAAAAAACGACAAAGGCAGGCCGTACACCGCGTCCTTGACAAGGGATACTTTATTAGTATTATTATTTATTGGCCTGTAGGAACCGGGAACTTCGTGACCTCACCGACTCGACTCCGTCATCGTTCCCTGCCCTGCGCACTCTCCTTCCACGCCCGACCATCTGACCCCTCTCCTCAAGGTCAAACTTAACATTGTCCTCCCATCTCCGTCGTGGCCATCCTACCGATCACTTTCCTGTTGGTCTACTGTCAAGAATTCTACGCACGGTCCTATCGTTGCCCATTCGGGCGACATATCAGGCCCATCTTAATCTTCGCGACCTGATTACTCTCACTATTGTAGGTTTGCGTAATAGCCCTTCCAGTTCGTGGTTGTATAGTTCTCTCCATTGTCCTACATCCTCGTCATATTTGCCGCCAAAGATACCCCTTAAAACTTTATTCTCGAAACCGCGGAATTTGTTGTCTTCGCGTTTTGTGAGATCCCACGTTTCCCATCCGTATAGAACAATCGACATGAGTATGGTTCTATAGACACGGAGCTTTATGTTACGTGATAGCAGTTTGGATTTCAGCACTTTACTGGCTGCGTGCAAACTAGCGTTACCGCAGTGTAATCTTTTGTTGATTTCATCATTGGCTGTCAATATCGTTCCCAGATATTTAAATTATTTAACTTTTTCAAATATCTTGCCTCTGACGTGTATATGTGTTCCCTGAGGTCCACCTGTTTTCGCCGTAATCATGTATTTTGTTTTGTCTGCATTTATTTCTAGGCCCATCTCTCCTGCCCCGTGCATGATGACTTCACAGTTTTTACCTACAGTTTCTAGATTATCGCCCAGAACGGTGATGTCATCCGCATATGCGAGCACTTATGTGACCCCGTTCAGCGATGATCCGGTCATGTTGTCGTCTTGTACCTTTCTGATGATATACTCAAGGACAGGGTGAAAGAGATATGGTGAGAGGCCACCACTCCCTCTGAGGTGGATTTCTATTCTAACTCGCCCTTTGTTTTCGTTCATCCAAATTTGAATGAGGGCGGCATATTTTTTCGGGATTCCCAGCTCACCTACAATATCGTAGAGTCTTTGCCTTGCGACTGTGTCGTAGGTTTTTTTCAAGTCAACGAACAATTGGTGAACCGTCTCTCCGTATTCCCCCTTCTTTTCCAGTAGTTGCCTTATTGTGAACATTTGATCGCTCGTTAACCGGTTCCTTCGGAATCCGCGCTGGTAGTCTCCCAGTATTTCTTCTTCGTACGGTGTGATTCTCGCCAGTATGACATTTATTAATATTTTGTATGTGGTTGGGAGCAATGATATTCCTCTGTAGTTTTCGCAGTCAGATCTGTGACCTTTTTTGAAAATGGGAACGACTATTGAGGTTTTCCATTCTTTCGGTGTGACTTGCTTACCCCATATTGTTTTGATGAGCTGGTGTAACATTCGAGCGGTTGCCTCTCCTCCATGTTTCACAAGCTTTGCCGTATGCAGTCGACCGCGGGAGTTTTGTTGTTTTTCAATCAATTTATTGCGTCTACAACTTCCTTGAAAGATGGCTCTGGGATCTGGGGCTCGGCTGTATGTACGTCTGGTGCGTTTATTTGTGGTTGGTGGGCGCGCACATTGAGCAGATTTTCAAAGTACTCCTTCCATCTTGTCACGATATTGTTTGTTTCTGTGACCAAGCAACCGTTTGCGTCTCGAATTATTTTAGCTCCCTAAATTGAATTTATGCAGGCATACATTTTTTTTTATGTTCTTTGCTCTGGAATTTTCTATGCAGCAGCATTACCACTTGTTAATGTTTCACGCATTATATAGTTCAAATCTATGATCTTAAAGTCCCATCAAAGAAAATTTACCTTTTCATACATCTCTTCGCATACAAATTTCTGTAAGATTTCTTGCTTTACTTATCTGGAATTCCAAACCAATTCGGCACCTTCGGTACCAGAAAAATTCCTCTAAACAAAATGATTCGGTGCATACCAATGTAACCGTCATGACAGGGACCATAAATATTGCGCCGTCTATTTTCCCAGCCGCGCCATCTGTACAACAATATTCCCTATATACACATTGGCTGGCGACTTACACCCAAGGGACCAAAGCAAATACGTATTCCGCGTCTTTTGGCATCAATTAAATCCTACAACATAAACAAATGCAAATAGGAATTCAATGCCTACCTTTACTAGCGAGTAACCTAGCTAAAACCCATTAGCCCCTTTCCACATCGCATCGTCGTCTCTTTGTTTAGCCGCGACGCACATTTCCAACAAAGATCCCATTAGCATCCGACGAGTTCGGTTTTATTTCATCATCATCATCGGCACTACAACCGGGATTCGGCCTTGGCCTTATATAACAAATAAGAGCCCGATTTCGAGTCGATGTCATCCAGTTTGGCACCCCCAGGCAAGGTCTGCCGCGCTGTCTCCTTCCATACATCCTGCTACAAAGGACTTTCCGGGCAGGCTCCTCTTCGCTAATTCGAGCTAGGTGTCCCGCCCACCGGAGTCTACCGAGCTTAAATTTTGTAGCGTCTCCGGAATCGTCCTCCCTCACATACGCTGCCGACAATTCTCATTAAGACCTTTCTCTCGAACGCGGCTAAGAGGTCAGAGTGCCTTTTATTAAGCACCCAGGTCTCGGATCCATACATGAGTACTGGTAACCTGTTCTTGTACAGTAGTAGCTTGGATGTTCTGGATAAATTTCGGGATTTAAAGAGCCTTGATAGACCATAGTAGGCTTTGTTGGATTTAATCAGCCGTTCGCGTATTTCTTCTTCCATATTGTTATCGGCTGATACTATTGACCCAAGGTAGTTAAAGCATTGCACTACTTCAAATTCGTGCTCCACTATCCTGATAGTTTGACCAACGTTAGGTCTTCTCTTCGCAAAAGTTGCCACCATGTACTTAGTTTTTCCCTCATTAATGTGCAGTCCCAGTTTTTGTGCCGCCTGCTCGATCTGGGTGAAGGAGGCCTGTACAACCGATTCGGTTCTACCGATGATGTCGATGTCATCTGCGTAGGCAAAAATCTGGCCGGACTTGATAACAATAGTCCCTCTTGTTGTAACGCCAGAGTCACGGATTGCTTTCTCCAACGCCATGTTGAAGAGGAGGCAGGCCAGACCGTCCCCTTGTCGGAGTCCATTATAGATGTTTATTGGTTTGGACAGCAATCCCGCTATTTTTACTTGACTAGTTACGTTGGTCGTGGTCAACCTGCAAAGTGGTATCAATTTGTTTGGAATGCCGAATTCTCTCATGGCATTATATAGTTCTACCCTGGCTATGCTGTCGTAGGCGGCCTTAAAGTCTATAAACATAAACACATGATATAATGGAATCTTAAATTCCCGTCATTTTTCCATCGCTTGCCTTAGGGTGATTTGCTTTACTGAAATCGTATCCCATGAATGCACGTATGCCCTTTCTTTGTTCTAGGTTCGTTCTCATCCATGAAAGAACCATGCACACATACCACCATGATCACGATTAGCAAGTGAGCTCTGCACGAGCAAGATATCGCTGACCCGTAATATAACCATCAAGGCGGGCAGGTCGTCCGCTATTCACCGTACCGCCGCCGGTACGGTGTGTAAACGATAGACGGAATTCGAGTCGAGTGAGTCGGTTGCGCGTACGGTAGCACATATAAAGTAAAAAGAATTGTTATAATTGTTGTTATAAATACTTTCAATTAAAGAGAATAAAACATTAACGTACACGAACCTTGTGGTTCTTTTACCATGCCGCAGCTTCCCTGGGTGTTTCAATGTTCTGTCATTGCTTCCGGTGATCGTGTTTTGTATTCGGCGGTATTTCTGATGTTGGAAGAAGTGAACCAAGTACCCGTGCTGGTACATACTTCTTCCCCACACTATCACACCTCCTTCTTAGGTTTCTTGTCGTTTCCTTTGATGTCGCATTCAGTGCAGAGAACTCTGTAGAGATTTCTGTCAGAATGTCTTCGACAGTGGTAACCTCGTCTAGGTTCCGGCATGTGACCATTATTTTTTGTGTCACTGTTTTCATGCTGGTGTCTTTCTGCGTCACTCATACAGTGTCCAAACTTACCAATGGCACTAAGTTTTTACGGGCATTTGTTGGGAGAGGTATCATCTACTATAAGCTACTTCAATATGGGCTAAATGCAAACCCCTGGTGTCCACAACTAGACCGTTTGAAGCTTGCGATTGGCCAAAAGGAGTAATGCCATGTTCCGTCAGGACAACCCTTAGCCTCACACGCCTATAATGCCGCGCCAGAATCGCCGATGACTTAGTTGAGGACTATTGATACATGCACCTTGCAGTTTGGACCTAGCACCAAGCGATTAGCATCCCTTTTGGTCATTACAAAACTTCCCTATTGATAACAAATTGACTGTAAGGGGAGCAGAAAATGCCTTGGTCGAGTTTTTCACCCATGTGATGCAGGGATTTACGACAAGGACATTTTGAAGTAACCTTTCAAGTAACAGCCAGTTGTGGAACCAAGAGGTTTATATTTGACCCAAATCGGACAATCTGAACTATATTAAATAAAGTCTTGAAATAAACGTTAAAAAATACATTGTTCCCTAAACAATATTAATGTGCTTCGAAGCAGAGAGGAGAAAGTACTGTCCCAAAAGGCATTCCAAAATCTAATTAGTATCCCTAGAGCATTCGTGAATTTGGAGGTATTGCGAAATTGGTATTGAGACCGTTTTGGAACCACTAGTGCTTCTACTATTGACCTTTTGTTTTCTTACCACCATCCCTGTTCCCAAATTTATATTCCACCTCCTAATTTCGCGAAATTATGCCGTTGTCAAATAATCAAGTGTAACCGCCCTTGGGAAAGCACCTAATCCGCAAAGAAATGGGTATTAAACATCGAACTAACTATAATCAAATTGCTCCCCTTAGACGTCATAATTTTCCGCCTCCGATGCTTTCCCGCAATCAACTTGAAAATTACCGGCTTAAACGGAAAGTTTTTTCATTTGAGAAGTTTCCCTTTTTATGTTTATGATATCGCGGCGAAACGCTCAAGTTTGGTAATAACCAAAAATTGTTTTGCCACCCCTTCGATCAGCCACACCAGGCCACCATCGACGTATCCAATTTCACGTTCCAACATTGAATCTATCATTCCAATCTATCACTGCCGGTGGTAGTCTTCGTTTACGAATATCCAAGACTTATTCCGTACACAGCGAGAAGAAATGAATAAAACAGACCCTGGTCGTTGTTTGAGTGTGTCAAAATGTGCTCTTCGGCGGGGGAACATTGTAATTTCTGTAAAACTTTCCTACAGTTCATGTGAGTTGCAACTATTCTTCGGGTAATCGAATTTCGATGAGCAGTCAATAAGTTTTAGCACGTACTCTGTAAGGATTATATTGACTACACCAACACAACGCAACGTGTGCTAACTCGGTGGGGGCAATCTCCACCCTGAAATTATCTCCAAATCAGTCAGGCGGAATTGTTAGCACTCATTACACGGCCCGAGGTAAAAAGTTTGATGGAAACTTCTCCGTTTCCAAATGGCTTGTGATTCTGGTGCCTGTTCGGGCCAAAAATTATGTCAACTCGAGGACGAACGGTAACTGGTGTGCATATGTATACGATGCGTCCATGTCCTTGCTAGGTTACCCGCAACAGTGGGTAATAAATTTATTCGTCTGGAATAAATTGTGGGCCTTAACATCTGAACGCGGTGGAAAGGTTTGCTGATAATTCTCTGAAATGACTTCATTTGCCGATGTCGGGATATAAAGTTATAACAGAAGGACAGCCTAAGTTTGCGGGCTGTTGATAATCCCGGAGTGGTCAAAGCTCATCGGTAAACTGGCGGGTGAGAAGCTATCCTACAGATGTCTGTTTAGCAGGCTATAAAGTTGGGGAGGTTTTACATCTTGTGAGAGCTACTCGGCCGATTGCACGTACACACATGAGATTTTATTACATGTTCAACGATGTGGGTTCCTTCGGGAGCGGGTGGCCAATAAAAGAGGCAAGCGACAAAATCATAACGGCAAATAGTCAATTAAGCAAAATGGGGTAATTATTGTAAATTACTGTATCTCCTGCCAGATTGCACACGTTAAAGATAAACATAGATAAAGGTACAACACAGAAAAAGGCACATATCACCGAGCTGATTGAGTTTCAGATCTCTCGTTGTGTTTGTGATGCTGCGTGGGTTCGGTTGGAAGGAGTGAGGGGGAAATGCATTTTCCATGCCATTTATTCTGCCGGCAAGCTTATTGTAGTTCGTTCGGTAATTGTACATGCGTGTTCAGGTGATCTCGCTTTGATGCGGGCTTTGATTCGCTAATTACTGCTTGCGATCATGTAATGTGTTCAATAGTAGTAAATTGATTATATGCTGGTGTGGCACATCTACATCTGAGATATGGGGATTGTATCTGCAGAGAATTGCCTGTGAAGACCGAGGGAGTGAAGATTGGTCTAATTATGGGCGCTCTTTGATATAGTCTTTGATAGGTTCAAGCCGGGCTTCATAAATCTCGTTCAGTGTTATAAGGGTTGCACTATTGAGTGAAATAGGAAATAGGAAATAGAAACCTTTAAAATCTGAGTGTTTAATTGTAGAAATTGATGTGTATGCAGTACACATTTTAGTTAGCTATATACATTGCGTCCCAAATCGCACGCAAGATTTGAAGTTTGCACAAATTAATGATTATATCAACAGGAGAAAATAAAGAGTGACTGTCTTGTTGGTGACACCATAAATTTGGTAAAAATTCAAATCTTGCATGTGTTTTGGGACGCCGTGTATATAAGCTCAATGCTGGGAAATGCAGGCAAGAAAAATATGTTTTTATTACAGAGAAATTGAAAAGCGAAGAAAAAACTACATTTTTGAAATTATCGCACAAAAAATGTTTAGTTCGTTTTTGTGAAAAAAAAACGATTATTTCGTAAATTCATCATCATCATCATCGGCACTACAACCGGGAACCGGACTTGGCCTTATTTAACAAGTCCTGAGGCTTGTTAAATTTTCCATGATGATTTGTTTTTTTCGGGCAAGGTCATTAGTTTTGCGCCAGGCGGGTATACTAACCACTATACTATCGAGGAGCCCGATTCGTAAATTCGGGGTGACGAGTAATTACCTTGAGGGGGCATATCCAGTCATGTGGGTGGAAAAAGAAGCTTTTTCTCGATTTTTTGTGTTTTTGATAAAACGGTTGAATATATTTAAAATTGTTTGCATAATGTTTATCATCATTTGAAGAATAACTGGTAATTTTTTTCATAAAAAATAATAAGAATATAAAACAATTACACCACGAATCCTAAAAGACATGATAAGACAAGACGATATCATCCGAAAACGAAAGACATTTCGTTAGTATCTCGGAGGTAGACAAAGAATTAAAAAAAAAACAACTATTACTTTTTAGAGAACTGTAAATTCAAAACCATGATTTTTGTTAAAAACAAATTGACGATGTTTTTTGGGAAACAAGCTCTAATCATTGAAACACAATATTTTCGTCCACCCCAGAGTAAATCCTATCTAAAATAAGTGTGCAAAATGGTAGAAAGATTGGTCCAGTGATTTTTTGAGATTTGATGTCCTCATGAGTAGGGCGTTAGAATTTACTCACAGCTAAGCGGGCTTATTCGAAGAGGCGACTAAAGGCCGAGCGGTATGTGCGGTTTTAACGCCGTGTCGCCAGTGAATTGCAACCCCATAAAGCTATAAGTTCCGTGAAATGGTCGGAAGAAATTCCTGGGTAGTCTCAGGTGAGATGACACCGCGTCACAGTGTATATTCCGCGACATCGTCGGCAGAAAGTTTCGACCATGTGTGGCTGATGGCCCGGAATCACACGACGATAAGTCGTGATGGTGCCGTCTTAGTTAAAGAATTCCGGAGGTAATCTAGTTCCCCATTCGGATCTCCAGGGGCCGGGGGGGGGGGGGGGGGGGGGGGGGGTGGACACCATGCAAATATCTTGATAAATAACCGAACTTTAAGAAATTAGTCATCACGTAATTGGGTTCGTTCTCAAAACATTGTCGACGTTCGACTGATAAGGCTGTTTTGTAACATCACCAATATGAATGTAAGCGTCGTCCACAAATATTTGCAAACAGCAAAACCTAATATCCTTGTCCTAACTGAAACCCAGCTAGATTCGGCAACTGATTCGACATATCTTCGTTGCTCGGGATACAACTTACATTCGAGATTCCGGTTTCCGGTGGAGTCTGTGTGCTCACACGGTCCGAACTGGCTTTCCAGTTCTCCTTATGGAGGCACTACAACCCAATAACTTGGACATCATGTGGTTGAAGGTTGTACTGGAGAACTCTGTTAAATTTCTTTGTTGTCTTTACCGCTCCCCGAATGACTATCGACCAGCGACATTTTTCGAAGGTCTTTCACGTACCGTCGAGTGGATACAGATCAATCACCAGGTTTCTGAAATAGTCGGCCTTGGAGATTTTAATGTACACAACTCCGGCTGGTTGGTATAATCTACCAGAACCGATGGGGCTTGTTGGCTGCCGTAGATGTTCGCTGTTAGTCGCAATTTGACTCACATACGTGAGTGCCGTATGCCCGAGTTCATTATGCGAACAACCAGGATCTGTATTTGGCATCCGATCCGATATTACGGTGAAAGTTGCTATGTAGTGCTCTGAAAAGCCCTACCATCTCCTTCCCTCACACATACATTTGTTTATTATTTTTATTTTTTATTATTTAATCATTGCTTACTCAAATCTTTTTCTTATGTCCGTGAAGATGTAGTTGACAGTCAATTTATTGAATAATTATTTTACGCACACATCAACACACACAATGCTGTGCCTATTAATTCACTTATTTTAACTAATTATGTTAATTTTCATTTATCGAGCTTTATGCTGGCGGTGTCCGGATTACTCATTTCAAAAAATAAACACGAACACAATTTGTTTGAAAAACCAAAACACATTTATTTCTTTTTTCTAATTTAGTTGTTTAAATGACCACACACGACCGAACTCAACCAACTTTTTTTCGTACTTCTATTTAACCCCTTACCAACTCATAATCCTTGATCGATTCCAATTTGTTCCAAATTCACCGTTAATTGACTACCTGCATGTATATGGAAATCAATCGTCTTTACTATTTTTCACCTCATGTTAGGGTCAATGTTAACGGTAAACCAAAAACAAATTGTGGGAAGTGTTGTTGTTTTACTTGTAAATGGTATTTTGGGCAAATCGTATAGATTAGGGTTGTTGGACAGGTGCGATTTGATGTAGGGAATAAAGAAGTTTTTTGCATCGAATTGCAATGCAAGTTTTGGCCACAAAATATCAAGTATTTAGAATGGGATTTTGTATTTTAAGGGGATAATCATTTTCTAAAATGTGTTTATTTCCTGGTGGGTGTTATTTTCGGGCTTAAAATGTATTATGCAGAGGATGTGAATTAGTAAGCGTTTTAATTGTATTTTATGAAGACGAGGGGGGGGGGGGGGTGATAATTAACTCAAGTTAATTATATAACACATTAACCATTCTCCCGATCAAACAAAATTCCTGATAAACGAATCATATGTTCGTCTATCGCCCATGCATCCAATTCCCCATAATCCCCACACATAAACTTAACTTCAAACAAACCCATCACCCAACTCATTTTCAAATCCATGCTTCCGATCAAACAAAATTTCTGATAAACGAATCAAATGTTCGTTTATCGCCCATACAACCAATTCCTCATAATCCTCATAATCCCCAAACTAAAACAAACGCATGGTAACATAAACCAGATATTCAATCACCATACCCGAATCCGAGGGCACATCTTCATATGCCATGCGTATCCCAAATTTCTAGGAATACGTTTAACCGCATTCCTACACAATTACCAGTACTCGACTCCAGCCGAAGTACCTTTCGAGATTTTGCTTACGTTCGGATGCATCTGTGATGTAAAATCTCTATAAGATTTTGTATATAAAGGGGTATGCGTCGTGATCTCGACAAGCAATATCCCAAAACCAATATCCCTGGAGGCAGGACCTCAGGAGAACAGATCTAAGTGTATAAATAAAATAAAGTGGTTGTTTTCAATTGTGTGTTTTTGTTAAGTTCAGCTGCTCCAACACATGCGTAGACCAGGGCGCGAGCACATCTTGTTCACAATCGGTGAGTGGAGTCGTGATATACCCACAAAACATCATTCTAGCTTTGCTTCTTCCGAGCATCACTTGCCCCACGGAAGCCGGTGGGTTACTCGGCTCGAGGATGCCATGCTGGGAACGACGTCCTATGAATGATCGCTCGTTACTCTTCCCGGTTAACTCCGGAAGCACAGTCACGACCGCAAGGACCGAACGTGGGAGATTCATAAAGATAACATCTTCAAAAAGAACAAAAATAATATCGTCCCAAGTAACGCTACAACAGCTGGGCTACTGGAAATCTCAGATTACTGCTTGGGGATTGGAGATTAATCGCGCAGCCACTTGCATTTCAAACGAATAACCGATCCAAGAATCTTCGGTAGGTATGGAGGTATGGCGCTGCTAACTGGGACGAATTGCGAGATTTCTTCGAATCCTTTCCGTAGTCGGAGGTGTGCGTTGGAGAGTCCGATATTAAGGTATGTGTAGAGTCTCTCACAGAGATTATTGTTCTAAGGATAGAAATTTACGTTCTGCATTACATCAAATGAAATTTATCTGATAAACCTTGGTTTGATAAAAAATGCGAGCAGATTACAGCGGCAAAAAATAGAGTTTTTAAACAATGGCGCTCCAACCCGACCGATATTAACACAACAAATTATGTTAGAATCAGAAAGGCGTATAACCAGGCGATTAATACTGTATCACTTTTAATGTCAACACTTTTATTTGGGTTATATATTTTATTGTATAACCTTATGGTACTCATGTGGCTGTGGGGAGGGAGTTAACTGCTGCTCCTCTGTTGATGGTGGTCCTTTTAATCGACTCAGATTGATATCCCCCGACAGTTAGAAAGTAGTTCTTGCAGTTAACCATTTGAAATTTATACATATATATGAATAATATTTTATATATATATACATAGATAAACGCCAGCAGACTGATTAAAGAATTTGAAGTTATCTCTGGAACGAATTAGTTTGCCTGCTTCACAATAAACACACTTCACTGAATTCGTTTTTATTTCCGTTTATTAAAATTATAATACAACTTCTTTTTTCTTATTTCTGTTCATTTATGTTTAATACAATTTCACTTTTTTAATCCTGTTCATTCACATTTAATACCATCTCACTTTTTTTCTGTTCATTTAAGTTTAATACGATGTCATTTTTTTAATTTCTATTCTTCAAGTTGAATAGCCACTACACACGACGACGGACAAGCACTTCCATCGACTCACTTTTTAACACTGTTCTCGACTCTACTGCTTGACCCACTCCTACCCAACCAACAGGTACTTTTTCCACGATCGCCCATTCTCGATCGCACACTCATCCTCATTTTCCCATTTCCCCGCCCATTAAGGTGAATAAACTCTTGCGAATTTACTCAACAGTCAATGAACTTAGGGAGAATGGGAAAACTGTAACGGAGAGCATGACGATTTTAGAGTTGATTTGCTTTCGCTTGCAACGAAAGCGAAACCAGTTAGGTGACGGCATGACCCCGTTTCATGTTTGAATTGCTATCAGATTGCAGAACCAAAATGCACTACGAGACGGGGAACTGGGGTGGGTTGAAAAGTATACTTCTCATACTTTTCACCTGAATCTGGGGTTTTGATCCCCAGCGGATGACCGTGTCTAGCGAGGTCAAAGGACGCTGCTGGGCTTGGGATAACATTGGCGTGGGAAAAAGACCAAAGGAATTCGTAATAACCCAAGCCGTTTGTCTATGTAGCAACAGCGTCGCTTCCCCACGCTTTGCTTCTGCTAACCGGGCATGAGATTTTTTATTTCCGATAGGAAATGTCATGTGGTATATCAAAGAATGTTGCCTTTTCAGGCCAACATATAAATGCGAATCAATTTAATGAATCAGTTTAATGATTCGGGGGGGGGGGGGGGTAATTTAATTCTGTAACAAAATGCGAATCATTTTAATGATTCTGGGGGCGGTTTAATTCTATAACAATACCGCGAAGAAGGCTTACAACGACAGAGTGTCCAATAAACTTGAGTGTCCAACTAGTTTGCGTCCCTTCTGGATAATGGCAAAGGCTATCAGCAGTAACATCACTTTGTCCTCTTTTCCTCCGTTAATGACGGACAGCAGAACACTGGTCACAACTTCAAATGATAAAGTTAATGTGTTCACGAATTCAAACCTCGCTGCCGGTCCTTTGGAACTACCTCTGATCGCGGCGGTACGGCCTTCTATGTGGGATGTGATGTTCCGCCCGCATACTATTCAACGCATTCTACATAGACTGGACTGTAAGAAGCCAAATTTCGCGGACGAAATACCAGCAATACCTATTAAGAACTGTACTCCAGAACTATCGCCGGTTCTTGGCAGACTATTTCGCTTATCTTATGCACGGAGGACATTTCCTACCTGCTGAAAGGTGGTTCGAGTTCAGCCAATCCCAAAGAACGGGAAAAGTGTCTTTCGCAAAATTATCGGCCGATATCATTACTGTCTTTGTTATCCAAGGTGAGCAAAAGGTCATCAATACCGTGTTAATTAAGTATTTGGAGTGCATCGAACTTCTGAATAATCGTCAATATGGATTTCGTGGCAGGCGGTCCACGGGAGACCTTTTGACCCTTATGGCCCATATAAGGGCATCTGCGATTGAGGGGCATGGTGAGTCAAGAGCAGTCGCATTGGATATCTCTTAGACATTTGACCGTGTCTTTCATTGAGCATTGCTGGGCAAACTTCGTTCATATGGGCTTTCACAGCTGCTTTGCGACTGTACGAGAGCTTTCTCGAAAATCGATCCAGTGAAGTTGTTGTGGGCGACGAGCCTTTGGATCTGAATCCTGTTAATTCCCGGGTGTATCAAGGCTCCAACCTTATTTTTGCTTCACATAAATGATTTGTTGGAGTCAACGGATACAAAAGTGTTCAGTTGTGCGTATGATACTCGTAGAGCTATGCGCACCATTGTTTATTCTTTTCTGACTGATCGCCTGATTATTGTATCAACGTCGCACAAGCTGAGATGTATCTGAGATTGTAGCTTCAAATTTGAGATGTTGTACCTTCCTAAAAAAAAAAAAAAAAAAAAAAAAAAAAAAAAAAAAAAAAAAAAAAAAAAAAAAAAAAAGGGTTTTTGAAAATGGTGATTGTTGTTGAATGGCTCCTCGATAGTATTGTGGTTAGTATACCCGCCTGTCACGCAGCAGACCGTGGTTCGATTCCCCGTCGGGGAGCTTCTGCCACAAGACTAATGACCTTGCCCGGAAATAACAAATCATTATGGCGAATTTAACAAGCCTCAGGACATGTTAAATAAGGCCAAGGCCGGTTCCCGGTTGTAGTGCCGATGATGATGATGATTGTTGTTGAATACAAATGCTTCGTGAAAGTCTAGAAGTCTAGAAGTCTATGAACATTTATTCGATGATAAAAAATTAGACTTTTCGAGAAGCTCTTTTCGCAAACGATTGACATCTTCGTACATTCAGAAACTCACTCAAAAACCACCCACTGACCAAACACGACGAAGAGAATGAATGTTCGTTAAATTGATTATGTGTAGATGCTGATTTTTAAAACAAAATCATCAATGAGTGTTATTTTCATTTAGACAGCGTTATTAATTGTCAAGATTGTCAAACATAGGTTAAAATATTTCACGAATGACAACCTGACACTGATGAGGATTTACAGATAAAGGTCTCACTGCAACATTCTTCTTTAAAAATGCGGCTAGATAAGTGTGAGTTAATAACGTTCGCTATTGGCGTATGACAATCCAGTTTTAAGTACCTAAATGGCATGCTATGGATGTGGACAAGGTGTAGTCATCATCACCATGGGCACTACAACCGGGATCCGGTCTTGGCCTTATTTAGCATCACTTATCTCCGCTGGTCCCGATTTCCAGCCATTGTCATCCAGTGTGGCACTCCTAGGCTCTAGGCGTCCTGGTCCACGCCATCCCTCCATCACAGACAAGGTCTGCCGCGCTGTCTACTTCTATACATCCTGCCACAAAGGACTTTCCTGGCAGGCTCCTTTTCGCTCATTCGAGCTAAGTGTTCCGCTCGGAGTCTACGGAACTTAATTTTACTAACTTTACCGAACCGGAGTCTACGGAACTTAATTTTACTAGCAACGTTAACTTCACGGTAGATCGCGTACAACTCATGGTTGTGGCGTCTCCGGAATCGTCTACCCTCACATATTGGACCAACAATTCTCCTTAAGACCTTACTCTCGAACGCAACTAAGAGTCTGCTCCTCTATATGATCTTACGTCAAGGATATTCGAGTGGTGTCTTTTGTCTATGAGGAAGCGGTCTATTTGGTTACGTGTTACGCCGTCGGGTGATATCCATGTGACTTTATGGATTTGCTTGTGCTTGAACATCGTGCTTTTCACTACCAGATCTTTGGACGCTGAGAACGTGATAATTCGAATTACATTATCATTTGAAGCGTCGTGTAGGCTCTCTTTACCTATTGTTGGTTGGAAGATGTCTTCCTTTCCAATTTTCGCATTGATGTCCCCGAAGAGGATTTTAACATCGAATGATGAGATCCCATCGAGTACTTCCTGTAGGGTCTCGTAGAATACGTCCTTCGCTTCTTCGTCCGTAGATTCTGTTGGGGCGTGTACGTTTATAAATACATAATTGTACCATGGTTCCTGTATTTTTAGCACCGACATTCGGTCATTAATAAATTGCACATATTTTACATGGGGCGTAATCTTCTTACTTATGATGAAGCCAGTCCCGAGGGTATGTGTATCGGTACCTCCACACGCTAGTGTAAACCCGTTGGTTTCGATTACTTGATGTAGGAGTCGGACTTTCTGAAGCGCGACGATGTCCATTTTATATTGTTTCGCGTTTTCTACGAGCATCTTTATCGCGCCTGGTTTATATAACGTTCGAACATTCCACGTCCCGACGCGTATATCCCGCTTTTTCCGTTTTCCCTACGTCTTTTTTTTGCCGAATCGGTGTTTTCTTGATGATTTGTTCCCTTACGGTAGTGTCGGCTCATCACACCTACGCCTACCGGGTTTTTCGTGAGATTGTGTTTTGTATGTCGGAGTCCATTAAATAGGTTTATTGGTTTGGACAGCAATCCCGCAATTTTTACTTGACTAGTTACGTTGGTCATAGTTAATCTACAAAGTGGTATCAATTTGTTTGGAATGCCGAACTCTCTCATGGCATTATATAGTTCTACCCTGGCTATGCTGTCGTAAATGATATAATGGAATCTTAAATTCCCGCCTGCCTAAGGATGAATATATGATCAATCGTTGATTTGCCCTGTATGCAACATTCTTACGTTCAGTCGCTAGTTTGCACTCATCATCAAACCAGTCGCTCCGATCTCTACGACTAATGCCTAAGATGGAGTTGGCAGTACTAATGACAGTATTCTTAAGGCGTGTCCATTTCTCTTCTACGCCCGGCATTCTGGCCCCAGGACTTACTCTCCCTCCCTCGAGCTCTTCGAGGACGAGTCTCAACGCATGAAAAGGTTTTGCTGATGTTCTCATTGCGTAAGGCAGCCACGTTGGCCCGAATCTGATCCGTGGATGCGATACGTCTCCGTAAGGCAAGAAGACAGTGATCCGATTCGACGTTGGCACCTCGGTACGTTCATACCGTCATCAGGCTCGAGGAGTTGCGCCGATCTATCAACACGTGCTCAATTTGATAGCGAGTGGCTCGATCAGGTGATACCCATGTGGCTATGTGGATATCTTTACACGGAAACCTGGTACTTGCAACGACCAACTTCTTTGATGCTGCCAGTTCGATGACTCGTATTCCATTGTCATTAGTGTTCTCATACAAACTATGGGAACCTGCGTAGTTCCTGAAAATAGGCTCTCGGTCTATTTTGGGATTCAAATCACGAAGCACGATTTTCACATGGTATCTTAGGCAGGCATTGAGTGCCCGTTCGACGTTCTCGTAGAATTCTTGTTTTTCGTTGTCAGTGCACTCCTCAGTCAAGCATGCGTCAAGCGCCTCCCAACTGCCGTTTATCCTTTGTCCGGGTGTCTAACCATCACAATCATGGAACGATTCTACCGACTCACGCAACTGTAATGAAGGGCAAAGTACACAAGATAATAAAAAAAAAATCATCGGTGCAATCTACCAGAGCATTCACGTAGCAACCACCCAGTTCAAGCAGCAAGATAAGATATTCTCGTGTACCCATGACCGGGGTCTGATGCATCGTGCTTTGGTTCGAACTTTTTCGAAGCATTGACTCGAATCACATTCCTCACTACTTCCCAAAACGCTATCGACTGAATCTGGACGGATTAAAGGGAGAAATTGGTGTTGCTACACGGAATAATGCACAATCTGCTGAAGTTTGGTTTAATTTATCTTCCGGATTTTTTTGTAAAACGTTACGGATACCGATACCGGCTTTAAGTTGTAAGGAAACATTTCTAAAGTACTTCCGAAATTACATCGATAGTGACAATTCTAACCGTAATTAATTATATGCCATCGGTTTGGCTCGCATGCGTTACCTTCGTAATCGTCTGAGAGCTCTTAGGATAATGGCACAACCCGAAATGGATGTGTCATTACTGGTCCATCCTATGTATTTGTTTACTGTTCCGTGCTATGTAAAATTCTGTAAATCATCTCCAATAATGTCTTCTAGAAAATGTGTTCTGAAGATGGCAATATCTTCGTCGTCATGCATCAGTCTGCTAAAGGGCGACATGAGCATATGTGTCATCCGGACCATGTCGTACGTCCTTTTGTTTCATTTTCTTTTCAGTTCTTCTGAACTTCTGAACGTCCTTTTCCCCTCTTCCTAACACGTACGGGTGGATAATTTGTATTTGTTAGGTCGTGCTATAAATTGCAGTCATCCCAAAGGGTCCAACCGGTCGCTATAGTGCCTCACAACATTCATCTACTCATACAAGTACTGGTGCATGGATAACTTGGAAATACATATGGAATCTACTATCCATGCGGCTTCTTTGGGACAGGGGCAATTTGTATCCTTTGAACACTGATGCTCATGGTGTACCTTTGACGTCCCTACATTTGGCTATAGGAATTTGACCGCCCCAAAGACCCAGTTTATACATGAATGATATTCGGGTGGCGGTCAAAAAAATACTGTCCATCTATTCCGCCATGCCAACGGATGCTTTCTTCCAAGTCCTTTCCAATTGCTTTGTGTATTCTTTTTGTTTTGCTTTGTTATCATTTTTTTTTGTTCGTTTTTATTCGCTGCAACATCCTTTCACACTGTTTGACTGGTTACTAGGCAATACTATGACTGTAGGGAGCTGTTTTCTCACTTCCATACAAAGATTGGCATAGAATGACCCAATTCTGTTGACTGATTTGAAGCGGAGAAGGACATCCATAAAACCCCGTCCACCAAAAAAACTAGTTCTGAATGCTGAATTTGCAATTCCTAAAGGTAGATACTAAACATCCTTAATTGATTTAAGTTTGATTGCAGGCTCACTGATGAATGAATGAAACTGTTATTCATCTGCTCCATGCACGTCCTTTGTCAACAAACTTTTGAATAGAAGATGGAGGATATTAAATTTTTTAAAGGAATACCCGCTCGTCCTTCCTACGGCATTAATTGATTCACATGGAGGGCTTTTAGTGCTGGAAAATTCATTTGGATTATGGACTGCAAATATATGGGAGGTTGTGTGAATCGAGGACCCATACTCGATCCTTGTACATACACCTATTTCCCGTCCGTTGAAATTTTATCGAAAGCGGAATAAAGAGTTCAAAAATAAATGCCGGATTCATTGCATAACGATGGTGTTAATGGACAGAAACGATGCAAAAATTGATATGGAATATATGCATTGGATGCAAAAATTGATACGGAATGACAAAATAAAAGCAAAAAAGTACAAGGACTTTCGTTTCAGGGTTTAGGCGAAATGTTATATTTAAATGGAGATGAGCAGAAAATGTGCTTTTTAAGTGTTTTGCATCTGAATGTCCCTGGACGGAATAATTGAAATGTTCTCTGTTTATTTGAAGTCAAACTGTTAGCGCTAGACGGACATTCTACAAGGACTTTTATTGCTTCCAAAGAACTAACTATTAAAATAGTCTACAAATGTTCGGGATGTGTCATTAAATTTATAACTTAATTTTATACAAATCTGAATTGGATATAAGCAACTGAGAAGAAACAGATTGGAATCTGGTATTCAAGCAATTAGTGTACTACCGAGACGGAAACCTTTCTGATTTGAAAGTTGATGTTGTAGCAATGTTTGGGTGTTATTTTGATTAAAAGTCAAGAAACTGGAACCCTGATAGGACATTTATGAGGCTTATGCGCTCTTCATCCGCCAAGGAAGACCAGCTCTTCGCAGCATGTTTAGTACAAATTGAAATCTGAATTTCAATTGAAAAAGAGATTTATTTTATAAAATACAACAACGAAAATATCGTTGTATACCATATAGGTTCAGGTAATCCTTCAAACGCGAGCACAAATGGGGTTTTGTGATGTCCTTAAATCACTCACTTCATTCATAAACGACAAGGCAGCCGAATGGGGAGAAGATGGCCATAGAATAGGGATAGGAGATAATGACGTACTTTGGTGTAAAATATCTAACGATTCTAATAATGATGAACATGTGATCAAGAAGAGCATACGAAACGGCTGGACAACGATTCCTGTGTCACTCCAAAATTGAACTGTAGTTTAACTGAATATATAGGGAGGAGGAACGCAACATTTACGTTCATTTGAAATACATTTGTAGTAATATCTTTTATAAAAGGATAGGTAGAATAAATTTACCGGAATGAAACCAACCCATTTCTTAAACAACTGGTGACTGAGATTGCAGACGAGCCTTCAGCTAGCAGACTTATCGGGAAAGAAATGTTTATAAGTAATATAAACAGTGTAAACAAGGTCGAGAAGGAGTTGAAGTCCAAGCGTGTAGTGCTCCGGAAAGTCCTACAATTTCCTAACCCCATAGAAACAATCTCCTTCCCCCACATACAAATCCCTACACCGAAATCAACATTGAATTCAATGTCAACCAAATCGAACTAAACGTTCAAACTCTCAAACATTGAATTCAATTCAATTCAAGTTCCTAAAAAACCCAAAGCCCAAAACGTGCATGTGTCTAAACGAAGGCATATCTATTTTCCGCCGACACACAATTCGAGCAATCATAAACATCCTAATGCATATCTTCACATGCCTGATGTTTTATGACTTGTAAATGCACCAATTCAAAAACCAACACCTAATTCCCACGGATCTTGTGTTACCCATCCGAAGGACCCCCAAACTCTTGTCTGCATAAGCCAGACGGATAACAAAAACAAAAAACGCAAATTCCAATGCATATCCTAATTATGCATAATAGTTTTATGAGAAATCATAAAACCGAACCATTACCTTAATGAGCACATTGAACACCACACCCGAAATCGAGATTTTCCATCTGAAACGTTTGTTTCAAGACACAAAATCTCGATTTGTTTCCATTTATAAGGAAGATGCATCGCGATCTCCGGGAGCAGTTGATTAATATACATGGTCCCCGGCGGAAGTGCTGCTCACTCCCTCCCAAATGGAGAAATTACGAGTATTCGAAAGAAAATGCTTTAGGTATGTCTCTGGGTTACATCGTCGTCCTAACTCCTATAAGTACTATAGTAACGTCGAACTCTACAATACCGCTGGTATTGAGCGCCTCGATAGACGATTCCTCGAGCTATCTATCAAATTTATCGAAAACCTACAAAATAATCTCAATCCCATAATAACCTCGCTCTTAGAGAACCCTCTAGATATCAGAACTAACTATCCCAACAGTCTCCACACCAGAGCTATCTTCGCCTCAGGCAGACTGGTAAATGATTCAAACGAGATCATATACCACAACACCGAAGTTACCCCTAACCAGTTCAAATACTGTAAACACACATCTATCCTGTAACTTTTAAAACATTGTTTGGAAAATGTATTATAATAATAATTACATGTAAGCAATTGTCACGAATTTAATTTTAAGTCACTGTATTACTTAAATGTACAAATTCTAATTATGGTTAATAAATACAGTTTTGAAAAAAAAAAAAACGGAAGTGCTGCAGGAGACGAACAGAGCAGTTGATAGATGTACCCATGTATGAAGGAAGTGCTGCCAGAGACCAACAGGATAGTAAATCCTGAACAAAGCAGAACGAAAATAATAAAGAAGACCTGTACGGTTTAGAAATAAAACGGCGTTTTATTCTATATGGTGAGTAGAGCTGTGGCTCTCGCTCTTTTTCTATCCACAGAGTATCGCTGACGCCGGCGATCACTTGCCCCACGGAAGCCAGCAGAAGCCGCTGGCGGTTGCCCTCAGAAGTTCGCGGCACTAGAATCGACAGCGATCAGTCGCTACTATTCCCTCGGGTTTGAGGAAGCACGGCGGCGACCGCAACGGGTCCCTTCAGGAGCGGTCAATAGAGATCCCTCATCCTATTCAGGACCGGGAGATACGCTACCTGGGAGCGAGGCCAAGATGAACATCATCATCATCATCGGCACTACAACCGCGAACCGGTCTTGGCCTTATTTAGCAAGTCCTGAGGCTTGTTAAATTTCCCATGATAATTTGTTTTTCCGGGCAAGGTCATTAGTCTTGCGCCAGAGGCTCCCCGACGGGGAATCGAACCCCGGTCTCCCGCCTGACAGGCGGGGATTCTAACCACTATACTATCGAGGAGCAAGATGAACATCATCCTCTATAAATGAAGGTCAAGTGAAAAATTCAAACTGTTGATGCTCAAAATACGTTGATTAAAAATTATGGACCTTACTGATACTGTTGGTATTTTAAAAGGACCAGTCAAAACCATTTAAAGAATATTTTGAAACTAAAACGTTTCAAATCTCGACTGGTACGAGGGTTGCCTTTTATATTTCGGGATTAGAGAACAAAAACAAATATTGATCATCGAAAATCACTTTATTGTTTTTCAAAATATTCCCCATGAAGTACTATACACTTTTGCATGCGTTTGAACCAATTGTCGAAGCACTTTTGCCACTCTGATTGAGGTATCTCCAACACATGCATTCTGAATGCAGCAACCGCTTCTTCAGGTGTCGAAAAACGTTGACCTCTCAGTTTGTTTTTTACGCACGGGAATAAAAAGAAGTCATTCGGTGCCAAGTCAGGACTATACGGCGGATGACCCATCAAATCGATGTTTTGGGTGCTCAAAAATGCAGTTGTCGCAGCCGATGTGTGAGAGCTCGCATTGTCGTGGTGAAGAGTGATCCGTCTTCGGCGGTTGGTTTTCCTGATTTCTTGGAAGACAACTGGCAAACAAATGGTTGTGTACCACACAGAATTGATTGTTCTGCGTTGTTCTAGTGGTACGGTTGCGACATGTCCAGTTTTTCCGAAAAAACAGGCGACCATTTGCTTGGAAGTGCTTCGTGCGCGAACAACTTTTGTTGGATTTGGCTCATCTTGAAACACCCAGACAGTCGACTGCTGTTTACTTTCGGGCTCATACGCGTAAATCCACGATTCATCACCTGTCACGATGTCATAGACGTGTTTCGAAGCACCGCGACCGTTTTTTTTTTGAGCATTTCTTTCGACCAATTGACACGAGCCTTTTTTTGGGCGATTGACAAATTGTGTGGGATCCAACGCGAACAAATTTTTTTGACAGTCAAATGTTTATGAAATATTGAATGTATGCTGGTCCCACTAAGGCCTAAGGTTGTCCAATCTCACGATAGGTCACATGGCGATCTTCCAATATCAGTTCGCGCACAGCATCAATGGTTTTCGGAACAACAACTGATTTTGGACGACCTTCACGAAATTCATCTTGGAGTGAACTACGACCACGATTGAATTCACCATACCATCGATAAACACTGATCCTTGATGGAGCTTCATCGCCAAAAATTGAATTAAGTTCATGCATGCACTGTTGCTGAGTTAATCCACGCCGAAAGTTGTAAAAAATAATCGCACGAAAATGTTGACGATTTAATTCCATTTTTGGGCCGAGATGAATCTTTTAAGTTACTGTAAACAACACAAATAGCGCTCGTATGTCAAAACGTTCTGAATGCGTATTACCTCAAAAATGTCCAACTTTACGACAGAGCTGTCAATTGCCGGATTGCAACACTAGGGTTGCCAAATCCCGAAACATAAGAGGCAACCTTCGTACCAGGCAATGTTTTCGAAAAGAGTATCAGAGATGAGTTCTGACTACGCATATGACCCGGAACAAGAATCGAGGGAATCTCTTGCCAAATGTGAGCTAAACTCAAAAAAAGGCATACCAAAAAATCGAAGTAATGTTAACAGTTTTCTTCGATTGTCGTGGTGTTGTGCATCATGAATTCCTTCTGTTGGGCCAAACTGTTAAGAAGAAATATTATTCGTGTCTTATGCATCGTTTGCAGAAAGCCTTTCGAAAAAAATAGGCCGAAATTGTGGCAACATAACTCAAAATTTTTGTATCACGATAGAGGCTCATCTCCCACTGGACTGGTTATTTGTTGTTGTTGTTTTGTTTTTTCATCCGACCAATATCATTCATTAGTATTATAGCGTTTGTGATGATAGTGAAGAGCGTGTGATTTGAACTGACGCCATGACAGTTAGAATCACCAAAAACTGAACCGAAGCGCAACCCCTCAGGCCACCGCCGTGTGCAGGAATTCGATTTCTAAACTGAAGTACATTCGACTGATGTAGATTTGTTATGTTATCGCTATGGTATACGGCTCTGATGCATTTTCTTATTCGATTTTCGTTCGGTGTTCTTCACTATTTGCTTGTGTATTGTGTGTGTATCTGTTACAAACGCCACAGTATCATATGGCTTTTGGGTATTCCCGAAATTTAAGAATCTGCTCCAGGGGCACGATTTTGACTTGACTGATGCGATAGGCCTGGCGCAAGGCTAATAACCTTGCCCGGAAAAACAAATTATTATGGAACATTTAACAAGCCTCGGAACTTGCTAAATAGGGCGAAGACCGGACCCCAGCTGTAGTGGCGATGATCATGATGATGATGATGATGATGATGCGATATGCCACTTCAGAAATGAACTGTAGTAGGGTTTTCGAACATTGAAAAAGAAAACGGTGGCACTAATGTATTTTATCTGACGAGGATTACCGAGGATTATTTACGGCAAATTTATATATTTGGAATGATAAAAAAATATATAAAAAAATTTGAAAATCTTATTTTTGAGCACAATCTATAACTACACGCCAAAAACTTCGTAAACTTTAAGACATCCTTCTTATAATCCGGACGATATTCCTAGCCATTACTGTCATTCCCTCAACTTCAATTACTACTATTACTATTTATTAGCCTGTACGAACCCGAAGTTTATGACCTCACCGACTCCACTCCGCCGCCGTTCCCTGTGCTGTGCACTCTCCTTTCACGTTTGACCAGCCTATCCGATCTCCGCAACTTAACTTCCTCAATGGAAAAAAATGGCTTTAAAAGATGTTTGTGAAAAACGCTTAGTTGGTGTTTCACCAGTAGGGATCAGGGCTTATTTAGAAGAGTCAATGTGAAGTTACTCAAATACCACATCAAAGGACAGAAAGATACATATTTGACTCAAACCGAACAACCCGAACCATATTAAGTAATGTCTTGAAATAAAGTAAAATGATTTTCCTTTGTGCCTTAGCCCGATTCTACCGTATTGCCTCTGACGTTGTGCCGTGGTGTAGTGCTCTAAGAAGCCCTACCATTTCCCTCCCTTATACGCTATACCCACTTACAAAATTCCCATCTAATATCATCCATTCATATCCCCAATTCAATGTTGAATTCAATGTCAAGTAAATTGAACCAAACGTTCAATTCTCGAACATAAAATTCAATTCCTTAAAATTCAAAGATCACAACGCATATATTCACATGTATGGTATGTATAATTATCAATTCCTAAAACCCAAAATCTAAAATAAATACGCGATAAACGAGCCAAATGTTCGTTTATCACGCACACACAAAATGCAGGCAATCTAAACATCACAATGCATATCTCCATATGCCAGACGTTTTATGATATGCAAATAGACCCAGATTCCCATCCAATATCTCATCCAATTCCCACGGACTTTATGTTACCCATCTGAAGTGCATACAAACTCTTGTTTGCATCAGCCAGTTATATAACACAAACAAACCTCAAAAGGACCTGTGATAAAGGGCGATGCGGTCGGACTGCGAAAGACACGTTATAGACGGCAGTCATAATCGAGAAGTCAAGCGGATAGTCAGTCCGTTAGTAGCTGGTGGAGAGAAATCCCAGTAAGAATAAATATAGTATAAAATTTAGCAGTTGTGTTTTCAATTACAACTACGGCTCGGCAAGAAGTTCTTTTGTCGCTGCATTGTTTTTTCGGATCGCTAATTGGTCATTTCTCCCGGCTAGCAAATTTGATTATCATCAATAGTGTTTTCTTTCCGTATGTGTATTGACACATTCGTCCTTAGTGAATCGATACAATCGTGCGACGAAACATCCATCAGAATCTATACGGTAGCCCAACCTTCCCGGAGAACCTGAAGCACGGTGATGCAGCAAAAATATAATAGTGGTATCAATTTAATTTTCCTTTTCCGTCGCGAGGCGCTCGTTCCCACCCGTGGATCACTGCTTGCTATCGGTCGCCCAACCACATTCATTTCAAGTGAATAATCGACGTAAAAAGCTTCGTCATGTATGGAGATGTGGGGCTGCTATCTAGGACGATTTGTGAGATTTCTTCGCATCCTTTCCGTGGTTGGAGGTGTGCATTGGAGACTCCGATGTTAAGACATATGTGGAATGGGTCACGGCGATTATTTTTCTCGGGTTGGAGATTTACATTCCACATTCTATCAAACGAAATTCATCTGATAAATCTTGGTTTATTAAAAAATGCGGGCAGATTAAAGTGGCTAAAAATAGAAACTTTAAACAATGGCCCTCCAATCCCATCGATGTTAACAGAACGAATTTTGTTAGAATCAGAAACGCCTGCAACCAGGCGATTAATGCCGCGAAGAAGGCTTACAACGACATAGTGACCAATAAACTCATTGAGTGCGGAAAGCGGGACACTATTCACAAATTCGAAAGTTAAAGCTACTATGTTCACGAATTCAAATCTCGATGCCGACCTTTGGAACTACCTGTGATCGCGCCGGTACGGTCTTCGATGCGGGATATGAGGTTCCGCCCGCGTACTATTCAATGAATTCTGCGTGGACTGAACTTTAAGAAGGTAACAGACCCGGACGGAACATCAGCAATAGTCCTTACAACTGTTGCCGGTTCTTGGCGACTCTTCCGCTAATCTTATGCGCGGAGGACATTTCCTACCTGCTAGAAGGGGGTTCGAGTTCCTCCAATCCCAAAGAAGGAGAAAAAGTATCTTCCACAAAATGAATGTTATCTAAGGTGATGGAAGGGGTCATCAACGCCGACTTAATTAAGTATCAGGAGTGCAAAGGACTTTTGGATGATCGGCAATACGGATTCAGTGGCAGGCGGTCCACGGAGACCATCTGATCCTTATACCCGATATATGGATCACACAACGATACACAGTGACCGAGTGGGGACGTGTTTTCGGTTCGGCGATCGAGTTGAGTGAAAAAGATTGCTTCTATGAGTCGCGAGGGGCTGAAGTGTTATAAAAAGACTATTTATAAACAAATAAATTAGAGTGATAGAAACGGTCAAGGCAAAGTAAATATAAATAAATAGAATAAAATAAAAGAGAACGAAGCCACGTGTTGTGACAATCAAAACGAAGAACAAGTTTAATACAAAAAGTGTGTGAGTAACACGTTAACGTGTTTACGTGTGAGTGCGCGAACATTGTGAGTGTGTGCACGAGGCCACAAACTGTTTGTCCTTCACGCAAAAAAAAAAAAAGAATTCTTTCCATAATACGGACGTAGATCCAAAAACAATAAAAAAACAAGTGAGAACACGCGGTCCATAATATGGACGGAAAACAAATGGATGCCAAAATGGCAAATCGAAGGCAAAATACGGACCTAAACCTAAAGGCTAAACGCGTTAAAACAAATGAAAATAAGAATACAGAGACGTCGATTGTAACCAGCGATGACGAAGACAACAGCCATGGTGCCCAGTACTCAGGGGCTGGAAACCAATTCAAAGAGCTAGCTGTCAGCGAAACAAATGCAGACGCTAGCACTCAAATCGGGGTCCTCAACAGACTCATCCATGAGATTAATCGTAAAAAAGAAGAACTGGATAGACAAATGGAGGAAGTTGTTAAACTAAAAAACAACCTGTCCCAGAACGAGCGAAAACCGAAAATGGTAGAACAACAACAGCAAGAACAAAGACAACAGTAACCCACGAAGGCAAAGAAAACACGACAAGATATGGAAATTCAACAGCAGGAACCACATCAACAGCAGGAATCACACCAACAGCAGGACAATTCTCGGCAGGAGACACCTCAGCAGGTGTCAGTCAAAAAAAGGGAGAAAGTACCTCCTATATACATCAGCTACATGGAGACAAAGGATCTCATAAAATTAGGTGAGTTGACATGCAAAACTTTTAAAACAAACCGAATAAATAATTTTAAGATAAGTTTAACATGCGAGGATTTAGAAGGGTATAACAAAATTAAATCGGCATTAGGGAAATCGAAAAGCGAGTACTACACGTACACCCCTAAATCGGAGAAAACTGTCTCCATGCTCCTCAAAGGGGTTGACCCTTCCTTTACTCCCGAAGAGGTGCTCGAAGAACTAAAAAGCTTCGAAAACGATACCTTGAAATTTACAGGTGTGAAACCATTTTCTACAGCAAATTCTAGAAATCGCAACCGTAGGTTACCTTTCTTCATTGTGTCGCTAAGCCCCAATAGGAAAATTGATGGACTTAGATATATTAAATACATTAATCATCAAACAAAAAGTTGGGAGAGAATAAAGAAGTCCGACCGCGTATTGCAGTGTATGCGCTGTCAACGCTTCGGGCATGTGGCAGCGAATTGCAATATGCATTTCAGATGCGTCAAATGCCTAAACAAACATATCATTGGAGAATGTCCATTGGGCAAAGAACAGCTTCCGGATAGAAGTAAACTATCCTGTGTCCTCTGTAACAACTCAGGTCATCCTGCTAACTTTAGAGGTTGCCCTAAGTACCAACAACTAAAATCAAAGTTGGAAGATAAAAAGAAGCAAGTTGAAGAAGAGAAAAAGATGAAAACTCGCTCTTACAACAATTTCGTGGCACCAAGTGTGTCATACGCCCAAATGGCAGGTGGAGTAAAAAATGCACCAATCTTAGAACAATCACGTAATATCATTAAAACGCCTGCTCCAGAGGCACAAACTGATATAACAGCAATATTACTGTCCATACAAGGACAGTTTGCTGCGTTTGATAAAAAATTCGAAAAGATCGAAAAAAAACTGACGGAACAACTGGCTCGAACGGACATTATCTATTCGACCCTGTTTCCAGACGAACCCACACTCTAAGCATAAGGTTCACCGCGATTGAATTAACCCTAAAAATTATTGCTGTGAATGTTAATTCACTAATCCGCATGGAAAGAAGGGATAATCTCAGCAATCTGCTGGAAGCTGAACGCCCAGATGTGCTTTTGCCTAGCGAAACTAAGCTAAACCAAAGGCACAAATTGGGCTACCGAAATTATAAAATAATTAGACGAGATCGTCCAAATTCCACTCAGGGGGCGGGGTCGCTGCCTTAGTTAAAAATGATCTACAACACAAAGTCGTCTACAGTAGAGATGTATACAAGTTCCAGGTACTAGAAGCCTGCGTTATAGATATTCCTTTGAAAAGTCAAAGCCATCTATATGTGATCTCTGCGTATGCTCCCGAATCTCCACAGTGTCTACAGTTTATCAATGAACTTGATACCCTTTTTCGAAGTCTCAAGTTAGAGTCGGAAAATAATTATTTCTTTATGGCGGGAGATCTCAATTCCAAGCACAGTACTTGGGGTAACCTTATCACAAACACAAGAGGCAATGCGTTGTTCGACTGGTGGCAAACAGACGCTATCGAACATAAACTAGAATTCTACGCTACAAGTACGCCGTTATATCCAAGAGGAAATTCCTTCTTGGATTTACTGTTGCTCGACGAGCGAATACAATTATTAGATACGGATCTAACTACTAGAAATTGTCTTCGTACAATCGAGTACGATAGCGATCATTACGGACTTGGTGCTGTAATACATGTCCCAAACGAACATTCACTACTTGAGCAGTACAAACAGATACATTTTTTTAATTTCGGAAAGGCACACTGGTCGCGCTTTGATCGGATAATAAAAAAAGAATTACGCTCCAATGGCATAGATCCACCAACTGACAGAAATCTTCATAATGACGAAATTGATCATTATCTTTCGATGATGAACAACATTGTTACTAATACAATGAATCGTTCTATTCCAAAAGTGTCTCACTCCGAGAGCCATACAAACCAGTACAGAAACTCAACGATCGAAGAGCTGTATAGGCAAAAGAGCATTCTTCTCTCTAAGTTAAAACTGCTCTACAGACAATTCAGCGATCCAAATAGCCAGGAAATAAAAACAATTAAGTCATTAATTAAAAATCTTCAAAAACTGATCCGTGACAACTATAGATCAGTAATTAATGAAGACTGGAACAAGAGAATTCAAGCTATTAAAGCTAGTGGACCGAATATGTTCCCACAAATAAATAAAGTCTTTTTGTTTGCAGACGCATTTATTCACAAAGTCTTTTTTTATGTTTTACAATTTTAGTCTAAATGCTAAACCTATCTTAATAATTTTACTACATAATGTAATTTACTGGCTCTTCACAAGCACTCTAAATTATACAATATTATATGCTTAATTTATGCCTTTCAGCTTACATTTTCTTTTATTTATTCTTAATATAATTCACATACATTATTAAAAAATAATCTATTATCTTAGAGGTCTACCTCTTCTTCTTTTAGAGGCATTATGACAAAAAAAAATAAAGTTTTTTTTTTTTTTTTTTTTTTTTGGAGGATGCAAAAATTTTAACAACAAAATAATAAGTGCTTAATGAAAACGAAAAAGATAAAATAACAAAAATTAACGGGAAGGAGGACGAAGGAAAAGGAAGGGAGGAAGCTGCGCCAGAGCTGAATATTATATCTGAGGACGTGAAGTCCTTTCTTCGTTTTGGAGCCACCACCAGTTGGGGTTGGTTCGGTCTTTTATTGATTTATCTCTTTCACTGATCACCATACTGAATCGAAGTCGGTCTGGCCTATTAGAGATATCGCTATTGTGGACAATTCGTTTATCCCTAGCACCACGGAAAGCGTGGTTTATAATAGGTATTCCACCCTCATCTTGGATTAGACCTTTTCCGTCCAAGAAGAGGAACGCCTCTGGGGGAATGAACCCGTTCTGGAGGGTACTCTCCAGATACATATCGTTCGGATAATATGCTCCCGCGATAAGATTATTTACACTGCACATTGCCCTTGCAATGTGGCCACGAATAATTTTTATAATGAAGTTGTCTATCCTAGTTAGTCCTGATTTATCATACAGGGTTTTATTAGGGTAAAATTTCTGGTATCGTGACTCTGGTGTTCTATTAAGTCCGAGGCAGGAACGCAAACACTGTCTCTCGAACACGCGAATCTTTTCCATGTAGAATGGGGATATATTGTACCATATTGGACAGCCATAGACCAACACTGGTCGGATGAATGCCGAATATGAGATTATTTTAACTTTTGGATTGAGAATGCTGCTTCGGAATAGACTTTTTGTGGCAACAAATGCGTTTCTTGCTGCAGAGAGAGTGACTGCTATATGCTTGTCAAAGTATAAATACTGATCAAGCCAAATACCGAGATATCTGACTACAGTTTTCACTTGTAGTGGGAGATTATTATTCCCTACGATAGAGAAGTTTTTCCAATTGTACTTTGTATCCTGAGAGGCACTGGAGAGAGGTGTTCTGAAAAGGATAGTCTCGGTTTTGTGGAAATTAATTTTTAGTTTCCAGTCATTACAAAAACGTTTTATTTTATTGAAGTCGTCCTGGAGAAGTCTATTGATGACATCTATTTTCTCTCCTGTTCTGTATACCACAATGTCGTCTGCGTATGCAATGGCATTGTTAAGCGTACCCACTAAATCACTGGTGTAAATATTAAACAGAATGGGAGAATTCACCGCCCCTTGTTGTAAACCGTTTGTAATTTTGAAGGTCTTGCTTGAGAATATATCTCCGCATTTTACCACAAACTGCTTGTCCGTTATCATTTCGTAAATGTTGTACAATAGATAATGAGGCATTCTCAGGTTTTCTAACTTATGAAGAAGTCCTTCTAACCACACGGTGTCGAAAGCCTTTTCAAAGTCAACTAAGCAGGCACCTGTGCATTGGCGCTTTGTCTTGTTCCATTGTATGTCGGAAACAAGCTTTGACGCGGCATGCACCGTACTATGTCCCGCTTTAAAGCTAAACTGGTTGTTGGGGATGATTTCATTTTCATCACACCAGTTCATCAGTGCTTTGTTTATGATCTTCTCGTAAACCTTGCTGATATTTGGCAGCAAGCTAATCGCGCGAGGGTTGGTTGGATTGGTCCTGTCTTTGCCCTTTTTAGGGATGAGGTGGACTATTGCAGTTTTCCAGTGGGTTGGATAGTATGCCTTATTTAAGGCGTTGTTGAATAGCGTAGTGTAGATTTTTACTGCTTCAGGAGGCAAATGTTTTAAAACTACATTTGGGATGCTGTCTATGCCAGAAGACTTTTTGCTTTTGATTGACTTAAGGATGTTCGTAAGTTCATCCTTACTCACAAACATATTCATATTCTGGTTACTCCTGGGGGAGTCCGCTCTGTTATTTTCACTGAATGTAGTAAAACTACGGTTTTGGTTCCTCCTGGTACAAAGTTGATTTCTCAGTGAGCTGTAGGTCTGGAATGCGTTGTTTTCGAGGATCGTATTGGAGTGAGTGGATTCGTTCACTCTGTATACTGCTTCGAAACATGCACCAATTGAGTTCACTTTGTCTTGCGGGTCTTCGACTAATATTACTTCTTCGTTGGAGTTGACATGCTCCAGATTGAGTCCTGAGTTCAGCATTGCTTGACAATTCTCAGGAGTCCGTGGGACCCGCAAATATGGAATGTGATTGTGATCTTTCTTTCGAAAAGTTTTATTGATTTGTGAGAACATATTCGATCCGCTAGCTTGAATGGCTTGTATTTTGTTTTTCCACTCTTCATTTATTCTTGAACGGTAATTGTCACGGATCAATTTTTGGAGATTTTTGATTAGGGACTTAAGTGTTCTTATTTCCTGACTATTTGGGTCGCTGAACTGTCTATAAAGTCTTTTCAGCTTTGAGAGCATAATGCTCTTTTGCTTAAACAAAGCGTCAATTGCTGATGTCCTGTACTTATTAGTATAACCGTCGGTATGGGGAACTTTAGGTATGAAACGATTCATTGCATTGGTAATAATATCGCCCAATGTTGTTAAGTAATGATCGATTTCGTCGTTATGGAGGTTTCTAATAGTCGGTGGGTCTATGGCACTGTTACGAAGTTCTTTTTTTATTAATCGATCAAAGCGTGACCAGTGAGCTTTTCGAAAATTGAAAGAGTGGATCTGGTCGAACTGCTCTAGTGAATATTGTTCATTTGAGACTTCAATTATGGCTCCAAATCCGTAGTGATCGCTATCGTAATCGATTGTAAGAAGACAGTTTTGCGTAGTTAGATCTGTGCCTGGCAAGTTTATTCGATCGCTATCATAAGTAAATCCAGAAATGAATTTCCTTTAGGATAAGACGGTGTACTTGTGGCGTACAGTTCTAATCTGCGCTCGATAGCATTCATTTGCCACCAATCATATAAAGCATTGCCTCTTGTGTTCGTGGTTAAGTTACCCCAAGCACTATGCTTGGCGTTGAAATCACCCGCTATTAGGAAATAGTTGCTTTCCGAGTCTAATTTCAGGTGTCGAAATAGCATATCAATTTCATTGATAAATTGCTTACACTGGGTAGCTTGAGGGGCATAAATGGAGACCACATACAGGTGTTTTTGACTTCTCAACTGAATATCTATTATGCAGGCTTCCAGCACCTGAAATTTGTGTACTTCTGTACTATAAATTACTTTTTGATAAAGACCTTTTTTAATTAAAACTGCAACCCCACCCCCTTGAGTAGGATGTGGCCTGTCACGTCTGATTATCTTATTGTTTTTATAGACAATTTTGTGCCTTTGGTTTAGCAATAAATAAAGTCTTTCGAAGGAAAGATTATGATGACATCCCATGTCTGCGAGTTCCGCGGACTCCCGAGAATTGTCAAACTCTGCTGAACGCAGGACTTACCCTGGAACACATCAACCATCGCAAAAAAAGGCGAACTCAATTGGCGCTTGTTTCGAAGCAGTGTATAGATTGAACGAATCGGCTCATTCTAACCTTGACCTGGAAAATAGCGCTCTCCAAAAACATATTTCGCTACGAAATGAACTTAACAATTGGCGTCTCTTAAGTCGAAGTTTCACTATCTTTAGTGAAAATAATAGAGCGGATTCCCCGCTTAGAGATCTAAACACTAGCATATTTGTACACAAGGATGAACTGACGGACATTCTTAGATCGATTAAGAACAAAAAATCTTCTGGAATATATAGTATTCCAAACATTGTTCAAAGCATTTACCTCTTGAAGTAGTGAAGGTTTACACTATTTTGTTCAATAACGCTCTAAATAATGCATATTACCCAACCGAATGGAAATCTGCAGTAGTCCATCCCATCCCCAAAAAGGGCAAGGACAGGAGCAATCCAGCCAATCTTCGATCGATTAGTTTGCTTCCGAACATCAGCAAGATATTCGAGAAAATTATAAATAAAGCATTGACAAACTGGTGTGAGGAAAATGGTATTATTCCAAACAATCAGTTTGGTTTCCGTTCGCAACATGACACAGTTCATGCTGCGACAAAACTTGTTTCCGACATACAATGGAACAAGGCGAAGCGTCAATGCACAGGGGCCTGTTTGGTTGACTTTGAAAAGGCTTTCGACACCGTATGGCTAGAAGGTCTGATATATAAGTTATCAAATCTAGGTATGCCCGAATATTTATTATACATTATCTACGATATGATAATGGGTAAACAATTTGTAGTGAAATGTGGAGATATAATCTCTAACAAGACTTTCCACATCAAAAACGGTCTACAACAGGGAGCAGTGAATTCTCCCATTTTATTTAACATTTACACTAGTGGACTAGTGGGTTCTCTCAACCATGCAATTGCGTATGCCGACGACATTGTGGTGTATAGATCTGGAGAAAAGATTGATGTCATCAACAGACTTCTGCAAGATGATTTCAACAAAATCAAACGTTTTTGCGACGACTGGAAATTAAAAATAAATTTCCAGAAAACAGAGATTATCCTTTTCAGAACGCCACTGTCCAGTGCATCAAGGGATACAAAACGGAATTGGAAAACATTTTCCATTGCAGGAAGTAATAATCTTCCTCTACAAGTAAAAACTGTTGTCAGATACCTTGGAATCTGGCTTGATCAGTATCTTTACTTTGATAAGCATACAGCAGCTGCTCTTACAGCAGCTAAAAACGCATATGCAATGACACGAACACTCTTCCGTAGTAGTCTGCTGGACCCCAAGGTGAAAATAATTTCATACTCAGCATACATCCGACCAATATTGGTGTATGGCTGCCCGGTATGGTACAACATATCCCCATTTTACATGGAAAAGTTTCGGGTGTTCCAGAGGCAGTGTTTGCGTTCCTGCCTCGGAATGTACAGAACCCCAGAGTCACAATATAAGAAATACTATCCCAATAAAGTCCTGTATGACAAATCAGAAACAGAATAGATAACATCATTATTAAGATTAGTCGTGGTCACACAACAAGGGCAATGTGCAGTGAAAATGATCTTATAGCGGGAGCATTCTATCCCAATGATATGTATATGGAGAGTACTCTCCAGAATGGGTTCATTTCCCCAGAAGCGTTCCCTTTCTTGGGTAAAAAAGGACTTATCCAAGACAAATTCGGAGTCATTATTATTTACCACGCTTTCCGTGGTGCCAGGGATAAACGAATTCTCCACGATAACGATATCTCTAATTTTCCAGAGCGCCTGCGTTTTGGTATGGTGATCGGTAAAAGAGATAAATCAATAAAAGATCGATCCCATCCCAACTGGTGGTGGATCAGTGATGAAGAAAGGACTACACGTCCCCAAACATAGTATGCCTCTTAGGCGCACCGCTTTCCTTCCCCCTATCCCCAATTCACAATTATTTTTATTATTTTAATTTTTATGTTCGTTTTTAATTTGATTTTAATTTTTTATTTTTTTTATTTTTATTTGTATTCCTTGTTTATGTTTGTCCGTTTTGTTTCATTATTTTATATTATTTTTTGCGTGTCAACTCCCTATATATGTAATTAAAAAAAAAATAAAAATTTAAATAGTACATAGTGTAGAAAAAAAAAATTGAATACTTTTAAAAAAGAAAACATATCAATTATTGTGACATGTTATAAAAACAGTTATTGTACGCCGAAAGGCATAAGAAAAATAATAATGTATAATTTAGAGTGCTTGCGAAAAGCCAGTAAGTTAATGTAAGAGTAATATTTGTAAAATAGAAATTAACATTTAGTCTTAAGTAAAATATGTAATTAATTTGTTAAATAAATGTGGATATAAAACAACAACAAAAAAACCGATGTATGGATACATGGTGAGTCAAGAACGGTCGAGGTGAATATCGCAAAAGTTTTTGACCGCGTCTGGCACGGGACATTGCTGAGCAAGTTTTGTTCATCCGGACTTCGCAGCAGCTCTGCGGCTGGACAACGGCGAGTCTTCGGATCTGTATCCTGTTAATTCCGTGGTGCTGTAATGTGTTGAGCTGTGTCTAGCCAATTGCAACGTTTTAAATTGTAACTTTTATAATTGTAACATATTTAGTACCAAATTGACTTGTAGCATTTATTATTGTATCAAATTGAATTTTGACGGGATTGCAGAAATTTGAAGGAGCGGCACTTACCTGGCGCCCGGAGTTTGACTCGACGGGGGGTTGTGGTCAAGAAGCACTTCTCTGTGCCACGAGCTGATCCTACCCTCGTCCGATGTTACTGTCGCTGACGATGATGTTGTCGTCGTCGTCTTCATCTCCGGTAACGATCCACAAATTCCGGGCGACAAATTGCTGTCGTGGTGCAATATACACAACCTTACTTTGTATCCGCTCTGTAGGGGCTCCTTCAACTCGAGTGATTTAATTGCGTTACATTCACTTCACACATAAACGACAAAAAAACGACGTTGTATATAAACAAATTTGACAAACAATGATCAGTTTATTACTAAATGAATTATGCTTAATAGTAATTTAACAAAAATTCAGACCAGATGCATAAAGAAAAAATCAACTCTTCACCGTAAACCTTCTCCTCCTGTTCTCAACACACTACTGTCACAGAAACTGTCAAAAAACTCACGCCATCCTTTCCCGTTACCTCATATGCTCCCTGGTACCGTTGTCTCGGCGAAGAAATTCGGCCACCATCAACTCCGAACCTCATCGAAGCCATCGTCGCCGAATAGAGCTGGGTTTATACACCTGCTATATTTATTGGTTATAATTTCTTATACGAATTTTAATATATTTTATGTATGTTTAAAGAGTGTTTAAGTGAATACGTTTAATTTATTTTGTAAATATTTTTATTTATTATATGTGTAAATCACAATGTACGTTGTGTTTTGTATTTATTTAATTTTAGTATAATTGTATTTAAGTTTAGTTTAAAATTGTTTAACGCTTACTTGTTATGTATGTCGGTTAATTTCTTACTCCTTTCTCGCCGAGACAAGGGCGCTGTGGGGAAGGTACACGTAACAATGCCTCAAGGTTCTATTTTGACTCCAACCTTATTTTTGGTTCACATAAATGATTTGTTGGAGACAATGGATAGCTTAGTGTTCAGTTTCGCGGATGATAGTACGGGCGATCAGTCGATTAGTGCATCAACGTCGCATCAACTGAGATGTAGACAGATCGACTCTGTGAATCGGGTTCTGGATAAGGTCCTGCAGAGTGTAAGGACCAATCTCATCGACTACAATTCAATGAAGACACAGTATACAACATTCACAAAGAAAAGTGAATCATGGTTTCACAGCTGATGATGTATGGCCAGGCCCTCGAATCTGGGGAAAGCATGAAATTGCTCGGTGTCACAGTCTATGAGAATGTATCGTGGCATAAATGTGACGTTTCTACTAATGCCACTGCTTGCCTTTTCCAGGAGCGACACAACAACTTCCCCCTAGAACACCCAGAAGCGCTGGGAAGCATTTACTTACCTTTTTGTCATCCACCTGTTGAGGTTTACCGCAATATAACGGTACCCAATAATATTTAATATATTACTCACCTTCCTCGAGCCGAAGTAAAACCTTTTTGTTTGAAGTGTTGTTTCTGTTATTGATTCAACCAATTAAAATATTTGCTTGTAAACTGCACGACTGACTGGAATCGCTGCGGTGGTCAGTCGCTAACTGCTGATTACGGACTGACCCCGAAAACAAAATGCGCCGCCTTTTTATGCAGTGGCCAATCGAGAATTGCACACATGCGGTATTTTATTTGCCAAGCACAACCTCGATTGTTTGTGCATTAAAAAGGGGAATTCGGGTTAGAGGACCGAAGCAATGTGCGACGGATTAACTTTAGGTTTCACCCGTCGCACATATGCTTCGCTATGGGAGAATGGTGGTTGGATAGTGGACATGAGGGGCAGGTAAGTATTGCATTACTTGTAAGTATGGACCTTTAGGTATAGGTAGGTATAAGAATGGGATAGGTTAGGGCATTTTAGGTAAATGGAAAGGTGTAGCGATTTTTGTAGCGACACCAGACCCACCATGTTCCTTAAAAGCAATTTGGTTGCACCACCAGCAACCAACATGACTCGAATCATTTCGGTGCACATATCCCCGAACGAATCCCGCCGCACACATGCAGGAGATATTTCTTCTTTTCCTTTTTCCTACAAGCACATCGGGCGGTAAACCAATCGACAAGCATTAGCATTCCATAAGCATCTTCCCCGGGGGCATGCCTGCATACAACGCAGCATGTTCCTAAAATCCAATTCGGTTACGACATTACGTAACCGACATAATCCTCGAACTTATCCATGCACACAACAAGAAAGTATTTTTCCCACACACGTGCAGGGCAAGTCATATTAGCAGACGCCAGCGATATGTGCACGATCAGCGTAAATGCTGTACGCAGGTACTGATCGGGTAAACACCCCAAGTATCGTCTTCATGATACTTGACCAGATGCAAACATTTCGTGTAACATTTCTTTTTATGGAATTCGAATATCCATGGTTCGAACCAACCATATCTGTGTGCGTGCACATCCTCACCTTGACCAATGTATGGAAGATCATCCCTTATTGGTCACCGAAACGATGGCTGAAATTTGGTATTCTGTCGTTTCGGAGGGAATCTTTAATCGTAACTCAGATTCCGTGGAGGCACGTCCTGCCTCCACGTAAAACATAAAAAGGGAGTCGAGATTTGTTTTCTGTGGAGTTCGGTCGATGCAAGGGTGTTTGTTGGAACTGATTGATTATTAAACGCAATTGTCGGAACACGGAGTTTGTTTAAAGAACCGAACTATGTATATATTAAACGCGATTGTCCGAACACGGAGTTTGTTTAAAGAATCGATCTAAGTTAAAGTATTTAGTGTAAGACAAACTATACTTTTGTAACTTTCAGTTCAAATTAATTAATGATAAACCACCTATACATGTGCACCTTATAAGTTAAAGTATTTAGTGATAAGCCAAACTATACGTGTGTAACCTTTTATTTAACGTTTACTAGCGGCGTATGCTAAACCTTTATGTCTTCTGTTTCGAACCTTAACTGTTACGTGTTAAGTTTTCAAGTAGTACGTCGTTTGAACTAAGTATCATCAATAAAGTAAGCCTGAAAATGTTAGACAGTGTTTTTCAATTTCTTTTGTAACGACGTGGTGATATGCTATAGACCGCATATTTTTAGGGCCACGAAATATTTTACCTCAACTTTTTTTCCCAAATTAGACGTGCGCGCAAATATTGCTCTCATGTTTGGAGCTCCGCTTCTAGGCATACCCTTGACCTACTTCAAAGCATACAGAGACGAGCGATCCGCCTGATGGGGGACTCGGCGCTGACGTCGGAACTACCGCCGCTATCACATCGAAGGCGCGTAGCCGACCTCTGTCTGTTTTACAGATATTATCACTGGTACTGTTCTTCGGATATTCGTGGTATTGTTCCACGCAATTCGGTTTATATACGCTCCATGAGACAATCCGATAGTTCGCACCACTTTGCGGTTCATCTACCGACGGCGGGAACATATCAGCATCAGAACTGGTTCCGTTACAGAGAGGAAAATCGGTGTAATTCCCTCCCGGTGAGAGTGCTTCCGGAGCGTTACAACCTGTATGGCGGTTCCCTTGAACGCCACCAATCATCTTCCCATTAACAAGTAGAAGCTCCCGACTAGAGCATACAGAAACCTGGAGCGCAAGTACTTACCTGTTCATGGTTGTACCATAAAGCCTTAAAACGCAATAAAAGCACAATATTTGCCGATGCTAAATCCATCAGCACCAAATAGGCATTTTCCTTATGGACAATTTGGTTGCATTACCACGCAACCAACATGAACCGAACCAATCCATTGAGCATGTCTCGGATCGATTTCCCTCATGTAACAGGTATCTTCCATGCATTAAAGGCAATTTGGTTGCATCACCTAGCAACCAACATTGTTCGAACTATATCAACGAGATATACTCTTACGCGCCAGCCGCACACATGCAGGAAATGTTTAATCTTTTCCTTTTGCATACTTGCCTATATTGTTCGGTCATTCGACCGACAAATACGGGAAGGTATATGGTTGAGCGCCCAAGCAAGTCGAGTTCTCAAAATGGAAAATTACCATCGAGTATTCGACTACGTGGAGATGCCACCAACATGTGGTGTGTACGCGGTCACTGATCGTGCAAACACTTCAACCGCTATATCGAAATATTTGCACCAGATGCAACCTTGTAGATTTGATCGATCCACGGTCCGCATACTTGTGGACACACACGATGAGCAGCAGAAGCGATCATCGTGTGTATGTCTCGCGCCATTGTGCTGGGACCGATACAAGGAGAATCATCCCCGGCGACAAACGAAAGATGAAATTATCTCTCGATATCTTTAATCGTCCAACAGATTCCGTGGAGGCAAGTCGGGCCTCCACGTAAAACGAAAAACGTTAGTCAAGGGTGGAGTGAAGACGCTCGTGTTGTTGTGCGTCCGATAACGTATACGCAGTGTATTATTTTCTTTTATTCATTTGTCTCGCGCAAACGAAAGGGTTGTGTTTAAGAACTTCCCAAGACAGTTCCAAAATTTTGTATACAATAAACGAAAAGACGATCCGAACAAAGTACTATTGAGGGCGATTGTGCACGAGAACGGAAATTAAAGGCGATAGATAATGTGCATCATCAACAGTTTAATTCAACCAAACCTGACCCCAGACTTGAGTTATCCGATTTGTGTTTTAGTAATAGTACCGAATGAAATAAATAAATTAGTTTAAAACTCATTCGACTGGTTTTAGAATTGACCTAATCGGGAGGTGCATTGCTCGCCGTTGAAATTCCTTGACGTTTATCCTTTTGCTGCTTCTTCGCTAATTGATCCGCCTGTATTAACGATGTGTCGTTTCATTGCATCACGATAGTCGCGATTATAGTGATATAGAAAGGACCATCGACAAGATGCCCAATAAAATCAGAGTGTCTCGAGGCAGCGATCGTTTACAGAAGTAAAATATTTCGAACTTTAGAATGGCATCCACGGCAAATGCATTCCACAAGGTGATCGTCAGCTCCAGTGATAACAAAGCCGAAAGCGGAACCTTTACCCCACATTGATGACAACCGATGGGGTAACTTCTTGGGATAGGAGCAAAAGCGGTGCCATCGACGGCACATATACACTCTCCTACCCAAACCTGCAACTGTTCAAGAAGAACTGCAACAATTATTTAGTGGCATCTCGCGGTGCCGACTCGGCGATATAGGTACGCCTCCTCTACTACGAGTAAAAAAACAAATTTTATTTTGTTATCTGCATGTTCCGATGTACTGTCATTGAATTTAACGTCGACTGTTCTTGACCCTGTTAATTGAGGGGTCTGCGGGTGGTTCTTGGTAGTCGATAAGCATACACAACAATCGACGTTTGTGGACGGGAAAAGTCTTCGGATCACTTTGAATTACGCTTAATTCTATCTAAGATAATACTGGCCCAAAACAGACTTTTATAATTCTCGGTTTGCAAAATTAAGAAATTCGTCCAACATTCTGAAAATGTCACACTTCACGAGTTCTTAAGATTTAATTTTGACGGAGCCTCGAAAATGCCGCGTACCATACCACCATATGATCTCAATCCTCACACCTTATAGGACGTACTATAAGAGGTCCACTTATTGTACATACTGATTTCAGTATTGAATGTTCATGCATGTTCGTAAAATGACTTCACCAAATCTACCACCTGTTTTGTGGCCGCGTTAATTACCAGTTATAAAAGTAACCCAAAATAAAATCAGTTTACGACTCAGATGATTGAGTGTAACATTGTAACATTAAACCCATTTTACCAAAGTAAAATGGCACCATCCATCTCCATCGATCAAGTTCTTAACCAGTATACCACTAGTTCTGTGTCTGACACCCCTCCATCTAATATATACTGCCTTGCTGCGGCAACCTTCATTTTCGTGATCCTGATCTCACGAGATGTTTCTTATATTATTTTGTTTTGATTGTTCCCTTTTTTTTCTTTTGCGAACAGATTTATGATCGGACAATACATCACTGTCCATGGGGATGTAATTAGTCACGTTAACATTAGCCACGCCATGGTGGAGGACGGAGGTGAATTTTCATGCAACGCCGAGAACCGGGCAGGAAAAGTTTACCACTCTGCGCGCCTGAATATTTATGGTATGTAATTTTGTCGAAATGCCGTTATTTCATTTTTGCATCTATGTATCTTTTCTCTTTCCTATTTTCCAGGACGTTTTGTGATTTTTAGAATATCTTTTGTTTCACAGATTTATTCGCCATCCTTGCGGGCCAATGAATGAATGTGATTTTCAGGTTTTTGGGGTTCGCGTGGATGCAGAGTGTCGGGTGTGTGTGTTTTTCTCCCGACACGACTACAATGTTTCAACACAAAGGCGATTTCGTTGCGTGTTATTAAATACTGGATATTTGTAGCCTGTCTCTCACATTTTCGAGGTTCATTAAGTTTTACCATTTATATTTCCATCAATTTTTCCCATGGGTTCAAATAGTACAGGTCTCTGGCAGTTTGTCTCCCCTTTAAAATCTGTGGTAAATGATGGCACCCATGGGCAGTGGAAGTTCATTTATATGTAGCGTTCGAATGTGCGTACATCGTTCCAGATAAATTGGCCTGGATGGCGATTTCTCATTGCACTGCTATATCTGGCATGGACGGAAAAAGTAATAATGAAAATGACAAACGCAGTGCAACAAAGAAAGCATAGCAATTGGCAATGTAAAAGACTGGTCTGTGTTGGACGTAGCTGTATACCGGATACCATACACAGACGTCACACTGACCCACATAGATAGGGATACGAGGCCATCAATATCGCTTTCCTGCATTGAACAGCCTACTCTTCCCTGGATATTGTGTGTGTTCATTGAATTGAATAACAGCTTCGTTTCGCCACCGGCGATTCCTATTTTCCATGGACTGCTAGTTTTTTCACAATTCCCTGATTCATACCGGAGGGTTCCTGGGTCGATTCCTATAAATGATAAATTATTAGATTTCAATTTGAATGCAATAGCATGGCCACATAAAGCTGGAAAGGGAACGGAAATGAAAGAAAATAAAATGCGAGCTGCCAATTTCCCGAGTAAAAATTAACAACACAACAAGAAGGATTTCCAAGCTATTGGACGGATGGACAGCACCGGTTTTGTGTACGTATATTTGGATGCAACTCGTTAATACGACATAATCAACGGAAGTAATTTAAGTTTTCGCGAGGCCTTCATGCAATTTGCTATAAATTAAAACAGAAATAAATAATGAAGAGGAAGTGATATTTCCATATACGTCTAGATACGGCTGGGCGTAGGTGGTATGGGGTGGATTTTGTGGACTTTTCCGGGAAAGACCTGGGCAACAACCTGCCCTCACTAGGAAATGCAATTGCTTCTAACGAAGTGCTCAGAAAATTGCGGTTGGAGTCCCTGACAATTAATTTGAAGTGGGTGGCAAAAAAGAATTGGATGATTTGTTACCAAGTGCACGAATCCAAATATGACAGGATAACCACAATTTTGAGGTTTTCCTACAACTACATAAACGAGAGATTATTTAGGATTCTCCTTTAGAATTTACGAGAATTGTTCACTTCCCTGTAGATGAACTATGGTCAAACATGTTCAAAATGACTAAGGCAAGAATCTTTATAATTCGAAATTGTTTCCACAACTCGGACATTGTGATGTCACGTAAGATAACTTTGTTTTTCAGGTCCTTGTTTATTTATTCGAATTCCTTTCTATTCAATTTTCTGATGGTGCACCGGATTGTTCTCGAAGTTCCAACCAAGAAAACCGACGTAGGTTTTCGCTATCTTGTTTCTAGTACTATAGACAAGACAATAGAAGCAACCAAGGACCGCTCTTAAGAGCTGGGTACCGGTCAACGTTCACTTTTTTTTTTACACAAACTCGCGCACAAAAGGGGATTTTGGAGTACCCTTAAATGTCAGAGCACAGTACTCTGCTTCCAAGAGAACCCTGCTGGAGTGTTTTATTGCACCCCATTCCATCGCTCCACGATACTAGATCAGCTTCGCCTCAACATGAGGACAATCAGCACAACATGAGTCATATTACCTTTCGAACTGTTGCCCGAGCAGTCAGAGGCCTGAACATTGACAAACCTGTTGGTTCATATGGAATGCCCTCAATTATTTTGAGGAAGACGACTTCATTCTCTAAACCTGGTAAATACATGAGCATCTCATGTAGAAGAAAGGGGACACATCCTTCGAGGAAATTGCTGTTGCGTCGACTGTAACCTGAAAGAGAGAACGGGTGAAGGAGCCCAGCGTCGCTGCCTCGAACTATGTGTGATGAAGAGCTCTGTGTTACAACTAATTATGTGCTGGCCAGCAACAGATCGACGTGTCATCACACCGAGCTCGAAACCTGAAAGGGTCAGTCGAGCACTGATTTCGTAACCTTACATGCACTCAGGAGGAAGGACCATTGGCGTAGGTCGTCATCACCGACTGCACAACCTGACACGGTCAGTCGCCGACTGATTTGGCATCCTGACAGGGTCAATCGGGAGGAAAACACACAGAGAGATAGTAGGGACTTCGGTTCGAGAAATATCGAGGGGGGGTGCCAGCAATGAGGGCGGTTACGAGAGGAGACTAGTAGTCCGACGCTGACAAATTGCCTTAAGCGAGGAATAAGGACAACCGACCGAGCAGAAGTCAGAGATCCCTCTGCCTCAAGCCGCCGCCACGAATCATATAAAATTGACTTACCGTAGCTCACGCAGCTAGCGGAGTGAACACCTGCCACGATGGCGCACGGGCGCTCCTCCGGTTCCGCAATAGAAGTCACAACCTTGGCGTTAGCTGCTACGATTACCGCTGAAGCTAGATAGTCGTCCTGATATAAATAATTGCCTGTAAGGGGGCGAGAGCTGATTCGAGGACGACTGGTCGGAGTCGGTGGTGATAGAACGATGGAAGATCATTAAATGCTGAAGTAAAGAGAAGAGGATGTTGCAGGGATGATACCTCGCCCGATCGATTACCTGGAACAATAAAAACAAGAATGTAGTACATGTGGTGAGGGTCACCAAAAGTCATCACCGAAGTTCCTTCTGGTGCAGGCGTGGCCTCGTGGATAGTGGCTGGTGGCTATGGCGTCATGGTTCATTTTTCAATAGAAACCATGCTGGAGAGAATGTATTCAGTGACAAGTCACATATTGATCGAATGATACTGAAGCTGTGGTTGACTCTGCGCCTATTGTTGCCTTGACTGTTGTTGTTGCTGCTGCTGTTGTAAATGAGAAGAATGGATATGACTGAAGATGGTCCCAACTGGTGGTGATGACGCCAATTGGTACGGTGACGGCGATTTGTCTATACTAATACCACCAACTGACGAAACAGCGACAGTACCTGTTGTAGTAGCTACTGTTTCAATGGATTTTGCTTTCCGCTCTCGCTGGCCTGAACCTCCTTCCAGAGAATCGTCAGATGTACAAGTATATAATGGCAAGCTAACAGCAAATTTGCTGGAAGGCGTTTCTAACAGATACACACAATATGCAAGCAAATAGTGAAGAAGACAGAAAGGAAATTCGAATAAGCAAAAGCATCAGAGCCGTATACCATAGCGATCACATAACAATTCCACATCAGTTGAGTGTACTTGAGTTTAGAAATCGAATTCGTACAAGCGACAGTGGACTGGTGTGTTGAGCATTGGTTACATTTTTAGTGATTCTAACTGTCATAGCGTCAGTTCGAATCACATGTTCTTCACTATCGTCGCAATACGCTATAGGGTAATTATACCTAAAAATGTGTGTGGAATTATTCATGCACCTCGCTAAGAGAATTTTGTAATTCTTTTGGGGTAAGAATTAGGACATTTGGGAGATAGGCGGTGGACGGTGTGGAAAAAGATTTTATGCACTTTCTCCGTTTGAGTTATGACCATTCGTTTTGAATAGATTGGACATGTTATGTACGGTGGAAAGTTTGACTATGAACCACTTTTGGGATAGGATTATGTTAAGGAAAAATATTTTGAATGTAAAATGAAATGTGCTATTGAGGCGTGGGACAATGTTGTCTTTAGTCTGGAATATATGTAAGTACGAGATAAGGACTCGAATTTGCGTAATTAATTAGATAAAAAGTGGGGGGGGGGGGGGGGGGGACTATCATTGTTAATTACGGAACATGTTTCGCGAAAATTACAACCGCAATGTCATCTGCAAAGGCTAAAACCGCTGCTTCTTGTGGTAGTTTTATTTGTAAAATTGCATCCCAAATAATATTACATAGAAGCGGACCAAATATTGACCCTTGAAGAACTCCCGCCGAGACATAGATTCTTCTGGCCCGATCCGCATCGCACATCAGCCTTCTATTGGCGAAGTGGCTTGTGACGATTTTTGGGAGGAACAGCGAAGTGCCCAATCGGCTAAAGGGTGCTCTGATGAACAACCAGTTGAGCGATTTAAATACCAGTGTTACAATGGCACGATATTTCTTTGTTTCTCTTTTTCAAGTTGTTCCTGTTATTGCTTCGGCTGTTTTAAGACCCCCAGGAGTTTTTTTTTGTCTCGCCTTATTTTATAGTTTATTACAACGTTCCACTTTGTGTTGGGTTTCCGAGAAAAGGCATGTCTTATTATACTATTGAGTGGACTATATTGGGGCAGATTATGTGTGGGGTTTTGTGTTCATTTCGTCTTGCCTTAACTATTCTGTAGGCGGTGCTTCAGGAGTTAATGTCAGCCTGTGCGGAGATGTTTCTGAAGCAACTCTCATTGCTACTTTTTATGGTAGACTTTACGTCTCGCCTTGACTTTTGTAAGCTTGTAGCGATTCACAAGCAAAAATAGTGAAGAACACCGAACGAAAAAATCGAATAAGAAAAATACATCAGAATCGTATACCAAGCGATAAATAAAAATAATTCACACCAGTGGAATATACTCGAGTTTGGAAATCAAATTCTAAAACACGGTCAGTAGCCTGGTGTGTAACGCTTAGGTAAAATTTTTTTCGTGATTCGAGCTGTCATAGCGTCAGTTCGAATCACACGATCTTCTTCACTATTATTTCAAACGCTATAATTGGTGACCCCGACGTGATCTTGTACACACAGCATACACTTCCCATAGTAAAGCACAACTTCACACACGGTCACGACTTCCGCATAGAGCACAGCCTTCGATGTTTCCTCGTCTCTCTCGTTCGTCCATCGTCCGCATACGAATCTGATCGTAACGAAGTTACTGCGGCGGGAGTGGTGTAGCGATTCTAACAGACACACACAAATTCACAAGCAAAAATAGTGAAGAACATGAACGAAAAAATCGAATAAGAAAAATACATCAGAACCGTATACCAAGCGATAAAATAAAAATAATTCACACCAGTGGAATATAGTCGAGTTTGGAAATCAAATCCTAAACACGGTCAGTAGTCTGATGCTTCACTGCTTCGCTTTTCAATCGTTTCATCGTGTGTTCAATTCACCTTCTTCACTATCCTTGCTTAACGCTACATAATTGGTGACTACGACGTGATCTTGTACACACAGCATACACTTCCCATAGTAAAGCACAACTTCACACACGGTCACGACTTCCGCATAGAGCCCAGCCTCCGACGTTTTCTCGTTTCTCTCTCTCGTTCGTCCGTCGTCCGCATACGAATCTGATCGTAACGAAGTTACTGCGGCGGGAGTGTGTAGCGATTCACAAGCAAAAATAGTGAAGAACACCGAACGAAAAAATCGAATAAGAAAAATACATCAGAACCGTATACCAAGCGATAAATAAAAATAATTCACACCAGTGGAATATACTCGAGTTTGGAAATCAAATTCTAAAACACGGTCAGTAGCCTGGTGTGTAACGCTTAGGTAAAATTTTTTTCGTGATTCGAGCTGTCATAGCGTCAGTTCGAATCACTCGATCTTCTTCACTATTATTTCAAACGCTATAAGCTGCCCAGACGTTTTTGAAAATTGGCTCTGCCTCTTGACCACTGCAGCCTGCGGTGAGATTGTATGCACTGTGCTCTTAGTGCTTTTATTTCGTTTGGCCACCAGTAGCACGGTTTTCTTTCATCCGTGGGTACCCGTCTGGGCATTGCTGCGCCACTCGCTGTATTATTCATTTCTGTTAACTGGTGGACCATTTCCGCTGCACTTCCTCTAATTGTTGGGTTGCAGGACGCCACAATGACTTCAAATGAACCTTCATTGGCCACACTATTCTTTCATTTAGGGGCCGTTTGGACTTTGAGGTGGCTATCGTTACTTCCGCCAAGTTCCACGTTATGGCTTGGCGGTTACTGTGGGTATGTAGCGTTCTACGAAAGTACAATTCCGCGCAGGTAAGGTTCCTACCTTCAAGGAACTTAGTTACTTGAGAACGTTGCACGCGCCCACAGACGCGTGTGCCAAAGTCCCACCATAGGGCCTGCAACTCGCAGCCAATGTTGAGCCCGACACCAAAAAGCGAGGAACTGAATGTCCCCAAAGTTTTTAATGCCAAGCTCAACGAACATAATTCCTGAAACAAAGGTAAAACCATACATTCATCCGGTTCCCAAGAGCAATTCCCAAAGATTGAAATCCATCGCATTCCACCTCTGCATAATCGGCAATTCCGAGTATCAATGCAATGAATTGCTAGCACCAGCAAATTAGCCGACCAACGGATGCACGTGTGGGTGGTCTGCCACAAAGACCACCAATTCCATCGGCAAACAAAGGAAACGGCAACCTCATGCAATAAAGCATATCGCCTATCCGCTGCCAAATTGTAAGCAACCGTAATTATCTCAACGAGATAATTCGGAAAATGTATGAGGTTAAAACCTACAAAAGGAACTATTCCGATCCCACGGTCCCTTTTGAATTTCACATCATTAGAAAGATCAAATGGATTTCGGGTGTATTGACAAAAGTCAAACAAGACCCACGGACAGTGCGTCCAAACAATCATTTCCGTTCTGCGCGCCAGATGTGATGTGCAAACACAAGGCCGTGGAGATGAGTTTCGATCACCACCACCGATGGTGATAAGGATCTATGCATCGATTGACTTTCTCCTTTTCAGGAATCAAAAATTACCCCTAGGACTAATTAACATGCTGCTAACAAAATTTTGGAAATTCTGTTAGCGGATCTAATGGAAAAAGTTGCCTGTACAGATACAGATACAAATCTGTATCAGGGTATTTTTCGGATGGGAAAAAGTAGTCGAATTAGAGTTAGTCTATATCGAGAGTCGTCCCAGAGAACTCCGACGAGGAGGTGATCTTTAACGTGTGCCTAGTTTAACGTGTGACGAGTTTAACGTGTGACGAGTTTAACGTTGTCGGAAAGTAACGTGTCCCGTGGAGTAGTTAAGTTGAGTATTCGCCAAGACCATTTCAACAGCTAATAATGCTGAAATTAAGTACATTAAAATTTTCGTGAGTTTGACACTTCGCTTGCAATCGAGTAGTTTGCGTTGCACACAATACCCCAGGCAAGTTATAAGTAAAGACAAATGTACGCACCCTAGTGCATTAATACAAATTTAGAATTGTGTCCCAACGATTATCAACCAGTGTCAACTAAAGTTAATATCAATAAAAATAAAAACCACAGGTTAAGAACAAATATCCTTGTGTTTCATTTGTGCAGCGCATCATTCGCTCTGGTTTCGTTTTGTGTATTAAATTTTTGCGCCCAGTGTTAGGCGGAACACTGCCTCAACTTCGACACAGACATAAATATACGCATAATTGGTGACTACGACGTGATCTGTACACGCAGCACACACTTCCCGTAGTAAACAGAACTTCACACACGAACATGACTTCCGCATAGAGTACCCGGCACACTCGCTTGCTCCGACATTCTCTCATTCGCTCCGTCGTTCGCAACGAAGCTGATCGCAACGAAGTTACTGGGAAGGGAGTGGTGTGGCGTCTCTAACAGATACACACACAATTCACAAGCAAAATAGTGAAGAACACCGAACGAAAATCGAATAAGAAAATACATCAGAGCCGTATACCAAGCGATAACATAACAATTCACATCAGTGGAGTATAGTCGAGTTTAAAAATCAAATTCTAAAATCGGCCAGTAGCCTGATGGGTAACGCTTAGGTTCAATTTTTTGTGATTCAAACTGTCATAGCGTCAGTTCGAATCACACTTTCTTCTTCACTATTATTTCAAACGCTATAGGTATATTATTCGATGATCTACCTTTTAGATGTCCTTATCAGTCGGTTGCAGATGAACACCCTCATATATTACTGACCATTTTCCCGCTTGCGATATCTATTCTTCTTGACAATGTTTACGACGGTGATTTCCAACGATCCAAATATTTCTAATATCCCAGGTTCCATCACGTTGTTACAATAACTGCCCCACTCGGACTCGCATGCAATAAAGTAACTGGCTATGGCAACGATTTTCCACCTCTCACATCTACCTTGAGATTGTCTAACATAGTTTGTTATTCGTTTGTGGTCCAACTAGGCTGAGCATCACACCTGTAGAAGTTGACCCCATTAATTTTAGCTCTTATGAAGCCTTTCTGTTGCTCACCAGTGTTTTGATAGCCATGTCTTCTGCATACTGATACGACTGCTTATCACATCTTATCTGCTTATCATGTCTCATCACTGATCTATACCATCAATAGCTTCATAAGGTTCGTTGAGCAGTATCACGACAGATTTCTTCTCCTTAGCCGTTTGTGTCAAAAAAACCTGGGCGCTCTCATAATGATTCAGATTAATTTAGATAGATGATCAGATGTTCAAGCATCTTCGCATACGATAGACAACTCATAGAATTTTAATTTTGCCCGTTTTAAGGAGTTTTTCTGATACTGGTGTAGTGAGGTTGATCCCATGCAGTTTGGGTACCCCGGGGAGCTTTGGACAAGCGATACGATATCTGTAGGTGACATACCGAAAAGTGGCAGCTTCATCACCATCGTCGGTACTACAACCGGACTCGGTCGTGGCCTCATTTAGCAAGACCCAGTTTTTTTGCCGCTTGCTCGATCTGGGCGAAGGAGTCCTGTACAGCCGATTCGATTCTACCGATGATGTCGATGTCATCTGCCTAGGCAAGTATCTGCCTGGTCTTGGTGACAATAGTCCCTCCAGTTGTGACGCCAGAGTCGCGGATTGCTCTCTCCAACGCCGGGTTGAAAGGGAGGCAGGCCAGACCGTCCCCTTGTCGGAGTCCATTAAATATGTTTATTGATTTGGAAAGCAATCCAGTTATTTTTACTTGACTAAATACGTTGGTCATGGCCAACATACAAAGGGGTATCAAGTTGTTTGGAATGCCGAACTCTCTGGTGGCACTATATAGTTCTATCCCGGCTATACTGTCGTAGGCGGCCTTGAAATCAATGAATATATGATATTATGGAATCTTAAATTCCTGACATTTTTCCATCGCCTGCCTAGGAGCGAATATCTGATCAATTGCTGATTTTCCTCAGATGAAACCACACTGATATTGACCAATGATGACTTTAACCTTTGGGGCTATCCGATCTTGTAGATGAGGGTATCCTATAGGCGGCATTCAGCAATGTTACACCCTTATAGTTGCTGTACAGTGTGATATCTTCATTATTATCCCACGACGCCAATCTTCCGGCATCTCCTCTTGCCCCCATACGTGCACCACGATCTCATGAATTGCGTGATGTAACGCGATCCCTCCTTGATGAGCTCAGCCGACATCCCATCAGCTCCGGGGGCTTTATTTGATTTGAGCGGTCTTATGGCTTTTACTGCTTCCTCAATGCTTGATGGCGGCAGCATTTGGTCTTGATTTTGCATTGGTGGAGCCCCAAATGCTTCTGTGAGCTGGCCATTTAACAATTCATTGAAGTGGACTTCCCATCGCTCCAGAACGCCTTCAGGCTCGGTGATTAAATTACGCTCTTTATCCTTGCAGTAAGTGGAGCGTGGTGAGTACCGCGTTATCATCATCATCATGGGCACTACAACCTTGGCCTTATTTAGCAAGTCTCTCCACCGGTATCCGGTCCTTATCCGAGACTTGTTAAATTTGCCACAATAATTCGTTTTTCCGGGCAAGTTTATTAGCCATGCGCCAACCTTTCGCAGAATGTCGCTGCATGCATTGGTTCACTACTTGGCGGGTGCCAAACTAGCTATCCAGGGGTGTCACGTGGAGACTGCATGTCAACTTTGATTGAACGGCGACAAGGATCGTCCTGGCCTTTGCCGGTTTGAAAGCAGAGACACTGCACTATATGTTCGCCCCCATCCCCCTGCTCCGCGTCATACTGCGGACTATTTGGTGGAACTTCCAAACCTGGTGCGGACGTCGCTCTCTACTTTTCTCTATTTCACAGACTAGATTTTTTTCCCAGGCTCTTTTCTTTTGTCTCGCGTACCCGCGTCCTATGAGACTGCTGCAATTCCCGGTATGCAGCATTCTTACGTTCAGTCCCTAGTTTGCACTGATCATCAAACCAGTCGCTTCGATCACTACGACTACTGCCTAAGATGGAGTTGGCAGTACTAATGACAGTATTGATGTCCATTGCTCTTCTACTATCAACACGTAGTCAATTTGGTTACGAGTGGCTCCATCAGGTGATACCCAGGTGGCTTTGTGGATATCTTTACGCGGAAACCTGGTACTCGCAACGACCAAGTTCTTTGGTACTGCCAGTTCGATGACTCGTAGTCCACTATCACTCGTGTTCTCATGCAAAGTATGGGAACCTGCGTAGTGCCTGAAGACCGGTTCCCGACCTATTTTGGCATTCAAATCTCCAAGACTATTTTCACATCGTATCTTGGGCAGGCATTGAGGGTCCATTCGACTTTGTCGTTGAATTCTTCTTTTTCGTCGTCAGGGGACTCCTCCGTAGTTCCGTGAGGGATTTTTATATTTTTTTTATACTTTAAAAACACATTTATTTTTTTGTTTTGATTACATTTGGTCTTATTATTTTTAAATGCTAAATCCTAATTATAAAATTACATATTTTTAATTAGCTTATTGGCTCTGCGGGACCACTCTAAGTTATACAATTTTTTGCCTCAAAGTGCTTGCCTTTCGGCTTTTTTTTTGTTTGTGATTACGTTTATAATAAACTTAAATTATATAACATAGCTGTGTACAAGAGAACGCCCTCTTACATTTTTATGTATATCTATCACGTAAAAGAAAAAGGTTTGTTTTTTTATATAGGGAAGTTAACAAGCAAACGAATTAAAACCAATAAAAAAACAAGGGTATTAAGAGAAAGGGGAAGGATAAGTACAAACAAAAGGGCAATGGGAAAGGGAAGCGCTGCATCTGATATCCGTTCTATATTTTTTATTGAGCGACCACCAATCGGGTTGGGTTATATCTATTATGGATTTATCTCTTTCATTGATTACCGTACTGAAACGTATGCGATCTGGGGCGTTAGAGATTTTACTACTATAGAGAATACGTTTATCCCTAGCACCACGGGAAGCGTGGTAAATAATAGGAACTCCATGTTTGTCCTGGATGAGGCCTTTTTTATCCAAGAAAGGAAACGCTTCTACGGGAATAAACCCATTTTGGAGCGTACTCTCCAGATACATGTCATTGGGATAGTATGTTCCCGATATAAAATCGTTTTCACTGCCCATTGCCCTTCAGTGCAACCATTATGAAAGTATCTATCCTGTTTAGCCCGGATTTGTTATACAGGACTTTATTAGGATAGAATTTCTTGTATTGAGACTCTGGTGTTCTGTAAAATCCGAGGAGGGCACGCAAGCACTGCCTCTCGAACACCCGGAACTTTTCCATATATGATGGGGATATGTTGTACCATATCGGACAACCATAAACTAGCACTGGTAAGATGAAAGCCGAGTTTAAAATTATTTTCGGTTTGTGATAAAGAAGGCTACTTCGGAATAGACTTCTTGTCATCGTATATGCGCTTTTAGCGGAAGAGTAGGACCTTAAGTATAAAAACTGATCGGGCCAGATACCAACGTATTTGACTTCAGTTTTTACTTGTAGTGGGAGATTACTGTTCCCTAAAATGGAAAATATTGTCCAATTGCGCTTCGTATCCCACAATGCCCCGAAGAGGGGCGTTCGAAAAAGAATAGCTTCGGTTTTCTGGAAGTTAATCTTTAATTTCCAGCCGTCACAATAATGCTTTATATGATTGAAGTCATCTTGAAGGAGCCTGTTGATGAAATTTATTTTTTCTCCCGTTCTGTATACTACAATGTCATCTGCGTATGCAATGGCATTGTTGAGAGAGCCCACTATATCGCTAGTGTAAATGTTAAAAAGAATGGGAGAATTCACTGCTGCCAGTTCTAAGCCGTTTTTAATTGGGAAGGTCTTGTTGGAGAGTATGCCTCCACATTTTACCACAAACTTTTTGTCCATTATCATATTGTAGGTAATGTACAGTAGATATGCAGGCATACCCATATTTGTGAACTTATAAACAACTCCTTCTAGCCATACGGTGTCGAAGGCCTTTCCAAAGTCAACCAAGCAGGCGCCTGTACATTGTCTCTTTGCTTTGTTCCACTGTATATCTGAAACAAGTTTTATTGCAGCATGAACCGTGTGATGTCTTCTCAAAGGAATATCTATGATGCTGGCTTCTAGCACCTGAAACTTGTGTACCTCTGTGCTGTAAAGAATTTTGTGATGAAGATCGTTCTTAATTAAGACAGCGACTCCACTCCCTTGAGTAGAGTGCGGCCGCTCACGTGTAATTACTTTGTAATTTTTGTAGCTCACTCTGTGCCTTTGGTTTAACTTAGTTTCGCTAGCCAAAAGCACATCTGGGCGTTCGGCTTCGAACAAGTTGCCCAAATTATCCCTTCTCTCCACGCGGATCAGCGAATTTACATTCACGGCAATAATTTTTAGTTTTAATTCAATCGGAGGATCGAAAATCTTGATTTGGAGAGTCTTGTGAGAACAAAGTCGAAAAGAGAATATCTATTCGTGTCTTTTGTTCAGTCAATGTTTTTTTTTAAGTGAGCAAATTGCCCTTGCATGGAAGGTAAGATTGCTTTGATGTCTGCATTTGCCTGTGGTGCGGTCGTGTTTATGGTTTGGCGTGGTTGTTGCACTCATGCTGGAGTCTTCACACCGGCAGCCATTTGCACGTATGACACACTAGGTGCTACAAAGTTGTTGCACGTACGACTTTTCATTCTCTTTTCATCTTTTTTTCTAAATTCCAATTTTGATTTTATCTGTTGGAATTTAGGGCAACCTCTAAAGCTAGCAGTGTGGCCTGTATCCGGGAGTAGTACTTTACCCTAAAGGTTTCCCCAATATTTTGATTATTTAGACACTTTACGCACCTAAACTGCACATTGCAGTTCGGTGCAACAATCTCAAATCGTTGACAGCGCATGCTTTGCAAGACACGATCTAAGTAAAAAAAAATGGGTTGGCGAGAGAACTGACTTTAGCGAGACAAGGACAGGTGTGTCCTTCATCTTGTCATCTTGCGATTACCAGAATCACCCACATCCGTGAGGATGTTGGGCTCGGTCTCGAGATATCTGAAAAAAAGGGGGGGGGGTATCCAAGGATTGTGTGGACAGTGTTAGTTCGGCACGATCTGATTTACTTAATTTCTCCCAACCTATGGTTTGGTGAAAGAGAATTTTAATGTGTCGAAGGTCGTCAGCTTTGCTGTTGGGGCTTAGCGATACAATGAGAAAAGGTAATTGGCGATTATGGTTTCAGAACTTTGCTGTGGAAAGAGGTTTAACATCCGTAAATGTTAGGCTTTCGGTTTCAATCGTTTTCAGTTCCTCAAGTATTTCCTTGGGTGAAAACGAAGGATCAATTACCTTCTCAGGGTGTCGCTGCATGCATTGGTTCACTAATTGGCGGGTGTCAAAGTAGCTATCCAGGCTGTGACGTGAAGGCTGCATGTGAACTTGGATTGAACGGGGATAATGACCGTCCTTGCCTTCGCCGGGTAGAAAACAAACAGTGGGTTTGCCCTGTATGTTCGCTCACATACTTCCAAACTCCACCTTTGTGGTAATCTCGTCTACATCTTTGAACTCGATTGAAGTTCGAATTGTCAGGCTTCTCGCGGTGTCTTTTTCTCCCGGTAATCCACTAATGACGGCTGTGTAATCTGCCACGCTGCCACCTGTTTTTCTCAGTTGGAGAAGCAGACTGCCTTCGTGGCTACAGCCCTCTCCCCCGGTTCCAGTTCGGGGTCCGAATTTATGCTGCGAATTATGTTGGGACTTCTATTAGAATAATGTCCGATTTCACATGTTTGACCGCTTGCCATCAATCCTGATCTCAGAGGAGCGCTTGTTTTTCTTCCTTTTTTTGACTGTTGTCTATACCCGCCATCTACTTGCTGAATGTTAGCATTCTTAGAATCTTTTTTGCTCTTCTGCTGTTGGTCCTTTATTTTTTCCTTCGTCAATGCATATTTTTGTTGACTTTTCAGCTTGGTTTCTGGTATCCTACGCCAGCAATCTTTGTCCGCTTGGTACTGGGAACCTTCTTGTAGAAAGCACCGATGTCATTCATTTCTTTATTAATCGTTATTTTTCTTGGGAGCAATATTTCAGACAGATCGCTATTTTGTACTAGCCAATCGAACGCAGTCGTTGGCTTATTTTATATTCTCAGCATTTTTGGTTCCCGTCCCCCCATGTCCGCACCTCGTACGACCCTCTTAGTTGCTAGACTAACCTTATTGATTGATCCAACTAAATACACACGTACAACTTGTTATCTTCTTTGTTGTTAGATTCAAAAGATTGATTGGTCCTGATTGTTGCTGTTAAGAAAAGAAAACCCGAAACAAACAAACGGCGCTTCTGTAGCGCTTCTGTAGCGCTGCCTCAGTCTCTCTTTCGACTGGACTGTATTTTTCCCCGGCACTGGCCGGCCAACGATGATTTCTCCTTAAATTATAGGAATTGCACCTTGTGACGTATTTTGCCACATAAATTTAGGTATTTAAAATTGGTTACCTGGTTAGTCCAGCGTGGAGAGTCTCTAGCGGTTCTACGAACCATACAACTCCTTACAGGTGAGTTATCCTTTCCGCCAAGGAAGTCTACTCACCTTTCGCAGCACACGTGCCCACAGACACGCGGCCAATAGTCATTACAATACCTGTAATAAAGGCTATATGAGATTGCAACAACGTTGAACCCGATAGCAAAAGCCAAGGAACTTAACGTTCAAAAGCTTCCAAGAGCGAGTTCAACGCATCCATACATGGTATCCTACCCCAATTCAAAAGGGCAGCTAAAGCATCGCATCTAAGCAATGCGTCAAATGCAGCAAGCATAGCATACAGGTCATCAATCTCCCGTCCGAAACATCAACGCGATGTTTCCAAAGAAATACCATTTTCGGTAAATAGACCGAACAACGAATGCATACGCTGGTAGCTAAATGCAATTAGCACCTAAACCAGGCACACTTGCGCAAACAAGCGATTCGTTGCGCCACTGATTAGCAGCCATGAGCCATAAACTCATAACACTATCCTAGATAGATGTACGATGGGAAAGTCAAACAAAGCCTTACATCCCATAATCCGGTACACATCCGAAATGCAGGCGAGCCTTTGCCGCATGCCAGATGTGCGGCATCCGATCCTGAAACAAAAGAAACATGATTCCGACCACCGACATCGAATGATGATAAAGATGATAAGTAGGTAAGAGTTCTCTTTTCCAGGTCGTATGGGAAATTCTCCTTTAAGATACAAAGGGAAATGTTATGCTGTTAACAGATACGAGGGGTAAATTCTGTTAGCAGATTGGATGGGAAAATTTTCCTTTGCAGATGCGGGCTTGTTAATGCAAAGGGGATATTTTTAGGATAGGTCCAGTCAGTCAGATTTTGATCGTCAAGGAGAGGAGAACGATAGAGAACTCCATCGAGGAGGTCGACAAGACGCGGTAATAAAGTAGAAGCGAGTAGGACTACGTTGCGAGTGTGTCGAAAGTTTTGTGTGTGTTTTGATAGTTAAAATAAGAACCTTCAGTTACGACGAATTACGCGTCATTTATTGCAGAAGGAAACCGCGAAACTTATAATAAGCGACAACAATAAAATAAAGTTCAAAACAATTTTCTTGATGTTTCGTTTTTAACCGCGTTCGCTCTGGTGTATGTTTTCTCGGCGGCAAGCAGTGTTCGGCGGAACACTTGAACAACATAATAAACCGCCAAAAGTCTATTATCTCGTTCTCCAGGAATGGGGAAATCTCTTCCTCTTCAGCGGCAGCTCCACCACCTGTTGTTCTTCTCCAGTTTCCTCCTCTGAAACTTCCTCTGGTTCTTCCTCTGAAACTGGTTCTTCCTCCTTACTCTGCCAGGGCAGCCACCGCCAAATGGTGATTTTGTGGAGAAGTTAATGAGTTTCTGCGAATTCAGTCGCACCACAAACGATGGGATGTTCTCCTCCTGCTTCCGTCTTCGACGGATTAAAACATCAACTTTTAGCTTTTCGTTTAATTCCAACAACTTTATTTTTCCTTCAGCTCTTACTTTACTTTTAATTTTTAAACTTTACTTTTTTTTCCAAAAAACAAGGAACGGGCTTTTTCTTTCTTTTTTCCTTTACACTTCAGAATCAACTCTACAAAAGATCAACCAAACGGCATTCAAACAAAAACAGTATTCAACTGCTTAAAAATCAACTAAACGGAATTCAAAACCGTATTCAACAAAACATTAACTTGTTGTTCCTTTCTCTCCCTCTCCATCAACATCCACTCCGAAAACAGAAATCGGACTTGCACACGATCCACACTCGAACAGGAGTATGTTCGCACACTCAACATGTGGATCGTGTGCTTTTCCCACCACCTTACCATCAAATTATATTAAAAACCAAATTATATTAAAAGCAATTAAATGATGGGGGTGGCGGAAGCCGTAACAACCTCCAGAGCCGGACTCTTCTCTGGATTGGCGGGCGTTAGAGTCTTGCCCAGTACAACTTACTGCGACTTGCGAAACGAATAAGGAAGATGGAAAAACAACGCAATACAAACGCCAGTACGATTAGAACGAGACTTTGCCTAATTCTTTATTTGCTGAATTTTATGAATAGGAATTTATTTATTATTTACTTCGTGTGTCTCTCTTTCTGAAGCTAGTCTTGATCAAGACCTATTGGTTGAGAGTTCCTTCGACGAATGCCACTGCTTTATAAAAAAAAAAAAAAAAAAAAAAAAAAAAAAAAAAAAAAAAAAAATGGGTGGCGAGAGGGCCGACTTTAGCGAGACAAGGACAGTTGTGTCCTTCATCTCGTCTCTGACTTCTGGTCATCTTGCGATAACCAGAATCACCCACATCCGTGAGGATGTTGGGCTCGGTCTCGCGATATCTGAAAAGAAAAGAAAAAAGGGGGGGTATCCAGGGATAGTGTGGACAGTGTTAGTCCAGGTGTTCTCTAACTACTTGTATAGAGGGATGGTGGGAAAGAAATCGTACAAGGCCGGTAGGTCTTGGGTGCGGTAGTAAACGCAGATCACGTCTTTGGCGTCTGATAATCTGCGCTTTGGTCGATGTGTATGTTTGTGTTTGTGCCGTCTTGTACTGTGCGTTCGTGTGTGTGGTTTGTTAATAGTAGACCCTATGAGATGGGTCCAGGAATCCTCTATTGTAGAGGGGAATGTTGTTGGGAAGGGTGCTTTCTTCAGTTTTGTACTGAAGAAGAAATTGTGGGGGTTTGATCCGAAGAGATCGAGAGAGAGAAGGGTCAAGAACGCAAGAGTCTCGTACAAGTAGGTTCTCGCTGTTCTGAATGTTTTCGAGGTACTTATATGCTAACTGAAGCAAGTACTCGTCGATAGAGGTAATGGAGGCGCCTTCGTATAGGTGAGAGTTGGGGTAATGACGACCGTCAGGCCTTCTAGAATGATTGGTGCATCTTCTGAGGAGTTTCCTTTCGAAAACCCGAAGTCTTTCCATTTGAGCCGAAGATATGCAGGACCATATCGGAAAGGCGTACAGATCGGATTTGCTGCTTATAGCAGAGAAGCTTAACTTTGGTGTCAACTTTGTTCCTCCACTTCAAGATGTTGTGCAGTTGCTTAGGCCGACCGAGGCCCCTTTGGAGAGTGTGGGTCACATGTTTGATGAAATTCATTTTTGGGGTATAAGTGACACCAAGATATTTCATCTTGTCCTGTGGTCTAATCGTAGTATCTCCCATTTTTATTCGAATATTCTGTGAATATCGAGAAGTAGGTTGGGAGTGTTTACTACTCAGAATTATGGCTACTGCTTTGGATGGATTAAGTCGAATTTTCCATCGACTGTAATACTGATACAGTTCGTCCAAGTGACGGTTGAGTCGATTTGTTGCGAGATTAGGGCCTTTGGTTGACGTGTACACCAGGACGTCATCCGCGTAGCATATCTGGTTTACTCTCCCGTCCACAGGGCGGGGAATATCGGAGGTGTAAATATTGAATAAGATGGGGCCTAGAATGGAGCCCTGTGGTATGCCTGCAGCGGCGTGAAAGGTTCGGGAGAACTTTCCATTCACTGTAACTTGGAAGGTTCTGTTTCGAACGAACTGGTAGATGATACTACATAGCGTTCTACTGAGGCCAGTGTTCAATCATTTAAAAGCGAGACCTTCGATCCATGTCGTATCAAAAGCTTTTTCAATGTCTAAGCTTACCGTAACGGTGGGTTCCTTATTAAAGAGCCGCACGCAGACGTGGTTTTGAAATATATTGAGAGCCATAGTGGTGCTGTGCGCTCTTCGAAATCGGAATTGGAAATCAGGTATTAGGTGCCTGGTACTGACAAAATTATTTAGTTTCTCGTATATGAATTTTTCATATATTTTGCTGATGCAAGTGAGAAACGAAATAGGGCGAAAGCTTGAGGGGTGATACGTTGGTTTCCCAACGTTTGCTATTGGACAAATAATAGCGTGTCCCCAAGCCTGGGGAAAGTACCCCATGTTGTAAGCATGGTTGAACAGAATGGAGAGCTTTATAAAGAATAAGGCAGAAAGCCTTCGCAACGAGTGGTATGACATGTTGTCGATACCGGGTGACTTCTTAGGGTGTCGAGATTTAACCAGGCTCTGTAGGGTATTTGGTGTGATGAAACCGTGACCATTATCACGTGTGTCATCGAAGTATGCACTGTTAGTTGAGTTAAAGACAACAATTGGCTCGTTGAAGTCGTCCAACTTACTGTGGACCTCTGAACTAATGATTGCGTTAGTATCCGGGTCGCCATCTTGGAGAGTAAATTTGTGATTGTTTTCGAAGGTCTCTCCGATGATATTTGCTTTATTGGTGTCGTTATTGACAACAACACCATTGTGCACGATTGGCCCAGTGATACGGGAAGAGCCACATATCTTTTTAACATTTTTATAAACGTTCTGGTCCATCTGAATACCCTTCAGTTTGCCTTCCAATTGTCGGGTACGATTGTTTTGGATTCTCTGTTTTATCAGTATACCAATATTGTGAATAATGGATCGCAATAATGGTTCCCTTTGCGTAAAGCGGTGACGATATCTCATTCTGCAGAGCTTTTTACGCTCCCGGATGAGACGAAGCGTGAAGTCGTCCTGGGGAGTCTGATAGGTCTTTTCAAGTTTGTACTTCGGGACATGAGTCTCCGAGGCTTCAACTAGAATCTCGGGAAGTCGTTTTGCAGCGTTGTTTATCTCAACCGTCGTTAGGTTCCTGGCAGTGGGAAGAGAGAATTGGTGGAGTTTATCGTTCAATGTAATATATCAGATACATACCCATAATCGGGTATGTATCTGATATGAGCGCGGGATGCTCGATAGCCGCGAATGAATGTGGTCACAGCGTTGTGGTCAGATACACCCGCTGAAACTTGAGGAGGAGTGATTTGTGGAAGTAAGTCTTTGGACACAAAAAATATGTCCAGAATTGAGTCACCTCGAGTACCAACCGTAGGTGCGACTATTTCGAAGTTGAGGGCATACGTGCTTGCGGTGTACCATTGGTACAATTTTGTGCCATTTGGACAAGAGACAGAGTTGTTCCAGTGGGGATGTCTGGAGTTAAAATCGCCGCCTATGATGAAGGGTGTATGCCCCGAGGTCCTTATTAGTTTGCCGATATCTTCGGGATTAATGGGGCCATTATTGGTTTTATGCGAGTCATATACGGAGTATATATTCACTCTACCATTATTAGCCAGATGCAGTTCAACTCCAGACACCTCTATGGACTCTAGGTGTGGGAGGTCAATAGGTTCATGGCGAAGTCCGCTATTAACCAGTATACAAGTGCCACCTCTGTTGATGGTGGGATCGCCAGTGATGGTTCGATCTCTTCGAATCATGGAGAAGTTTGGGAATACGGGACGGCGACTTGGATGCAACCTAGTTTCGGTTACGAGTACCACGTCCGCCCGGTTTTCCTTTATGAAGTCAGAGACTATCATACGCTTGGAATGCGAAACAAGGGAGTTAATATTTATGAGGATAACTTTAATTTTGGAATCCATTGTGGAGGGTATGTCTTCCGTATGCAGTGAAGAGGAGTGCCTCCCTCTGAGCCTCGGTTGATAGGTTCTCGTATCGGGGTCGAATATCTTCAATCAAGCGGAAGAAACTGAGTAGTTTCTCGAGCATTGAAGATTGCCCCCTCGGGGGCTTTGGCACCGTCGCTTGAGTTTGAGGCGTCGTGTTGGCCTTTACTCGCTTAGGGACTTGAATATGTTTTTGAGGGCGGGGGGGGAGTTGGGAGAGTTTTTATGTTCTTTGCCTGCTGTCCCCTAAGCATGTCGGCGAATGTAAGTCCATTTTGGACGAGGTTCTGTGTCGCCTGTATTCCAAAGTCCAACTTGGCTGTTTGCTTAGCTCGAGTCTCCTTGGATCTTTGTATGATTTCTTTATAGTTGGGACAATTCCTGTAACTAACCGGATGTCCTTTGTTGCCGCAGTTGCAGCAGGTTGGCAGTGTTATTTCATCCTGCACGTTTGTTGTGGGATCGTATTTTGCTAGCGGTAGTTCGCACTTGCCAATATCGTGAGACTTTCCGCAACGAACGCAACGGCTACTCATGTTGCAGTTTTGGGACACATGCCCGAAACGTTGGCAACGTCTGCATTGAGGCATTTCTCTGTTGTGAAATACCTCGAAGACAACTTGCTGATGCAGGATTGGAACCGACTTTGTCCGTATTATGGAATCTATGTCGGTTCCTGGGGCAAGGTGAAGCTGCCATATGTTCAGCTTGCTGTATTTTTGTGGTCTGATGTTCACAAACCGTTGTGGGGGGAAGAATTTTTTGATGTCAATGAATTTGACGGTAGGGAATGTTGCCTGAAGAGCAGTTACGATATCGTCCTTTTCCCAAGAGGCAGCGACTCGTTTTAAGAGGATTGTCCTCGACTTTTCGTCGGCCGGGGTGAAGGTGTAATAATTTACCTCCTTGGCCTTGAGGTTGTCGTTAACCTTGTGGTAGGTTTCCCTATCGTAGGTCACGATTTTGTTTAGGGATGTGCTTAAGGTGTTGAAGTTGGAGATCCCTAGTCAAATTGAGGTCTCGTGCAAAGACCCCGGGTTGCTGCTTCTTCTTAGGGACCGGTGGGCGGACCAAGCCCTCTGGCTGAACAGTGTTGGGAACACAAGCGGCCTTTGGTTTTGGATTAACCACCGGAGTTGGCCTCGGAAGGCAAGACTCCTGCGGAGGCACAATTTTCGGGTAGTTTTGAGTTATCGCGGGGTTTGACAACTTTTTGGGGACAGGTGATGATGATGATGGGGGTGGTGTTGGTGTTGGTGGGCAGCCGGTAGCGACGCGCTTATTGGAGGGACCTCCCTCACAGCTTGTTGTTGGGAGCGGCGTTTTTCGCTTTGGTGCCCTAGGCGAGTTTGGGGTAGGGGTACACGAGTCACCGCCGTCCATTGACTCGTCAGAATTGTGAGTGACAATCTCTAACTCCGGCTCGAAGTCTGATTTTGAATCAGAAGCTTCCGAACCGGCACCGAACGGGGACGTGGATGGGGCAGCTTCCAGTCGCGATAATCTATTTTTTAGGACCGCGTTCTCAGCCCTGAGAGCCTCGAGGTCCTCCTTCAATCTCTTTATGAGAGACATCATGCCCTGATCCGACTGATGGCCCATACTACGAAAAGAGCAGGTGTCCATGTCCTATCAGTCACAAAACATGTGAACAGACAAGCCACAAAAACAAGAAGCGCGCGGAAACAAGGAAAGAAGAGGAGAAACAAACAGAAATCAAGAAACAAAACCAACAAAGAAAAGCCAACAAACGAAAAAGAAAGAAAAACCAACAAACGAAAGGAAGAGAAACAAGGTAAACCTAGTCGAGAGGTTTTTTTTTTTTTTTTTTTTTTTTTTAAATTACATTGATTATTTTGGGATTTCCTTTATTATTGTTTTTATTTTTTTATTACAGAAATATGCTGGAGTAAGTATGATGTCTTGCCTTATCTTGGGATCAGTATTATCTTGAGATGTCTTCACTCTTGATCTTGTATCTTCTTGAGTATGAATGACGTTTTGAGAGTGGATGTGTCTTGAGACGTATATGTAGTATGTCTTGTCTTGGGAGTGTTCTTGCTCTTGGGTATGGTATGGGTATGGATCCCACTGCTTCAGCGCCGCGCTCGCCTTTTATCGCCAGCAGATATCTCCTCGCCCGCTTGTTTTCTATAAATCACTCGTTTCCTGTTGAGTGATTTATCGCGACTGGTATACAGCTGACTGTCATGCTCCTCCCTCTAGAGTGGTTTTCGTTGTTCTTCCCTCTTGAGTGGTTTCGGTTGGTCGTTGTGCTCAGTGCTTGTGCGCCGATGCTGATCGCATCGCCAACACTGATCATATCACTTCCAAATATCAACTCCTCACCCAGGTTGTTTGCCGGCTCCTCTTTTTGTACTACATGTTGTTGTTGCACTTCGAAACCACCTTTTATAATTTATATAATTAATTTTCGAATGCGATATTACTACACTTCCCCTTGATCACTTCACAACTCCAAAAAACTCCCCGATCATGTGTTTCCGCATCGTTGTAATATCCGGGCATTCAAGATGTACATCGGAATCTTACGAAAGTATCAACACTTCCAAGTGAAGTTCACTTTACCAGTTTCTGTTGTAGAGTGTTTGAAATGTTTAGTTTTCTCGTGGCACAGATTCACGAAATTCTTCGTCCTCCCTGAACTAGCATACAAATGACATCTGTTTTCAAAGGATTCGCAGAAAAGCCCATCTCGAGGAGAAGCCGTAAATATCAACTTGACACCACTGCAAAGGTTCAACTAGCACATACTGCAAGTCATTGAATCTCCTGCAAGTAGCTCTGTTCACATGCGGGTAGAAATTCATCTACCGTCGAAAGAGCAACTTGAAAATCCTTCCATCACTTTTGTAGCTCTCAGTCTAGAATACAGAATATTAAAAATAGCATGAAATACTGCGAGGTTGCATCCTATTCAAGCTAAGCACCAAACGGAAACGAATCCAGTCATGGCGGCAGCATTACAGACATTTAATGGTCTACTGGCGGAATCCAACACACATGAACTCCCTGAATTTCAAGGGTTCAGTCGTTATACACAGTACAAATAATTAGAAGGCCTTTTTATGAGGATAAGCCAAGTTTTGATCTAGATTCGTTGCTGCGGCTTAGTTTTTTTCCCTCTGTCGACCGTATGCCACTCCATCTTCTTCTCCTTGTGTGTGTGTTTTATACATATTTTTTAAAGGCTATTCAAAAGATATTTTTACCTATTAATGTACCTTTCATATCAGAACGAGTGGAATCCTTCGTCGCTTTATTGTGTGGTGTTGTCCGTCTCGGCGAATTTAAATTGTATGTAAATCTAAAAGCAAAACTTGTTCTTTTCATATTCATAGACATGTTTGCCCATATGTAGAACAGGATGCTGCTTGTACTGTAGCCAAAAGGATGTAAAATGTTCTGCTGCAGGATTTTTTCGAGTTTTTGTTTTTCTCATCTCTTCCTTATATTCGCCCCCATTTCGACGTTTTGGTTGTTAGTTGCAGGATATGCTTTTAATTCCCTGCCTCTTGTACAAGCTCTTTCCAAATAACATATAATATCCCTTCGTCCTCTCGTCCTGTCGTCCGTTCATGTGACGACACTGCATAAACATTTATGTGCGAAATACCAAATAAAACAACCGAACAACAGCAAAAACGAAATGACGGTGAGTACGATCCTGTTTGCACTAGTATATTTTATTCACGACGAAAATTACAAAAAAAGCAAGGACTAAAAATAAAACAAAACAACAACAAAAATTAATTCCTACCTCTGTGTGATTTGTTGTCTGTTCTCTTTTCTCCCATTGCAGGTCTTCCATACATTCGTTTAATTCCGAAAGTCACTGCAGTGGCTGGAGAGGCATTAAATTTGAAATGTCCTGTGGCCGGATATCCCATCGAGGAAATACACTGGGAACGCAGCGGCAGGGAATTACCTGATGATATACGACAGAGGGTCCAACCGGATGGGTCTTTGGTCATAAGCCCAGTCCAAAAGAATGCCGATTCGGGTGTATACACATGCTGGGCACGTAATAAGCAGGGTCACAGTGCACGTAGAAGTGGTGAAGTCACCGTAATAGGTTAGTATACTCACACCATCCGCCATATAAGTTTCATCGTCTCGGCCAACTCCCCCAAAGAAATGATCGTCCTGTGCCGCACATAGCCAACAGACGAGAATTATTCTAACACAAAACAAACGTTTAAATTTAATTAATTGAAATTAATTTTACAGCACGCAAGGACATTTATGTGTAAAATAATTTCTTATTTAACAGTAAATATCTAGATGCAGGGACAAAAGAGCGAGAGACATGAGAATCCTGCATGAGATTTATAATATTTAAATGGAGATTTATCGTGATTCAAATTTGTGGACAGTGGAGCGCTTAGCATGGGATTGGTCCTGAGAAACAAATATTGTGTCCTTAGATTTTGGCAATGTGAGAGTAGTAGTTTGCAATTCAAATGCGTTTCGCAAAGTTCATTTATTGGCTTTTTGCTTAAAAGGATATTCCTGGAATGCTGTGGAGCAAACTGTGGCTTATTGTCCAATTAGATTTGGTTCATTGAGATTTTATTCATTGTGAATTCTTAATTCGATAAGATACATATAGAGAAAAGGATTTAGGAAAATTTATTTTTTGGCAGTTGAACGAGTATTCCAGTTGATTGGTACATCAGTGGCAGTATGCCATCAGATACTTCCGACGCGCTTCCGGAATCTAGTTGATGGAATTATGTATTGATCCTATACAAATGGTCTGCGTTGACAATATGGTCAGTGGATGTATAAGTTTCCTTTTTATATAAGCGCGAATCTTCTTAAATTTTATCACTAAAATTGCTCATCGTTCAAGCAATCACCAAAGGACAAAATAATAAATTCAATTTAGTAAGTAAGTTTTATTTATCTTTTCTTCTAATCGTGGCTGCCTTGACATTATTAAATTTATTGACATACATGAAAAATAAGCCTAGTCAAAGACTGTGAAACACCTCAAAATAAAAGTAAAAAAATTATTACAATTCATAAAAAGTTTTCAAAATCTGTGCTTAAAATAAATGTGGTGACAGGATAATGCTTATGGCAGGAATTTTCTTATTTAAAAAGTATTGTAAAGCATCAGTTTTTTGACACCTAGTAGGAGGACTAAACTTGACAAAATTCATTCTTATTTCACAATATTTTTGATCCACAATGTTGTACCCAGGAAGGGGCAGAGGAACTTGCTGATTTAGAATTGCATTAAAACAATGTTTACAGATATGTTTATATATTAGAAACATGAATAGAATTGTCTACCTTTGTTCAAATGACAAAAAACAATGATATCATAGAAATGTGGCTGCAAAGTAAACTATTTATTGGTCTGTAGGTACCCGGAAGTTCGTGACCTAAATAGCCTCATAAATAATATATATTATAGCCACATTGCTGTGATATCCATTTTCTTTGTCATAAAGTGTACTTAGCAATATCATGTGACGTGTGGGAGTCCGGCGACGTCTATTTCTGAAAAGGGAACGAGAATCGGTCGTGTTGTCTGCTATAAACAGTCAACCTAACAAAGGTATCCGGTATTTCGTCAAGTGAACGCATTATTTGGTAGGCTGATGTTACGCGAGATCGAAAACACACTAAACGAAATGATCATTCAAACACTTCTCCTCGAGATGTGGGCGAATGTGAGTGTAGTCATACATCCGCTATACCTTATAAGAGTCGTAGAATATGTTTCGCGGCCTTCTAGTGACTAGTATCAAAGCAGTTGTGGACGAACGAGTACGATGTTCAACCCTGATACATTGCTTAATACATTGAATTCAGACCTCAACAAGATATATCAGTGGGGATTATCTAACCGAGTAGAATTCAATGCCCTAAAAACGCAGTGCTGCCTCTTGTCGTCAAAGCCAAAACCCAAAGTAAATATACGGTCTATGAACGGCACTTGCATCGACAAAGCTAAGGAACTATCAGTCCTCGGCACTCGAATTAGTTCGACTCTTAACTGGAATGACCACATATTTGAAGCTGCGAAAAGTGCAACCAAATGTATGGGGTTCCTTAAAATATGCAAAAGGTACTTCACTCCATCCAGCCTGGCCACTATTTACAAGGAGTAGATTCGTCCAAATATGGAGTTGAACTCCCATATTTGGTCAGGCGCGTCCAACACTGCACTACACGGTCTAAACAGGATACAAAAACGAACAGTGAAATTTATTGGGGACCCAGCCGTAAGTGGATCAATTCCGCCCTTAGAACACAGGCGCAACGTATCATGCCTATCTCGTTTCTATAGGTATTACCACGGTCTTTGCTCAACTGAACTAGCGGAATGTGTTCCGCCCCTTCAGATATTTTCCCGCGATACCCGTCTATCTGTGAATGCCCATCAGTTCACGTTGAAAGTGGACTTTAGGCGCAAAAATAAACATAGAAAGTCATTCTTTAGCCGAACGACACGAATGTGGAATGTTCTGCCTGATCATGTGTTTCCTGGCGGTTGTGAGATCCAGACATTCAAGTCCAAGATACATCGACACCTCCTTTCCTTATCCACTTCCTCTCCATCCGCTCGCACTGTGCTCTGACATTTAAGGGTACTTCCAAATCCCCTTTTGTGCGCGCGTTAGTGTAAAAAAAAAAAAAAACTGCTGAAACGGCCAAGTACATCAATAATCCGATTAGCTCACCATAAAGCAGATGTTTTTTCGTCCTGGTTAAGCAGAATATTTGACATCATCGAGATCGTTGATCTTACCTTAGATTGTTGCCCGGAGACTTCTGATTGCATGTATGAACCTACCAAGATCTCGCTAACGTACACATCGAGGAGGAGTATATTCCGTTTTGGGAAATAATTTTCTGATCAGTTCCACGGAGTAAAAGTTCTTTGTAGATTTCGTATTTAACAATTTCTCGGCGTTAATGTTCCTGAGTAAAAATTGTTTTTTCGTTTAATCTGTAATATTTTTACGGAATTATAATATCTCAATTGCAATAAACCCAAATTAGTTTTCTAACAATACTTTTGCCTGACTTTTAATAGGTGTGCACGTAGAAACTCGGTTTTTTTGTGAAATTCAACTTTAGTAGAAAACATACTTATACAAAGATTAATAATCGAAATATTCGTCGATGCTGTCTATAGTATTTTCCCATTTATCGGGTAAATGGTGAATGCCTTCGCGATAGAAACTTGGTGGGTTCGAAGCAAAATAGTCATCAAGCCATTTTCGCACATCTTCAACGTTCGTAAGCCGCTGGCCTTTCAAATAAGACGACATCGAGCTGAAGTAGTGTTAATCAGATAGAGCCAGAACTATAGAATGTGACGCATGTTGGACAACTTCCCAGCCTTGTGGGGGTTCTCTATACCACATGGAGAACCAACCCACAGTTCCAACCAACCTTGACCGCTAACAGCGCGTCACCTTAACCCAACACCCCATGCAAAATCCGCAATACCATACATTACAAACTTTGCAATAAATCACACTCCAAAACCCGCAACAGAATACAATTCAACAGAATATATTCTACATCACCCCACATATAATTTTTCCCAAAATAGCTTCGGTCAATTCTTTACTAAAGTTATATTACTTCCTTGCGACCAAGCAATCTTAATTTCCCCGAAATTCATATGCTGTAATAAAACGCATATTCAAACCTACAACGGAACATTAACCATCACCACCAACTATACCGAGCCGCATACATTTCCCTGAAATTACTTCGGTTAATATCTTATCTAAATGATATTCCTTGCTTGCATCCAAGCAATTCCAAAAACCCCCGAAAATCACTTCGGTTCATTTCCTCTTTAAATTATACTTCTCGTCTGCAACCAAGCGACAGCTAATGTTCCACGAAATAATCACGATCAAGACCCTTGATCATACTGGCTATGCCAATTTCGCAGTACACACAACCAACGAATCCAACACAGCTTATACGGCGAGGATTCGCTGGGGCGAAATTCCTATGGAAGCATAGCAACTTTTCTCGAAATTCCTCGTAAGTGGCAGTGAGTTTATTTTAGCTATAACTCCACTGCCACGACGCGATGAACCTTTTCCTTCCGATAATTAGTCTGTCGAGTTACAGTCACCACCGAGCGCACATCGCTCTAGCAATAACCCCAGGTCTTTACCCAACCACCATCGCGGCAGATCACGCCACGCCGGACCATCGTTCAACTCCTACATCGATCGGTCGCGTAGCATTAGAGTCGAGAGTGTAGCTTCCTCGGGTGCTTCTTGTCGAGTTTCGGTTAATACGTGCGAAAAACTTAGTGTAAAATGAAATAACGAAGGACAAATGAAGAAAACACAGACAATATTTTCACAATTAAATAAAGAAGACCTTGTGCGACAGAATTTCCCACAGTACCTTTTATTTACCTCTTACCTTGGTGCTCGAATTTCGGATGACGGTTTGCGACGAACTCTTTAGTGGGGTGGTAGTGAACTAGTGCCATAGGCTGGCACACATACTTCCTCACCCCCACAGCCTATGGAACAGATTAGTTCCTGGGTTGGTTTTGTTCGATATTAACGAATATTGTCATGCACCAACATCACTTTGCCCATTCCTAGGGTCGTTAATGGTTTTTTTCCCTTCTGTTACATGCATATCTACCCATACTCCATATTGGCTAACTACCTATACTCCATAATGCCTAACTATCTATACTCCATAATTATCTATACTCCATAATGCATAACCATCTATACTCCATAATGCTTAACTACCTATATCTATACTCCAATATGGCTAACTATCTATATTCCATAATGCCAAACTATCAATACTCCATAATGCCTAACTATCTATACTCCATAATGCCTAACTGTCTATACTCCACAATGCTTAGCTATCTATACTCCATAAAGCCTAACTATTTATTCTCCATAATGCCTAACTATATATTCTCCATAATGCCTAAATATCTATGCCATAATTTTATATCTATAACATCCGTGCTGTTCGAGAGCTTATTAAAAGTGATGGATTGAATACTTACATAGCTGATATCCACTCCTGATGAGATGTCTCCAACAGTTAAGCGGCGATCACTTTCAGCAAGTTCTCGAACGGCACGGATGTGTCATCTGTACGACTTGTCCTTAGGGGTCGAATATGTCGTTCATCATCATACAAGTTCTCGCCCACTTTTAAATTCTCTGGCCCACGTATACACACGATTCTGAGACAGTGTATCATCACCAAACTGTTCCTTCAATCGAGAAAAATTTTCCGAGAATTAACGCCTTCATTTATTGAAAATTGTATAATAATCCGTTGCGCAACAGACGTATGTGACTCTTCCTAGCTCATGGCTGTACTGACTACGAGCACGACCGCTAGCCAAGCCGGTTCCCCTACTCTTCATAAGCAAAACAGCAGCCACGCACAAGATTATCTAGCTTGGAACTTGTTGCTAAACAAATATGTAAAATTACGGTTTATATTTGATTCACCATCGTACAAACCACACACTATTGCAAACTGTCTTATCGGTATCACGATATAACTTAAGTTGTCAATGATGGTACAACTGATTGGTGTGCATACGTCACTGTGGGTCAACTCCAAGATACCAGTTTTCCTTTCCGATTTTCTTGGTAGAGATCTCAACAATGAGAATCCAAATTTTGCATTTTAGATTGCGTTCTGAATGCTGGGTTTCCATTCCGCGCAGTCATGCAGAGCTCCCTCATTGCTCACGCAGAGGATGCCCATGTTTAAGTGGCCCATCCTACGATGCCACGTCTCGATTCGTGGATTTGAATAATCTGTATTTGACTTAAAAGCTAGGCAAGTGTGCACCCGTGTCCTCTCTGAATCAAACTCTCTTCCATTTAATTAATCGAGGTGACGGGGAAGTCAAGCACACTCCTCAATTTAGTTGTAATATCATCATCATCATCGGCACTACAACCGGGGACCGTAATATGTTGTAATATGTTCCCGTTTAATTGGACAGTCAGTTTCCTTTTTAATTCTAACCTCCACACCAACCATCCACTAAACATCTCATTATAATCTGGACGAAAATGAAAAGAATATCTATGCACATTGAATTGTAATAAATAAGAAGACAGCCACACAAAAAAGAGTACCAGAATGTAGTGCAGTTTCGATCTATTTTTCCCTGTCGTTTTCGGTAACGTCAATCAAACAACAATAATCTCGAATGGTTTTTCGTGGTTTGTGAAGTAACAATATTATTCGTTGCGAAGGAATTTTCACCTTAATTTCTTCAGGGCTTCAGTGCTCCTGCTATAGCGATATTCCACTTTTAGCGCTGAATTTCACTCATTCATCGCTGATCTCAGCCCACATTCCAGTCCTAGGCAGTATTGAACCGTTGTAATAACACAGGGCTTCTGCGTTGACCTTCCCTCGCCCAAGCTGCAACTTCTAAGCCTTTTCTGCTCAAATTTACACATAATCGCAAATTGCACAAGGCAAAACCTAGATAAAAACTGATACCAACCTTTTGAATGTCCACCTGACTGTATCTAACTTACCATCGTTCTTTTTAAATTGAACCGTGGTCGCATACACATGAAGCGGTATTACTTATCATCTTCTGGTACAATACGTTTTCTACTCCAAGCTAAAATTGGGCACTTTGTGCCTAAAACTTAACGTGCGTAAGCATATTATACATTATTATTTCCTGTTAATAAAATCAAACTTGATCCAAAAACGCATCTCTTATAAAATTCAATTCTTCTTTCGACACCATTGGTAAAACATTGACCCAATATCCCGACATTGAAGTCGTTATTGTGGTGATTTTAATTCGCCTTTCTTTTAATTTCTTTGCCCCAAATGAAAACTAAACAATCCCCTCTTTCTACAGACTGCAACGTAACAGTGGTACAGATAAACACTGTTCCTTTCTAACTTCATAAGCTTCCGGTTGAAACTTCAGTCGCTCAGGTCCAGAAAAACAAATTTGAGAAGACATATCAAATCTTGTATGATGACTTCGGTCTTTGTCTCATTCAGGAGCGTAACATGAAGGTATAGTTGCTACACCCGAAAGGAATCAATATTGCAACCAATATTTATACCTTGATACAATAGGGTATCCAAAACTGTCGACAGTTGGAAGAGCTGAAGAGGACGTTTATAAAAACCTTAAAAAGATTCTTTAACTTCTCGCTTTACACAATGAGGTTATTAGCAATAATGACTTGAGAAAAGTAAATATCACCAAGGAGGCCGTCAAAAATAATCATAGCCTCACCCTTTTGGATAACGACCCTCGGCTGGGTACCATTGTTAGTACAGAAGTACATAGCACCGTTATACTAACTTTTAATGTGCCACCTTTGGGTCTCAAGCCCGAAAACACCACATAAATCGACGACATTGATGATAAGGTTCACGACTTCTCTTCAAATGGGTAAATTTTCCGTTTTCAAACACGATACTAACATCAACACTTTCCTCATTCATAAAAATAACCCCACCCGTAAACGTCCTGTCTCCTCTCTGTAATTCAACCAAATTCCCAGCCAAAACGTCTCACCAACATCCCCCCCCCAACCAATCTACCAACCGGCCAATTCTTACCCCCAATCTCCACCGTGCTCTTCGTACTGACCACGCCAAACCCACGCTGCCCCTTTCCCGACCTGATCAAGACGACAGCCCATCAGTTCACGTTGAAAGCCATTTCTCCTGAACGCCTGAAAACCCGTAAGTCGCACTCCCCGCCACAATATCATCAAAAAAAAAATCCTGATTTCATCAAAGCCCATTCTGTTAACCCATCACACTAGTCATTTTCCAGGTTATTTTACTCTCCAAACTCTGCCTAACTATCTACCGACCCATATAATTCTAGCCCCTCATCGCGTCCCCCCTCCGCGAACACCCCCCCCCCCCAACCCCCCCCCCCCCCCCGTTTGACCCCGGTTTTGACCACGTCTTCCCTCCTGCAGTAAACTTTAAGAAGGGTCCTGTGGCGGGTTTTGCTAGTGCAACAAGTATGGGCATTACAATTGTTCTGCGAGATGTCTTTACAAGCTGGACACAACACTCATTACAATTTCGTTCGGTCGCACAAGTCTCGAAATACAAAGAATGCCTTGCACGCTAATTATCGGTGATTCTTACGTAACGATGAGAATTAAACTTTTCTTACTACGGCCTCGACTACTCTGGTTGGCCGGTAAAATATGACTCGACGGCGTATGTGTACGCGACGAGGGCTGCAATCTGACTCCTCGATACAATCCGCATCCGTCAGATGCAACGGTGGTGGCTCACGTCGTTGAAGGAGGGGCGAACCGGAACAACTTGGCAGCGGCCAATGGTGATTGAGGAAAGGGTAAAATGGGAGGATTTCCCAAATGCTGCATAGGGACACGTACAATGCCTCTTTTGCCTGCAATACAGACAACGATCGGCCGACACCTGATCAAACAAATGTACGAGCACTGGGGGCTGCAGGCAATGTGGTCATAAATCATTGATGATCCACGCCTGAGAACGAAATAGGTATTTGCTTCAAAGTAAACAAAAACGCTATTTCGAGGGTCAAATGATGAAATGTACATCGTTCATGGTCTGCCGATGTTGCATGGGATCGGCATGGTATTTATTTATGAGTTCAAGGGAAATGCCGTTGTAGGCGATACATACTAGTGATGATAGTACAACCGGAGATTTGGGTTATGTTTGCTTTAGCCGTATGGATCTGGAGCACAAGGAGGGAAATTATTCATGGACATTAAGTCAATAGAAACCTCAGCGACGGTGGCTATATGGTTAGGTTAATGTGCTGGTGCATGTGTATGGTGGTGAGGGATTTGACCTGCAGATGTGCAAGCAAACGTCTCACCCAGGCGAACCATGGACCAGCGGTTAGTAAACAAAACAAACGCAGTGAGGTACTGTGTGTTTGCTTTGATTTGCTGGTGTGCCATCATAGGGCATGACATGGCTAAGATTGGCTAAACAACGATCATATTCATCCCCAAATTCCATGATCGGTTGATAGCCGATAACGGGGAATTGTCGCAACTGTCGGAAACCTAAGGGTAAAGGCACTGTAGAAAGAATATCGGCTACAGCTGTGTCAACAGATACACTGGCCAGCGTGTATTTGTCGATTATAAATGCTGAAAAGCTGAGCCGATAGGGGAGGTATTGAATGGTTCAAGTATTATGAACCAGAACCATTCGATAATATGCATGCCAGGTTTGCTTTCAGGTGGGAGATGCTGCAGGGGAGCTTACGCTGCCCATTTGCAGGTAAGTAGAAAGACTTGCTTGGAAAGTGGGAGACAGGGGAATGGGTGGTTCTTGGGAAATGGCTTAAAGAACCCCCACGGTCCCAAAAAGGATGCCGCGAAATATCGACACATCGCCAAACTGCCCCACTTATCTAAGATTCTCGAAAGCATTCTCTACGAATCTCTTAATTTTCGTTGCAAATCTTTTATTCCACCAAGGCAACATGGTTTCCTCAATGGTGGATCAACTACAACTAATCTTGTTGAGTTCAATTTCTTTACACTCTCAGCACTAGAGCACGGTAACGAGGTTGACATGGTTTCAACCGATCTCAGTAAAGCATTCGATGAAATCTCTCACAATCTAATCCTCTTCAAATTATCCGTCCTCTGATTCGAGCCTGGATTGCTGGCATGGATATCTTGCTATCTAAAGGATAAACTTTATTCGGTTCGGTTCAGGTCCATGACATCCAACCCCTTCCTTGCCGCCCCTGAGGTTCCTCAAGCTAGCCACCTGTGCCCTTGTGGCGTTTCTAACAGATACACACAAAATACACAAGCAAATAGTGAAGAACACCGAACGAAAATCGAATAAGAAAATCCATCAGAGCCGTATACCATAGCGATAACATAACAAATCCACATCAGTCGAATCTACTTGAGTTTAGAAATCGAATTCCTACACACGGCGGTGGCCTGATGGGTTGCGCTTTGGTTCAATATTTGGTGATTCTAACTGTCATAGCGTCAGTTCGAATCACACGTTCTTCACTATCATCCAAAACGCTATACCCTCTCCTATTTATACTTGGCACTGATGACATTGATAAGGTCATTAAGAATTTCAGCTTGTCCCTATACGGTGATGATACCAAGATATTCAAGATCATCGAGCCACACCTTGATTCTGCACTGCTGCAATCAGACTTTGTCAGTTTCTTCACTTGGAAAATTGCTTTGTACTTAACATCGCCAAATTCCAATCTTTAACCTTTTCTCGTAAGCGCATTCTCTCATCCTCACGCCCCTATTCCCTTCGTAATCAACCCCTGACCATCGTCCAATCTATTCGGGTTCTTGGGATCATTTGCGACAGGGAGCTTAACTTCCTCTCACATTGATGAGACGATCCGGAAAGCCCACGCCACTCTCGGGTTCGTGAAACGATGCTCTAAGGAATTCTACGACCCCAACGTAACTGGATGCCTTTACCTTACCTTCGTCCGTCCACTGCTTGAATACGCTAGCCAAGTATGGTCTCCTTATCACATGGTGTGGTCTCATATCATATCCGAAGAATCGAAAATATTCAACGTCGCTTCCTTCGGTTCGCTCTTCGAGGGCTAGGATGTGAAAACCCCTTAAATTAACCGTCTCAAGTTAATCAACCTCAGGACCCTTCAGCGGGGCAGAGTCCTTGCTGGCATAATGTTCATTCATCGAGTCCTCTTCGGCTCACTAGACTACGCCTACCTTCTTAACTTAATTCCTCTGAACACAAACCCTCGAAATATGCGTAATCCCCGCCTTCTCTACATTCCTCCCCACCGTATCCCTTATGATTTCAATAGACCCCTTTCGCGGATGCTGAGAAATGTTAACTCAAAATCCATCTAATTCAACTTCGACCTATCTACCCATTATCTCAAGCACCGCTTCCTAAACTATTCTCACTACCAATCTTAAGCGGCGCTTCTACACTCTGCTATAACCTAACCGACCCTACTCCTGCCTTTTGAATGTGTCCTGGTTAGCATAGGCTAAGCTTAGTAAAGTTAGTTCTGACGCTCTTTAGTTTGTAACTTATATATACTTTAGTTGTAGCTACTTATGCTGCTTGAGTTAAGCCAATAAATGGGGTGGTAGCCCCACTAAACTCAAGACATACCATGCACAATCTGATCAAATCTCCAAATTCGAAGGCAGATATCAATAACATTCTCTCCGAATAGTTTCAGGCTTATTCTTTATAAAATTTTCCAACCATGTTGACAATATGCAGTTGCGACAACTCGAATACATTATACACGCACAATCATAGTGAGGAATACTGCCCACAAGAGAATCGAAAAATTCATCAGTATCATATACCAAAGCATTCACAAAGCTTCTATACAGCTAAAATAACGAATTAAGAAATCATCATGTACATCCGGCCGTGATCTGATTGGACGTGGTTTGGTTAATTTTTTTCTGTGTAGCGTTTTCACTATTTCACCAAACGCTCTAATTAATTGCCCCGACGTAATTTGTACACACAGTAAAACACTCTCCAATAATAAAAAACCAAGACTTTTACATCGTTCAGTCTAGAGCCTAAGTAGCGAATTGATATATCCGCGTGTCGACGTGACCGTGGTCTGATGTGTTGTATGCTTTGTCCAAAGCCTTTTCATAGAGTGGATTCTATTTATATTTTTCTTCACAAAATTGTACGTTTCCTTGACCTGTTCTCCTTCTCTTCTAACACTCGCATTGAGCATTGATGTTTTCAATTCAATTCAATCCAATTTTATTTGGAAGATAATTACATTTATGGTATATTTTACAACTAGTACTTAAGAGATTTTTTAGCTCCTCAATAGAACGTGGTTCGATTCCCCGTCGGGGAGCCTCTGGCGCAAGACTAATGACCTTGCCCGGATAAAACAAATCATTATGGAAAATTTAACAAGCCTCAGGACTTGCTAAATAAGGCCAAGACCGGTTCCCGGTTGTAGTGCCGATGATGATGAGAGATTTAGGATAACAATTCCTTTACAACTATAATCTTAAATCGATATAATGACAATAGCACAATTTTAATGAATAACAAATAATAAATTAAGGGAAAACTAAAAGAAAAAACCCTTATTTGAATCTTAAGACTAATATTGCACTGGCTTCCGGTTATTTTATATAGTAATGACCTCGATATAATTTTCATAGACAGAGTACATATGTAGTGATTTAGGATAACGCAAGACGAGAAACGAGAACATTGTCAGAAAAAGAACAATTGACGAAGATTGATTTTGTCAATAAGGAACTCTACCGGTTTAACGTTGGCGTTTTCATGTAGTTCATGTGTCGAATAATGCCATGGCAAATTCAGCAACATTTTCAATATTTTATTTTGACACCTTTGCAATTTTATTTTGTGTGTGCGAGCACAGTTACACCATACAGGGGCCTCGTACAGGAGCATCGCTTGAAAAATGGTTTCAAATATTATAATTTTATTTTGACTTTCTACACGCTAATGGATACATAACTCTTACGACTTTGTTTATTTTGTGTATTGTGGTAGTGATGTGTTTTTGAAAGATAAGTTTTTTATCTAGAATAATACCTAGATATCTACAGTCTTCGGACCAATCAATATCAACTGCACACATACTGAGTTTAGTGCCATTTCTTAGGTAGCAGTGTTTCCTACATCTCGAAAACCAAACAGCTTGTGTTTTATTACCATTTATTTTTATTTTCCATTTCCTGTAATATACTGCTAGTTTGTCAAGAGCTGCTTGCAAAGAGTTGTAGACATTAGTGAATAAGGCACCCGAAGAGAAAATGGCCGTATCATCGGCAAACATAGCTACCTGAATGTTTTCACCTAGACATGGTAAATCTGTGACAAACAATGTGAATAATATGGGACCAAGGACCGAGCCTTGGGGTACACCATAGTGGATTTGGTGAGTAGAGGATATGTCGGTTCCTATACACACAACATATTTTCTTGAACGAAGAAAGCTCTGGATAATTTTGATAAGCGGCATTGGCAGCTTAAGCTTCAGTAGCTTATAAATCAAGGCTTATATATCAAGGCATCGTCCCGTTGACTCCTTGTCGATAAATTTACCAGCTATGTGGTTTTTAATGCGCAAGACTTGGTGGATTGTGCTGTGACCACTACGGAAACCGAACTGAAAGTTTGGTAAGATGTTATTGTCTTCCACAAAACGATCAATCCTTTCCTTAATGATTTTTCTAAGAGCTTACTTAGACAGCTAAGTAGACTAATAGGTCTGTAGCTTTCGGGGCTGTTCTTCGGTTTACCGGGTTTCGGGATGGGTATTACTTTTGCTGTTTTCCAACAGTCCGGAAAATAACAATTCTTAAGACAAGCGTTGAAAATGTACGTTAAATAGTTACTTGCAGCAGGTGGAAGTGCTTTGATTAATTTGTTGTTAATATTATCGAGACCCGCAGCCTTTTTTGATTTCGATTTTTTTATCAATTTTTTAACTTTGCTGGTATTAGTTGCGTAAGTACTTTCAGCTGGTGTTTGAGAAAGTACATGGATAGTGTTAGCAACTTCAGCTTCAGTATACGAGTCGCTTAGATGCATAGATATGGAGTGGTTCTTACTAAACGTGCTACCAAGTGGGTTCGATTTCTCCACTGAAGAAATAAACAACTTGTCGTGAACTTTAAACGGAGGAATACTTGACCCTCTCTTTTTCATAATTTTTGATATTTTCCAGAACGGTTTGTTAGTTTTGTCAAGAGAGGAAAGGTGTTTATTCCAACACTTGTTCCTATAACAGGTCAATTGAAAAGTCCCCGGCCTGAGACATAGATGGCGGCACTAGAATTAAATCCATATGATTTTTAGCCCTAAACTTCAAAAGACGCGTGTATAAATTTGACAGATGTCGGATCATTAGTTTGTGAGTTATAGTATTTTGAGTGAAGCAACTTCTGTTATTGTGAAAAAAATGGATAAAAAGGAATTTCGCGTGTTGATAAAATATTGCTTTTTGAAGGGAAAAAATACAGTTGAAGCGAAAACTTGGCTTGATGACGAGTTTCCAGACACCTCCCCAGGAAAATCAACCATCAAGGATTGGTATGCTAAGTTTAGACGTGGTGAAATGAGCACCGAAGACGGTGAACGCAGTGGACGCCCAAAAGAGGTTGTTACCGGCGAAAACATTAGAAAAATTCACAAAATGATTTTGAATGACCGTAAATTGAAATTGAATGAAATAGCAGGCACTCTAAAGATATCAACTGAACGTGTGCATCATATCGTTCACGAATATTTGGGTATGAGAAAGCTCTGTGCAAAGTGGGTGCCACGCGAGCTCACTTTTGACCAAAAACAACGACGAGTTGATGATTCGGATCAGTGTTTGGAGATGATCAAGCGTAATAAACACGAGTTTTTGCGTCGATATGTGACAATGGATGAAACATGGCTCCATCATTTCACTCCGAAGTCCAATCGACAGTCATCCGAGTGGACTGCACACGATGAACCCGCCCCAAGGTGTGGAAAAACGCAACAGTCGGCTGGCAAGGTTATGGCGTCTGTATTTTGGGATGCGCGCGGAATAACTTTCATTGACTATCTTGAAAAAGGAAGGACCATCAACAGCGACTATTACACAGCGTTATTGGACCGTTTGAAGAAAGAAATCGCCGAGAAACGACCGCATTTGAAGAAAAAGAAAGTGCTGCTTCACCAAGACAATGCACCGTGTCACAAGTCAGTGAAAACGGTGGCAAAAATCCATGAATTGGGCTTCGAATTGCTTCCGCATCCACCGTATTCTCCAGATCTGGCCCCCAGCGACTATTTCCTGTTCTCAGATCTCAAAAGAATGCTCGCTGCGAGGAAATTTTCGTCGAATGAAGAGGTGATCGCCGAAACTGAGGCCTATTTTGAAGCAAAGGACAAATCGTACTACAAAAAAGGTATCGAAAAGTTGGAGGGTCGCTATAATCAGTGTATCACCCTCGAAGGGAATTATGTTGAATAAAAAAAACGAATTTTGCCAAAAAAATGTGTTTTACTATGGAAGGCCGGGGAATTTTCAATTGACCTGTTATGTTGAGATTTCGTTTTTAATGATATTATTTAAGACGTTAACATTAACTAGGAAACAATCGATTCTATAACGCAGCCATTTTCTTCTTTCTGAGTTTCGTAGCCTAATCAGATGTAAGATATTTTCAGGAAGCGGTGCCTTATCAACTGGAGCAGTGGAACATTTAGGTATCGCAAGATCAGCCGCTCTATTGATAACAGAAACAAAATTGTTACATAGGATATCAATGTGCTCGCTGCAGGTTATAGAATTTAGGCTGGTATCACCTAGAACCAAGTCCGTGTTTATATATGATTTATAACAATTCCAGTTGGCGGCGGAATAGTTGTGGTATAAACTGGTACGATTTACAACTTCTGTATGATTCACTGTGAGGCTGATCCGAAGGTGGTCTGAACTTAACGCATTTAGAGTTAATGGTACTGTGCAGTAATTTGGAATATTAGTGATATATAGATCAAGAGTTGAGGCGTTCTTGTTAGCAGTGGATAAAGTATGGAAAAACTTGGGCTGGATTCGGTAACATCTAGTAAAATGTTACCCCAGCAGTTTGCCCTAAGACAATTCCACGACTGATGTCTGCAGTTTAGATCACCACCAATAATTACCTTGTTTCGAGTGTTGACTCTATACAATTTTTGCAGATCCCGCTTAAAGTAAGTAGATTTCTCAATGTTTCTATTTCCTCCAGGGAAATAGACCGAAAAAAGACTCACCTTGGAGTTGTCACTTAATGTTACATCTATACTAATTTCCTCAATTAACTTAAGGTGCAATGAAGGACGCAAGGAATGTTGTATACATTTTTTCACAACAATGGCGACACCTCCACCACTAGTATCTACCCTGTCTAGGCGATAACATATGTAATTTTGATGTGAGAAAGAAATGTCTTGTTTGAGCCAGGCTTCTGAAACAAGTGCAATGTCAATATTAAAATTTATCAAGAAACTAAAAAATGCATGCTTTTTGTTTTTGATGCTTCTCGCATTCCAAGTTATGATGTTAAGAGAGTTTCTTAGCATGTTTTTTCCGAGTATATGTACTTAATAGCTAATGAAGTAATGACGTTAAATTGGTCAGCTTTGGTTTGACAAGCACTAAGCTTGGTTACAACTTCATTAAGAAGAGAGTTTATCTCGCTAAATGAGAACAAGTTTTTTTTTTTTTTTTTTTTTATTAGACTTCTCTCGGGAGAGGCGAACCTATAGCGTCGAGTGGGCGCCCCGAGATGCCATCAAATAACTCTTGCAGTTCTTTTTGAACAGTTGCAGGTTGTAACGCTCCGGGAACACTCGCGTGGGAAGGGAGTTCCACAGCTTCCCCGCTCTGTAAGGGAACGAGTTCTGATACAGGGATGTTCGCGCTGTCGGGAGATGAACCACAAACGGGTGCGATCCGTCGGATTGTCTTGTGGAGCGCATATAGACCGAATTGCGTGGAACAATGCCAAGAATCTCCGAAGAACAGCACCCGTGATAATATCTGTAAAACAGACAGAGGTCGGCCACGCGCCTTCGATGTGATAGCGACTGTAGTCCCGACGTCAGCGCCGAGTCCCCGATCAGGCGGATCGCTCGTCTTTGTACGCTCTCAAGTAGGTCGAGGGTATGTTTAGGAGCCGAGCTCCAAACATGAGAGCAATATTCGAGCGCGGGTCTAATTTGAGATTTATATAGGAGAAGAAGTTGGGTTATCATTAGTTAAAGTTTCTGACGGATTTTTCTTCGTGTGTGTCGTATCACTGTTGGAAGGTTGCTGAGTTTTATGGAGGCCAGAAGCCCAGGTGGATGAAGGAAGTGAAGGTTGACGAACAGATCGGGGTAGTGGAGGAAAATTATCAATGGATAATCGGTCGGGCACTGGCTGCTGTTTGTCACTCGGAGGCTGTAGGAACGTTGTATTTCCTGTACCACATCCGCGTGGAGATAATTTGCGGCGAATGTCTATGTACTGCTTTCGGCTTATGCATTCTGGATCGGTGGATTTATGTGGCCCACTACAATTTGCACACTTGACGACTTCATTTGTTTTGCAGTCGGATGTTTTATGGTTTCCCGAACAGATTGTACAGAAGCTATTTATATGACAATGCATCGAGCCGTGACCGTAAAGCTGACAATTGTGACATTGTGTGACCTTACCTGGATTATGTTTTTTTAAGGACCAGCGAACGATGGTTTTGACCAAGGTGGAGTAGTTCCGTTTTAGTTCGTTTAATTTAACAGTACCGCGTTGAATATAGACGATGTACAAGTAGTGTTTGTACAGGGCTTTTGTTGATGAATTTAATGTGATGGTTTTAACATCTAGGCACTTTATCCCGAGTGCAATTAGTTCTTTTTTCACTATATCGTTGCTAATCAGGTCTAATCCGGATAACACTACCTTTAATGGACGATTTTCCTTACGCGAGTGGTTGAAAAACTCACATTTTAACCGTAAGAGTTCGGTTCTGATTTTGTTATATATGTCCATTGTTGGGGCACATATTTTTTGTCCAAGTGAAATGTTTCTAATTAAGTATTTGTCTCTGGCGCAAGACTAATGACCTTGCCCGGAAAAAACAAATCCTTATGGAAAATTTAACAAGCCTCAGGACTTGCTAAATAAGGTCAAGACCGGTCCCCGGTTGTAGTGCCGATGATGATGATGATGATGATTTGTCTATCTTAATGTTGCTCAAAATATCACGCACTTTAGCACTAGTTGTTTTTAACACCACAATTGGCGGAACGGTTTCTTTAGGAAGTTCGGCGCACTGTTCGTCATTGGTCGGATCCATTTCAGGAGAGTCTTCCATCAGACTTTGAAGTGGTTGAAAAAAGTTAGTGTTTGAACACATTTTAGATTTTTCTAGCTCTTTATTGTTCACTTTTGAAAGTTTATCGGGAGGAGTTTGGCCTCCAATAACGGGGTCGTAACGCAACCGTTTGCGCTTAATTTTGTTTAACACACGTGGCCCAGGGGCCATAATTTAACGGTTATAACACTTGTTCAAATTTTTGTATGCGGAAAACTAGGCATAGAAAACAAGATAATGATAATTAAATTGTGAAAATTGTTGTGAAAATAACGGGTGATTAAGAAAAATAGCACGAGCAAAACTGTGAGACAAGTTGTCTGTTTGAAAGTCAGCCAGGTACTCAGCATTGATGTTTAATGCCATCAAAAAAGCCAGTCTGTGAAAAAACATCAAGAAATTCAAAAGAGAACTATAAATTGCATAAAGCCTCTCAAGAATAGCTCACAACTTACTACGCCAAAGGGTTATAAAAGGGCAGACATATCTGCGATCTTAAAAACTTGTGCGATTTGAAAACTTATAACGAAAGCAATGGCGATACATGAATGTTGAGTACTGTACAGTTTCCTCTAAGAAACAAATAGTAGTAATCGTAGAGGGCAGGGTGTTGTCAATCGAACCTTCATGTACACAAAAGGTTATCATCTCAGCCTACTTACCGACTCTTCTGCCATTAAATCAAGTGAAAGTGGAAAGAGTGTACGCATTATAGAAAAGCTATTATCGTAATAGCACGTTCTTGTTACTCATGTGCTTAGCAGTAATTCGTCGTAATCCTAATCCCCCGCAACTTTGCAGAAATGATATCCTTCTATGTGAGCCATTGATGCCGGCGGTGGTTATTTGAGGTTTTCCTAAATACGAATCTCTGTGCCAAAGTTCTAAAGGCATGCTGCTAGAAAAATGTAAAAGACATCTTTCATCACATTGACGCACCCCTCCTCAGCGCATCACCCACAACATTTTGCAAAGTACTTATCCTACGCGACAAATGATATTCCCTCTAGTACTTGAGTGCGATTTCCCGCCGCCTGCTATGTGTGTTCCGCAAAGGAAGTTCCTTTTCATTTCCTGTCATTTCCATATTCAAATCTAGGAGTGTACCTTGGCATCGTGATTCGCCGTCACAGGCTCAGCATGAACGAATGAGTATGTGCGCGTCACAAGGCTCCGGAACTTCCGCTTGCGGTTAGTTATTGTGTTACACTAGTGCACATGAAACCAAGCAACCGTTTCACCAACAATGTCATGAGATTGCATAATTCACACTTCAGTAGGATGATGTTCCTTATGAAAATTCCAACCAGATGAGCCTAAGTTGTATCTTTTTTGCATGCAACCCAGTTGTTTCTTCTTCCGTTTATTCTGTCGCGCCCAACAACTAACAGACGCTTTGCAAATAACAGTGAAGTATACCAGTACCTGGATTCCTGTGCCTCCTTAACATATTTAAATTTGCCACAATGCATCCGAGATTTCAACTGTAAGGATGTTCCTTCAACGAGCTGAAATGGGGGATATAAATAAAAAAAGAAGTTTGTAATGTTGTTGCACTTCTCGTTTCCTCGCGCAAGATGTTGTCCTTTGGTCTTCCTTTTCAACCGGAGCAAAAATTGTTTCACATAACCATGAAAACTCCTTGAAATAAAGAACTCAAATAGGAAAAGCCGACAACCCAAAAAGCAAACTGAATTCCGGCCAAAAAGGACCAACCCCAGGACTTTAGGAAGAAATCAGCGGACGCCGGGTGAAAAAAATGACAATACAAGTGCAAATCGTTGGAGATGCTGGCAAAAGAAAGCCAGAAATGAAAAGTTTTATTTGATTTGACTTCATCCTCTCGGTTTATATGTGCACAAGACTTCAAGTCCTTCCTTAAGCTTGTTTTCTCGTTTCATTCCGTAGGCACTCATATCGCTTGACAGGTCCGTTTGCCAACACCGTTCTCTTCTATATCGCATTTTTAATTATTTTATTGTTCGTTATTTTCCTGGAGTGCGCTAAAGAAAATACTAAAAAAAAAAATGGTGGCGTTTATTGCGCACCAGGGGCAGGACGAGATATTCGTCCATAACAAATTCATCATTTTTTTTTCCTCATTTTAAGGCATTCATACGTTGATTCGTGAGCCGGCCTCCTTTCGGTTTGATGAATAAAAAATTTCATTGGGCTGGCCGGTAGTTCTTGGAAATTGCAAATAAAGGACGATGCGCTTAAATCCTAGTTTTGAACACCGAAAGCGCGGCTGACAGTTTCCGAAAACAATAAATCTGTTTTCCTCAATGTCTACGAAGGAGTATTGATGGAAAGATCAAGTGGACAAAGAGGACATCGAGACGCGATTTTGAGAAATACATCAAAATTTTGACAGCAGAATAACGACGCAGATAGATTGAATCGAATTTAAATATGAAAGCAACCATTCACTATTAGTTTTCTTGTTTGTGAATCTCTGGTTTTTCTTTCTCGTTGTTTGATGTATAATGGCGTTTTAACAAACGCGACGAAATCGTCTCACAATATTTTAGAACAATGGTTTCTAAACCAGGTCTTGAATTATAGATAATCTTCATCAAGTTTTCAAAACAATTCTACATTCCTGGAACCCGATTTTACCACAAACTCCTACTTTCATACATTTTTAAGATAGTCACTGCCTCTATGACTTAATTGGCACTTAAAAGAACTATTGGCAAATCAATCACTTATCTGCGTCACAGGTTTTTCAAAAATTTCATTTCATTGCTATTCACTCAAACTTATAAACTTCTAAACTAAATTACTTATTCCAAGTAATTTAATAGAGGTTGCAATGAAGCTACTCTTGCTCCTCTATTTTGTTTCTACATAATGCACCTATTTTTCTTGGTTTCCCACTTTCATTCTTTGTTCCCATTTAATCCGACAGTTCAAATTCTAAACTCCGCACCAACGGCAAAAGTTACACCAACTATATGTCTTAACCACATCCCCCATATATTTAATTTTGCACTACCCTCAGCAATGTGCCAAACACTGAACATTGAACACAAATTTAAATTGTTAATTAAATATAAATTTAAGCTCTAACAACGCCCACAATATTTCTAAAGAAAACCAAAAATTAAAATAAAAATTAAAGATGTGTATTAACAATACTTTATAATATAAGAAGTGATAAAGATGCGATGGCAATGTCACGTGAAAATTATTTTTCCAATACTCGGTTGCCAGTTGTCGGAAGCGTGAATATTTTTACTCCTTTTATAATTCACAGTTAGTTGACACAATTTTCATATCTGACGAGAATTCTTTATCACCTTTACATTTTCGCGTCCTCATTAAAGATCTGCAATTGTCACAACGATCTCCAGACGAAAAAAGTGAAAATATATTTTTACTGGTTTTGAAGGATTTCGTTTTTAAGCAGGATTTCTTTTTTCTTACATTCCCAGCTTAAATTTTACAGTATTGTACCAATACTTTTTAAATTTTAAGCTAAGAAAACACATTTTAATAGAATATACTGTTTCTCCAACAGCATTAAATCGTCATCATCGGCACTACAACCGGGATCCAGTCTTGCCCCTATTTAGCAAGTCTCTCCACCGGCATCCGATCCATATCCGAGACTTATTAAATTTTCCATAATAATTGGTTTTTCCGGGCAAGGTTATTAGGCTTGCGCCAACCTTTCTCAGGATGTCGCTGGATGCATTGGTTCGCTACTTGGAAGGTGCCAAAGTAGCTATCCAGGGTTGCCACGTGGAGACTGCATGTCAACTTGGATTGAACAGGGACATGGATCGTCCCGGCCTTCGCCGGGTTGAAATCAGAGACTTTGCCCCGTATGTTCGCCCCCGTGGTTGCGCGAGCGATACCAAGCAGTGATTTGAATTTCCTAGGGGTGCAGCGAATTCCAAAGTATAAATGCTCGGCTCGGATGTCAAATACAGATCAAGGGTGTTCGCATAACCGCCTCGGGCATCCGGCACTCGCGTAGGTTACCCCACGAATTGAGTCAAATTGCGGCTAATGGCGGACATCTCCGCTAGCCTTCCAGCATCGTTGGTTCTGTTAGAATCTACCAACCAGCCGGAGTTGTGTACATTAAAATTTGACAAGAACGACAATTTCGGAAGCCAGATGTTTGATCTGTATCCAGTCGACGGTACGTGAAATATGTTCGAAAAGTGTCACCGATCGACCGTTATTCGGGGAACAGTAAAGACAAAAAAAAAATTAACAGAATTCCTCGACACGACCTTCAACCACATGATGCGCGATGACGAATTTCTTAAAGTACGGTTATTTATCAAAATATTTGCATGATGTTCCCACTGACACAGTCCCCCCACGGAGATCCGAATGGGAACTAGTTTACCTCCGGAGTTCTTTATCTCAGAAGGTACTATAGCGTTTGGAATGATAGTGAAGAACGTGTGATTCGAACTGACGCTATGACAGTTAGAATCACCAAAAATTGAATCAATGCGTAACACATCAGGCTACTGGCCGTGTTTAAAATTTGATTTTTAAACTCAAATATATTCAACTGGTGTGAATTGTTATGTTATCGCTATGGTATACGGCTCTGATGCATTTTCTTATTCGATTTTCGTTCGGTGTTCTTAAAACTATTTGCTTGTGTATTGTGCGTGTATCTGTTAGAAACGCCACATTACTCCCTCCTCAGTAACTTTGTTACGATCAGCTTCGTGTGCGAACGACGGAGCGAACGAGAGAATGTCGGAGCAAGCGAATGTGCCAGTACTCTATGCGGAAGTCGTGATCGTGTTGTGAAGTTCTGTTTACTATGGAAAAGTGCGTGCTGCGTGTACAGATCACGTCGGTGTGTCACCAATTATAGCGTTTGGGATGATAGTGAAGAAGGTGTGATTCGAACTGACGCTATGACAGTTAGAATCACCAAAAATTGAACCAAATGTGGATTTGTCATTTTTAAAACATTTTTTATTTTTCTTTTTATATTCTTAATTTCTAAATTAAAGGCTAGACAAAAAATGGTTAAATTCTAGTTTAATTATATTATATAATAACTTACTGGTCCTTCGCAGACGCTCTGAGCTAAACATGACTTAACATTTGTATAATTTGCCTTTCGGCGACAGAACTTTGTGGCAGTACTGATAATTAGTTGAAATACAAAGAAAAATTTGAAAAACTTTGTCAATTTTTTTTTTGTTTTTTTTTTTTCTTAAAATTTAACTTACTTAACTTACCTACCTTTTTTTTTATGTAAAAGCACTTAACATAACTTAACTTAAATCTTATACTACCCTAATTCTAGAAAAGCTAAGTCTATGTAAGCTAGCTGATGATACTATGATTCTATATCGACTTTGGTATCCAGGTCTTTATATGCCATTCAACCACCAGAACTGTTGACGCTGTCTAATACTATCGTCCCGATCTCTGTGGGAGATAGCCCTACTGAAGCGCAGGAGCTCTTCTTCGGTGCGCGTTACTTCCCGGTCGTAGCACAATCGCCCGTCTACAGATGATCTACTTACATGATAGATCAGCGGAATTCCGGATCTATCCTGTATAAGCCCTTTCATATCCAAGTCAAGGAACGCCTCTGGTGGAACAAAGCCGTTGCGACGCACGCTCTCATAGTACAAGGTGTTTGGATAATAGGCCCCGAAAATTAGGTCATTGGGCGAGCTTATTGCTCTCGCAATATGTCCTCTGATTAATTTAATCATAAAATTATCCACCCTATTTATGTACGCTTCATTATATAAAGTCTCATTTGAGTAATACTTTTTTTAGTCCGATTCCGGTGTCCGATATAATCTGAGACAACTTCTGAGACACTTTCTTTCGAACACCCGAATCTTTTCCATCAAATTTGGACCTATGTTGAACCATACTGGTTAACCATATATGAGCATTGGCCTGATTAGCGTCATGTAGCATATGACTTTTACCTTGCTGTCAAGTTGGCTACTGTGAAATAGCCTCCTTGTCATAGCAAAAGTTTTCCTCGCTTTGAGCAAAGCAGCCTCTACATGTCTGTTGAAATACAGATATTGGTCTAGCCAGATGCCCAGGTATCTAACTAAACTCTTGGTTTCCAGTTTATCTCCATGCGGTCCCACGATAACTAGCTTTCGCCAGTTTTTCCTTGTGTCGTACGTGGCTTTATATAATGGAGTTCTAAATAGGATGGCTTCACATTTCTGGAAGTTGATCTTAAGTTTCCAGTCATCGCAATAGCGCTGCACTTTGTTGAAGTCTCGCTGTATTAACCTATTTATGATCGCAACTTTCGGAGCTGTTCTGTAAATTATGAGATCGTCTGCGTACGCAATAGCCTGCGGAAGTGCATCTAATAAGTCGCTAATGTAAATGTTAAAAAGAATCGGAGAGAATACCGCACCCTGTTGCAAGCCATTCTTGATATTATAAATGTGGATTTGTTCTGTTATCGCTATGGTATACGGCTCTGAAGCATTATCTTATTCGAATTTTCGTTCGGTGTTCTTCACTATTTTCTTGTGTATTGGGAGTGTATCTGTTAGAAACGCCACAGTACCACCATGACTTATCGCCGGTTCACTCCGGGCCATCGGCTATATATCCGAAACATAGTCGAAGTTTTCTCCCGACGATATCGCGGAATGACGGGGTGGTATCTCACCTTGATACCGACTTACCACATAAACCTACCTTTTCTCGAATCTGTCCATCAGACAAGCCCTGAAAGATGGCCAGGGATTTCTCCCGACCATTTCACAGATCCAATAGCTTAATGGGGTGGTATTTCACCGGCCGACAGGGCGTTTGGCCTTTAGTCGCCTCTTACGACAAGCTGGCCTAGCTGTGAGTATATTCTAACGCCCTACTCTCAAGGTCGTAACCTGTTGCCACTTCATGACTCTTTCAGTCTGCCTGTTCCAATCGACCTGTGCGTCAAGTTGTTCGATTAGGTCTTTCAACATATAATCGAGCAGCTCCGCATCGATATCTTTTTTTTCATCCATTTTTCAATATGAATCTATCTGTTAGTGCGATCCTTCGATAATCGGATTCACTTAACGTGAATTTTCCCATAACAAGTAAGTGTTGGGGGTGGCCAGGTGAGCCCATTCTTTTACATTTAAGGAAATTTTTTTCAAAAACAAAAGAATTTGTTTTTCCTGACCTCACAAAGTCAGGAAGTTTCTGTCAGCTGTTCACAATCAACCTGTCAGAATACATAACCCGTGTTTTATTTAGAAAATACAATCATTTGGAAAAAAAGCAGAACGACCTCCCGAGCTCGAAATGAATTTTCTAGAAAAAAAATTATAAATAAGTTTTTATTATTTTTGCTTATAAGAAAATGTTTCACTGTGATTAGTAGTTATTTTGTTTATCAAGTCTTTTGAATTTACTTCTCCCAGGAAAGGCGAGCCTCTAGCGCTGAGTCAGCGTCCTGACATATATTTTTTTTTTTCTCGACCGAGCCCATCAGCAAAGCTCCGAAAGATGCTCAAGGGCTTCTCCCAACCATTTCACGAAGGCTATAGTTTAATCGGGTGGTATTTCACTGGCCGTCTGGGCTTTGGGGCTCTACCTACCGCTCAGTAATTGTGCCGAACTGCACAATAGCAAGAATCGTCAATTGAACCTAGGTTTGCACAATCCAACGCAAGACATAACTTCCTTGCCAACTCGCCCATCAAGGCGACGTTTTATTCATTTCCGATGAAGTCAAAACTCCAAATATTTTGATTAAAATTTATTACCTGCCAAGTTAGCTCCGATGGCCAAAAATATAATAGAGACAGAGCGTCGGGTTTTGCTTCTAAAAATTTAAGATAAGTGTTTCCAATATGTAGAACTTAATAGCTGAAAAAAATTTGAAAATAGGTAAATATGTAGGCGCCACAATATTTTTACTCTTTGCCTTCAGTAGTTGATGATGATGATGATCGGTCATTTATAGATTTATCTCGATCGCCTCTTGCCATGCTAAAGCGCACGTGAACTGCAGCATTTGATATAGCACTGTTATAAAGAATCCGTTTGTCCCTGGCAGCACGAAAAGCGTGGTAAATAATAGGAACTCTGTGCTTGTTTTGGATAAGACCTTTTCTATCCAAGAGAGGGAACGCTTCTGGTGGTATAACCAATTTTGGAGTGTATTCTTCAGGTACATGTCATTGTGGTAGTATGCTCCCGAGATAACATTATTTTCGCTGCACATTGCCCTTGCTGTGTGACCACGAATAATTTTGATAATGAAATTGTCTATCCTATTCAGTCCTGATTTGTCATACAATGTCTTATTAGGATAGAATTTCCTGTATTGAGACTCAGATGTTCTATGTAATCCGAGGGAGGAACGCAAGCACTGCCTCGCGAACATGCGAAACTTTTCCATGTAGGATGGGGAAACGTTAAACCATACCGGGCAACCATACACTAATATTGGACGAATAAATGCTGAGTACGAAATTATTTTAACTTTGTAATCTAGGAGACTATTTCGAAACAGACTTCTTGTCATTGCATATGCACTTTTAGCTGCGGAGAGGGCAGCTGATATGTGCTTATCAAAGTATAGGTATTGGTCCATCCAGATACCAAGGTACCTGACAACAGTTGTCATTTGCAGCGGAAGATTATTGCTTCCTACAATGGAAAAGTTTTTCCAATTATGCCTTGTATCTCTTGAAGCTGTAGAAAGAGGTGTTCTGGAAAGGATGGTTTCTGTTTTTTGGAAGTTAATTTTCAATTTCCAATCGTCACAAAAGCGTTTGATTTTATTGAAGTCGTCTTGAAGAAGTCTGCTAATGGTGTAGCGGTTCCGCCAAACCCTACGGTCTACTTACCTGAAAAAACCCCCATAACTACTACCCAACTTCCTTAAGTTCGCTAATGCAACAGTATTAGTACGTGTAAATGCTTCACGCATTATATAGATCACCATCTATAATCTTAAAATCCCTATAAACAAAACTTACCTTCTCATGCATCCCTTCGCATACAATTTCCCGTAAAATTTCTTTCTTTGCTTATCTGGTATTCTAAACTGATTCGGTACCAGACAAATTCCTGTAAACAAAATGATTCGGATTGCATTCAATGTAACCGTCATGACAAGGACCATAAATATTGCGCCGTCTATTTTCCACCCGCGTCATGTACCTTTTCATACACATTGCCTGGCAACCTTTTCTGTTTATCTTATCAATAAACAACCCAAGCAGCTGCATATAATTAGCGCAATAGAAGCTGAAACCAAATTCTCCAGCATTTCCTAATGCAAACATGAACCCGGTTTCTACTGCAGCCAGAGATGCCATAAACATCCAATTTGCTTTTAGCACCTTTTTCTCCCAACGTCGATAATAGCGTCGGGTATCGCGTAAACAATGACCCGCATTACCAACGGCGCATTTGGTCATTTCTCCCTTTTATCCTTGCCGCCTGCCTGTTTCGTTGTTCCACTGCTGTCGAGCACGTGTGAATAGCATCGATCTGAACAATCACCACACATACTACCATGACCTTTATCACAAGATCTGGTTTCCTATACCACCAAGAGAGACTTTACGTGTCTTTGGTGTTAGGTAAAAACGATATCCTTATTGGAGAGGATATCGGTTGAGTCGTATTCCAACCTTCAAGGCGGTCGGGTTGTCCGCCAATCACCGTACCGGCGCCGGTACGGTGTGTACGTGAAAAATCGAGTGTGAGTCATCGGCGTGAACCAATATTTTAAGTTTTTTTTGCTTAAGTGGGTACTGACAAATTGTAAAACCGGACCAAAAGAAAATAAACCAAATCGTAAAGAACAAAATAGTGCGTTAAACTTTTACTCCCGGTGGACGGTATGTCGGAGAGTTTCTTGTGGCATTTCCTTTTCCGTGGTGAATAGTTTCCTTTGGTTACTTGTTGGCAGAACTGTTAACAGACGGATGGGGATAGGAGTGAACAGATCGATTTTATTTTCTGATCTGTACACTACAATATCGTCAGCATATGCAGTAGCATTATTAAGAGACCCAACTAGATCACTAGTATAAATATTGAAGAGAATGGGAGAATTCACGGCTCCCTGCTGCAAGCCATTTTTAATATGGAAAGTTTTATTGGAGATTTTGTCCCCACATTTCACCACAAATTGTTTATCCATTATCATGTCGTAAATGATGTATAACAGATATTCAGGCAAACCTAGATTTGATAACTTATATACAAGTCCTTCTAACCATACGGTATCGAAGGTTTTTTCAAAGTGAACTAAACATACGCCTGTGCATTGTCTTTTTGCCTTGTTCCACTGTATATCGGAAACAAGTTTTGTAGCTGCATGAACTGTGTCGTGCCCCGCTCTGAAGCCAAACTGGTTGTTCGGAATCATGTCGTTTTCATCACACCAGTTTATCAATGCCTTATTTATGATTTTCTCGAATATTTTGCTAATGTTTGGAAGCAGACTAATCGAGCGAATGTTAGCGGGATTGCTCCTATCCTTGCCCTTTTTGGGGATGGGATGGACTACTGGTATTTTCCAACGTCTTGGAAAGTATGCATTATTTAGAGCGTTATTGAACAAGGTAGTGTACATTTTCACCGCTTCCGGAGGCAGATGTTTAAGAACTGTATTCGGAATACCATGGGTTCCAGAGGATTTCTTGTTTTTAATGGATCTAAGGATGTCCATGAGTTCATTCTTATTCACAAATATGTTTGTGTGTACATTTCTAAGCTGCGCATCCGCTCTATTGTTTTCAATGAAGATGGTGAAACTTTTGTTTTCGGAATGCCAACTTTGCCGTTCATTGTGCAGCGAAATATGGTTTCGGATAGCTCTGTTTTCGATATCGAGGTTAGAATGAATGGATTCATTCACTTTGTGTACTGCCTCGAAACAGGCGCCAATGGAGTTCGCTTTCTCTTGCGGACCCTCGACTACTATTAGTTCTTCGTTGGAGTTGATGTGTTCCGGGGTGAGTCTTGCGCTCAGCAATATTTGACAATTCTCGGGAGTCCTCGGGATTCGAAGGCAGGAAATGTCATTATGATCTTTTCTTCTAAATACTTTATTTATTTGCGGAAACATATTCCCACCACTGGTTTTAATGGAGAGAATTTTACGTTTCCATTCTTCATTAATTACTGATCTGTAGTTGTCACGGATCAGCTTTTGAACGTTTTTAATCAATGACTTAATTGTCTTTATTTCTTGGCTATAAGGATCGCTGAACTGTCTGTAGAGCAGTTTGAGCTGGGAGAGCAGAGCGCTTTTTTGTCTATACAGGGCATCAATAGTTGAGTTTCTGCATCTATTAAAATGCTCTTCCATGTGAGCCGCTTTTGGAATGGAACGGTCCATTGTTTTGATGACAATTTCGAAGGTTTCTATTAGTTGGAGGGTCTACGCCGTTGGAGCGTAGTTCTCTTTTTATTATGCGATCAAAGCGCGAACAATGTGCTTTTCGGAAAATGAACGAACGTATCTGGTCGTACTGCTCAAGTATTGCGTGTTCGTTTGGAACATGTAAAACGGTGCCGAAGCCGTAATGGTCACTATCGTACCCGATTGTGCGAAGGCAATTTCGAGTATTTAGGTCCGTGTCTAATAATTGTAGTCTCTCGTCCATCATAAGTAAGTCCAGAAAGGAGTTTCCTCTTGGATAAGATGGTGTACTTGTAGCGTACAATTCTAGTTTATATTCTGTTGCATTTGCTTCCCACCAGTTGAATAGTGCATTACCTCTTGTGTTCGGCGTGATATCACCCCAAGCACTGTGTTTGGAGCTGAAATCTCCCGCCAGAACAAAATAATTGTTTTCCGATTCTAACTTGAGATTACGAAAAAGGGTATCCAGTTCGCTGATAAATTGCGAACACTGAGGAGCTTCAGGTGCATACACGGATACCACGTATATATGCCTTTGACTTTTCAAAGGTATATCAATAATGCAAGCTTCCAGCAACTGAAATTTGTGTACAGCTGTGCTGTAAACGGCCTTGTGGTGAAGGCCTTTCTTAATTAGGACAGCAACTCCACCTCCTTGTGTGGCGGGTGGACGATCTCGTCTAATGACTTTATAGTTTTTGTAGCCCAATTTGTGCCTCTGGTTTAGCTTGGTTTCGCTAGCTAGAAGCACATCGGGGCATTCGGCTTCAAGCAGGTTACAGAGATTACAGGCATTCTACTACGGTATGATTGTTTTGGCACTTTACACATCTAAATTCCATACAGCAGTTAGATGCAACGTGGCCGAATCGTTGGCACCGCATGCACTGCAACACACGGTCAACTTTCCGTATTTTTTCCCAAATTATTGTTTGGTGGAAAATAATTTTAATATTCCTAAGTGCATCGACTTTGCTGTTGGGACTTAGGGAGACAATGAAGAACAGCAACTTGCGGTTGCGACTTCAGGAGAAAGAAGTGGAGAATGGCTTCACATCAATGAATTTTAAACTGTCATTTTCGACAGTTTGTAGTTCCGAGAGGAGTTCTTCGAAGGAAAAACAAGGATCAACTCCTTTAAGTAACATGGAGATAGTTTTCTCCGATTTAGGTGTGTACGTGAAGTACTCACTATTTGCTTCCCTCAGAGCAGATTTAATCTTATGATAGTCATCTAAACTATCACTTAAAAAACTTATCTTATTATTATTTAAATTTTTCATTTTAAAATGTCTGCATGTTAACTTACCCAATTTAATTATGTCCTTAGCTTCCATAAAACTAACTATGAAGGGTGGCACTTTCTCCTTCTTATTGGCTGCTGCTTGTTGTTTTTCCAGCAGTTGTTGCTGTTGCTATTGTTGTTCCTGCTCTTGCTGTTGAGTGTTGCTTTCCGATAGGGCTTCTTTAATTTGTCGCTCCAAATCGTTCTTCTTTTTGGAGAGCTCCGCAATAAATTGAGCACGTTCGACATCCATGTCACTCATTTCTGTAATGCTGGTTTTGTGGTCTTCTGTTGCCAGTTCTTTGAATTTATTCCTTTCTCCGGAATAATGTGGCTTATCAGGAGTGGCATTCCTTCTCTGCGAGTTTTTTCCTTGTTGGTTGCGTTGGCTTTATGCCGTTTGGCAAGCAGGTTTAGGTGGGCTTTGGGCCTCCTCTTTGGAATCACTTTTAACATTGCTTTTCTTTTTTCCATTATTTGTTTCCACCATTAGTTCTATTGTTTTATTTGTGAAGCAACATGCAGAGAACATCTGCTTTCACACGCATACACATTAACACACACACCGTTTTTATTGGTCGTTCAGTATATACACGGCGGTAGATACGTCAGCAAACACGTGTACGCGACAATACTGTAAATTTGTTGAGGACGAGCGGCGAACGATGTGTTTTCAACGAGAGTTTTAGACGGGCACTTGGCACATTGTCGTTTCATTCAAAGTTACACCCTCTTTTTGGGTTTAACTAATATTATTTATATGTTTTACGCGCACCTTGCACAACACTTTGGCTACGAGTTCAGTGACTATACTGCCGTTCTCAGTGACGGCCAGACTGTTTGCACAATTCACACCTTCACACACAGGTGCACACACTAGAAAGACGCGGGATAGAACGATAGGACGATCCGTATCCTTCGAACGTTAGCTGAGTTATGCTGCCTTCAGTAGTATAACAAGTACTGTGGCAATAGCGCCCTGAAATATGATTAGATAATTACTGATGTTTCTTGATTGACTACTGACGTTCGTTGCACCTGAAAAGAGTAACATTGTGAGAACTATACCATAGAATGGTTATAATAAAAAAAGGCAATACAAACAAGGCAAATTTTCAAATAAGAGTAGTGCATTGAACCTATGTATCCACGCCCCAAAAATCCTTTGAACATGTGCCTCTAAATACTCTAAAAAATTTTGCAGAAAAAACCCTCTGTCAAGCGCACTTATGGATTGATTTAAGCTGATGATCATATCAATGAGGAGTTATTCCAAAATATCCCACGAAAACCCAAATTTTAAGAAGTCATCAGCCAAAATACGATATGACAAGAAAAATCAATTATAGACTTCATTTGATATCTATCCCCCGGTCGATTCATTTGGTTGACAAATTAAGGATATAAATCATTGAATCATTGGAATTGACGAACGCTAATGAAATTGCTTTTGACATTGACTTTGCATAAAGTAATAATATCCCTTGTGACATCCTACTCCCTGTTAAGTATTTTCCTGCAATTCAATCGAAAATGAAGTACAGAATGTTCATGTTTCCGATGCTCAAAAGAAAAAAGGAACCATCATCCCAATGTATAGGTCGACCTAAAGAACAGACGAGTTACCCTGTTCCCGCGGGTAAGCCACAAAACTATACCCCATTACGCCCACCCATATGGGTGTTAAACTTTGTGCAAAACACCTACGTCGAGTGACACTCCTGTCAAGAAGCTCTTCTTGGCAGCAGTCTCAAGGCATTAAGTGTTTGGAAACTCGACAACAGCTTTGTCAAAAGGAAATCACCTCTGAACCGCCTCTCGGAGGTGAGTATAGCAAATGTAATTTTGAATAGCATAACACCCGATCCCCGAAGTGTCGCTCTTGCAGTGATTACACTAAAGGCAACTTTTGTCATCTTATCCTTGTTGATTGACGGCTGGGAGCTTTCTGGTTGGTTTATTGTTCAATATCTCTTTGAAACAGGCTTTGCTTGATGTACGTTTAATTACGTCGTAATCGCCTCGAATACTTCAGGGATTCACCAAAAACACTCCAGCCGAACCTTAATATTTATAAGGACTAGTCAAGATGGAAGACTCCCCTCCAAAGTGTGTCAACCTTGTTTTTTTCCATTTAGAAATTAGGAGGTTCTGAAAGGTTACGTAAAAGATATCGCGTGAGAGGTGTATATCAACATCCTAACAATGACTGTGTAGATGGCACTGCTCTCAAGGCAGTCGCCCTTTGTTGTAAAGGACACGCATCGGAAATGAGTTTTATAGTTGAATGTCATATCTGGATGTGACTTTTCGGTTTATAAAAATTTGAAATGGAATTATGGAAAGCAAATGAACATTTGTCGTACGCAATCGGTGACTACCCAAAACCGATGGAGGCTGATATGCGGTCTATTAGAATCTATATAAGCGAATGTATAGATGTGGGTATCTGCGGGGGTAACCGCAAGCATGACTTCGATTTTCAATGAGAGTACTAGCCGTGATAAAGTTTATTCAATTGATTCAATGGCGTATGATTGTCTGTTGAACTTTAGTGCGTGGAGCCATAGGCTCAGCTGAGCCCTACTACCAACTACACCACCGAGTGGACTAGAACATGATATATGCTTTGATCACGTGTCGATATTTTCTCCACGGGTCTTGGTGAGTGGTAGTTACCCAGCCTTCACAACATGCCGTACTGATATGAAAGCTGATTTCTGCGACGAAGAGTATTAATCGATAGAACAAAGTAAGGGCAATCGTAACTTCGGAATAAGGACTGACTTTCAAAGCAATAACATGGTTTATATACTTTTAGCGGATTTATTTTTGTCCTTTAGGTCGACTGTGGATGGCTGCGGTGTTCGCCGAAGAACGTCCGCAATAAAAGGAATTAAACCAAACGGAACACGGAGACGATCACACAAATGAAACAATGCGAAATGTTTTGTTTTAATTTTTGTTTTATTCTTGAATTACTTGTTGTAAAGGTTTAAGGATTTAATACACACAATTTTAACGTTTTGTTCTCACAACGACTTTACGGAATCGAAACGAATATATATTTTCTTTAAAAATACGAATCTCACACATCACGTTACTACTCGACACCGCTAAACTTGACTTTTTGTTTTTCGAATCGCGGATACCTCGTCGGTGGGGTTCTCTAACTGGACTACTCGTTTCTCCCCATCCATTTCCAATTATAATTATTATCCCTTTATCTGCAAAAAAATATTTCCCATGATAATTATCATTCTCATTTCTGTCTTCTTATCGGAATCTTTGTTCGAAGGATCGAGCGTACCGCCACTTCTTTCTCGATCCTATCATAGGCTTTGTTTACGTTACCCATCTGGCTTCCGCCAACAGAGTTTTTGTATGCTTCCGATGGGTAACAAAGGAACCGTGGGATTTGGTTCGTTTCTAATTGCATTTCCAAATCATAAACATCCAGCGAGCGATCTACGTTAAGATGTTTATGATTGCATGACTGCTGGTCGGTGGCGAATCGCTATCCTTTATTTGCACAAGTGTGCCTTTTAGATTTCGGGTCATGCTAGGAATTTAGGTGCTAATTGCTATTAGCTACCAGAGGAGATATTCGTTGTTCGGCTTGTTTGTTGTTTGCGTTTAATGGGTGCAATGCATTGATGCCTTGGGTGGGTGCGATGGCTTGGATGCGTCGAATTGGCACGTCGAATTGGATGCGTTGGATTGGATGCCTTGCGTGGATGCGTTGAATTCAATATTAGAGACTTTTGAACGTTTAGTTCGATTGATTTTTAGTATTGAATTCAATGTTGGTGAATGTAATGTTACCTTTTGTTTCAGGTGGGAGTAAGGACTTTTGGGACACGTGTCTGTGGGCACGTGTAATGGATACAGGTGACTATGTTCCTTGGCGGAAAGGGCATCTCAACCTATAGTGGGTTGTGTGGTTGGTAGAACCGCCACATACTCGTTTAAAGTAAATAGAAATTATTAAACTTTGTTACGCTGGAATTCTGGAGTTTTCGTACTAAAAATCTGAATTTATTCTTATACTGAGATAATTATGAATGAAAAATGGCGTGTGGGTGGCTGACGTATATTTCATTACGTATCAATGGCGATCAAAAACTCTTTCTGGCTTTAGTTAAGTAAAAGCTATATGTGGCGTTTCTAGCAGATACACACACGACTAATAGTGAAGAACAACACCACCTAAAAGACAAGTCGAACAATCAAAGCACATCCATTATAGCCGTATACCGTTGCAACAACATACAAAGCATTTCCACATCAATTGAGTGTACTTGAGTTTACAAATCGAATTCGTACACGCGGCAGTGGCCTGGTACGTTGAGCTTTAGTTCTATCTTTCTATGGTTCTAACCGCTATACCGGCGGTTCGAATCACAAGCTCTTCACTATTGTCGCAAACGCTATATACGGCTCTCAATTCTCTTTTGTACGACAATTCTAAAGTTTAAAGTTCTTAAACTTCTAAAAGTCAGTGCCATAGTTAGCGAACCATTGAAGGTATTTAAAAAACACGTAAAGCTATATGGAATACTGTAAGATAAATATAGTGAAGGTATCGCCAAGGATTATGGATGATCTTGAAGCAACGGTTAGGCATCGTACGTGTTTTCGTAGCAGTACGGTTACTGGCAAGTCGTATAACAGAAGGATTATTGCAGTAGGTCAGCGAGATTGATATAGGACCATTCTAGGAGGCCCTCGGCCAGATCTAATGGACCAATAGTATAGGGCCAGAGAATCGTCGATTTGGGCAGTCGTTGATTACTGACCAACAAAAACGGACTGTATATATTTCGGTGGTATACGAATGAACTATCAGCGTCATTTGATCAATCGAACGACAACGAGATAGTTGTAGTAGGTCTGTGGGGGTTCTCTATACCACATGGAGAACCAACCCAAAATGCCAACCAACCTTGACGGCTAACAGCGCGTCACCTTACCTTAACCTGTAACCCAACTCCCCACGCAAAATCCGCAATACCATACATTTTTAACTCCGCAATAGCACACATCCCAAACCTTGCAATAAAACATATCCCAAAACTCCCAACAGAATACAATTTAACAGAATATTTTCTAATCACCTCCGTAAACATTTTACCAAAATCGCTTCGTAATGGAACGCATATTCAAATCCATAACGGAACATTTAACCATCACCACCAACTATACCAAGCCGCGTACATTTCCCCGAAATGACTTCGGTTAATATCTTACCTAAACGATATATTTCTTGCTTGCGCCCAAGCAATTTCAATTTCCCGGTATACACAACCAACGAATACAACTCAGCTTGTACGGCGAGGATTCGTTGGAACTGAATTCTTATGCGAGCATAGCAACTCTTCTCGAAATTCCTTGGAAGTGACAGCAACCTTATTTCTGCTATGATTCAGTCGCCACGACGCGATGAATAGATTTTTTTTCCATTTCATCAGTCAGTCTTTATCCAACCGCCACCGAATGCGCATCACCCTTGATATTACCCATTAGTGAGTCGGGATTCAACCGCCACCGGGGCCGTATAAAATCAATCATCCGCCAAACAACGCACAACCGCGGGAGTCACACAGTCAGCCGTCGCCCAACTAACCACGCGCGCAGTCAGTCGACATCCAATCGCCACCGGGGCCCGAACGCACATCGAGGAGTCGTCTTTCGTCAAACCCCTGTTTTGTTCGGGTTAAGTTAAGAATCGACTTTCGGGCCAAAATTAAACAAAGCAACATTGTATACACCTATGTTTCAGTGCACTTTTCCGGATCTAGTTAAGCTTACCTGTTCCTCTATACTAAATGGATCGCCTTGTAAATATAGTGGTAATAATAAAAGAATAAAAAGACGCTTAACAATAAAACCTTCAGTGAGTTTTCATTTACGCTTGACCCCCTTTTGGTGAACAACGTTCGGCGGAACTTTCGATTGTTGGGGAATAGGAGGTAACCAGCGCCCGTGCTGGCCCGCAACGACCCATAACCCCACAGGTCTAAAGTTCATATCGAAGCACTTCCGCGCAAGCACTTGCATATCAAGCGAATAAGCGGCCTAGGCAGCTTCGCCATGTATGGAAATATGGGGCTGCTAACTGCGACGATTTGCGAGATTTCTTCGCATCCTTTTCATGGTCGGAGGTGTGCTTCGGAGACACCGATGTTACGCTTGCGCGGAGTCGGTATCAGAGATTATTCTTCTGGGGATGGAGATGTATATTCCACATTCCTTCAAACGAAGTTCATCTGATAAACCTTGGTTTAATAGAAAAATGCGAGCAGATTACAGCAGCAAAAAATAGAGCTCCAACCCCACCGATGTTAGCAGAGCGAATTTTGTTGGAATCAGAAACGCGTCCAACCAGGCGATTGATACCACGAAGAAAGCTCACAACGACAGGGTGATCAATAAGCTCCTTCGGTGCCCAACTGGTTCGCGTCTCTTCTGGTCAATGGCAAAAGCTGTCAGCGGTAACTTCACATCCTCCCCTTTCCCTCCGCCGGTGACAGACAACGGGACGCTGGTCACGAACTCAAAGGATAAAGCTAATGTGTTCGCGAATTTACTTTCCGCGAATTCAAACCTCGATCCCGGCCTTTTTGAGCCACCTGTGATCGCAGCGGTTCGGTCTTCCATGTGAGATGTGAGATTTCGCCCGCGCACTATCCAACGCATTCTACGTGAACTGGATTGTAGGAAAGCAACCGGCCCGGATGGAATACCAGCAATAGTTCTTAAGAACTGTGGTCCAGAACTATCGCCCATTCTTGGCAGACTCTTCCGCTTATCTTATGCACGGGGGACCTTTCCTACCTGCTGGAAAATCCCCGAGTTCAGCCAATCCCAAAGACGGGAAAAAAGTGTCTCTCACAAAATTACCGTCTGATAGCATTACTGTCTATTTTATCTAAGGTGATGGAAAAAGCCATCAATACAGAGTTAGTTAAGTATTTGGAGTGCAACGGACTTCTGAATGATCGTCAATACGGATATCGTGGCGGGCGGTCCACTGGAGACCTTTTGACACTTATAACCGATATATGGACATCTGCGATTGAACGGCATGGTGAGTCAAGGGCGGTCGGATTGGAAATCTCCAAGGCTTTTGACCGCGTCTGGCACGGGGCATTGCTGAGCAAACTTCGTTCATATGGACTTTCCCAACAGCTTTGCGACTGGACGAGGACCTTTCTCGAGAATCGATCGATCCGGGTTGTTGTGTACGGCGAGTGTTCGGATCTGTATCCTGTTAATTCGGAGGTGCCCCAAGGTTATATTTTATCTCCAACCTTGTTTTTGCTTCACATAAATGATTTGTTAGAGACAACGGATAACAAAGTGTTCAGTTTTGCGGATGATAGTACGCTTGTTTCCTCCTTTTCAGCTGTTCGGCCGATTGGTGCATCTGCGTCGCATCAGCTGAGATGTAGACAGATTGAATCTCTGAATCAGGATCTAGATGGGGTCCTGCAGTGGGGAAGGGCCAATCTCATCGACTTCAAAGCAGCGAAGACACAATATACAACATTCACAAAGAAAAGGGGATCATCGGTTCCACAGCTGATGATGAATGGCCAGACCCTCGAATCTGGTGAAAGCTTGAAATTGCTCGGCGTCACGGTCTGTGGGAATGTATCATGGCATAAACACGTGTCGAACATCGTCAGGTCAGCCTCAGAAAACGGAGTTATCTTTTTAGACCCAAGAAATATTTTACTCCGGCCCAACTTCTTCTCCTATATACATCCCAAATTAGAGCCGTGCTCGAATATTGCTCTCACGTTTGGAGCTCGGCTCCTAAATATACCCTCGACCTACTTGAGAGCATACAGAGACGAGCGATCCGCCTGATTGGGGACTCGGCGCTGACTACAGTTGCTATCACATCGAAGACGCGTAGCCGACCTCTGTCTGTTTTACAGATATTATCACGGGTACTGTTCTTTAGAGATCCTTGGTATTGTTCCACGCAATTCTGTTTATATGCGCTCCACAAGACAATCCGACGGATCGCACCCGTTTGTGGTTCATCTCCCGACGGCGCGAACATCCCTGCATCAGAACTCGTTCCGTTACAGAGCGGGGAAGCTGTGGAACTCCTTTCCCACGCGAGTGTTCCCGGAGCGTTACAACCTGCAACTGTTTAAAAAGAACTGCAACAGTGATTTAATGGCATCTCGGGGCGCCCACTCGGCGCTATAGGTTCGCCTCTCCCGAGAGAAGTCTAATAAAAAAAAAATAAAAAAACTAAGCTTCCGCGGGGGTTCAGGAAATGCTTAGAGTTCTTATCGACCCACTCCCCGAGAAGTGTATGGAAACGGCTGAAACGGACCTTTGTCGTAAGTCACCTTAGTTCTAACTGCTTACACAGTGCATCTAAGATAAACGAGTATCATCATAGGCAGGGTTAGCCTTCATTAAGTCGAGCTCGACTGGGATTAAGACCTGCGTAACTTCAATTAGTTGCCAGCCAATTATGAACGCGGGTCCATTGCTTTTGCCTAAGGATATTTAGATTAAAGCGAAGTACCCAACAAATTAACTGCAATGAAAAAGTTATGTGCCCAACAAAATAAAAAAAATAATAATCTGTGATCTCACTACATTGGCAAAGTCTTAGACGTGTCGATAATAGCTGCTGTTGGGGTTAATATCGTAATGAAATTCGGTTGCGATGCAAAGAAGTACTGCATGAATAAGTCTTGCCTACTGCAATCAGAAACAAAATTTCCCAAACACCTGACATAAGAGTTGTTTTTTTTTCGTTTTTTTTATGCGCTGTATAATATTCAAAAATACCGCGGGCCCGACCCTTTAGTCGGTGATTCACAAAGTTCTACAGTATGTCACAGGGCATACGTACTAAAACACACCCTTGCATCTCCTAACGCTCTCCCCGCGGGACTGACTTTGGGTTTTTCTTCGTGAGATTGTTAAGCTCCTTAGATTGCTATCCTAGTGCCTTTTGTGAATTTTTGTCTTGCTCTTTGGGGTTAGAACAGCTTATTCTCTACTGGGGTTACTAGAGTTGAGATTTCGGTCCAACACTCCATATTCAACGAGATGCCTTGGTCCCGGGGGCTTGTTTCGCCCTTGGGTACAGTTTAGTGCGGCTACCACCCCATTTATTGGCTAAATTCAAGCAATATAACTACTTATAAGCTAAGGTACTAGAGTGAATCAAATATAAACCGCAATTTTACTTTTTTGCTTAGCAACAACTTACGAGCTAGATAATATTGTGCGTGGTTGCTGTTTGGTTTATGAAGAGGAGGCAAACCGGCTTGGCTAGCACTCGCGCTCGACTTTGTAGTCAGTACAGCCATGACCGAGCAAGAGATACATACGTCTGTTGCGCAACGAATTATTATAAAATTTTTAACGAATGAAGGCGTTCATTCTCGGAAATTTTTTCTCGATTTAAGGCACCGTTTGGTGATGATACACTGTCTCAGAATCGTGGGTATACGTGGGCCAAAAAATTTAAAAGTGGGCAAGAACGTATCGAAAACGAAAATTATGATCGCCGCCCAAGGGCAAGTCGTACAGGTGACAACCGTTCGAGAGCTAGTTGAAAGTGATCGCCGCTTAACTCTTGGAGAAATCTCATCAGAAGTGGTTGACAACTATTGAAGTGTTTAATCCATTATCACTTATGATCTTAGCTTCAAAAAAATTACTGCCCGATGGGCTCCGGGTAAATTGAAAACAGACCAGGTCGGAGATCAGTGGAAGACTCTCGATCGATTTGGACAATAAGGAGAGGATTTTTTGAAGCGTACCATCACATGTGATGAGACGTGAGCACATCGTTATACTCCCGAGACGAAAATGGTAAGTAAGGAGTGGCGAAGAAGGATGAATGCTGCCCAATGAGGACCAAAACTCGTCCCTCAGTTGAAAATGTTCTTGCAATGTTTTTTTTTTTTTTTTTTGACTAAAGGGTTAATGATTGATTTTCTTCACGAACAACGAACAGTGAATGCAGCTTACTACTGTCAGTTGTTACATTCGGCAAGAGCCGCATATCTAAACAAAAAACGAGGTATGCCCATTCGAGATTGTAGTGTAACAGCATGCCCACGAAATGACCATGAGCAATTATATCAAATAAATCAATTGCCCTCGTCACAATTAGCAAGTTTCAAGTAACCAGCATTCGTTGCCGACAATAATTCAAGTAAAAGAAACGAATTGCTCCAGTTACGATTTGAAAGAATCAAATGACACCCGCTTGCTTCTAGCGGTGATTCACAATTGATTAGGTCAACTCGTGCCATTGTTCTTACACTATGCGCTAAGCTGGTGATAGGAAATAGAAAAGCACAATAAGCAAATTGTATTGAGTAAATTATGAATTAAGAATGAAATAGCTTGTTAAGCAAAAATTTTATGAGTGGATTAAGAAATTTGTAAATAATTGAGTGGTTGATTGGGGGTATAAATACCCCAGCATTTTTGATAATAAATTAATCAAAAATCATTAGCGTGTTTGATTCAATCACTGCGGCGACATCGCCATCATCTTTTAGCGGGCTGCGCTTTATACAGAAACAATAGGGAAGTCAGAGTTTAGATTGTTTTAGAATAAAATTCAGATCTTGCCTCATACCTTTCATACTTATCATATGGCGATCCTGCCATAAACCTTATTACAAGATGTCATCCTTCTTCATGACAACGACAGGCCTCACACCGCGCCCTTGACAAGAGATACATTGGAAGAAATGGGCTGGGAAACCCTCAAACACCCTCCTTATAGCCCAGACTTGCCTTCTTGTGACTAGTTTTTGTTCCCACTCTTGAAGGAATCAGTTGGAGGAAAAAAATTCGAAAGTAATGAAGAAGTCGAGGAGCAGGTGTGTAATTGGCTAACATCATCATCATCATCGACACTACAACCGGGATCCGGTCTTGGCCTTATTTAAGAAGTCTGAGACTTGTTAAATTTTCCATAATAATTTGTTTTTTCAGGCAAGGTTATTAGCCTTGGGCCAAATAATTGGCTAACAACTCGCCCTAAAACTTTCTACCAACAAGCGATATTAAAGCTTCCAAATCGGTGGCAAAAGTGTGTAAATCACGCAGGAGACTATATTGGAACATGTTGATAGTATTGTTAGTGTGTAACATTTTTCAATAAATGAATAAAAAGAAATTACCGTTTATATTTGATTCACCCTTGTATATATAACTTTACAAACTAAAGAACGTATGAACTAATTTAACTATAAGCTTAACCTAAGGTAATCGGGACATATTATGATGGCCAGATGCGGGGGGGGGGTGGGGGTAGCTTAGAGAGGAAATTGTAGAAAGCGTCCCTTAAGATTGGTGTTGAGAATGGTTTAGGAGGTGGTGCTTGAGAGTAGTCGAAGTCGAAGTCGAACAAGGTGACGTTGAAATTTCTCAGCGTCCGCAAAAGGAGTTGAGTATTGTCGTCATTAATCTTGAAATGGCTACATTACGCTTACATCATCATCACCATCATCGGCACTATAACCGGGAACCGGTCTTGGCCTTATTTAGCAAGTCCTGAGGCTTGTTAAATTTTCCATAATGATTTGTTTTTTCCGGGCAAGGTTATTAATTTTGCGCCAGAGGCTCCCCGACGGGGAATCGAACCCCGGTCCCCCGCGTGACAGGCGGGTATAATAACCACTATACTATCGAGGAGCTTACGTTACACCCGAGTTGTAATTTACCCAAGGCTATGGAAAATGTTCGGGCAACAGATCCAGGTGCAAACCAATTCAAGGTGATGAGAACAGTTGGCATATGCTATTTGGTGTTTAGGATTGCGAATAGCAATATCATGCAACCTTGGCGTATAGGTATGCATGCTTGTAATAGCGTGGAATCTGAGAATTACAGAATTGTAATTCTGTTGTTACTCAAAGTAACATTATGCCCACCAAGGTTATGGGAATATAAAAATGGTATGGGGTGATAGCAAAGGCTAGGGGTGGTGGGAATTGCGTTTGGCAATAGGTAGGCAGGTGATGGGGTTTCATAGATGCTGCACTGAAAGACCTATGTTGATTATAACAAGAAATTAATGTTGATGCTACACTAAAAGAATTTTGAATGATAATTATTTAAAAGTTTGTTTTTAAGCGGTTATTTGTTTAGGTAACGTTCATGTGTATGTAACAATACCTTGCCCATTTCAGAATACTGATGCCATAACCCTGCCAGCCGGCTGTGGCGTCTTTCCATGCTGTGGATTCGGCTCATCGGGTGGAGTTGTGGGGGTTCTTAAAGCTCACCAGAAGAAGCCTCCATATTCGCAACCCATTTTTGCATCTCAAGCGGCAGCACACCTATAAACCTTTCCGTAAGAAATTAATGCACCTAGGGCATTGCATTAAACTCCTAATAAGAATTCCTTCATCCATGCATCCAATGCATTTCATAAATTCCCTGAAAGAATTAATGAAGTACTTGCCCATCATAACTATCTTCTGAAAGGAATTCACCAAGGCCAAACACAATATCTCTCAAAAGAAAACTTATTGGTTCACATATAATGTAACCGCATAACCAGGGAATCTTAACTTTGAGTTGGCTATTCCCAGCCTTACATGTATACAACAATGTCTTACATACATATTGGATGACGATTCCATTGTCCAACGGCCAAAGCAGCGTCGGGCAGCTTGTTTGTTCAGCTGGAATATACCCGACCTCGATCCAATCTCCAATTTCGTTCCTTGCCACAAACGGATTACCCTACATATACAAATGCAAGCAAGGGATTCGTTTCGGCTACCGACCCAAGATACGATATACAATTTTCATTATATAAAGTATTGTTATCCATTAGCACCTTTCCCTAATGGCTATTCGTCTATTTACACAAGGGCATCACTATTCTAAGACTTTTATGATGCCCTCGTCCCATCTTTTCTTTTAGCACATTTCCTCGATGCGTTGCCGTCTATTTATTTAGCCACAATGCACACCATAAACAAAGACCTTCACGTCCCTTTTGTCTTTACCGTTTTCCTGCTTTGTTTTTCCATCGCCTTCGTGCATGAGTTGAACAATATGATCTTCACGATCACTCATACACACATACTACCATAATCTTCATTACGAGATCTGGTTTTCTATTCCACAAAGAGCGACTTTACGTCCTTTGTGAACTGTTTGCTGCGACGGAACAATCGACGAGTGGAAAGTGAATAGTTTGTGGGGACGGAGTAGAACCCTGCGCCCATGCTGGCGCCACGACTTCGTTCTCCCCACAGAGTCCACACGATTGACTGTGAATTGGACTCTGGAGTGTAGTGATGAAGCCATGTTTCATCCATTGTGAACCTGAAATTCTTTTTTATAAATTTTTTTTTACAATAACAATAATTGCTTCACTCACAGAGCTATATCCGCCGACCTGTTTTTTCAGATGAATATGCACCGACACTTACTATCTCTTTTCCCTTTGTCTATACATTGACATTTAAGTGCACCAAAAAATCCCTTTTTGTACGACGTTATTAAAAAAAAGGCTACCTGACAGACCCGAGTTATCAATTGAGAATTCGAAATTTATTTTGAAATACAACCAAAAGTGGTATCGGAAATCCACTATTTATCGGTCTTACAGCTGTCCACCGTACCGAACAAGACGCTGAACTTAGCCACGCCAGAACTTACGTTCAACTCACGGCGGAATTTTATTCATTTAATTTTCTCCTGCCCCAATCACGTCGACCACCTTCACTCTGGATCCCCCCCCCCCCTCGCCCGCCCGTAATAAAGCGCCGGGAATAATAGGAAACCTGCTCGCCCCACATCACCCCCGGCTCCCATCTCCTATTCCATCCCCCCCTTCGACCTCAAAACAGGCGCGAAGTATTCCAACTTCCACAGATCACACGATCTCAATCCTCCTCCTCCCATCTGGACGCGCCTCACTCATCCACAGAACCTAACTCGAGGCCGCCCCCCGCACCTCACCTTTCCGCACCCAGTTCTCGCTCCCGTACACCCCCCCCCCCCCCTCTAGGCCTTTAATCGACCCACTAATACCCCCATCTGTGAAACTCACTCAGCAAACCATTAATTCTTCTGACAACCGGTATGCCTTGTCTGAATTTAGGAAGAAAATGACCTACGAGAATGTTCGCCTCTATCTTTCATACCCCCACGACAAATCTGACGCTGTCTGTTATGAAGGTAAAACGAAAACCAGCGTAACGGCCTCCGTCCAACGGGAAGGTCTACCCACCGACTTTCCTAGCCTCCGCAGTCTGTTCGTTAAGTTCCATAAAAATCTCGATATGCTCTTTAATAAGGTGCTAAAAGATCTCTCGGCATTTCACCAATATATCGACAACAAAATGACCTATCCCAATAATAACAATCACTTTTAACCCTAATCAGTCGCCCCCTCGTCCCCCCCTATCTTCCCAATACCCCAAATGCGCTCCCCCTAACCCTCTACTATCAGAATGTTAGAGGTCTCCGCTCCAAAACACATTCGGCTCTGGAAAAGGCACATTCCCTCCCCTTCGACATATACGCTCTGACTGAGACAAACCTTATCCCTAGTATTAATAGTCTTAATACTATAATAGTCCCCCCCCCCCCCCCCCCCCCCCCCTCAATGTATTTCGCGATGATAAGGCACATCGAGAAGGTCCCAATTCCCCATGCCGTGGGGTGCTACTTACCACTCATAACAGACTCGCTTCGTCTCTAATTGCCATCTCTTCTTCTCCGGATCTTGACTACGTCACAATAAAAATCGACAAGCGCCCTAATTACCACACCCCGCTGCTCTTATCCATATATCTTGATCATGAAACCCAGCCTTCTCTACCTCATGACAGCTTTTCCTACAACTTCCACAAAGCTAACTTCCGCCTTCTAAATGAGCATCTTAGCAAAACAGCGTTTCGCTTTGATTATTTGGGATTAGACGAAGCTACTGCCAATCTCTATAAAGAGATCTACTATCCCATCGCCCTATATGTCTCCTATTCTCGTCACAGGTCATCGGTTTTATCGCCACCATGGTACAACCGCACACTCCGCACTCTTCGGAACAAGAGAAATAACTTGTGGAACATTTTCCTCAAAACGCGTTCCTTCCAAAACTACTCCAACTATGTCGGTTCCCTTTATAAATTTTACGAGCTCTACAACTCCTTCTACACCAACTACCTCACAAAAACACAATCTAATTTGATCAATGACCCCAAATCTTTTTTCCACTTCATAAACTACAAACGTAAATTCGACGCCTATCCTAACTCCCTTTCTTATGGCGCGACTACTTCAACCGACCCCCTAACTATTGCCAATCTATTCGCTTCGTTTTTCAATAAATCCTTCAGAGACATCTCCTTCGAACCCAATCCGTCTCACTTCAAAGACTTGCCCGAATTCTCCCTCGGCCCCTTCACCACTCAAATTATTCAGCGTCACATAGTTGAGGAGAAATTAAACTTACTCAAATACGAGTTCAGCCCTGGGCTGGATGAACTCCCAGCTGTATTTTTAAAGAAATATTCCACTTCTCTTTCCCTCCCGATATCAAAGATATTCGATCTATCCCTTTCACAAGGTATCTTCCCTAGTATTTGAAAATCCTTCTATGCCACCCCTACTCATAAAAAGAGACCTAAAAACGATATAAGCAACTACCGTCCCATCGCCAAACTGTCTCATATCTCTAAACTGTTCGAAGGAATTCTCTACAACGCGTTATCTTTCTGTTGTAAATCCATCATCTCATCCAACCAACATGTTTTCATTTCGGGTAGGTCGACCACAACGAACCTGATCGAGTTCTCATCCCATACTCTCCGTGCCTTAGAGAATGGCAACGAAGTCGATGTAATCACCAACGATTTCAGCAAGGCCTTTGACAAAATCTCCCATAATCTCATCCTTTTTAAGCTCTCCTCCCTCGGTTTCGAACCCCTATTGATCAAGTGGTTACCTTCTTATCTGAAAGATCGATCCTACCGTGTCAAATTCAGATCCTCCCTGTCCAATCCTTTTCTTCCCACGTCATGGGTTCCGCAAGACAGCCATCTAGGTTCCCTCCTATTTATCCTTATCATCAATGATGTTGTCTACATTATTAAATGCTCATCCATCTCCCTCTATGTGGACGACGCCAAACTTTACAAAACGATGATCTCTACTCTCGACTCCGCACTTCTCCAGACGGACCTCGACAGCTTCTCAACATGGTGCCGTAATAACTGCCTTGAACTCAACGTTGTCAAATGTCACTCCATCACCTTCTCCCGCATACGTCCCCCTTCCCTCCCACGTTCCTACTTCCTGCTAAACCAGCAGATATCATCTGTACTCTCGATACGTGACCTCGGGATCTTATTTGACAGGGAGCTTAGCTTCATCTCGCATAATGATGATATTATTCTTAAGGCCAACTCAGTCCTTGGGTTTGTGAAACGCGGACTGAAATGGGTGAATCCTCGGATTCTCCCCAAATACACTAGCCGATTTCATCTGATGAACTTCAACACGTTTGAGGAGCACAAAACTCATGCCGATATCCTTTTCGTCCACCGTCTCCTGCCAGGCACAATCAACTGCCCAAGCTTGCTCTCCATCATTGCACTTCACACTAACCCCCGTAACCTGCGAAACCCTCATCTCTTCTATCACCCCACCCACCACAGTTCTTACGGCTCTAATGAACCCATTTCGCAAATGCTGCGGCGGGCAAACTCCTGCCCTACCTCCTTCGATTTCAACTTTACCTCCTCTGCTCTCAAACTTCATCTCCTCTCTTTCCCCTCCTGACCACGCCCACCCCCAGCTACACTCTTACATCCTGTACTAAGCGAAATAAATGAATGAGTAATAATTGGTGGATAAACCCAGTAACCAACTCGCCAAACATACCCCCCTCTTTTTTTTCGTTTTAACCAGAGTTTATATTCTTATATATAGTTTTAAGATAGCTGTTAAGTTTTATCGCTTGTACTAAGCTAAATATATGAGGGTTCTGCCCTCACTAAACTAAACTAAACTAAACTACACGCATATGGGGAGTCCTTTGCTTATTTAGGTTTACTCATAATATGCATGCAACTCTGAAGGAATATTCACGATCCACAATGCGTCTAGAAGAATTAGTTTCCCGCCATATTTATGTTTCGTCAAATTATGAATAAATAATCTATATATATTTAAATAGATTAAATCGACCAATCAGCTATCTCCATATGTTACTACGCCTCCACTGTCACACGAATATCACGAATCAAAAAGCTCCAACAATACCATCGTTCCAGGATACAACTGCATCGATTTAATTACTTAAAAGAACAAATCAATTGAAAACAAAATCCCAAATTAAACACAGAAAAAATAAAAGCATTACTTTACAGTTCCGCCAAAATTGAGTCCATTTCAAACATCAATACTACAATTAAACATGGGCGATCGAGCCTCCTTAACGTGTTCGGTAGTCAAGGGTGATCTACCTTTAACGATAACATGGCGGAAGGATGGCCGCCCCATCGACCCGTCCCAGCATATGTCGGTGAAGCAAGTAGATCAGTATAACAGTATATTGGTGATTGAAAATTTGCGCTCCGACCACACCGGCAATTATTCGTGCGTTGTCCGAAATTTAGCTGCAGAAATCGAGAACTCCCAGGCTCTACTGGTCAATGGTAACGACACGGAATACTTCTACTCATTACACTCGTGTTTAAATAAAATTACCAATACATTAGGATTTCTAATTTTTTTTTATTATTATTATTATTTTATTTTTGTTTTGTTATAATTTCTTAAATTTATTTACATTTATATTTCACATTTTTACTTCCATTTTTATTTTAAACTTTTTCTTCTCTATGTTAGAATTATTGTTGAAAATTTTAGTTATACATGATAAAGTATAAAAGTTGTTTATAGAGTAAAACATATACATGGTTCATTTATATATTATAACATATATGTATAATTCATTTAGAGAGAATGCTATTTTCCACTATTCTACATATATATATATATATATATATATATATATATATATATATATGAATATATTTCATTCTATTCTCTTTCACCCTTTTATAAATTTTTGAAAAGAAAAAACGATATTTTGTGTGTTTTTGGAAACAGTTTATTTTCCTACATATTTATCAAACGTATGTTGTTATCCTTCCTGTGTATGTTTCAAGTATATACATTAAGTAGATGAGTTTTAATTTTATTTTGTTTTATTTTTGATTTTCTTTTTAGTTTTTCTTAAACAAAACGAGTATTTAGGATGTATATATAAAACACTAAACACACACATCTACTTCTCAATGGCAACCAATGGAAAGAGGAATAATACCTGGCACAATAAAAAACTGGAAAGAGTTTTAAGACACAGATACACAGCAATAACAAAAATAAAATTGTTAATTTAATCGACGATGCAGTAATTAAAAAACAAACAAAAAAACATGAAGAATAAAACAAATAACAACTACAAAAGAATATTCTTCGATTATGGAATGTGTTAATTGATCGATTGCGTTGTTTTTATTTAGATTTGATTTTTATGATTTTATTTTACATTCGTGTTATCCGTTTGTTCTTCTTTTTTTCTCGTCTTATATTCCATTACAGTACCTCCTATTATAGAGCCATTTTCATTCCAAGACGGACTGGCTGAGGGTATGCGAACGCGTACTGTTTGTGGGGTATCTAGGGGTGATCCTCCTCTAACTTTACGTTGGCTCAAGGATGGTGAGCCATTGCCCGCACTTTTAGGGGCCAATGTAACACTGTTAGATCAATATTCCTCACTCCTTAGTATTCCCTCCTTATCGGCGACACACTCCGGTGAATACACATGTGTGGCTACTAATCCAGCAGCCGAAATCAAATACACAGCTCTGCTGCAGGTCAAAGGTATAGTATACGTTTAAAAAGACAACAAACAATCATGAAACTACTCCTACACTTACATAATCACTATCCATATTAAAATCAATGATTAAAAAAAAAACAAAAAAAACAAAAAAAAACAAAAACAATTCAAAATTAATTACGTCTATTAAACTAACTACCTAATTGAATTGAAATATCATTTCAAAATTCAGCTTCTTATAATCCCCTAAAATTCAAGTTATTATTATTTTTATTGCGTTTCCAAGTTGACAAGTGAAAAAATTAAATTTCTTATTTAAAAAGTAACTTAGAAAAAAGAAAAAAATCAACATTAATTGTGTAACATCTCAAGAAATATCATCAGACTCTTGTTTTATGTTTAATTCGTTTAATTTCATATATAAACATTAAAAACAAACAAAAATTTTATGCAAAATGACCGATAATCGTCGAGAATAAAAACAGAAAACAAAAGTTATAAAAGTAATTTTATATTATAAGCAAGAAAAGAAATGTGTCTCCTCCCCATCCCAGTTGCTTTGGCACGCAGTGGGTTTTTGCGGCAGATCACCAGGTAACCTTTTTGCACTGCTTAAATATTTTTTTAATTAACTTTCTGTTTTTGTTTATTACATTATAATCATTTAAAAAATCATATTTTTTACCTTTTTTTTATTTTATTCCCTACTACTTATAAACTTTTATGAGACACGCTGCTAGTACAACACAAGTTCTTATGTAAGCTTGAAATAACAATGAAGACTTAGTATATTAATAAAATCCCATTAATGTAATTCATGTTATTTCGTCTAACTAGTTCATAAGATTATTTAGAACAATTAAGAATAAGAGGCAGTTTCTTTCACTACACATTTGGATATGGCGATAATTCTAAGATTCAAAAACATTTTTTTGTCTTTCTCCTTAAGATGTGTGTTTGTAAAATATTTAATTCTATCTAGTATATAGCGTGGGCCATAAATTTGTGCAAATGGCAACACTTGATTTCTTAAAATCCGTTAGGGCGGGGGGGGGGGGGGGGTGAGCGCTGGGAAATTGTTTATACGTTTATTACGCCCCGCCACTCGCGTGCCCGTCTAAATCAAGTGTTGCCGTTTGCAAAAATGTATGGCCCACCCTACATAATATATTTTATACATAATCTATAATTAAATATTACTGTGTATTTAAGCAAATATTTATTTCTACACAAGACATATTTTTTAGTATATTATTGTTACTGCTCCGCAGACGGGGCCTTCTCCGGCACCAGCCAACCAAACGATTTATTTGGTTAACGTACCATACATTATTCCATAACCGTACTCTGCTCTGGACAAAGGCCGTTGTTCTCTTACCTAAAACGACCGTTGTATTCTCCAAACAAAACACTTGTGGCGGTTCCGCTAAACCGCACGGCCCACTTACCTGAAAAACCCCCATAATTACATCCCAATTGGTATAAGTTTTCGCTAATGCAAGCGCATTAGCACCTTAAGTGCTTTACGCATCTAGGTTATCAAATTTATAATCTAAAAATCCCTGTAAAAGACAACTTACCTTTCATGCTTCTCTTCGCATATAATTTCCTGTAAGATTTCTTTTCTACCTTTTCAGGAATCCCAAAACCTATTCGGTACCTTCGGTTCCCAGGCAAATTTCAACTTTCCCACACCTGTACCGCAATCTCCACCCAGCATACCTGAAACATTTCCTTTTACAAGGACATTTAATGCATACAACGCATTAGGTAAAATTCCTAAAAATAATTCTTTAATGTGCATATGCACCATGCATACCAAATCATTCGGCACCCTTTGTTATTATTTAAAATGCTATGTCGGACAGCTTGTTTTTACAGCTGCAATAAGCCGACCCGCGATTCGTTTGTCCAATCGACAAACAATTCCCGCATCCCAATCATTATCATCGGAACCGAATCCTCTAGCATTTTCTAGTACAAACAAGAACTCGGTTCCTTTACCAGTCGGAGATGCCATAAACCATATTCCTACACATGTAAACATGCATAAGATCCAACTCATCGTTTGTTTTCCCACTAACAATCAATCTTCAATTTCTTTTTCAATCGCAACTAATTACCCTGCATATACAAATACAGGCAAGGGATTCGTTTCTGCCACCAATCCCATTAGCACCTTTTTCCCAACGTCTACTATAGCGACGATGCACAGCGTAAACATGACCCTCATTACCGAACGAAGCATTTGGTCGCTTCTTCCTTTGTCTTTGCCGCATGCCTGCTTCGTTGTTCCATTGCCTTCGAGCACGTGTAAACTACATCGGATCTGAACAATCACACACACACACCACCATGATCTCCATTACGAGATCTGGTTTTCTTGTTTCCACAAGAGAGACTTTACGTTTCTCTGGTGGTAGGTAAACCTTTTCCCTAGTGGAGGGGAACACTTTCTCTCTCAGGGAAAATGCACCTAAAATTTCCCTCGTTAGCGAATCAGATCTGCACGGCATGATTATAGCCAAGTCGTTTGCCATCATCCAACCGAGCAAGTCGGTTCGGCGTCCGCTCTCCGTTGCACTGTGGAGATGCGTTAACCTACCAAATCGAGTTTTACCTAAAGTTTTAAAGTTGATCGTACACAGTGGAGTGTTGCAACCACTAGTGTAGACAAAAGATCTTTTAACTATAATTGTACTTACAAGGATCGCGGATAAAGTGAACAACAAGAGGATGGACAGAAGTGCTCGAACTCGAAGAGTTTAAATATTTAATCAGTGCACATTAAGAATAATAAAACCAATAACCATATAATTGTGAACACCCCGGATTTTAATCAATTTAAATAAATCAAAAACATTGCAGAACTATAACCTGTGTTTCAATTCGTATTCCTCCTTGTAAACGGTGTCGTCGTGGAGTTTTGTTTGTGCTCTTCCTTTGGTGTTCGTCGAAACCATTTCCGGCGAATTTCGGCTGAACACATTTTTGGAACTTTAGCGAACTAGCGGGGTTAATGGTAGAGTCCGCGTCCATGCCGACGCACGGACTATTAATCACCCCACACACTGTTCCTATAGTCAATTGTTCCCTCTTTATTACTTGTTATACACCAATTTTTATTGTGGCCTTATGGAGCGCAGTACAGTAAATCATGTGCACCAACACTGTCCCTTATCTCTTTACAACTCGGTGTTTCCGTGGCCACTCCTGCTCCTCTGTCCTGCCTTATATAGGCCGGCAGCCTTCCTCTCGTTCGCTTGTTTCCTGAGTGCCGCTTTCCTTGGCGGCTTCTTGGAATCGGTGCGCCGCTGATCGTTGTTTCCCAGGAACTTGTGTATTGGCGCTGGCCTTGCCTTTCTTTCTCCCCCGCGGTGCGAAGGACTCCCTCATGTGACGGCGATGTCGTCACTGGAACCAACACTACGATTCTGTGTGTTGCTCTTCGGAGTGCTCCCCATGTCGTCATCGCGTCCAAGACTCTAATCCTTCCGTCGCATCCAGGGTACCCAGCTTGTACTTCTCCGCGGGGCCAGGCACTGTGAGGCAGTGAAGAATCCACCACCAGGAATACATCTCCAACTTGTGCGTCGGTGTATCTCGTCCGGAGATCCTTCTTGTCATCAGGGTTAGCCGGTATTCTTCGATCCATCTGCTTCAGAGATGGTCCGTTAGCCGGTGCGCTGTTCTCCAGCTCGCCCTACCAACGAGGTCGAGGTCGTCGAATTCATCGGGTGCCATCGCAGCGCAAGGACGCCCCAGCAAGAAATGGTTCGGCGTTAGACTTTCTTCGTCGTTCGGGTTCAAATCGAACCATTGTGGTGGCTCTGTAGTAGCTCTTCTTTCACCAGCTCCACTCTCTGCGGGTGCACTAGTTTCGACCACTTCCTTTACCACCTTGCCTGGCGGTTTTGGCCGTTTCACTGTCTGCTGTCCCGCCCTGGGTGTTGTGTTGTCAATAAAGCCTCATTTGATTCCTTGCCAGTCATCCTCGATTTTCGGAAACCATGCTTCCTTCTCGGTGTCCCAAAAGAATATAGCTCCATCCTTGTCTGCGTATGTCCGTACACAATTTTCAAAATCATACGTAACCCCATTCACGGATAGCTGATTCCTTGGTATCCACTGACTTTTTCTAACATGCCAACGATAATACTCAGTTTCGAATTGTACAGCATTCGTTTCCAGAGTTTTAGGAATCCATTGATTTGTTTTCGTGTATCAGCGATAGTGTTCGCTTTCGTAGAGACTCATCAGTTGATTGGCACTGTCGTCGGGTAGACCACCATGTTCTTTCCAAGGCAGCCACTTTTCTTCGATATCACACAACTTGTATTTGTACCGAATTGTTGGAAATAGCTACTCCCTCACTGATGTAGGATACATTTTCAGCTTTGTTTCGTCAATTTGATGTTCCGGTGGAATGTACTGTATGAGGAGTTGTCGATTCTTTCTTTTTTCTTCCGGGTCTACCTGGAGCTCGTTCTGTTGGTGGTTTAGGTTTAGTTTCACTTCTTATTCCTTCGATTTCGAAGTGGCGTCTAACGCGCAATTCCGTGTCATATTTCTTTGTCCTGCCCCAGTTGACAAATCTCACTGGCACGCATTTCCTGCCCTCACACCCGTACAAGACCCATCCCAATCTGGTAAGTAAAGCAACTGGTTCGGTGTTTCTCCCTTTCCGCAGTCTCCTTATTACTATCAGGCCCCAATTGTCCTGACCGTTAAGTAATTTAGGCTCTGGCTGGGTGTAGGTCAGCTGCTCTCTGAGGTCTCGTAGGTGCTTCCATCCTTCAATCGTCTCATTCCTCACCTGCTGCTGCGGAAGTTTAAAATCGGGGATGGCTCTTACCTCTTATGTATTGTCTCATTCGATTTCTTTGGGTATTCTTCACTATTTGCTTATGTATTGTGTATGTGTCTGTTAGAAACGCCACCCCACTCCCTCCTGAGTAACTTTGTTACGATCAACTTGGTGTGCGAACGACGGAGCGAGGAATGAACGAGCGAGTGTGCCGGTGCTCTATGCGGAAGTCGTGATCGTAGTCGTAAAGTTCTGTTTCCTAATGGAAAGCGTATGGTGTGTGTGTACAGACCACGTCGGGGTCACCAATTATCGCGTATTGCGAGGACAGTGAAGAACGTGTGATTCGAACTGACGCTATGACAGTTAGAATCGCTAAAAATTTAACCAATGCTCAACACATCAGGCCACTTCCGCGTGTATAAATTCGATTTCTAAACTCAAGTACACTCAACTGATGTGGAATTGTTATCTTATCGCTATGGTATACGGCTCTGATGTTTTGCTGATTCAAATTTCCTTTCGGTATTCTTCACTATTTGCTTGTGTATTGTGTGTGTATCTGTTAGACCACCACACTACTCCCTTCTCAGTAACTTCGTTACTATTAACCTCGTGTGCGAACGATGGAGCAGGAAACGAGCGAACGAGAGGACGTCGGAGTAGGCGAGTGTGCCGGTGCCCTATACTCGTGATCGAGTAGTAAAGTTCTGTTTACCTATGGGAGACTGTGTGTTTTGTGTATACAGATCACGTCAGGTTGTTGCGTTAAGCAAGGATAGTGAAGACGGTGATTTGAACATACGATGAAACTGGTGAGCAGCGAAGCATTGAAGCATCAGGCTACTGGCCGCGTGTATGAATTTGAATTCTAAACTCAAGTACATTCAACTGATGTAGGATTGCTATGTTATTGGTTGGTATACGGCTGATGTATATTCTTATTCGATTTACTTTCGGTGTTTTTCACTATTTGCTTGTATATTGTGTGTGTATCTGTTAGAAACGCTACCGATTTATTTCAGGAAAAATCATAAATATACGTTATGAATGAAGGGGCTGAAGTGTAACATACTATAAGCGTGTCTACCATTTCACTAAAATATGACATTAACCGATAGTAGTAAAAGAGCCCACTAACGTAATTGCTTCAAATATATCCACTGTTTCCAATTTATCCATGTTATTGATTTTTTTTTTTTTTTTTTGTGATAGATAAAATTCCTATTTGAACTTCATCCAAACCAATTTTCTCTGATCAAGTAACATGATGATTTCCATCAAAATTTCAAAAGCCATTATAAAGCACCATCTCACACAGCGGTCTGTTCTCCACCAGCGGTCTACAAGGAACCTATTGGCGGAGTAGGATGCAACAATTTAAAATGGAAACTTTTTCCTATTTTCTTAAAACCTCTTCTGAGTATCAGCCACAGCAATCACGAAAATAAGAACGCGATAAGTCGGAAACGATCAACTAACATTTTGCACTTGATGACCGAGAACCGACCGCAAACAAGTTCATCCTTAAAGACTTTCACCTCAAAAGCCAATTCCATGGAATCCTTCCCAGTCTAGATTCGATGTTTAAAATTCAAAAAAAGGATACTTATCGTTAAGGCAAAATACACCTATGCTATGTTACGTCGAACTTTTCCAATTTTCCTTTCTTTTTCGTAAACGAAAAACTTTCTGCTGTTGCCGAACCATCCTTTAACAGGCATCACTGCATTCATTATTAAGATATTTGAACTTTATTATCTGGATGAAGTGAATGCCGCCGGTCCTGCGTTCGTACCGAACTTATTTGATCATATTTTGAAATATCCTCATCGTGTAGGACTTTAATGGTGCTATAAACGTTGCACGTTTGTCATAATTTCCCATCGTTTTCTTCATTGTTCATTCATCTGGCATCAGTCCAAGCACATGTATCTATATATATTTATGTACAATATATTCAATACATCATATATATTATATGTGATATATATAATACATCTCCACCAATAAATATTTAATTGGGCAAATTAAACTGTCTGCTGTCAACAGCACTGAGGCATTGCCCAAAATGGCATGGACAGATTACGTGTCAGGATCTCGCCAATAAGCATCATTTTTGTTGCCGTCACTGGCCAACAATAGGTGGTTTGTGAAGTCAGTTGCAAGTGACATATCCCCGACCACATCCTCCACAGCAAGGAATTTTAAATTAGGTCAACGGCGTCATGGTACAAGAGGAATGACTGAAACTACAAAGCACCATCACAACAGGACTATGACCAATACGTTTGATTCAATTATTAAAATGAGAGTATTCAGGCGATCTGAGTGTGTACGTCTGATGAAATCTCCTGCACACGAAGAAACTAATTGCACTTTATTAATATCAAATCAAACATGGAGATAAATTAAACAAACAACCAAATTGACAGAGAATTAAAATATAAAACCATAATTAACATAAATACGTAACCGAATTAATCTAAAAGCAACAATAACAAAAAACAACAAAATAGTATAATGTGACTATATCATCGATGACGAAATGTGGATGGTGACTCCCGTGACCCCTCCGCTAGTCTCTTACATTTAATTAATGAAACAGGACTGTAAACTTTACCGATGAAAAAAAAACAAGTTTTCGGTATTTACAAATAATTTAAATTAATTGCATCTGACCAGGGACGAAATTCACAAAATCAACACCGCGTTTCCGAAGAGCATCTCATTAAAAATTATGATTTTCCCACAACAATAGGGCCAGGTATCCGATTGCGGGTCCTGCTTATGTAAAGCACAATTCGTACTACTAATTAGGTTACGTTGTTAGTGCTCACTTTTGAATTTCAAAAATTTCAACAGTATTTAATGCGAACAAGACAAAGGCCGTCAGTATCGGAGTCACCAATTTAAAAATTACACCTTGTTACGGAAAACTAATTACAGAAAAGGGCAGACCTGACAAAAAGTTCATAGAGACTTCTATGACGACGGACTGGATTCAAATTACATCTAAGAGAAATGAAAACATTACAATGAATGTCCCTTTATCACTTTCGCTGCGCGTAAAAGAGCAATCCAACGAAACAAAAGCTAGAGAAAAGGCATCTTACGAAAATACAACTAAGAAAACGACAGCTGAGAAAATAACAGCTGAGAAAATGTTAGCTGACAAAATGCTAACTGAGAAAAACACAGCAGAAAAAAAGAAGCGAAACCAAGAAGTCAAAAAAGCGGCCCAAAAAATAGGATGAAGCGAAGAAAGTCAAGAACAAATCTTAAAGTAAAAGTGGTGAGAACTGACAAAAAGTTATATGAAAGAAATTCTAAGACAAAGAATAACAAAAAAACATCAATCCAAAAAAGAAAGGTCAAAGGTTAAGCAGGAAGAAACAAAGATCAAACAAATATCTTTTGAAAAAAAAAAGGTGCAAAAGAGAGCAGTTAAAGAAAAGGAAGGTAATAGAAAAAAAAAACAGAACTTGCAAACAAGAAACAAACACGCCGAAGTTGAAAAAAGTAGCGAAGAAAAACCACACTAAACAAATCAAACATAATGAAAACCACACACTAAAAACAAAGAAAGGCAACTGAAGTGAAAAGTACCAAAAAAGGAAGGCAGCCCTGAAAGAAAAGTGTGGGAACTGTACGACAAAGTACATTTGTGAAAAAAAAGTAACCCGAACCGACAACAGTGTCAACAAAACTCCAGAGAACGATATGGTTATAGGGGATAGAACTGTAAAAATGACACGTTTGTGAGATTTAATTGGTCATTATTTTTCTTCCGAAACAACGTTAACTTTATAACAGATGAAATAACGAGTATGATACCACTAAGAGTGCGGAGTAAAATGTGTCACGTTCATGTCGAATATGTGATATTATTCCGCGTTCAGGAGGGTTATTAACACTTAAGAATGAAGTCTCTGTTTATATACAGTGTTGTGAAAAATTATAGACTTAAACTTAAATTTTCAGTTTTTTTCGGAATGAGTAATAAATTTGTATGATTAGTTTTATGACAACATATTGTCAACCGACACCAACTCAAGGAAAGTCCGTTCATGGGTTAATTGCTTTTCTTACCAGGAACCGTAATTAATTTTCTGAAAAACCCCACATTTTGCCAGTGGAAAAGTATAAGCTCAGGCCTTGCTTTCGATCTCAGGCTTAGTTTTAACGCATAGCTTTGTATAACCAAAGTTCTTAAAAGGCTTTGCAAACATTCTGGAGTGATAAACAGATTTTTGTTTTATCCTGTGATTTTTTTTTAAGTTCTAAGCATTCCACGTGGGAACCAATTCACGGACATTGACGGCACGATGCGTTTATCGCGCTAATATAAATGACCGAAACGACAAAATATTAAAATAACGAACAAAAACTGTTTATGCTATAGATATTTTATGATATTATTTAATACAGAAACACATTTAATATCGTACATATTCCTTCGGAGGTTTTCTGGGATGTAAGGGGGAGCTACCTCTGTCGAAACATCGCACCAGACTTCGTCTTTTGAGTCATTGAAAGAAAGTTTATGCATAACTAGTGCTGTATCCGCATTCAGTAGGGACTTGTAGCGGTTCTACGAACCACCACAACGAACTATATGTTGAGATGTCCTTTCCGCCAAGGAACATACTTACCTTATTCATTACACGTGCCCACAGACACGTGTCCCAAAGCTCTTATTCATACCTGTAACAAGGGTCATAGGAAGCTGCAACAATGTTGAACCCGATATCAAACACCAAGGAACTTAACGTTCAAAAACTTTCAATATCGAGTCAACGCATCCGTTCATCGTATGCAAAACCAATCCCAACATGCAGAAAATCATCGCATGTGAATCGACCACCCAGCCTGAGCAGCAACGCGATGGTTTCCCACGAAATTTCATTATCGGTAAATAGACCTGTGGGGGGTTTCTCTATTCTACATGAGAACCAACCCACAATCCCAACCAAAATTCCTACCTAATTTCGACCGCTAACAGCGCGTCAAACCAATTCCAATTCCTACCGTTGGCTATTTCACCTGCAATACATAATTTCCCCAAGGACGCATAGCTAAACTCATTATCCTATACAGATAATGCATAACTGAGTTTAGCTACTATCTTCGCCATACGGCAACACTATTGCTCCAACCATGTGATTTCCACCGGAATTCAATTCGTATTGTTTAGCAACAACAAGTCGAAGCAAACGACGCGGTCGCATCATAGCGAAACCGCTGGGGAATTTATCAAAATATCCAATTAGTTGTCATGATAAATTACCCTAGCCAATTTGGCGTCACTTCGGCTTTTCATCAGATCACCCATTCGCTTGGAATCAATGATCTCTTTTTACAGGTGAATATCAGCTAAGTTTTCCTCTCTCTCGTATTTCTCTTTCTATAGCGCGATGGCCTAAGAGATCTCTACTAGGTCAGTAGACCAGTCGCATACGCGGCACAGATGCACACACACTAAGCCAGATCAACCCTGGGTTATTGTGCCTTCCCTTTTGACTTCTCCATCCTGGCTACGCCCATCGACGTCGAACGAATACACAAGTACGTTTCTACCTCGATGAGTGTGGTGAGTTGGGAAACGCAGAAGAAAGCATGATTACCATTGGCGGATCGATGTGTAAAAGCAGAAATCACGATTTCCATCCTAATTCAAGTAGTCACATCTTAATCACCAGGGCGAAAAGTCGCGTCGCGTATTCGGCAACAATAAAAAAACTAACGAAATAAAACGAAGAATCATTAATTTAAAACCATTCCTAGAGTGTAAAATTGTATATTGTGTATGTTTTAAGTTCATCTATGTAAATAAGGATGCTTGTAAACCAAATTAAATATTAAAAAAATAAAAATAAAGAACATTATCTATAAAGGAACCTCCAGTGAGTTTCATTTGTTTACTCTTTGTTCGTGGGTTAAAGTGAATCCCGTGCCATACGCTGGCAACAACAAACTTTAACCCAACAGACCGAACAACGGATGCATACGCTGGTAGCTAAATGCAATTAGCACCTAAACCAGGCACACATATAACAAATAATTCGTTGCGCCGCTGATTAGCAGGCGAACAATCGTAAACGCATAACACGATCCCTGATAGATGTTTATGATGGAAACGGCAAACAAAGCCTTACATCCCATAATCCGTGTACGCATCCGAAATGCAGGCGATCCTTTTCCTCATGCCAGATGTGTTGGATAAACAAACCAGCGAGTGATCGGAGAATAAGCGGCGGCATCCAATCAACGGACAAAGGAGGACAGGATTTCGATCACCACCACAATGGTAATAATGATGATTACGATGAAAAACCTTCCTTCACAGATACGTTGGGAAAATTTCCCTTACGATGGGGAATACGAATTCAGTAGTCGAATTAGAGATTAGCCTATTTCGAAGAGTCGCGGAGGAAGGTCGAACGATTGAGTGCCAGCGAAGCTGGTCGCACTGCACTCTAACGAAGAGATTCTAATAAAGATAATCGAATCGGGTCGTGAATGAAATTATTCGAGAACGTCGAGTCGTACGTGTGCTGAAATTTAAAATGATTAACTTGTGTTCTGTAATGCGCCTTAACCGTGTTAAAGATTAACGGAGTAACGTGCGTTTTCTTTCGTGTGTAGTAACTACGTTTGTAGCCATAAGACAGTTCCTTAACATGCGGAGTTAGATACCGTGAAACTAGATTTAAAGTTTATTCTCGAGGATAAGTGTAAAACAAGGGAGACGGATTAATAAAAGTTACCATACAAATAAACAAACAGTTTTTCGTGTTTCATTGTGTAGTTCGCTCTGTGGATTTCCTTGTGTGTTAGCAGTGTTCGGCGGAACGCTGCAACCAAAACTTTCAACCGAAGGACAAGAAACTTTCGCCAAAGCGTCAACCTACGATACCCAATAATAATTTCGCCAAAGACTCGAGTTGACGGTCTTCTCATTGCGCTTGTGCCAGGTTGGCATCGTCGATTTGCGCATGGAGTTTAATTGCATCGATACACGAAAAAGTGTCTGCAATTACGTTCTGAGCTCCTGGAACGTATTCGATTCGAGTGCTAAATTGCCCGATGAAATCCAGGTGCCGCTCTTGTCGCGGGGATGAATTTCCGGGTTTCCTTTGGAAGGCATACACTAATGGTTTGTGATCAGTTTTGATCGTAAGTTGGCGTACTTCAACCATGTGCCGGAAGTACTTCACTGTGCAGTAAATCGCTAGTAAGTCCCTGTCGTAGGCACTGTAGCGTCGCTAGGTCGGGTTCAATTTCTTTGAGACGAAACCCAGCGGTTCCCATTTACCGTTGCACTCTTGTTCGAGTACTGCCCCAATTGCAGTGTCGGAAGCGTCACACTGTATGGCCAATGGGGCTCCTTCGATGGGATGTCGAAGCAAAGTTGCGTTCGCCAGCTGTTCTTTCGATAAACGAAATCCGTGATCAGCTGACTCGGCCCATTGAATCGGTCGTTTGTCGTTGCGTTTGACTCCTACTAGGTATTCGTTCAGAGGAGCCTGTGCAGCGTTTCGAAGATTTGGGCGATAGAAGTTTAACATGCCCAGATAACGCCTAAGTTCTCGCACATTCGTGGGGCGAGGAAATTGCATTAGTGCGTCTACCCTGTCTTGTAATGGGCGGACGCCTTGGCAGTTTATGCAATAGCCAAGGTACTTGATCTCTGATTCTCCGAGGTGGCACTTATCTGGGTTAATTACCAGGCCGAAATCTCAGAGGCGCTCGAACACTTGCTTCAAACGGGAGCGATGTTCGGTCATGTTTTTCGATGCTATGAGTATGTCATCGATATACGCATAGCAGAAGTCAAGTCCGCGGAGAGCTGAATCTATGTAGCGCTGGAACCTTTGCGCTGCGTTCCGAAGAACGAACGTCATCACCTTGAACTCGAATAGTCCGAAGGGTGTAGTTACCGCGGTTTCCGGTATATCTTAGGGAGCCAGCGGAATTTGGTGGTATGCCCTCGTGAGGGCGAGGGTTGAGCAAACTTCGCACCCACGCAGCTTATACGAAAAGTCGTGCAGGTATGCTATCGGGTACCGATCGGGCGATGTTACTGCGTTCAGCATTCGATAATCGCCGCATGGACGCCACTCGCCGCTACTATTCTTGACGAGATGGAGTGGGCTCGCCCATGGGTTGTCGGACGGCTGGCAGATACCTAAGTCGAGCATGTACTCGAATTCTGCACGAGCCTCGCGCAATTTTTCAATGTGCCGGATTGGCTCACCGGGGGGCCGCGCGTCTCAAAGTGGTGAAAAACGCCGCCTTTTGCGCGTCGAGGGTTGCTAAGCGGAACAGTTACGTCCGCGAATTCTTGCAACAGATCGCTGAATGGACCGTCTGCGACTGTGCACGATAACGTCAATGCCTCTCCCGCCTTTGCGTTTACTGGCTTGGAGAAAGACGTTACCGGATCTATCAGTCTGTTGAGGGCTACGTCCACCACTAGTTTGTAGTGTCGCAGCAAGTCCGAACCTATTACGGGTTCGGTTACAACGGCCAGGACCAAGTACCATCGAATTGGTGGACGGAGGCCTATCTTTAATGTCAATGGCCTTCGTACGAAGGTTTTAATTGGAGTATTGTTTGAGGCGAACAATCTCAATGAATCCGGCAACCGATCGGCAGGTGCGTATGAGCACGGAAGAACGGAGATATCCGCACCTGTGTCAATTATGAAATCCATGTTTGACTTCTGGTCATAGATTGACACGCGACTTATTTGGGGGTTGTCGGCCGTTTGCGCTTTTTCTACGGTCGGCAGTTCTAGTTTAAAGAACTAGACTGTGTTGGTCGCGCTTGCGACCAGTTGCATCAATGGCATCATTAAGCAATTGTTCTTCGCCTGAACCATTGTGCCTCCCCAAATTAAAGTCAGATACAATTTGACCAATAACTAGCTGTAGATCGGGTTCTTCCGTAAGAATATAATCTCATGCACTCCGCACTGATTTTTCTTAAAACATTAGCTTCAAGGTAGATTGCGTACAACTCATGGTTGTAGCGTCTCCGGAATCGTCCTCCCTCACATACGCGGCCAACAATTCTCCTTAAGATCTTCCTCTCGAACGCGGCGGAGAGTTCAGAGTGCCTTTTATCGAGCACCCAGGTCTCGGATCCATACATGAGTATTGGTAAGACCATGGTGTTGTAGAGTAGTAGCTTGGGTGTTCCGGATAAATTTCGGGATTTAAAGAGTCTTGATAGACCATAGTAGGCTTTGTTGGTTTTGATCAGCCGTTCGCGTATTTCTTTTTCCACATTGTTATCAGTTGATACTAATGACCCAAGGTAGTTAAAGGGTTGCACTGCTTCAAATTCGTGCTCCACTACCCTGATAGTTTGACCAACGTTAAGCCTTCTCTTCGCAGAAGTTGCCACCATATACTTAGTTTTCCTCCCATTAATGTGCAGTCCCAGTTTTTGTGCCGCATGCTCGATCTGGGTGAAGGAGTCCTGTACAGGCAAATCGGATCTACCGATGATGTCGATCTCATCTACGTAGTCAAGTATCTGGCTGAACTTGGTGATAATAGTCCCTCTAGTTGCGACGCCAGATTCACAGATTGCTTTCTCCAACGCCAGGTTGAAGACGAGGCAGGCCAGACCGTCCCCTTGTCGAAATCCATTAAAGATGTTTATTGGTTTGGACAGCAATCCCGCTATTTTGACTTCACTAGTTACGTTGGTCATGGTCAACCTACAAAGTCGTACCAATTTGTTTGGAATGCGGAACTCTCTCATGGCATTATATAGTTCTCTGGGGGTTCTCTATACTACATGGAGATCCAACACAAGAGAGCGCGATTAGCATTGGCTGATCGTTGTGCAAAAAAAAAAACCCATATTCATCCCGAATTCCAGTCAGTCGTTCCACATCCACCATCGGTAACGGTCACGCCGCACCAAGTCATAAAATCGTCCCTCGTCCGCACACCCACTTTACCAAAGTCGAATATTGTAGTTGCGCGAGTCACGTATCAACACCAAAGTGCTCACATGCGTTTGGGTAACATTTTTAATTACCGCGGTCACAGTGTCGAGGAAGAAGTTTTTCAACTTGTATAATATTTATAAAAAAAAAACAATTTAATAACATTAATAATAAGTTTTAAGTGAAATAGAGGAAAAGAAATATTTGACAAATCAAAATAAAGAAAACACTAATCTCAAGAATTAAGCAGTGGATTTTCATTACCTTTTTGGACATCGTTGGTGAACAATTCCTGTGTACGGAGTCACACTGTTTGTGGGAAAGAGGTGAACCTAGTCCACGTGTCCGGTACGATACTTCTACCCCCACAGTTCTACTCTCGCTATGCTGTCGTAGGCGGCCTTAAAGTATAAAAATAGATGATATAATGGAATCTTAAATTCCTGACATTTTTCCATCGCCTGCCTAAGGGTGAATATCTGATCAATCGCTGATTTGCCTGGGATGAAGCCACACTAATATTGACCAATGATGACTTGTAGGATAGTGGAGAGTATCTTATAAGCGGTACTCGACCATGCTACACCGCTATAGTTGCTGCGCAGTGTGATATTTCCCGTCTTATGTATGGGGCAAATTATACCACGACGATAATCTTCCGGCATCTCCTCTTGCTCCCATACGTACACCACGATCTCATGAATTGCGTGGTGTAACGCTGGTCCTCCTTGTTTGATCAGCTCAGCTGGTATACCATCAGCTCCAGGGGCATTATTTGATTTGAGCTGTCTAATGGCTTTTAATGTTTCCTCAGGGCATGGTGGCGGCAGCATTTGTTCTTAATCTGGCATTGGTGGAGCCTCCAATTCTTCTGTGAGCTGACCGTTTAGCAATTCATTGAAGTGCACTTCCCATCGCTCCAGAATGCCTTCGGGTTCGGTGATCAGATTACCCTCTTTATCCTTGCAGTAAGTGCAGCGTTGTGTGTACCGCTTCATACGGCGGATTATTTGGTAAAACTTCCGCGCCTGGTGCGGACATCGCTCTCTATTTTTCTTTATTTCACAGACAAGGTTTTTTTCCCAGGCACTTTTCTTTTGTGTGTGGAGTCTTTTTTCAGATCTTCTGAGCTCTTTGTATTTATCCCCGCGTACCCGTGTCCTATGAGACTGCTGCATTGCCCGGTAAGCAGCATTCTTACGTTCAGTCGCCAGGTTGCACTCATCATCAAACCAGTCGCTCCGATATCTACGACTACTGCCTAAGATGGAGTTGACAGTACTAATGACAGTATTCTTAAGGCGTGTCCGTTTCTCTTCTACGCCCGGCATTCTGGTCCCAGGACTTACTCTCCCACCGTCGAGCTCTTCGAAGGACAATCTTAACGCATGACCAAAGGTGTTACTGGTATTCTCATTGCGTAAGGCAGCCGTGTTGATTCGAACCTGATCCGCAGATGCAATACGTCTCCATAAGGCAAACCGCGCTCGGAAAACTGTACCAACAAGATAGTGATCCGAGTCGACGTTGGCACCTCGGTACGTTCATATCGTCATCAGGCTCGAGGAGTGGCGGCGATATATCAACACGTGGTCAATTTGGTTGTGAATGCCTCCATCAGGTGATACCCAGGTGGCTTTATGGATATCTTTACGCGGAAACCTGGTACTTGCAACGACCACGTTTTTTGATGCTGCCAGTTCGATGTCATTAGTGTTCCCATGCAAACTATGGGGACCTGCGTAGTGCCTGAAAACCGGCTCCCGACCTATTTTAGCATTCAAATCACCAAGAACGACTTTCACATCGTATCTTGGGCAAGCATTGAGGGCCCGTTCGACGTCCTCGTAGTATTCTTCTTTTTCCTCGTCAGGGGACACCTCTGTAGATCCGTGAACGTTTATGAGGCTTATGTTCTTAAACTTGCCCCGCACGCGAAGTGTACATAGCCTTTCGTTTATTGCATTAAAGCCGATGATGACAGGCTTCAGTTTTTGGCTGACTAGAAAGTCTACCCCGAGCACATGGTGTTTTGCATGACAGCTGTAATAAATTTCATACTCGTTTCTTTGAATAACACCACTCCCCGTCCATCTTATTTCTTGTAATGCTGTTATGTCAGCCCTATAGTCGGAGAGGGTATCGGCTAACTGTTGTGAAGCTCGAGCTCTGTATAATGGTAATTACAGTTGTACACTAACCATCTATACTGCATGACTGCGGCGACATCTGGCTGGTCATCCTCTTTACGGTTTCAGACACTGTACCTTGCCTCGTACTCTGAGTATGGCAACTGAGTTCTTCATGTGGCCTCGTGACAGAGTCTTCGGGTTCGTCAGTTCCGCCAAAGCAAAAGCCCCTAATTTTTTTGGAGCATATTTCCAACCACTTGATGACATTTTTTGGGTCCTCCGTGATGAATAGGAGACCACTTACGTCTCCTTTCATCCTTCCTTGGAGCGCACTTCAAAAACGCCCGAAGATCTGCGTATGAGTAATCGTAGTCGCTGTATTGCCAAATGATCGCTCGAATTCCGAAGTATGGCACCTCGTTCTTCAACGACTTGAGCCAAGTCCTGAATATCACTCATCTTCTCAGTTTCGTGACACAGTATCCTTTGATCTCCCTTGACTTCATTCAATTGGAAGGAAGATTCTCAACGCTCCTCCGACAGGGCCTCTCAGCGTCCTCTTTGATCTAGCTGCTCTGGTGATAGGCATCCTTGCAGCCCTCAACCTTCGCCGTAAGCGTTGACGGGCGCTGGTTGGCCTTTTCTATTGTGCTGCTCATTTACAGAATAAGATGGTACGAATAAGTACCACAGCACCACAGTTCACACCCCAATTCACTGGTTGAAGGATCTAGTGTACTTGTCCCCATTAAATGCTTCAAATGAACACTCGCTTCTTTTAATGCCAGTAGCAAAAACCATTTTTCGTACAATTTTACGGAAAAAAAATCTTCTGGCGATTATAGAAGGTTTTGGTGGTTCTTAGTCGATGTGTTCCGCCGAACACTGCCCACGAATCATCTTCTCAGTTTCGTGACACAGTATCCTTTGATCTCCCTTGACTTCATTCAATTGGAAGGAAGATTCTCAACGCTCCTCCGACAGGGCCTCTCAGCGTCCTCTTTGATCTAGCTGCTCTGGTGATAGGCATCCTTGCAGCCCTCAACCTTCGCCGTAAGCGTTGACGGGCGCTGGTTGGCCTTTTCTATTGTGCTGCTCATTTACAGAATAAGATGGTACGAATAAGTACCACAGCACCACAGCTCACACCCCAATTCACTGGTTGAAGGATCTAGTGTACTTGTCCCCATTAAATGCTTCAAATGAACACTCGCTTCTTTTAATGCCAGTAGCAAAAAGTATTTTTCGTACAATTTTACGGAAAAAAAATCTTCTGGCGATTATAGAAGGTTTTGGTGGTTCTTAGTCGATGTGTTCCGCTGAACACTGCCCACGAATAAGAAATGGTACTTTTAATTTGTTTTCTTGGGTTTTATTTATTCGGTTATTTGTTTCGGTCACGCTCGCACATATTCCTGACCGTTTTGATTTTACTGTCGCGGATCCTCACGCGGCGAATGTTATCACGGGACTGCTAATTAAAATTTTCCCGAAGAATAAGGAAAGAAAACTCACCCGGTTGTTCTTTCTATTCTCTTAAGTCCATCTTCCCTTGATATCCTCCTTTTTCCAGGGGATTTCTCCTTTCCAGGAGATCGCACCCTATCTTGTTCTACGATTCCGCTTTGTTCGTAGAGATACGGTGTAGCTGCATGAGCGTTGCTGTCCATGTGGCCGGAGATATGGCGAGGATCATTAGGCTTTCCACACATCTGCGGTATTCCTTTGTGTAATTTACCCGCATGTGGTTTATCATCATCATCATCATCATCGGCACTACAACCGGGAGTCGGTCTTGGTCTTATTTAGCAAGTCGTGAGTGTTGTTAAATTTTCCATAATGATTTGTTTTTTTTTCTGGGCAAGGTCATTAGTCTTGCGCCAGAGACTCCCCGACGGGGAATCGAACCCCGGCCTCCCGCGTGACAGGCGGGTATACTTATGTGGTTTATGGCCTTGGTAATTTCCTCGCCCGACGTCATTATCTTCGGCTGCGATATTTTTACAAGGTTTTTTGATCGTTGTAGGTTCGTCGATTGTTTCTCTTCTGTTCCCGCAATAGTCTTTTCGATAGGGGAAAACCCGATTGTGGTTGGCACAAGAAAAGATCATAAATATTGTTTATTTCTTGGGTCGTATTTTTGTCGCATGGGATTTTTGATGGCTGTCGGCTTCTGGCGCTGTCGCGACGTGCCACTTATGTTTACCCAGCTAATAGGTCGCCAAACAACTTCGTTTTTGGTGAAGTGTCCTTCAATAACCGTGCAGGAATAAGAAATCGGTAGATGACTTGTGCCCACGTGTCTGTGGATACCTGGGGTTGAGGACACCGGTATTTATGACTCCTTTAGATGGGAGGAAAGGTATTGAATCCCTCAGTGATTTGTAAGGTTCACGGGACCGCCACAAGATAATATTAATTTTTTTAAAACAAAACAAAAATATGTAGATAAACCTTTATTTAAAATGCATACAGTCTCAGACATTCTTTGGATTGTATAAGAGATTTGTACGTATCTTTAAGAATTTTGTGTGACTTATTCCCTGAATGATTGTAGGTACTAAGCGCACTTTTAATATTGTTATCCTGAAGGATGGATTATTTACCTTATTTATAATTTAGTTTTAAGTTCTAGTCAAAAGCTAAGAATGCCTTAAAGAGCAACGTTGAAACTATACGTCGAGGACAAGTGTACTTAAACAAATAATAAAAATTGAAAGTATCTTATAATTATGATATAAACGTTGACAATGTTATTTTCTTTTAGGTATATGAATAATCTAAGTCATATATCCTTAAGTGAATCAAGAATTAATGTTTATATTAAAGAATAAATATGAGTTGATAAAATATATGTCTCAATAATGTTTTGCTTTAAGTTCAACCTCAAGGCCTAATTATTTACAGCTTACGGGAACTTGTACATGTCTCAAAAACATATATATATATATATATATATATATATATATATATATATATATATATATATATATATATGTACATATATATATATGTATATATATATATATGTACATATAAATATATATATATATATATATATATATATATATATATATATATATATATGTATATACGAATCACAAACTTAATTCATATTTTAAATAGACTTAATTTTTATATGAAACTTTTGTATTTATTTATTTATAAAAGTGTTAAGTTTTGATTTTCTTTTTTATTTTTAAATTTACTATAAGATTACTTTTTTTTTTCTTTATATAATACTGCGTTTTTTTTTCAATTTAAGTTTTGCACCCTTGTAGGCATAATTGCATGATCTGTGTAAATATACTCCCATTATATATGAAAATACCAAATCAACATTGTAGTCATAACCTGCGCTATCGCTAATTTACCGGATTAGATATCCTTTATACCCAAGTATATTCCTTATGAGATCTCTCACAAAGTTTGGGAGTCCATTTCCCATCCTTCTTAAGTCCCTCGCCCCACCACAGCTCGTCCTTTTAAACTTTTGCCACACTCACTTACACACACAACTCACAGCTTAAGTCTGAGCCGCCTTTTGAGTACGATGATCCTTTAATTTTTGAGCTTAATCAATTGTTTTTTGACAGAGAAACTGATTCCGATCTTCGAAAAGATACTGGGATCCTTTCCTGAATGACCATCCGCCTACTTCTTACTGCTGATTAAATAATATGCTGTACTGATGATACCAATGCAAATACCAAAAATATAAAAGCAAAAAGCAAACGCTCCGCCTTAAAATTACTACCGTATATCTCTCTGTTTGCAGCTTCGCATTCCCCGCCAGTATTTATTCAAATATCCACAACCGACTTTATTTTACTGTATTATACATTCCTATAAGTTTATTGGTTTTTTCTTGTTTTCATCATTCTTTATATTTGATTTACAGATTGTTCTGAGCTTGAGAAAATGGCGAATTTTTGAACTTTTGATTTTGAATGGCTTCCGACTCAGATGAATGCGATTTTGTCTTATTTTCATGCACTTGACTAATTTTTTGCGAACGGTTAACTATTTCAGTCTGCTATAATGCATTTAGTCTACTCAATAGTTTAACAACATTATTAGTAACTGATTATTTTGTGTTTTGTTTATTATCATTTTCATCGTATTAAATATGCTTTTCCAATCAAAATTTTCAATTGGATCAATATAAGACTAACGAAATCGTTTTTTGAACAATGCCATTGTGTGCAAGGATTTTTTTAGAATAATAGTTTTTTTTTTTTGGGAATGGGAAAGCAGTACTGAATTAAATGCTTTCTTATGCTTACGTCCAGATGCTTTATCCTCATATAACCTGCTTAAGTCTTAGTTAACAATTATATTTAATGCCCTGCTTAGCGAATTGTTGTTTGACTGGCAAAATAAAAATTAAATTGGTTAAACGGCGATGCTTACCGCGTAAACATCAATTAATAACTCTATAAAAATTGTTTAAATCGAGAAGAAAAAAAATTCAGTAGCTTTAATTTTGCTAATCAACCCGACAAAATTCGCTCAACCGTTACAGTGGTGATCAAATGTATTCTAATTGCTTATACGCTTTGTATTCTCTGCATGTAATGCCCCTTTCCTTTCAGAGTATATATTTCTTGAATATATCTGTTTACGTGACCAAAATATGAATTAGTTATGATCCAAATAATTAAAAAACATATCCTATATGGAAATATGTTATGAAATCATTCCACGGATCTAGGATCTTTGATAAATATATATGTTTGGGTCAGTGTCAACTTAAGAATTAAAGATAAAAATTAAGTAGTCAAATTTAATGATCAGGGTTCTTTAATAATTTATGTACCCCTTACTAATTTTTGAACCCCAGGATTTTATGGCACGATAGCACAGATTGTACTGAAGCCCTTTTAGCTCCGACACGTATATATATGTTACTTCTTAAAAGCGGCCTCTATTGACGTCTAGTTATCGAAATTAAATAAATCTACTTCTCCTCTCCTTGAATAGAAATTTTCTCTTCATAATAACTGATTACATAGCTACGAGGGCAGCTCAATAAGTCTTTAGAAAAAGATATAAAAACAATTTTTTTTTTGATATTTTTTTTTTTATTTTTCAACATAATCTTCTTCTAGGATCTCCAGTGGGGACTATCTCAGGAGGAGAAACATGCCAACGCTTTGATAAGAAACCGAATTGTAAAGAATTCGTCTCCGCCGAATCGGGTCTGCTTACGAAACACTGTCAAGGTTCAACTATTGATGGTATTTTATAATATCGGATGACTCGGTTTCAGGGATACGAGTGTCCACCAATAGTTATATTCAGCCAAGCCCGATATTCCAACTCTAACCGATATGCAGATTGAGCCACCACTGATTCGAAAAATCCCCATTGTCCTAGATGCAACTTATATGTCAAATTGTGTTTTAAGATTTTATCTACGTCTTCAACTGGCTGGATTTGGCTTGCCAAAGGAAAAAACTGTTATATCCCAATAATTTGTACATCATTTCGATGAACATCCTATTGACGTGTTCCATCAAATTTCCTTATTTTCTCTACCGCTCACTGAAGATTGACCATCCATACCGTTTGTACCTTTTTCACTTAAAGTCGTCTAGGTACAAATAAACGATACAGCTTCTGTGGAAGCTAGCGGAAATGTTCGCTACTTATAAGCCACAGTTATCCAAGGAAGTTCGTGCAGTTTTTACAAACAGACGTTACTTGTTAAAAATTAAGAATGTTATAAGCACATTCCATACTTGTTTGCACGCCATAAGCATTTGCATAAGCCTTCTACTTTCCTACCTGCCACACTGTCAAATACCTTTGCATTCATATTCCCATCACCGTCCCCACAATCAGACGCGAAGTTTTTCGGTTTCAGAAATTCCACGCGTAATCAACTTTTCATGAGAACAATTTTATGCGAGGTATCCGAATATCTTATGGATACCATGAGACATATGAATGCGCAAATATGTGAAAAACGCGAATGCCAGACTAGGTGTTGGATTTCGGTAAACCATGAGAATGATTTCCCAAATTCCACGCTCGAGTCACAAGAACATTCAATCCATTTCCCTTTCCCATTGATAGATAAACACGACAATGAGGTTATTATTGTTTGATCCATATTGTTGCATTGGTTTGCGTGCCAGTGCATCACCAACATCCTATTGTCGACAAGTTTGCGTGCTTGGGGAGTTATCTATAGAACCAAATTAGGTTCTTCTAAACATTACTTTTAATCTATATGAGGGCAGGTCAATAAGTCTTTAGAAAAATATTACTACTACTATAGCGTTTGCGATAATAGTGAAGAACGTGTGATTCGAACTGACGCTATGACAGTTAGAATCACCAAAAATTGAACCAATGCTTAACATATCAGGCTACTGGCCGCGTGTACGAATTCGATTTCTAAACTCAAGCACATTCAACGGATGTGGAATTGTTATGTTATCGCTACGGTATACGGCTCTGATGCCATTTCTTATTCGATTTTCGTTCGGTGTCCTTCACTATTTGCTTGTGAATTGTGTGTGTATCTGTTAGAAACGCCACTTTACTCCCTCCTCAGTAACTTTGTTACGATCAACGTGTGCGAACGACGGATCGAAGAGCGAGCGAACGCCTGTGCTCTATGCGGAAGTCGTGATCGTGTCGTGAAGTTCTGTTTACTATGGGACAGAGTGTGCTGTGTGTACAGATCACGTCGGGGTCACCAACTATGGTGTTAAGCAAGGATAGCGAAGATAGTGAATTGAACACACGGAGAAAAGAGTGAGAAGCGAAGCATTTAAGCATCAGACTACTGCCGCGTGTACGAATTCGATTTTTAAAATCAAGTACATTCAACTGATGTGGAATTGTTATGTTATCGCTATGGTATACGGCTCTGATGCATTTTCTTATCAGATTTTCGTTCGGTGTTCTCCATTATTTGCTTGGGTATTGTGTGTGGATCTGTTAGAGACGCCACACTTCTACTATTTATTGGCCTGTAGGAACCCGGAAGTTTATGACCTCACCGACTCGACTCCGCCATCGTTCCCTATCCTGTGCACTCTCCTTCCACTCTTGACCATCTGATCCGATCTCCACAGGGTCAAACCTTACATTGTCCTTCCATCTCCGTCGCGGCCGTCCTGCCGGTCTCTTTCCCGTTGGTCTACCGTCAAGAATTCTACGCACGGTCCTATCGCTGCCCATTCACGCCACATGTCCGGCCCATCTTCAATCTTCGCAACCTGATTACTCTCACTATTGTAGGTTTGCGGTATAGCTCTCTATAGGTGGTTGTGGAGTTTCCTCCATTGTTCTGCCTCCTCGTCATATTTACCGCTAAAGATACCCCTTAAAACTGTATTCTCCAATACGCGGAATTTCTTTTCTTCCCGTTTTGTAAGAGCCCATATTTCGCATCCGTATAGAACAATCGGCATGATTATGGTTCTATAGAAAAATATAGAAAAACAATTTTTCTTCCGTAAATTGTTTTTTATTTTTCAACATAATCCCCTTCTAGTTAAATACACTTTGTCAGGCGTCCGTCAAATTTTTTTAAGGCTTCAGAAAAATATGATTGTGGTAGTATTGTCGCCTCGATAACTAAGTTCGTAAGGAGGTTGTGTCTTGCGTTTGATTGCGCAAACCTGTTTCAACCGGCGAATCTTGCTATTGTGCAGTTCGGCACAGTTACTGAGTGGTAGGTAGGGTTCCAAAGCCTAACCACCCGATGAAATACCACACCATTAAGCTATAGGTTTTGTTAAATGCTTGGGAGAAGTCCTTGAGCATCTTTTGGAGCTTGGCTGATGGACCCGGTCGAAAAAACGCCACTCACTCAGTGCTATAGGTTCGCCTATCTGACCTGATAATGACGCATAATTCCGCACAGTTATCATCTGTCCCTTTTCCATATAGTCAATGAAGATATTACCACATAGCCATAACCTTTCCAGCTGATTTCGCCGTCTTTGCTTTCTTAAGAGCCCGTTCGCTTTTAACAATACACTGTTTTGACTGTTCTTCCTTCTCGGGAGTGTAGTGGTGTATCTATGTTTCACCTACAGTTACTAATCTACGAAGAAACTCTTCTGGGTTGCGACGCATGCGACCCAAAAGAGCCTTAGAAGAGACCACGGGCTAGCTTTTGTTCTCAGCTGAGAGTAAGTTTGGCACCCACCTCGCAGATATTTTTTTCATACACAATTTATCAGATACCCAAAAGGTAGAGTAACTTCGAGTAATGTGATATAGGTATTTGTTTTCTAACAATTATTCGTAATTTTTATTACATAGCTTTTGCCGCACTATTCATTATAGCTCTTTGATACATTGCGAATTATATTTCGTTTTCAGAACCCTGCAGCGTAAGCCAATCTGCAGCTATTTACAACAAAATAAAAAAAACTCTGTAACCCCCCTTATTAAAATTGGCGGATAATGTGATATGGCTTTTAAGACAATCAAGAGATTTTTTTAAAAATGCACTTCACTGAATTAAAAACTCACCCAATATACTGTCAGCTCTATTCACACACAAACAAAATGCATTACTTCAGTTTTTAATTTTGCTCCAATTTTTGCTGAAATATAACATAAAGCTCACACAAAAAAACTGTCGACTGTACACCTTAAACAATTTCAATGCACTGACATACAACGCAATGAGCGCGAGCGCGCCTAAAACTGCAGCACGTGTTCTTTTCCATTGCCGTCATGTTGACAAGAAAATTCTTGTCGAGAATTGATTATTTCGGAAAATATGATAGTATATCACATTTCCCAACCATATCACAATACCCGAAGTTACTCTATTTGTGTATTGTATTTGATAGATACCTGGTGAGGAAGGATAGTAAAACCAGACCATTAACGGTGCTACGACCGCCATATCTTAGATGTGCTAAGGACTTATTGAACTGCCTTCGTAGTCATATTATCCATCCTTAGGTGTACCAGTATTAGAGCCCTTCTGAAAACGTATGCGCCGGCACGTTGCTTCGAACAATGTAGAGAACAGGATGACAGTGACTATTAAGAAACCCTTAGTTAAGTATTGTTGTATCCAATGCAATATTGGGGCTTATTTACTGTACGAGTTCAAATTGAAGCAGTAAAGAAAATATGTGAAGCATCCGGAGAGGGTACTATTAGTGAACGAACAGATCAAAAGTTGTTTCAGACTTTTTCGACTGGAGATGAGATCCTTGAAGATAAGCCTCAATCGGATAGATCAAAACCTCTCGTTTTAAAGGCAGCAACTGAAGAGAAATCTAGCCAAACCAATCATCATCATCATCGGCACTACAACCGAGAACCGGTCTTGGCCTTATTTAGCAAGTCCTGAGGCTTGTTAAATTTTCCATGATAATTTGTTTTTCCGGGCAAGGTCATTAGTCTTGCGCCAGAGGCTCCCCGACGGGGTATCGAAACCCGGTCTCCCGCGTGACAGGCGGAGATACTAACCACTATACTATAGAGGAGCCCTGCCAAACCAATGCTGGTTACTAAAAATAGACCATTAGCGATGCTACAAGCGTCATCTCATAGCCTTTCTAAGGACTGATTGGCCTGCTCTCGTATATCGGGTTCTTCAATGTGGACATGACAATTTTGTGTTTCATAAAAATGCAATACAATTAAGATAACAGCTTAAAATGTATTCCAGGTGAAATGCGCATGTTATATTTAAGAATGTACATAAAATTCGCCACAATATGGTTTGAAAGATTCCCATTTCCCATGAGCTGCGTGGAATCGACTCATTTGGCCCATTTTGAACCGAAGAACTTACGCGTACGATATTTGTAGTACTTTGACCGATGATAGCGGCACTGATAGTGGTCCACTTGCCTGAAGTCACAATTTGTCTGCTTCACTTGTTTCTGATTTCACTTGTCACCACCCCTTACATATTGCTTCGCATTAAACATTTTGACTCGTTTAGGCCAAAACAGTGCATATTTGACAGGGTGCCCCAATTGAACTTTTAAGCTTTCGGTATGTTGTATCTTTTTTATTTCTTAACAGAAAAAATTCCAAGAAATACTCAAGATTTAAGAATATATTTCAAATTTTTAATGTGTCCCCGTTCAGCATGGACTATTGCCCTTAGTCTGTCGATATCCCGACATTTTAGAATAACTCAAAAATATTACGTCTTTCAGTAGGGGCATGTTTTGATTTTCTAATATGTTATGCAGTAAAGTATCAATACCCACCACGGTGGCAATCTATTTACAGCACATCCTTTCGAAAAGTAAAGAGGAAACCCGAAGTAAATTTAAGAGGACAAGGAATAAATACAACGTTCAACGCGCGAATGTCTTATACGAACAGAAAGCGAGAAAAAACATATTATACCCCTCCATAGGTATACTCGAAAATCAAATTTACATGCTGCATATTTTGCAGCCACCTTCACACTGGTCGATAGAAAATCAGTCTCTCCTTAACGAACACATCATCATCATCATCATCGGCACTACAACCGGGATCAGGTCTTGGCCTTATTTAGCAAGTCTTTCCACCGGTATCCTTATCCGAGACTTGTTAAATTCTCTACAATTATAAATAATAACGAACGCATACCGCTTTTAAATTCATATCGTGGCCTAACCGCATAAGGACATTAAATCCGCTGTCCTAGACCTTTGAGAAGATATTCTTTTTTGACATACGACTCTCCTATTCAATTGGCCAATTCCTAAATAAATAGAAGTCAGCGAATATCTAACCCATTTCTAAAAACGAGACCAATCGAACGAAAGCATTTTCAGCTTGGCGTCCAAATCAGTGCACATGTAACATAAAGCATGAACATGCATCTAATATGGTAAAGTCCGCGTAAAAAAACCAAGATAGCTTTTCAGAGCTAGAAAATGTTTTACTATAACTGTAGATTACCTCTCTACAAATTCCGCATTAGAGCTGCGCTCGAATACCGTTCACATGTTCCAAGTCCTAGTCTTAAGCGCGCCTTGGACCTACACAAAGCATACAGAGATGACTAATATGACTAATTTAGTATACAGAACTCAACATTACAGTCACCGTCAGTTCGGTCACGCCTGGTGGACTGTTGTGTCCGTAATTTTTACAGAGTCTTTCCAGGGAACTCGGTTTATTTGCGCCAAGCTAAGCATCTCGATAGATCCAATCACCTTACAGTTCACCTCTCCACGGCACGTACATCCCTACATCCCAAATTGTTCTGCTATAGAACGGGAATTATCTGGAACTCATTTCCAGTGGGAGTATTGCAAATCAAAAGCTACACCAAAACTTACCTCTTAGAACCCTAGAACGCTACCTCAGACTCGGCTCTTCTGAAAAAAGTATTATATATAATATTTGCGACGTTAGTGAAGAGAAGGCGATTTGAAACTAAAACTTAGAGCCTCAACACATCAGTCCACAGTTGCATGCCCGAAATAGATTGTTATTCTGAAGTTCACCTAACTGATGTTGCAATCTTAACATTGCTATATACAGCTTTGTTGGACATGCTTTGATTTTTCTATTGGTTTGGGTATTGTGTGTGTATTTAGAAATGCCACAAGTACATACTAGAAAATAAAAACGGCACAACCTCCGCGAAGAATTCCGGACGATCAAAGAACCTCGTATTTTATCGGCTCCACCAACCTAACCCTTCAACCAGCTCGTGATTTTTTTCTTGTCGGCTCATACTGCATTCACCTCATGCTACGACATCTTGAAGATTGTAACCCCGTATTCTTAGAATATAGTTAAAGGTAATAAAAAAATTGATCATATCTTAAGAAATCTGCACAGCTCGCCGACGCACTCTGTGTCATTAGGCTGATATTGCTGCAGAGCAACTTCATGGTGTCCTAGAGCTCCATTATATTCCACAATTTCTTCGTGGAAGCCGAGAACCTCTTCGAGTCTAGAATCTCCTTCAACTCGTGCCTCTTGCGCTCTATCCCTTCGCCAGTCAGTGGTTTAAAACAACTCCACTGCCTCCGCTGACATGCTCTTGCATCAAGAATTCGTAGTGTTTGAGACTTTACTTGCAAGTAAGGGTTCCTCTACGGCGCCCAACACGTAGCATTGCGTCCCCCCTATACATGATTCCAACGGCTGAGCTACAGCCGACTGTCTTTCTGTGGGCTAAGTACATCATATGCTGACCACTGTCAGCGAATAGCGCCAGCCTCTCATTCTTGCCCTCTGTCCTGGAGTACGGGCGGGAAGTAGGGAGTGATGAAAACCCCGGTGGCATCTTTTCCACTGAGTCTCATCATGGACTCGATGAACACTCCAGACACATCGCGAACACCTTTTTGGTCGTCTTCCACTTTCTCATCCCCAAATGACGACCGTCTAAAATATCTTCGTCAGGTCTCACCCGGTGCCTTCTCTACAAGCTTTAAGTTGTGGAATTGTGTTAATTCTTTGAGCTGGAAATCATGAGTCTGTGTCAGTTCTTTGAACTTCAAAGCGTGTGAAATCTTCAGCATATTGATTTGGTTGTCTTCCTGCACTCGGACTATGTGCAGCTCGTGCTTACTCTTTGAAACCAGATTAGGTAAAATGTTCAAATAGATACAAAATAGGAGCAGCGCTGATGAGACTAGGTGTGCTTAGGAGAAAAGGTGCCTGATTGCCATTTGCTGATGTTAAGTTCAAGGCAGTTCTTTCGAGACGAAATTAAAAAGCTTTTTTTTTTTCCTTAGTATTGGTAGGAAGGTGAAATCTTCAAAAGATAGATCTAGACCGATCCAGAAAAAATTAAATTAAAAATCGCTCAAGATCTATTTGAGGAAGGGAGGAATCCAATAGAGAGCTAATAGTTTCTTAGCATTCCCAACCGAAAGAGAGATAAAAGTGTGCTTAATACTAATGTCTAAATAATTTATGGTTAGTAGTAATAGGAGGCGTCCAAGATGACTGCCCTGACGGACACCTGAGGCGGAAAGAAAGGAATTAGATAAAAAAGGTCTGAATCTTACCCTGTAAATTCGATAAGATAGGGATAAATGCACTTAATTAGTAAGGTTTCGAAGCCAAGGGAAGATAATTTAGAAGGTATGATTTTGTAGAAAATTTTTCGAACGCCTTTCCGGAATCCGTTGTGACAATCGACTTCCTTGCCGTTCTCTAAACCAAGGAGTGTATTGGATGAGAATTGTTCTAGATTACTTGTGGTAGACCTATCAGTAAGAAAATCTGTAAATTGAGTGAAATGAGAGATTTGCAGCTAAACATAGAGCTCCATCTAAAATACTCTCGAAGAGTTGTGCTAAAGTTTGGTAATAGAACGACAGTTTGAGACATCGCTTTTAGGTCATTTCTTACATATAGGCGGCGTGATAAAAAAGTTTTACAAATGGTAGGGAATTCACCTTGGGAAAGAGGTAGATTGGAGTGGGTGTGGGGGGGGGGGGGGGGGGGGGGGGGAGGCCAATTTTATGAGAAATGTAGTAGGGAGACCATGGCGCAAGGCTAATAACCTTGCCCGTAAAAATAAATTATTATGGAAAATTTAACAAGCCTTGACACTTGCTAAATAAAGACAAGACCGGATCCCAGTTGTGGTGCCGATGATGATGATGATGATGAATAGGGAGACCATCTGAACCGGAGCTGAATTCATCTATAGGAAGGATTAATTTACTTTCAATTTGGTGTTGTTGAATATATAGAAAAATGGAAGGAATAATAACCCGTAACCTAGTTGTGGATAACGAGCGACTTTGTAGTAAAAATTACACTATAACTAAAACCCTTACACGAGGGTAGTTTGATAAGTCAATGGCTTTTTGGTAAAGATAGATAACATAGTCTACTTTTAGCTCGGTACATTTAGTCCTGCGTTTTCCAATTTTGTTATTCTTTCTAAATAATAGCTTTCCTCAAAGCGTTAGTTTCTGTCATGACCTCTTCACTCATTCGACCCAAATCTCTTAGCGCTAAGCCATTTCTTCAGGTTTGTAAACAGGAAATAGTCGTGGGGGGATAAAGCTGAAGAATATATTGGTGTCGGGGAGGGGAGGGGGGTAACATTTCGTACCCCAATTTATGAATTTTCTTGATTAGCTTCATCAGCACACGAAATTCACTATTTTTGTTAAAATTTACGAGGTTGTCTCCTTTCAATGGCAGCCAAACACTAACTAGATGACGCAGCTTGCTCAAACTATGACAGTAGTCTATTTATAGTTAGGAGTTGATGGGAGCATTTTTCATTTAAAGTTTTGCACGGTGAATTTAAAAAGTCAATTACTTATCAAACTGCCCCCATTTCATTAAACTCTAAACCCTCCCTGCGGTAAGAACTAATAATCTTACTGTGAAAAAAATACAAATTACTCAGCAGTGATAAATTTACATAATGTTTTAATATTATTTTCATATTCATCAGTAAATAAAAAGCCACTTATTCCGTGGCAATAGAAATGTCACTACAATTTGGATAGTTATACTATTGATCTAAAACTGTTCATCTCCATAAAGATTATTGTTCTTATCGTCTATTAGTTATTATTTCTTCAATGGCGATAAGAATATATTCGTCATACATAGAAAAATCCAACATGTTCATCAGTAAATAAAAAGCCACTTATTCCGTGACAATATAAATGCCACTACAATTTATATTGTTATACTCTTGATCTAAAAATGTTCACTTGCATAACGATTCTTATTCTAATTGTCCATTAGTTATTATTTGTTCAATGACAATAAGACTTCAACCACTTTTCCTCATAGAAATTCATTAACATTTACTTATAACTCTTATACCACTGAACTAAAGCTTTATCTTGAGCAAGAAATGTTAACAAAAATGTCATATTCATTATACTCTTATAATCTTAAACTTTATAACTCTTATACCATTGAGTTATAAAGTTTAACTCTAAAAAAGAGTTATTTGTCTTTCTCACTGAAGTCTTGGATCATTGAACTCTAATATTATCCTTGAGTAATAGTACGTATCCTAAATGAGTATAACGGGCAGCTTAATTACTGCATTAGAGCGACTTATTCAGTTGAAAAAAAAATTACTCTTATACCTTTACGTTGTAAACTTTGACACTGATTTAGAATTCTTTGTCGTTGAAGTCTAAAGTTATCCTTAAGTAATAACTCATGACCTTGCCTTGGATAACGAGCGACTTTCACTGGTTATAAAAATGACAATACAATTTAGCCCCATTTACTAAGAACTCTCAACCTCCCCCTGAATAACAATTCTGTATCATCATATTTCAAAGATAATCGATAAAATCGTCTACCATTGAACTTTAAACTTATCCTTGATTAATAACTCATGACCTAGCTGAGGAGAACGAACGGCTTATTTACTGGTTATAAAAATGACAGTACACTTCAGACTCTTATACAATTAAGATCGAAACTTCAACTTGAGTAAAATTATTATTGATTTCACTGTGCATAATATATTATTTATTCAATTGCAGTAGGACTTATACCACTTCCCCTCGTAGTCTTCCCTAATTTTTAAACTCTTATACCACTGAGCTTAAGTTCTATCCTGAGTAAGAATTATTGACCTTTCCTTGGTTGAGGAATGACTACTTCAATGGTAATTAAATTTACTCTACCTTTCAATATAATCTCCACTGACTTATAACACTTAAATTTACTCTACCTTTCAATATCCACTGACCATTAGTACTAAGAGAAGTATAAGCCTTGGCCAGATTAAGAATCCTTAACGTTGCTAGGGATAAAAGATAAATTATTCAGTAACAATGAAAATCATACTCGTTTGCAGTGGTATTTAGACTCTTATACCATTCAACTTTCGCTTGAGTAAAATTTCTTAATCCTATTGCGCATAATCTGTTATTTATTCAATTGCAGTGGGACTTATACCACGTTCGCTCCCAGACTTCACTAATATTTAAACTCTTATACCACTAATTAATTTATCCTACGTAAGAATTATTGACACTGGCTTGATTAAGGAATGACAATTAAATTTATCCTACTTTTCCATACATTCTCCGCTGGCCATTATTAGTAAGAGATAAAGAAGCTTAGATCTAAGTTAGGATTCTTGACGTTGTTAGGGATAAAAGATAAATTATTCAGTAAAAATGAAAATCATACTCCTTTGCAGTGGTATTTATCCTCTTACATTCTGTCAAATGTCTACCCGGAATTTTTCACTTAAAATTCCCGCGTAACCCTGTTATCAAATTTCTTGTTGCCACTAAGTTGGCACTGTGAGTAGGGCGTTAGTATACACTCACATCTAGGCTTGTCGTAAGAGGCGACTAAAGGTCGAGTGGTAGGTTGGGACGCAACGCCCTGTCGTCCAGTGAAATACCACCCCATAAAGCTATAGGCTCCGTAAATCCGTCGAGAAAATGCCTGGCCATATTTCGGCGCTTGGCTGATGGACCGACCCGAGAAAAGGTTGGTTTAGGTGATAGTCGGTCCCAAGGTGAGATACCACCCCGTAGCGATATCTTCGGGAGAAATCTTCAAGTATGTTTCGGGTGTATGGCTGATGGCCCGGACTGACATGGAGATAAGTCATGATGGTACCTTGTGAGATAAAGAATTCCGGAGGTAAACTAGTTTCCCGGTCGGATCTCCGAGGGAGACTATGTCGGGGGGAATATCATGCAAATATTCTGATAAATAACCGAACTTTAAGAAATTCGTCATCACGTAATCGGGTTCGTTCTACACGCTATGATAACGGCATTTTGTAACCTCAGGGGCAGTGGTTTCACCAATACGAATGTAAACGCCGTCTACCAATGTTTGCAAACAACGAAAATTGATATCCTTGCCCCAACTGAAACCCAGGTCGATTCGTCAACTGAATCGACATATCTTCGTTGCTCAGAATACGACTTGTATTCGATATTCCGTTTTAAGGATGGTGTCTGCGTCTTCGCGCGATCCGGTCTGGCTTGCCCAAGGAAGGTGGCGTTAGAAATCAATAACATGTGGATGAGGGTGGTAGTGAGGAATTCTGTTTAATTTCTTTGTTGTCCTTACCTCTCTCCGAACGACGATCGACCAACGACATTTTTCAAACACCTTTCACGTACCATCGACCGGATATAGATCAATCATCCGGCTTCTGAAATTGGTGTCATTGGCGATTTTAATGAACCCAATTCCGGCTAGTTGCTAGATTCTAACAGAACCGACGAGACTGGGTAGCTAGCGGAGATGTTCGCTGTTAGCTGACATTTGACTTAACTTCTGGAGGAACCTGCGCGAGTGCCGGATACCCGAGGTGATTATGCGAACACCCTGGATCTGTTTTTGATATCCGAGCTGTGCATTTATACCGTGGAGGTTGCTGCGCCACTGGGAAATTCAGATCACTGCTTGGTATCTCTCGCGCAACCACTTGCATTTCAGGCGAATAACTGACCTAAGCAGCTTCATCAGGTGCGAAGGTACAGGAGGGTTTGGAGGATTTCTTCGTATCCTTTTCGTGATCGGAGGTGTGCATTGGATACTCGGATGTTAACGCATGCGCGAACTCGATCGCAGAGATTATTCTTGTCGGGGTAGATATATACGTCCCACATTCCATCAAACGAAATTCATCTGATAAGCCTTGGTTTTTTAAAAAAATGCAAGCATATCACAGCGGCAAAAAAATGAGCTAGATAACATGGGCTCTCCCATCCCACCGAGATTAACAAAACGAATTTTGTTACATTGAGAAGCGCGTGCAACCAGGCGATTAATACAGCGAAGACGGCTTTCAGTGATAGAGTGACCAATAAACTCCTTGAGTGCCCAACTGATTCGCGTCCCTTCTGGTGAATGGCAAGGGCTCTCAGCAGTAACTTCGCTTCCTCATCTTTTCCTCCGTTAGTGATGGGCAACGGGAAACCAGCCACAAATTCAAAAGATAAAGATAATAAGTTCGCGAATTTATTTTCCGCGAATTCAAACCTCAAATCCCGGCCTTTTGGAGCTACCTGTGATCGCACCGGTACGGTCTTCGATGCGGGATGTGAGGTTCCTCCAACATACTTTTCAACGCATCCTACGGGGACTGGGCAGTAAGAGGCTAACCATCCCGGACGGAATACCAGCAATAGTCCTTAAGTACCGTGCTCCAGAACTACCGCATATTCTTGGGAGACTCTTTGGCTTATCTTATGCACGGACTCCCTTCCCACGTGAGTGTTACCGGAGCGTTACAGCCTGCAACTGTTCAAAAAGAACTGCAACAGTTATTTGATGGCATCTCGGGGCGCTCACTCGCCGCTATAAGTTCGCCTCTTCCGAGAGATGTCTATTTAAAAAAAAAAACATGCTGGAAGGTAGTTCGAGTTCATCCAATCGCAAAGAAGTGGAAAGGGTGTCATCCACAAAATTACCGGCCGATGTCATTACTGTCTATGTTATGATGATGGATAAGGTGATGGAAAAGATCATCAACGCCGAGTTAATTAATTATTTGGGGTGCAACGGACTTCTAAATGATCGTCAATACGGCCTCCGTGGCAGGCGGTCCACGGGAGACCTTTTAACCCTTATAACCGTTATATGGACATCTGCGATTGAGGGACAAGGCGAGCCAAGGGCGGTCGCATTTGATATTTTCAAGGCTTTTGGGTGCGTCTGGCACAGGGCGCCAGTAAGCAAACTTCGTTCAAATGAAATTTGCCTGCAGCTTTGCGACTGGACGACGAGCTTCCTTGAAAATCGATCCAGCCGGTTGTTGTGGATGGCGAATTTTCGGATCTGTATCCTGTTCATTCGGGGGTGCCCCAAGGTTATATTTTGGCTTCAACCATTTTTTTGCTTCACATAAATGATTTGTTGGATTCAACCGATAACAAAGTGTTCCGTTTTGGGGATAGTACGCCTGTTTCCTCTTTTTCGAGTGACCGGACGAGTAGTGCATCAACGTCGCACCAAGTGAGATGTAGCCAAATCGACTATCTAAATCGGGATCTGGATAAGATCCTGCAGTGGAGAAAGGCCTATTTCGTCGACTTCAATGCAACGAAGACACAGTGTACAACACTCACAAAGAAACGTAGATCATCGGTTCCACAGTTGATGATGAATGGCCAGGCCACCGAACCTGAGGAAAGCATAAAATCACTCGGCGTCATGGTCTATGGAACTGTATCGTGGCATAAGCGCATGTCGAACATCGCCGGGTCCATGTCTGAAAACTGAGTTATCTTTTTAGAGCCAAGAAAATTTTTTCTCCAGCCCAACTTTTACTTTTGTATAAGTCCCAAATTATACCGGCGCTCGAATATTGCTCTCATGTTTGGGGCTCCGCTCGTAAGCATACACTCAACCTACTTGAGAGCATACAGAGAGCGATCTGGTTGATCGGGGACAGGGCGCTGACGTCGGGACTACAGTCGCTATCACACCGAAGGCGTGATGCCCTCTGTCTTTTTTACCGATATTATCACGGGTACTGTTTTTCGGAGATTCGTGGTATTGTTCCGAACAATTCGGTGTGTATCTGCGCTCCATAAGACTAGTCGTATCCAGATCGTACCATTTTGCGGTTCATCACCCGACAGCGCGAACATCTCTGCATCAGAACTTATTCGGTTACAGAGCGGGAAAGCTGTGGAATATCGTCCCCGCGCGAGACCGTCCGGGGCGTTACAGCGTACGACTGCTCGAAAAGGACTGCAACAGTTATTTGGTGGCATCTCGGTGAGCGGGCTAGACACTATAGGTTCGCCTCTCCTGAAAGAAGTATAAAAAAACACACTTGGAACAAACAGCAAGAAAACGTAACACGTACCTATTGCTCTCATGTTTGGGGCTCCGCTCCTAAGTATACCCTAAACCTACTTGAGAGCATACAGAGACGAGTGATCCATCTGATCGGGGACTACAATCGCTATCACATCGAAAGTGCGTAGCTGACCTCTGTCTGTTTTACAGATGTTATCAGGGATGCTGTTCTTCGGAGAATCGTGGTATTGGTCCGCACAATCCAGTATATACGCGCTCCACAAGATAATCCGACAGATCGCGCCAGTTTGCGGGTCATCTCCCGACAGCGCGAACATTCCTGCATCAGAACTCGTTCCATTACACAGCAGGAAAGCTGTGGAACGCCCTCCCCGCGCGAGTGTTCCGCGAGCGTTACAACCTGCAACTGTTCAAGAAGTACTGCATCGGTTACTTGGTGGCATCTCGGGGCGCCATGATTCGCCTCTCATTAGAGAAGTATATTAAAAAATATAGTTATATATATATATATTATATATGTATATATATATATATATATCATCATCGGCACAACAACCGGGATCCGGTCTTGACCGTATTTAGCAAGTCTCTCCACCGGTATCCGGACCTTATCCGAGACTTGTTAAATTGTCCATAATAATTTGTTATTCCGGGTAAGGTTATTAGCCTCGCGCCATATATATATGTAGATATACATAAATAACTATATATATATATATATATATATATATATATATATATATATATATATATATATATATATATATTGTCTCTCCTGAGAGAAGTATATTTTTAAAAAAGGACTGTGAGACATATTTACTTACAATTTGTTTGCTTACAGCTGCTGATTTTGTTGATTCACCTCAATTACGTTTTTCGATTATAGATAATAGATAGATGGGTTGAGAGAAGAGTTTGCACTAAATGTTGTGTTTCCAGCAGAATTTCTTTTGCGGAATCGTTAGGAATGTTGGTTAAGACCTATGGCGACACAGTTCTATCAAAGACACAAGTGTATGAATGGTACAAAGCATTCAAAAGTGGTCGTCAAGGCGTTAATGATTTTCCTCACACAAGCGCTCGAAGAACGGCTGTGACAGCGGAAAACATCGCTAAAGTGAAGGAATTGGTGCATGAAAATCGTCGTTATAGCTTGAGAGAGCTGGCACAAGAGCTAAACATTTCACACGAATCAATTCGTAAGATTTTGTTGAAGGCGTGTTCCAAAAGAGCTACATTTTTTGTAAAAACAGCATCGAAAAGCGGTTGCTGGAGGCATGCTTGCTCGAGTCGCAAGTAACTCTGCATTCATGCAACGTATCATAACTGGTGACGAGACATGGGTCTAAGAATATGACATGCAGGCAAGTCAACAATTATCCGAATGGCGCGACCAAAACGAGCCGAAACCGAAAAAACCACAACAAAGTCGATCAAAAATTAAGGTCATGATCACTGTTTTCTTCTATTATCGTGGTGTAGTGCATTATGAATTTATTCCGCAAGGTCAAAGAATGAATAAGGAGTACTACTTAGACGTTATCAAGTGTTTGTGAGAGAGTGTTAAACAAAACAAGATGGATTTGCGGAAAGACAAATCTCGGGTTTTGCACCACGATAATGCGGCATTTCACAAAGCTTGTGAGTGGGTTTTTGATCAAAAAATCAAATAAAATGATCGAACAAGCACCGTATTCATCAGATATGATCCCTGTTACTTTTTTCTGTTTCCCAGACTCAAATTGCCATTTCGAGAAACACATTACGAGTCGATTGAATCCATAAAAAAATCGAAGAGAGAGCTAAAATTGATCCCGGTTGCAGCCTATGAAATGCATATGAATGTTTGGACTAACGGTTGGCATAAGTGTATTGCCTCGGAAGGGGCCTGCTTTGAAAGCGATACAATTTTAATTTTGATGATTAATTCAAATTTGTTGTTTTATTGAGAAATTCCGGGTAGACATTTGACAGAATGTATACCATCGAGCTGTATATCTTAACTCTGAGTACGAATTCTTAATTTTGTTGTCAATGTGATTCGCCTACATTTCCTTTAAACTTACGATGCAACTTATTAGCCCCTTAAACGTTTTATGAATAGGAGGAGGACGAAAATTGAAGGACACAGATTTTAACTCGCCCCAACCAATACTGTGAAAGATAACTTACCCTCAGTGATATTCCAGCGTACGTTTCGAGAAGAGGCGGTATTTCTGTAACCAAATTATCATGTTGGCTCTTACTTGTTTCAGAAAACTCGATGGGTTGTCAATGTTACCAGCATTAAGTTTATATATCTTCTTCTAGAAATATTCAATGGTCTTCCAGTTAACCATTGAATGTTAACTGGAACACCATAAGTTTACTCTATTTTTACAAAGTTATACCTTTACTACGAAAGTTTATAATTGCAGTAAAAGGGTTTTCCATCTGTAGGTACAGTGCTATCAATCGAACTATTCAAATAATTTAAAATGTCACCAGCATCAAAGTAAATCATTGCACACATGTTGAAGATGAATCTAATATAAAATTGATGAAAAAAAAACAAAGAAAAAATATATATAAACCCCCGTAAGGGTATAATTCCGAATTGGATTATTAATTTAATACCTTCTTTAGTTTTATTTGGTTTTTTGGTTCTTCAAGTTTTCCTTTTTGTCGTACTGAAATATATTTTTTTATTTTGCATACAATAATATTCACTTTAACCTAGATGATTAAGATCTAATGTTTTTATGTTTAACAAAATCACCAGCAATCCTTGTTCCCATTACCATATTCAAATCAACTGATGCGTTTTCTTTATCCACCCTTCCAACCGACCATACAAATGACCAAAACAGTTCCGCCCCGCTGGATTGTGGAGCCGTCCGATGTAAATGTGGAACGTAACCGACACATAATGCTTCATTGCCAGGCACAGGGTGTACCGACGCCGAGCATTGTTTGGAAAAAGGCGACAGGTACGAATAAATGGTCTCTCCTTGGACGAGGACTATTCAAACTTGTTTTTAACGACTTCTACGTCCGGTCGTGTCCTTATTGTTTTTATTTGTTCCGTTTTTATTTTTTCACGGTTTGGATACGTATGCAGGCAGCAAATCGGGGGAATATGAGGAAGTTAGAGAACGAGCATTCACAAAGCTACTCAGCAACGGGTCACTTCTGTTACAGCATGTAAAAGAGGATCGAGAAGGTTTCTACCTATGTCAGGCAAACAATGGCATCGGCACTGGCATTGGGAAGGTCATTCAGCTTAAAGTTAATTGTGAGTGCTTGATGTAGGGAAGTATGTGATGGGCATGTAAGGATTTTTGGGCTTTGTTACAGCATCTCCATATTTTTCATCGGCATCGAGGTCAGTGACGGTGAAGAAGGGTGACACAGCCTTGTTGCAGTGTTCGGTCAGTGGAGATAAGCCGATCAATATTGTATGGATGCGGTCGGGCAAAAATACTCTAAATCCATCAACAAACTATAAGTGAGTTGGAATTGGTTTTGGTGAATGTAACTTTGAAGTTTATGGTACCGTTATATTTTAGAATTTCGGTGAAGCAAGAAGCCACACCGGATGGAGTGTCAGCAGAACTACAAATTCGAAGTGTTGAAGCTAGTGATAGTGGACCGTACTTTTGTCGGGCTAGTAATTTGTATGGCAACGACCAGCAGTTAGTTCAATTGCAAGTGCAGGAACCGCCACAAGCACCAACTGTTTTAGAAGCCGCAATGATATCTAGTAGGTCAGTGAATTTAAAGTGGCAGCCAAGAAACACAAACACCGCTGAAGTATCAAAATATATTGTAGAATATAAGGAACTCGATCGTAAGTGATACATTAGACATTCTGAGATAACATACAAATAAAAACCCCTCCACAGCACTTTTTATAGAGCAATGGCAACAGATGGAAGTAACTGACCCGCCACAGTTTACAGCTTTAATAGAGAATCTTAAACCAGCAACACGATATGCCTTTAGGATAATTGCTGAAGGTACTGCTGGGCGAAGTGCACCTAGTCAAGAGCTTAACATCAAAACTGAACCGCAACGACCTGCAGGGCCACCATTGAATTTATCAGTAAGGCCACTTTCATCAACTGAGCTGTTGGTCAGCTGGGTTGCACCATTAGCTGAACTAAGGCATGGAGATATCCAAGGATACAATGTCGGTTATAAGCTGTCGAGCACAGGGAGCACCTCATATAACTTTACTTCGGTATCTGGAGATGGAGAAGGCGGAACAGGCGAACTACTTCTGATGGGCCTTCAAAAATACGCACGGTATAATATTGTTGTCCAAGCATTTAACCAAGTCGGCCCGGGCCCTCTATCGGAGCCGGTATCTGCGCAAACTATGGAAGATGGTACGCCACTGGATTATCTCATTTTCATTCTCTCTTAAATATTGTTTTTCTTTTGTTTAGTTCCTAGCCGGTCACCAGAAGATATACGTTGTGCCGCTCTAACATCGCAGTCGCTTCAAGTTTCCTGGCAACCGCCGCCAATCTATCACACGAATGGACTATTGCAAGGTTACAAATTACTTTTTGAGCCGATCTTGGACGACTTTTCAGCAGCAAGAGACGAAGTGGAAACTAGGAAGACAACCGCCCTCACAACCGTCTTGACTGGTTTACGAAAGTACACAAATTACAGCGTCCAAGTTCTGGCACACACGAGAATGGGAGATGGAAGTTTGTCAAATCCTCTCTATTGTCATACAGAAGAAGACGCACCAGAAGCTCCAGCCGATATCAAAGTCGTTGTCAGTTCACCACAATCTCTTTACGTGTCGTGGCTGCCTCCACACGAACCCAATGGTGTCATAACTAAATACAACTTATACACCAGAGTTGTAAACGGTCGTGAGGAGCTTAACAACGAAAAACGTAACCTACCATCTCAACAGACGAACTATGAAGCTAAAAATCTACATCCACATATTGAATATCAATTCTGGGTCACAGCATCGACTAGAGTAGGCGAGGGTAAAAGTTCCCGTGTAGCATCCCAAGTAACTACAAACAGAGTTCCTGCACGTATTGTATCCTTCGGTGGTCCAGTTGTCCGTCCTTGGCGTTCGACTGTTACTCTACCGTGCACAGCAGTCGGCAAGCCCAAGCGAGAGTGGTATAAATCGGACATACCTCTCCGACAGGGTGGGCTACATAACACCCAACTTCTTGACTCGGGAGATTTAATTATTTCAAGCCTACAAGTAGCCGATAGTGGTAATTATAGTTGTCAAGTGGACAACGGTATTGGTACTGACCGATTAACACACGTACTAATTGTCCAAGTTCCTCCATCGGCGCCAGTACTCTACGTGACGAGTGCAACATCGAGTAGCATTTTAATGCACTGGAAATGTGGATTCAATGGAAACGCACCAATATCAGGATATACTCTCTATTACAGACGTACCACGGGCAACTTGGACGAAATGCATCTATCACGGCACGCCTCTAGCCACGAGCTGAAGGGACTTGTATGTGGAAGCACATATCAAATTCATCTAACTGCGCACAATAAAGTCGGTACATCGCCGGCTAGCATAACATTACATGTTCGAACTCAGGGACAATCACCAGGAATGCCATCTACTGCCAATCTACTATCGCCGAATTCAACATCGGTCCATATAAGACTGCACACTTGGCCAGATAATGGCTGTCCTATGTTATATTTCGTATTGCAATACAGACCTATAATGGACGGCGTCGAAAAAGACTGGATACTAGGTACGAATCAATGTGATTCTTAACTAAAAATCTAACATCGCCACTCATTTCAGTATCGAATGCACTAAAACCACAACGAAGATTCACTATCTCAGGGCTAAGCCCATCAACTTTGTACCAAATCAAAATGGAAGCACATAATGTAGCCGGTGTCTCTCATGCTGATTTCACATTTGTCACCTTGACCAAAGATGGCGACCTACCACCACCAGAAATTGTACAACGCGGTCATCGCTCCAACGTATTCTACAGCAACATCAATCTAGTCATACCTAGTATAGCGACTGTCTCAGGCATGATATGCACCATAGCTCTTGTAGTGATGTGCTATAGGCATAGTAAGTTTCAAGTGTATGCATATATGGGTACTTATAAAATGCTCACTCATCTTTTTTTTCTTTTCTCATATTGTTAATGTTTTCGTCATCCTGTCAATAGAACAAAGCAATCGAATACAAAAGGAGTCCTTGGAAAATCGACAAAACAACGAAGCTGCACAGCGTGAACGCTACTATGCAACGATTCATAAAGTGTCCCTGCAAAACAATGAAAAAATTCCTGGTAAATTAAAATTCCAACAACAACAATTATTGTAGAAAGGACGCTTAGTGTTCATAGTAATTGTCCCGTGGAGCTTACAACCACACTCTCACCTTGCCATCCTAACCCACCCTCCCGCTCGGTTTTTAAACCCCATAAGATATATGTATTGTACATACGTGTGCATATTTTTCATTACTTTTCATTTTTAATTTATTCTTTCCCACAGAGACATCCGAAGACATCTCACCGTATGCGACGTTCCAATTGTCTGAGGCCAGTACACTGGCTCAGCCCCATCATACCGGACCAGCTAACACCTTATTACATTCGTTCATGTATCACGAACGAGCTCTGGCTGAGGGCTGCTCTTCGCCACCTCCCCCTGCGGTACTTAAATCAACCATCACCCGACACAATTCCTCCTCACCATATTACAATATCGTGCGTTACTGCATTGTTTTCGGTTTGAGTTCAGTTGTAATTGGCCGCTTCATTATGAGACTTTCAATTCTCCATCCTTTGCAGCTATTGAGTCATGAAGCTACTTACCTCCTAGTGATGGCTTCGTATCACTTGCCTGTGTTTTCAGTTTTTTAATGCACGTGATTCATTATTATTTATTTACGCTTTTGTTTTTCTATTGTTTTTTGTTTTTCTCTTTATAGTTCCCTTTGTTTTGCGTTACGCGTAGAACCGTTGGTCTTCTACTAACAATGTCCTCTTTCATCATTATTTTAGACAACCAAAAACCGACGACGGCATTCTCGAAAAACCGAACCGGAAAGTGAGGAATCCGAATCTGATCCTGACCAATTAACATCGAGCCGAACAGAATCATCAAATCAGCACGAGGCCAAAATAAAACACAGTAAGTGACACCCTGTTGAGCGGCCTAACACTCGCCACAGGTGCTGGTAATTTAAAAATGCTCGTAAACAATTCTACCCCTAAGGGTGAACGGGTAAAAGTCAAAGTCTGCATTCAAAGTCAACCGCGCTTTGTCTTCCCTATTTATGTACAACTTTTATTACCGAAGGTACCTCAGCATTCTTATACAATCCCCCTTTCTTATAATACTTAACAATGGCAACCCATTCCTATTCCATTAAATCTCACCGTCAAATATTGTTTGGATCCTTATGTCTCATTGCTTATGTAAGCCGAAGTAGACTACATCAGTAGAGTCTCTGTTCGCCGTGGCAGATCAATTTCTATGTTACTCAAAATATTTATCTTCAGCATTTTAATTTGGCGGTTCTGAACTCTACTTCCAAATTTCATGAACCATAAGCACAGTAAGACCACGGAGACCAAAACAGAGAACCAAAGTCAGACAACCTGGAAGTGTTTTGAAATATCCTTAATGGCCGCGCCGTTCCCGAGAAACAACATACTGACAATACACAATAACCCTGTACTTGAACATTTTACATAAAGAGACTATGATAGACATGACGAGACGTACGTTTTCTTTCCGAGGTATTTCAAAAATTCCCGAACTGACTGATTTATTTTGTACGCTATTTCCATATGCATTGTAATTCAGGTTTAGGAGCAGAGCTCCAAACAAGAGAGCAATATTTGAGGGGTAGTCAAATATTGAGCGGTAGTCTAATTTGAGATTTATACAGGAGAAGAAGTTGAGTATATATATATATATATATATATATATATATATATATATATATATATATAAATATAGTATCTATATATATATATCTATATATTTTTTAATATACTTCTCTCATGAGAGGCGAATCATGGCACCCCGAGATGCCACCAAATAACCGTTGCAGTTCTTCTTGAACAGTTGCAGGTTGTAACGCTCGGGGAACATTCGCGCGGGGAGGGAGTTCCATAGCTTTCCCCCTCCGTAGCGGAACGAGTTCTGATACAGGGATGTTCGCGCTGTCGGGAGATGAACCGCAAATTGGTACGATCTGGATACGGATAGCCTTGTGGAGCACTTATACACACCGAATTGTGCGGAACAATACCACGAATCTCCGAAAAACAGTACCCGTGATAGTATCGGTAAAAAAGACAGAGAGCTACACGCCTTCGATGTAATAGCGATTGTAGTCCCGACGCCAGCGCCCTGTCGCCGATCAGGCGGATCGCTCTCTGTATGCTCTCGAGTAGGTCGAGGTTTAGGAGCACAGCTCCAAACAAGAGAGCAATATTTGGGCGGTAGTCTAATTTGAGATTTATACAGGAGAAAAAGTTGACCCTTACTCATTTTGACTTCGGGAACATCATCGTTATCATCATCATAAGCACTACAACCGGGATCCGGTCTTGTCCTTATTTAACAAATCTCTCCGCCGGTCCCGATTTCGAGCCGATGTCATCCAGTTTGGCACTCCCAGGCTCTGGGCGTCGTAGACTACGCCTTCCCTCCATCGCAGACAAAGTCTACCGCGCTGTCTCCTTCCATACATCCTGCCACAAAGGACTTCCCAGAGCGGCTCCTCTTCGCTCATTCGAGCTAGGTGTCCCGCCCATCGGAGTCTACCGAGCTTGATTTTTCTTACAACATTAGCTTCAAAATAGATCGCGTACAACTCATAGTGGTAGCGTCTCCGGAATCATCCCCCTCACATACGGGGATAGCAATTCTCCTTAAGACCTTCCTCTAGAACGTGGCCAAGAGTTCAGAGTGCTTTTTATTGAGCACCCAGGTCTCGGATCCATACATGAGTACTGGTAAGACCATGGTCTTGTACAGTAGTAGCTTGGATGTTCTGGATAAATTTCGGGATTTAAAGATCTTTGATAGACCATAGTAGGCTTTGTTGGATTTGATCAGCCGTTCGCGTATTTCTTCTTTCATATTGTTATCGGCTGATACTATTGACCCAAGGTAGTTAAAGGATTGCACTACTTCAAATTCGTGCTCCACTACCCTGATAGTTTGACCAACGTTAGGTCTTCTCTTCGCAGAAGTTGCCACCATGTACTTAGTTTTCCCTCATTAATATGCAGTCCCAGTTTTTGTGCCGCATGCTCGATGTGGGTGAAGGAGTTCTATACAACCGAATCGGATCTACCGATGATGTCGATGTCAACTGCGTAGGCAAGCATCTGGCTGGACTTGGTCACAATAGTCCTTCTAGTTGTAACGCCAGAGTCACGGATTGCTTTTTCCAACGCCAGGTTGAAGAGGAGGCAGGCCAAACTGCCCCCTTGTTGGAGCCCATTAAAGGTGTTTATTGGTTTGGACTGCAATCCCGCGAGTTTCACATGACTAGTTACGTTGGTCATGGTCAACCTACAAAGTCGTATCAATTTTTTTGGAATGCCGAACTCTCCCATGCCATTATATAGTTTTACTCTGGCTATGCAGTCGTAGGCGACCTTAAATTCTATAAATAGATGATATAATGGAACCTTAAATTCCTGACATTTTTCCATCGCCTGCCTAAGGCTGAATATCTGATCAATCTCTGATTTGCCTGGGATGAAGCCACACTGATATTGACCAGTGATGGCTTTAGCGTATGGGGCTATCCGATCTTGTAGGATATTGGAGAGTACCTTATAGGCGGTACTCAGCAATGTTATACTCCTATAGTTACTGCACACTGTGATATCTCCCTTCTTATGTATGGGACAAATTATTCCACGACGCCAATCTTCCGGCATCTCCTCTTGCTCCCATGCGTGCACCACGATCTCATGAATTGCGTGATGTAACGCTGTCCATCCATGTTTGATCAGCTCAGCTGGTATGCCAACAGCTCTGGGAGCTTTATTTGATTTAAACTGTCTTATGGCTTTTAATGTTTCCTCAATGCTTGGTGACGGCAGCATTTGGTCTTGATCTTGTTTTGGTGGAGCCTCCAATTCTTCTGTGAGCTGACCGTTAAGCAATTCATTGAAGTGCACTTCCCATCGCTTCAGAATGCCTTCCGGATTGGTGACCAGATTGCCCTCTTTATCCTTGCAGTAAGTGCAGCGTGGTGTGCACCGCGTCATACTGCGGATTATTTGGTAGAACTTCCGCGCCTGATGCGGACCTCGCTCTCTACTTTTCTCTATTTCACAAACAAGGTTTTTTTCCCAGGCACTTTTCTTTTATGTGTGAAGTCTTTTTTCAGATCTTCTGAGCTCTTTGTATTTCTCCCCGCGTGCCTGTGTCCTATGAGACTACTGACGACTATTGCCTAAGATGGAGTTGGCAGTACTAATGACAGTATTCTTAAGGCGTATCCATTTCTTTTCTACGCCCAGCATTCTGGCCCCAGGACTTACTCTCCCTCCGTCGAGCTCTTCGAGGGCGAGTCTTAGCCCATGACCAAAGGTGTTTCTGGTATTCTGTGGCGGTGCCGCCAAACCCCACTGACTGCTTGCACGGGGAACTCCCATCCCTACAATCCAGTGTGAATCAACTTTCTGCTCATGCAATCGCATTAAGCACCTGTAAATGCTTCACGCAACAAAATTCACCAAATGTATCTACCTAAAAGTTCCTGGAAGAGAATTCTTACCTGCATTCATTTATTTGAATTCAAAATACCTCTTAAGAATTCTATTCCAAACAGCATATCCATGAAAAGAAAACAATTCGGTTCACATATCATGTAACCATCCCAACCAGGGATAATGATCATAGCGTCGCCTATTATTCCCAGCTTCATCATGTGTACAACAAATCCCTTTTCTCCCAACAATAAACAACCCAAGCAGCTGCATATAATTAGCGCAATAGACGCTGAAACTAATTTCCTTAGCACGCAATGTGCAAACAAAAGAACGCTGTCCTTCAAAGGTTTTCTGGCGATGCCATAAACAATCCACCTCGTTTGTGGTATCCCAAATGCAATTCCCATTTAAGAGGGTTCCAGCTTATTTATTTAGCTGACCCTAATCACAGGCCGATGCCCTAGGTCGTTTCTCCTTTGTTCTTTTTCCCTAGCTGTAGGTTTGGTTTTTCCTTGCTGGAATGCATCGATAAACACGATGATGTGTACGTTCACACATACACACCACTGCATAAAAAGATCGCGTTTCCTTGGTGGCCACACCCTTAAGAGAGAAATTTTCTCTCTCTCTCTCTTCCGTTCCTTAACCCTAACCGAGGATGGAATTCAAACCAGAGTTCTATCCTCGAGGAGTCTTTTTACATCCACCGACCGAGCAGGTCGTGGTTGTTGTCGCTCCTGCTCTCCGTCGAACAGCGGAGAAGCGCAGATATTTAAGTCGAGTGGAGTAAGCGTGCTTTCAACTAAAGTGAGTTTAACGCCTTATATGTTGTTTCTGTGCGTCCTTTTAATCGTGTGTGAAGTAAAGTCGAGTCCCATCGCGTGAGGCTGCTGCGCGAGTTCTAATTGTTAAGTGGAATTATTAATCACGCAAACGCGAAATAAAAAACATTAATAATAACACACCTGTGCGTCAGTGTTTTATTTGTTCGGGTGATGACTTTCCGGGTGAACAGTTTTCTGACAGTGTTTGGCGGAACATTGTCGAAACTTTAGTGACAGACGGATGGGGATAGGAGTGAAACGAGTGACCGCACTTGGCACAATACTCCTACCACACAATTCTCATTGCGTAAGGTAGCCATGTTGATCCGAACCTGATCCGCCGATGCAATACGTCTCCTCAAGGCAATCCGCGCTCGGAAAACTGTAGCAACAAGATCCGAGTCGACGTTGACATCTCGATACGTTAGTACCGTCATCAGGCTCGAGGAATGGCGGGGATCTATCAACACGTGGTCAATTTGGTTGCGAATGGCTCCATCAGGTGAGACCCAGGTGGCTTTGTGGATATCTTTACGCGGAAACCTGGTACTTGCAACGACCAATTTTTTTGATGCTGCCAGTTCGATGTCATTAGTGTTCTCATGCAAACTATGGGGACCTGCGTAATGCCTGAAAATCTGATCCCGACCAATTTGGTCATTTTGGCATTCAAATGACCAAGAACGATTTTCACATCGTATCTTGGGCCCGTTCGACGTTTTCGTAGTATTCTTCTTTTTCGTCGTCAGGGGACTCCTCTGTATGCACGTGAACGTTTATGAGGCTTATGTTCTTAAACTTGCCTCGCACGCGAAGAGTGCATAGCCTTTCGTTTATTGCATTAAAGCCAATGATGGCAGGCTTCAGTTTTTGGCTGTGTAGAAAGCCTACCCCGAGCACATGGTGATTTGCATGACAGCTCTAATAAATGTCATACTCGTTTCTTTGAATAACACCACTCCCCGTCTATCTTATTTCTTGTAAAGCTGTTATGTCAGCCTTATATTCGGACAGGGCATCGGCTAGCTGCTATGCAGCTCGAGCTCTGTATAGTGTGCGAACGTTCCATGAGAAAATTCTTAAATCGTTTAGCCGTTTTCATTTCGTGGCCGTCATTGTGTATCCGGTCCATATCCGAGGATTGTTAAATTTGCCATAACAATTCATTTTGACGGGCATGGTGTTTAGCCTTGCGGCAACCTTTCTCAGGATGTCGCTGAATGCATTTGTTCACTACTTGACGGGTGCCAAAGTAGCTATCCAGTGTCACGGGGAGACTGCATATCAACTTGGATTGAACAGAGACAAGGAACGTCCTGGCCTTCGCCGGGTTGAAAGCAATCAGTGACTCTGCCCTGTATGTTCGCTCCCATCTCCCCCTTCGGGCACATCATCATACATTATATTTCATAGCAGCCGCAATGGCTGAGTTGGTAAGAAGCTTGTGCCTTGCGTTGGATTCTGCACACCTAGGTTCAACTGACAACTCTGGCAATTGTGCAATTCAGCACACTTACCGAGTGTTAGTTAGGGTCCCAAAACCCAACCGTCCTGTGAAATACCACCCCATTTAATTATAACTTGTTATTATACACACTAGGCAGGATGAGATTTGTAGGCTGTTCAATGTTTCCATGTGATTTCATCTAACCGACATTTTTGACATCTAGTGTCACCACTGCACACTATCTTTCGGATGTTTCCAGTCATCATGCTCCCGGTATCACGTCGTGGGCGATGTCACATACAGCAGATAGGGCTTCACCGGTTGATCTACCCTTCCTGAACCCATACTGCCACCCAGAAAATCCTCTCTCTGTGCTCTCAGTGAATTCATTCAGGTGAGTGGCAATTACTCGTTAGAATAATTGTTTCCCTGGTGTGTCTAGCATACGGGTAGTGTTACTGCAAGGCAGCGTCTCGGTAATGTCACAAGCACGGATCGCCTATCAATGAGTGGACTGTATTTCGTGTTATTTTATTTTAAAATACAAACGTGTTATATTTATTTGTCTGATTATATATTTACATCGATAAGGATTTACTTGTTTAATTGTTATTTGTTTATATAGAACTGTATACGGTTACACGATCTCTTTAGCTTGTGCACCTCCAGGCCAGGCTCTGCTCTGGATGACGGGCGTTATAGCCTTGCCCCGTGCTTGCGTCGTACTGGTTGTACTCCCCAACTACCGCTGCTTTTATTCTCTCTTTTGTCCCCATTCCGTCGTTCGCATGTTGTTACAGGAACAAAGAGAGCGACTGGTATAGATTGCCGATCCTCAGTCCGCCAGCCGGCAGTGCGGTTTCGTCACGCCAAATACCCTACAAAATCTAGTTAAATCTCGAAACCCCAAGAAATCACCCGGTAACGACAACATGTCATGCCACTCGTTGCGAAGGCTTTCTGCTTTATTCTTTATAAAGCTTTCCATTCTGTTCAACCATGCCTACAACATGGGGTACTTTCCCCAAGCTTGGAAGCATGCTGTTGTCTGCCCAATAGCAAAAGCTGGGAAACCAAATTATCATCCCTCAAGCTTCGTCCTATTTCTCTCCTCACTTGTGTTTAGGTAGCTAGTAGTTTGAACTACAATCGGTTTCGCTTACCTCCTTTTGTATGTAATCAAAAGCCAGTGGGTCATCTTTCTTTATTGATGATGTTCTGCGGGGCCGCTTTTGGGTTGAAGTGAATGGCGTGAAGAGGTGTGCCCTCGCAACTTCCTTCGTTTATACGTGTGGGCTTCCGGACGTGGGGCTCGGTCTCCGCGAGCTCCTTGGCAGGGAATGGCGGCGTCTCCTGTTGTTAGAGGGAATTCCCGTTCTAGGGTCCACAATATCTGGTCAAGATCTCTTTATTTTGCTTGGACACTTTCCACCGGGAGAGTGTTCCGTGGGTAACTAAAAGACTTGGCTTCTGCTGTTTGTTAAAGGTCTCTTTTTTATTTTTCCTTTTTAGATTATTGTGACTCGGCATCGGACCAGGGGTTCGGCCTTCCAGAACTTGACTCCTCTCGAAAATCAAATGTACCGTCCTTTTATACTTTTATGTCGTTGAAATTTGTCAACGTTTTTAATGTAAAAATTCCAAGAAGCACACACAGGATTTCGTGTGCGTCAGTTGGAATAAGGTTCTTGGAAGTGATTAAGAATTTATTTGAATAAATTCCTGGAAGGGAAATCATGAAATGCATTTTGAGTTAAGCATTTCATGATGTCAGGAATATTGGGAATTGGATCAATGCACGCAAATGGATTTTGGTTTAAATTTATCGTGCATATGATTCAATTGGATTGGGGTATGAGTTAATGTGAAATTGAATCAATGTGCGACAAATTAACTTTTGGTTTAATTTATCGCTCATATGATTCGATATGAAATTTGGATTTGGGTTATGGGAGGTATTGGGGATTTGGATGGGATTATTGGTAATATTGGGGATTGGGATGGGAGTAGTGATTTAGGATCGCATCAGGAAAATATATGAACAGTTTATATACGAAAAGCTAAATATGTTTATCAGTGCCAGGAACCCAATACCTGATTTCCAATTTGGATTTAGAAGAGCGCACAGCACTACCAGGGCGCTCAACATATTTCAAAACCACGTCTGCGTGCGCCTCTTTAATAAGGAGCCCACCATTGCGGTGAGCCTGGGCATTGAAAAGGCTTTTGACACAACCTGGATCGAAGATCTCGTTTTCAAATTACTGAATACTGGCCTCGGTAGAACGCTATGTAGTATCATCCACCAGTTTGTTCTAAACAGAACCTTCCAAGTTCGAGTGAATGGCAAGCTATCCCGAACTTTCAACACCGCTGCAGGCGCACCACAGGGCTCCATTCTAGGCCTCATCTTATTTAATATCTATACGTCAGATATTCCTCGCTCTGCGGACGGTAGATTAAACCAGATATGCTATGCGGATGACGTCCTATTCTACACGTTATCTAAAAGCCCAAAACTCACAACAAACTCAACCGTCATCTGGTCCAACTGTATCAGTCTTACAGTCGATGGAAAATCCTACTTAACCCAGCCAAGGCAGTAACTATAATTCTGAGTAGTAAACACTCCCAACCTACTTCTCGATATTCACAGAATATCCAAATACAAATAGAAGATACTACGATTAGGCTATAGCGTTTGCGACGATAATGAAGAACGTGTGATTCGAACTGACGCCATGGCGGTTAGAATCACTAAAAATTGAACCAATGACAATGACCAATGAATTGAACCAGATCAGGCCACTGCTGCGTGTCCGAATTCGATTTCTAAACTCAAGTACATTCGACTGATGTGGAATTGGTGTGTTATTGCTTGGTATACGGCTCTGATGGTTTGCTTATTCGAATTTCTTTCGGTGTTCTTCACTATTTACTTGTATATTCCGGATGCTAGTATGAGTGTGGGAGAGTGTTGGCGGATAGCGGATTGGGCTCAGGAGGGGTAAGAAAGCAGACGGCGTTTGAGAGCGGGAGAGGTGAGATTGAAGTCAAAGAAAGTGGGGTGAGAGTTTGCTCACCCCTGCATTCGCAAAATGGGTTCATTAGAGCCGTAAGACGTGTGATGGTCGGGCAAATAGAAGAGACGAGGGCTTCGCAGATTTCGGGGATTAGTAGAAAATGTGATGGAGGAGAGCAGGCTTGGGCAGTTGGTTGCGTCTGAAAGTAGACGGTACATGAAGAGGATGTCGGCATGAATTCTGTGCTCTTCAAGCGTGTTAAGGGTAATTAGGTGAAGACGGACAGCTCGTGTATGGGGGTAGAATTAGAGGATTTTGCCAATTCCACCCTTGGAGGGCAAATCGCAAAAAACGATGTTGCACGCTTTCGACCCTACGAATTTGGGACGAGTAGTGAGGAGACCAAACCTAACTAGCATATTCAAGAAGGAGGCGGACAAAAGCTATATAAAGCGATCTGTAAACGTAAGGATTAGAGAATTCATTCGACCCGCGCTTCACAAAAGCAAGGACAGTGTTGGCCTTGAGAATAATGTCATCAATATGTGGGATGAAGTTAAGCTCCCTATCACATAAGATGCCATGGTCACAAATCGTTTGTAGATGTGTTACCTGTCCGTTGAGTAAGACATAGGAACGTAGCGGGCGGGGGAGGGGGGTCGTTTACGGGAGAAGGTGATTGAGTGACATTTGGCAATATTTAGTATGAGGCAGTTATTTTGGCACCAAGTTGAAAAGCTGTCGAGATCCATTTGAAGAAGTGAGGAGTCGACAGAAGAGTGGATCGCCTTAAAGAGTTTGGTGTCGTCCGCGTATAGAGAGATGGAGGAGTGGTTGATACTGGAATCTATATCATTAATCATCATCATCGGCACTACAACCGGGAAACGGTCTCGGCCTTATTTAGCAATTCCTGAGGCTTGTTAAATTTTCCATAATGATTTATTTTTTCCGGACAAGGTCATTAGTCTTGCGCCGAGGCTCCCCGACGGGGAATCGAACCCCGGTCTCCCTATACCATTAATAGTAATAATGAATATGACGCGTCCAAGATGACTGCCTTGGGGAACCCGTGACGGGGGAAGAAAAGGATTGGAGAGGGTGGATCTAAATCTGACACGGTAGATTCGATCGTTAAGATGGGAAGAAATCCACTTTATCAGTAGGGGTTTCCAAACCAAGGGAGGATAGCTTAAAGAGGGTGAGATTGTGGAAAATTTTGTCGAAGGCATCATCGACTTCGTTGCCGTCCTCTAAGGTGCGGAGAGCGTAGGATGAGAATTCAACTAGATTGGTGGTGGTCGACTTACCCGTAAGGAAAACGTGCTGGTTGGGTAAGATGATGGATTTGCAGCGGAAACATAACGCGTTGTAAAGAATGCCTTCGAACAGTTTTGGAATATGTGACAGTTTGGCGATGGGACGGTAGTTCCTACTATCCTTTTTAGGCCCGTCTTATGTACGGGGTGACAAAAGGGGATTTCCAAATATTTGGGAAAACACCTTGTGTAAAAGATAGATTGAATATCTTTGATATCGGGAGAGAAAGAGAAGCGGAACATTTATTTTAAAGGATAGCCGGAAGTCCATCAGGTCCGGGGCTGAACTCGTCTTTTAGCAAGTTTAATTTTTCTTCAACTAGGTGATGCTGGACAATTTGAGAGATGAAGGGGCCAACGGAGAATTCGGGCAGGCCTTTGAAATAAGAGCGGTTAGGCTCGAAAGAGTTGTCCGTGAAGGATTTTTTAAAGAAAGAAGCGAAAAGATTGGCAGTAGTTTGAGGATCGGATGAAGTAATCGTGTCATAGAAAAGGGAGTTGGGATCGGCGTCAGATTTACGTTTGTAGTTAATAAATTGGAAAAAAGATTTGGGGTCATTTATCAGGTTGTTTTGTGTTTTTGTGAGATAATTGTAGTAAAGGGAGTTGTAAAGGTAGGTGAATTTGTAAAAGGAACCGAGAACGTTAGAGTAGTCCAGGGGAGAGCGTGTTCTCAGGTAATGTTCCACAAATTATCTCCCTTGTTTCGAAGAGTACGGATTTTGCGTACCATGGAAGCGATGAAACCGATGTCCTATGTCGAGAAAAAGGGGCATATAGGGAAATGGCATTGTATATTTCCTTATAGAGAGTGGCAGTAGCTTCTTCTACCTCCAGGTGATTAAAGCGAAATGCGATTCTGCTAAGAAGCTCATTTAATAGGCGAAAGTTAGATTTGCGGAAGTTGTAGGAAAAGTTGACGGGGGTTGGTGGGATTTGAGATAAGCTGTCACGATAAACGGATACGAGAAGCGGGGGGTGGTAATTGTCGATGGTGGAGAGGGTGTGACGACTAAGGGCAACTGAGGAATTATAGGGGTCCGTTGTAAACACAAGGTCAAGTTGCCTCTTCATTTGATTTGGCAGATTACTTTTTTGACGGAGGCTTGAGTCGGTAAAACCGTCTATAAAAAGACATTCCTTGATACTAGTGGGGTCTGATGTGTAAAAGGATTGATCGTCTGACAACGTCCATTGGGGTTAGGGCGGGGGAGGGGGGTTAAATCGCCAACAGCAATGATATCGTCAAGGGAAGTACTTAACTCGGTTAGGTGATCAACCGCTCCTATTGCCAGTTCGTATGACATGATAGGTTGCGAAGGAGGTATATAGAAACATATGATGTATAACGACTTTGAGCGTTGGTCAATTTTTATTGTGACATAGTCAAGATTGAGAGAAGAAGAGAAGGCAATAAGAGATGATGCGAGCTTATTTTGGATGGCAAGCAGCACACCACGGCAAGGTGAAGCCACACATATACCACACATGGAAGGAAATGGTTCTTGACTGTGAATACTGGGGATAGGGTTGGTTTCGGTTAGTGCGTATATATCGAAAGGGAGGGTATG